>OZ007505.1:19284991-19405376 GCA_963931865.1 Axinella damicornis | reverse complement strand
AGGTCCTCTGGTTGCAGCTGCACTGTTCTGAGAGTCGTCAGGAGAATTATCTGCAAGTACCAAGATGATACAGCTGAACACTGTACACCCACACATGGTCATGCTCACATGCACTCAGCTAAGAGGGAAAGGGGGGGGAGATAGGACAGAGACAGACCTCTCTGGGTCGAGAGCACACGACGACTGCTAGCAGCTGCGGACCTCGTTGTAGCTGTACTGCTAGATGACGGCTTGCGAGAAGCATCTGCAAGTATCAAAATGATGGAGATGAATACTACAAGTACTGACACACGTTTGTGCTCACATGGACTTAACAGGGAGGGAAGAAGGGAAGAAGGGAGGGAGGCAGAGAATCATGGAGCGGAGGGAGGCAGCCATTACACACATGCACATGCACGCAAACACATACACATGCACACACACAAACGCGCACACACACGTGCACACACACACACACACGCACGCGAACATACACACGCGTGCACACACACCACACGTGCACATACACACACACACACGCACACACGTACACGCACAAGCACACGCACACACACACAAACACGCACGCACACACACACACACGCACGCACACACACACACACACGCACGCACACACACACACACACGCACACACACGCACACACACAAACACACACAAACAAACACAAACACACACACACACACGTACACGCACACACACACACCTCTCCGGGTTGAGAGCACAGGTCCTCTGATTGCAGCTGCACTGCTCTGAGAGTCGTCAGGAGAATTGTCTGCAAGTACCAAGATGATACAACTATATTGTACACCTATACATACATACATACATACATACATACATACATACATGTACATACATACATACATACATATAGTCATGCTCACAAGCACTCACACCCCCACCCACACATGCACACACACCTGAGAACTCAGCAGTCTTAGCAGAACGCACACCACTACGATCAGCCAGTCGTCCACCACGAGTACATTTGCGTAGCTCTCGTAGCTCCTGAAATTCAGCGTTCCGTTGGGACTCTTGTTCTATCTGCTCTTCGTTCTGTCGTTTCTCTTCTTTCTGAAGTCGTAGTTGCTCTCTCTGTTCTTCCTCCTGTTTTCGCTCCTCTCTCTGCCGTTTCTGCTCTTCCTTCTGCCTTATCTGTTCCACTTTACGCTGCTTCTGTTCTTCCTTCTGCCGCTTCTCTTCCTCTTTCTGTTGTCGCACTCGCTCTCTCTGTTCCTCCATCTGTCGTTTCTGCTCTTCTTTCTGCCTCATCTGTTCCACTTTACGCTGCTTCTGTTCTTCCTTCTGCCGCTTCTCTTCCTCTTTCTGTTGTCGCACTCGCTCTCTCTTTTCCTCCCTCTGCCGTTTCTGCTCTTCTTTCTGCCTCATCTGTTCTTCTCTCTGTTGCCGTACTTTCCTTTTCTGTTCCTCCTTCCGACGGTTCTCTTCCTCTTTTTGCCGCTTTCGTTCTTCCCTCTGTTGCTGTCGCTCCAGCTTCTCCAATGCCTCTTGCTTCTTTTTGTCCTCCTTCTCTTGAAGTAGCCTTAGACTATCGGTGCTGGTGAGGACGCGTCCACACGACTTCATTGGAGGTGCTTTGTATCGAACAGGCGGTGATGGAACGTTCAAGAGATCTCCCATAGAACTGTGACCTCTCATAAGTCGAACATAATCTCGAGAAGGTGAAGTGCTACAACGTCGAACACGAGGACACGACGAAGATCGGCGACGTGACAGTCGATGGCGAGCTTGCGGCTCAGTAACTGAAGTGGGATCACTGGATGAGTGAGATGACTGGCCTGAGAACAAATGTCCCCGCAGTTCTCCATCCAGATCACTTGAAGATGCAATGGAGGCATCGCGAGGATCCTCGTCACTTGACAATGAGAGAGGTACATTGTCTGAGGAAGCATCTGTGGTATGTATCTCTGGGTGAAACTTACGTAGCCAGGCTTCGTAACGCTCATTAGGTACGTCATACCTGCACTCAAACCGCATTTGGTTTTTCCTCATTTCTTCAGAAGAGAAGACACTGTCTGAGGAAGCATCCGAGGTACGTACCTCTGGGTGAAACTTGCGTAACCAAGCTTCGTAACGCTCATTAGGTATGTCATACCCGCACTCAAACCGCATTTGGTTTTTCCTCATTTCTTCTTCAGAAAACTCAGGATCTTGTACAGACTTCTTCGACTTTGAAGGTGTATACAAAGGAATGAAGGATAACCCAGACTGCTTATTTAACTTCTCCATGTTGTCGTGTGGCAGCTTGACTGCATCCTTGTTTAGTGGGTATACACCGGTCGTTTTGAACCCACCAACAACGTTGGCAATTGTCATCGCCTTCATCCAAGCCACAGAAAACAACTTGGAAAAGTTATAGCGACTAACTACATGTCCAGGGTTAGACGACATAAAGCGATGGCACTCAGCCCTCCAATGCAATTTTAAAGGGCCGAAGCATCCCTTGTCCAGGGGCTGGGAGAAATGTGTAGTGTGAGGTGGTAGTGCAAACACTATGACCTTCTCTTTAGCGGCCAACCTTATGGTGTCGGGACAGTAGTGGCTGGAATGGCCGTCAAGCAAAAGCAAAAGCGGTCTTGCCAAGGGAGCGTATCGCAAGAAGTGGTTGTTAAACCACGCATCAAAAAGTTCTTGATCAATCCAGCCTCGACTGGAAAGACCATAAACCGTTCCTGGCACTTCTCCGTCAGCGAAATACGGTGGCAAGGTCTTTCTATCCAGTATCACCATTGGTGGAGTGCAACTACCCGAAGCGCTAACGCAGGCAACTACAGTTACTTGTGACTTATCGCCAGACGCTGGAGCGAGAGGATCCTTAATGCCCCGCTTAAACACACCCTTTACAGGTTTAGGGTTAAGCGGCATTCCGGACTCGTCAACGTTGAGGATTTGACCTGGTTTATCAAGCAGTTCATTATCAATCATTGTTTGTTCTAGTAGGTCAAAGTAACGTCGCACTATTTCCGGATCGCTTGCATTGTGTCTCGCTTTGGACAGTGAAGCCGGCGCTCTGAGGGTGAGGTTCGGGTGTCGTCGGCAGAAAGACTGCCACCACCCACTCGTCACATTGGCATGCATTCCTTTCCTCTCCAACATCCTCGTCACGATCGCCAGCACCTCTTGCCTTGACTTTGGATATCCAATGGCAGAAGAGCGCAACAAGAACTTCACTAGCTCCTCCTCTTCTTCTACGTTTAGATACGGTTTGGGGCCACTAGTGGAGCCCACAATCACTCTGCCGCTAATCCTATCCCCTAGAGTGGACTTAGGGACACCAAATCTTAGCGCAGCCTCTCTTATCGCCATACCTTCACGAGTGACGGCTTCAATTGCTTTCTGCATGTGCAGTTCATCCCATTCTTTGTAAAAGGAAGGTCGTGACAACGGACGATCAGAAGCAGCTGCAACACCAGGATTAATACGCACATGCGAATCCGAACTGCCACTGGTGAACACCCTACGACTCAGTGGCGCATGCAACATCTTTGAGGACGCACTAGCAAGCTGTATGTGGACAGACGAAAGAGTATTCTCAAAAAATGTAGCATGTTAGACTGTTTAGTGACAGTTAGACAAGGTTGTTGACGTCAACACTTACCTAGACAGCGGATATAGACTCTCTCTTCAGTAGATCCCTCTGGACGTGGCTAAGGAGAGGCAGAGCCGTTGAGAAATGCCCGTTCTCGGCCTTCTGCTAGCAGGTACAGGTGAGAGGCAGCTAGATCCAAAATGGCTGACCTGCACATGGTCTCTAGTTCAAAGTTCAAAGTTTGAACTTTGAACTTTGAACAGACAATGTGCCTGGGAACGAGTCTCACAGACTGCACGCGCCAGCGCCATGGCGCCATGGCGTACCGTCGATCGAAGGGACAGGGTACGAAGCATCCGCCATGGCTTACAGTAGCGCCATCCAGCTCGTGGTCACGTCGTCGTGTTCTGTCTTGGACCTTTCAGGACACCGAGATCGTTTATGCAACCGAGGGGGCGTGTCCGATATTAGATCGTGCGGATCTTGAAGGTTCAGTTGGCTCTGCTCACAACAAGAGGTGAGCTACAGTGACCGCTCATGTTTCTTTGTTGGTATCAGCCCTACAACTAGTGATGGCGCGAGTTACACCTGTGAGTTCCCTGCAGTCCGAGAACAGATACGTTTGTCCGACTTTTGACGCATTCGGACTAAGGCTTCGCACGAATTTAACTTGTGACACAGCGTGAGCGTGACACTCGGTCACGAGTATGTTGACAACAGTAGTAGAGCGGACCTGTATGGGGGCGAGACTCGCGGCCATAAGTATACGCGCGTGAGTAACGCTGTCCGACAATAGATGTCGACCGAATATTGCTCACTTACTCTACCACTGCCACTACCTTAACACCAAAGGGGCCTGGTTTGTTTTAGCTTCACTGATGCACCTCTTTAGCTATTGAATTGCTAACTGCTTGCTTGATACATAGCTAGCTAGCTAGCCAGCTAGCTACTCCCCAAGTTATTATTTGGTATGCGACTGGAGGGGAACCACATAACATTCTACCACATTAATTTTCTCTAGGTTAAATTGCCAAACTGATCACATTTGCAGGGTTTTAGGCAGTGCATTTAGATTACAGACAAAATTTAATGTCCCCTAGCCTGCCTAGGCCTCGTATCATTATGGAACAGGAGCATGAGCTTGTCATGGACATGAAGTGATGGTATTTACTGATCGTGGATCCGGAGCAGCGCAGCCCCTCCCACCTTGCCATACTTGGTGGTGATGGGGAATCCCTGCCAAAACGGTTCTCCGGTCCCTCCCACTTTTTACAAACGCTATTTGGACTTCAGCTGTTCAGTTGCTCTGATTCTGTTGCCATTCCGAGAAAACCAAGTATTGGTGAGTCTAAATTATGGTATAACCGTGCACAAAGTTTATTTGGTCACTTCATCTCACAACCGTGGCGCGTACCTAGCTATTTAATTTGGTGTTGTTCAGTTGTTGGTTTACGGTTGTACAACCCTATCGATGGCATTTCCAATTCATTGAAGAAGCTTACTGGTTTGAAAAGGAATGGAAGCAAACTGTTATGTCAGCTGTGCTATTCCGGGTAGCTATGCAGCTAGCAAGTCAACAGAGACAGCCATGCAGGAACCTGTCCTTTGGCTCATTCGCTCCTTGTTGCCTGTATATATAGGTCGGAAGTGTTGGGCATGACTTGTGTTGTTAGAGTGTGCTAAATGACTTAAATGAGCCTATTTGTAGGTTAGCCTCTCATTTCGCTTACAAAGTGGTTATTGGTCCAGCTGGAAGTAGGCGATGGGTTAGGGTATATTAGGACCAGGTCAGATGAAGGCGTGTCCGTTACCTATATTACAATACTTCCTGCAGGACCAATATCCACATCGTTTTGCTTAATTTCCCCCTAGTCTACTTTTGGCTCAGTTGCCTGTATAGGGCCGGGTGTGTGCTCGTATCCGCAGCAAAGGTAGAGTGATTGCTGTGTCTGCCAGTATGTCAGTTTGTTTGCTTATTTGCTTGCACATGCGCATGACAGTATAATTATATTTCAGAAGGCTCCGTCTCACATATCAATTGAGGTAAAAAAACTCTCCCTGACAACTCAATCCTTAGTAGTTACCGGTAATTGCATGTTTGCACCTTCATCATGTGACTCAGCAGTACCAGCAGACCCGGGGAATTTCTTGAGGTACATGACCAATGTTGTTGCTGTTCTTCTGGATAACTAGCTATGTGTCCATACTTTTGTGGGGCATTTAGTCGAGACTAATCAAATATTTCAGTACAAGCCCCCTCCTGGCACAAAGTACTGTACATGTGGGAGGGGGGCAGTGTATGATTGGAAGACTATGGTACATCACAATGGCTGCAACCTAAAACTGACTATACCATGGCCACCCCTGAACGGAGTCCTGCTACACTTCCTGATAATTACCGTAGTCTCTCGAAAATACGCCCATGGGCGATGAATTTAGAATCTGCTCAAAGTCTTTGTAGGTCTGTACGCATCCACTTCCAACCAATCTGTGTTTTCATACATCTATGTCATGTTATACCCCCATTTCTTAATAGCAGCTAGGGGTTACTCGATCAAGCTTTATGACTATGTACTAGAAAATCAACTAGTCTCTACACTTGCCATTCAATTTTTGACCATTTGATGTGAAATACTTTCAGGGAAAACTCAATACTTCTGTAAAGAATTTCATTGCAAGTTTAGACACTGTGGGTTCAGAAGCTGCTTATATTTATTGAATTTCTAAATAGCCCATGTCCGCTTCATGGCTACACCTTGTTTTCATTAGCAACGGTTGAAAATGGCTGCTGTGTGAGCGCTCGCGTTGTTTACTACTAGACTGCTTTCTGTACTGAGCAGAAGAAATGCTGTGAAAACGAACGATAGGGTGGCGAAGGTGGTGTTACAGAAACGGTGGCACTATATAGTCCATACTAGCACTGCAGCTAATGGCTGTTATGTGCACATAGGCACTGTGCTGCTGTTTTGGGACCCTGGGTGTCAGTTGCAACACTGCGCTTCCATCCTAAAGCTTCATTACACAACAGGTCAGTACTCTATAGGTATAAAGATAACAGTACTAGTAATGTCATTCACTGACGCTCGCTTTGCGGCTGGAGCATGGCTTATTGTGACTGCTAGGAGAGAAAGAAAATCTCCTATGGCAAGGTGGGATTTGAACCAGCAACCTTGTGGGTAATCACATGGGTTCAAGTGTGATTGGGAATGAGCAATTTAGCGAGTGCAATTTATGACTGTTGTGAGTGCAGTTAGTGTTCCCAAATGGCATGAGATTAAATACACTTCCAGGCATGGCATGGTCGAAAAGAAGCGACTTGGAGTGGACTCAGCTGTACCTTAAAATAGTATGTGTACTCTTGAAGGTGTTTTCAACTGAAAATGGCTTTACACCCCCCCCCCCCCCCCCCCCCCCCCCCCCCCCCCCCGGCCCCCCAAAGGGTGCAGTGTAAACTAGGATGAGTCGTAAACTATTTAATAGTTTACACCAAATCCTTTGGAGGCTGCAGCCATATTGGGCTACACTGATGTACTGTACTTTCCATGATCATGATCACATGCAGGAGGCTCTAGAATAGATTAAAAGCAAGCCCCGTTGAATCATTACTACTTACCCCCTACAATAACCCTACCACTTTCGAGTGCTTTATTCATGGCCAGGAAGCAGGAGGCATTACTCCTTGCTAGTGCTCACCCACTGCAGTGAGTGGAATTATGCCGTGAAATTGTATGCTATACTTGACTGCCCATGACTGTCATACCCCTCACTGAGAGACACTACATAGCATTATGTGTAGTATTCTTGGGGTGTTACGTACAACTACTGCATAGGGTGGTAACTATTAACGTGGTGTTGATATGTTTAGGTCCAGTGTGCTGGGTTGGGCCATGAATTGATCGTATCCCCAAGGTGTTCTTCAGCATACATCCGCTTCACTGCTCGGAGAACATCCTGTGTGACTATAGAGTTTAAAAGAAGTGGTTGAGTCACTTGACTGACAAGCTGAGCCATAATGTGAGCATGGCTGGTTTGCCGGGATAGTTTTGTATGCACGTGTAATGTGCTACTTCCTCCATTGAATTATCTGTAGCCAGTGTTGACCTATATAGTCTTACACAGTTTTTTACTATTCAATTTTGCAGTGAGCTTGGAACCACTATCGGTGCATCAAACGATGGATTTATTATCACTGAAAAACTTGACAAATGCATTGAGTGAGGTGGACGGTTGGCAGGCACTTGGTGTCCAACTTGACATCAACTACCACAAACTGAAGGAGTTTGGGAGTCTTCCAACAATCGAAGAACGCAAACTAGCCATGCTTCAATTTTGGCTTGACACTGACTTGCAAGCATCATGGGAGAAGCTGCTCTGTGGCCTCAAGAAGATGGGCCTGAATCGTATTGTACAAGATATTCAGAGAGAGTACCAAGTACACCCTAACCACCAAGCTGACACCCCTCCTGTAACTCCTAGCCGTGAAGCTGACATCCCTCCCGTACCTCCTAGCCGCCAAGCTGACACCCCTCCTGTACCTCCTAGCTGTGAAGCTGACATCCCTCCTGTACCTGCTCAGTCTGATCATGCTGCTAGTGCAGCGCCATCATTGTCACCCCCACAAACTAGTGTGGAGAGGAAGAGAGAGGTGCAGCGAGAAATTGATACCCTCAAGGGCATGTATGATGATCTGTTGATGAAAACCGTTGAGTCTTTCAAGGAGAAACACGCAGAGACACCAACTTTCCTTTCCAGACTTCGGACTTCAATTGGCATTCTTCCAAGCTCATTGAAGGATGAACACATCCATTTTTTTGGAAAAGAAGGCTTCTGAAATCGCAAACGCCACTTCTATCGATGAGCTCTTCATCATTGTGAGCTGATACAGTGACTTTTATAACAACAGCCTTTAGCCCACATCGTAAGAAAATTTGGTGACGATAAGTTGAGGGAAGATCTTCAGAATTACACAGCAGAATTCGAAACGTTTTGTTCCCGTACTAATCTCTCTGATTTTGTTGCTGCGCTGACGAAAAGCCATGAAATCCCCCCAGATTTCTCAGAATTAGTACTCAAAATGGGTCCTCAATGGGAACTGCGCACACTTATGGACCTAGAAGAGTTCCACAAAACTTTGAAAGGAAGGTCATTTCTTGCTTCGTATGCTGTTCGTCTCATGAGAGGAAAGACTGGAAGCATTTTCCTAATATGGAGTGTTCCACGTACCTGCCGTGATGTCCTAGTTTCATCACTGGACCGTCACTTCCTACAGCAGTGCAACATTGAGGGGGTCACCATTGACGGTGAGGATCTGGAGGATTATAGGAGAAGGAGACAACATTACCTTCCAGATCTTGATGCTGTCAGCTCCAAGGTAATGCTACAATACAACCTAGTGACACAATCCACACCTTTCACAGCCTCTACCTGAAGATCGAGTTTCCAGTTTGAACCAGTAGACAATATGGCAGCATTCATTTACTGGTGCTTGCTACTCACTAACGTTGGATAATGGTTTTTGCTTTACAAGCAGAGTGACCATAGTATTATTATAGAACTCTCCTGGCAGATAATTATGGGCTCCTGATAATCGGTAGCCATGTTAGTAAGTATGAAAGCAGTATTTGCTGTGCTTGTGCAACAGACCTGCAGAATATAGGTAAAGTTGATTGCTTCAATATGTGATTAGCGAACTACAATGCTAGCAGCTTCTAAGCATATTAAGCAGCAAGTGGTGCAAGTATGTGTGCACATGGGCGTGGTGCAGCACCTAAACTTGTATGGCAGTGTTTTACATCTGCAGGATCATCCCTCTGGTGTTATATGATTGTGCTAAGCAGTTAGTAGATATACCGTATAGCGGGAAATTTTCGTGAGAACAAATATTTGCGAATCTTTGAAAAATCCGTTAAGGGTCATGACCTATGACCACACCCCCTACTACTTCACATGCACGTGTACTACTGGGAGAACTCAGTGTGCACTTCAGTGTGGTAGCGAAGGTAAGAGGCTACCATCGGTGGACAGGCTTGTGCATTGCCATGAAGCAAAGCATATCTGGTGATCAATGCCTGTTGAGATTTTGGTATTATTATGGTCCTCTTGACAGTGTGCGTTCGACGATGTGCTCTGCGCGATATGCAGCTAGTTGTTCACGCAACTGCAGGACTGGCGGTGGTCAATAAGGGTCCCTTGCAATACTTGTACAGGTCGGAAGTAGCGACACAGCGACATAGCTAGCTACTCCAGAATCCATATGGCAAAGTGTTTGTGGGAACAAATTTTTGCGGCTACAAATTTTCGCGTGTTGGCATTTGATCGTGAAAAACATGACAATTTATGCCTTGCAAAAATTCCCGCTACACAGTAACCACTCAAAGTAGTGTATACCCTGCAAGTGTGTCTAAGGTTTCTCTTCCACATCACAGTTGCACTAGTGGAACCATACACTGGTATCACTGCATTCAGTGGACTGTGTGTTGCTTTCTTCGCCAGTACGTGAATGAGTTCTCTGAAGGATTGCTGTGGGCGAGTGAGGAGGGTTGTCTGGAGGATGTGGTCTTCCTCCTCAGCACTGGGGTAGAGGTGAACAGCAGAGGACAGGTCAGATTCTGTAATGTATGCTCAACATGTCAAACCAAAGTCCAGTTGCTGTCACACACATGCTGCATATTCACATGCGGGACTTGTTGCCCTGTAACTCATGTATTACCTGCCTATAGTACAATACAATCAACTTTCGTAAGGTTCGTGATCGATTCTCGTGGAATATGATGGTACACATGTATTGTCTCAGATGGTATTGTGTACCGCTTCACTGTTATTGTCGTGTCAGTTTCATGATCACGTGATGTACTGCAGCTGCTTTTGCTCTCTCATACATGCAGAGGAGGAAGACTGCACTGATGCTGGCCAGTGAGGGTGGCCACCTGGATGTGGTCAGTGAGCTGCTGAAGGCCCAGGCAGATGTCAATGCACTGGATTGGGTATGCAGTCTCCAGTGACTCTTGAGAGTATACTACATTCCCGGTAGTGAAATACATACGTAATTGTAAAGACTCACAGCCCTCAGAAAAAGCCTACGAAGACTCTGACTATACTGTCGTGGTTGCGACTTTTCTACTCATGCAAACGTATATTCAGAAACTCACCATGGTTGCAGAGTTCAAGCATTAGAATGTTCCTGTACAGTCGAAACGGCAAATGCCCACACAAGTTGGGTCAAGCCATGTTACAAGGTAGTGGGTGCAATGTCTTCTGCAGCATCCATGAGGTGAGAGTAAAGCAATAAGGCATGAGGCATGATTCTGAAGGGAGTTTCCCCTACCACTAGCTACCACTTGTACATAGTGTGTACCAGCAAAGGAGGTATACATGGGTCAGATATTGTGTGTCAATAGGACAAGGGAAGGCTGGTGTTGCCTGTTACAGCACGAGATGAAGCCAAGTACTGTCTCGGGGTAACAAGATCCTCCCCTGAGTGCTAGAAACTGCATATTCATACGCACTATGTTTTGTCACGTTCCCTTTCGCATGCTGTCCGCATCCCATGTGACAGCAAATAGATTGGTCAGTTCTATGGCATAAGTCAGCTGTGTGTTGTGATGACATGGCCACAAAATAGTTTCTTGGGGAAGGATGGAGTGTGTAGTGCATCAGTGCTCACCATGTTGGATCCTTGGTCGCTAAAACCACTTACTGTCACTCACATGCTGCATAGCCACGTGTTGCAGGACATGTTGCCCCACTCATAATATTATTGCCTGCATATATGACAAAATCACGATGTTCACGATTTGCATGGACTATGATCTGAAATGGTATCGTGTACCAACTACCAATTCACTGTTGTCATGTCAGTTTCATGATCATAGTGATGTACTGCTGCTTTTGCTGTTCTCTCTCATACATGCAGTTGGGGAGGACTGCACTGATGCTGGCCAGTGAGGGTGGCCACCTGGATGTGGTCAGGGAGCTGCTAAAGGCCCAGGCAGATGTGACTGCACAGGATGAGGTATGCAGTTTCTTGGGAGTATGCTACCTCCTGGTAGCAAATTGATTTGTCAGTTCTATGGTTTAAGTCAGCTGTGTGTTATTTTATACATACGTGATGACATAGACTACACTTTACTAGGTATTGCACAACTTTGCAGCCTATGGCTGTGTCGGGTAAGTAACAACTAATGATACACCAATGCATTACAGGGCTTTAGTTGGTGCACTTGGGGAATATAGTAACAGACTTGGATAATACATTCGCCTCAACTCAGCGCTCGTGCGTCATTCCGCCTTCGACAGTTACTATATTGCCCTCATGCATGCACTGCACAAAACCTGGTATATATATATCACCAGGATGGGGTGCAGTACATATTCCACTCTATCCAGGCTGTAGTCCGTGCCCTGTATATAGATGGACATATTGGCCTGTAGGGATTAACTGTAAAGGAACAATGCCTTGGCAAAGTTAGCACCTGTCTGCCACACAGGCATCCCAACAGCCTCTGGCTGAGTTACTGACCAAGAGTGGTTGTCATAGACACTCACCCAAACCAACGAGAGTGGTGCTGAGAGGGTTGCTAATGCAGTAGCCACTTCACCTCAGCCAGTGGAGAGGGAAGGGGTGTGCCAGTCAGAGGGGCAGTAATGCCAGAATCAATTATCAAACCAACTCGCAAAGCTTCATTAAAATTTTCAAACAGCGTGGACTGGTTTCAACCTTATATAGTGGGGTGTCATTTTATGCTTGTATTGGCTTTGTTAACTGTAAGATATACATTGATAGGAGCAACTGCTTTCACGGATATGGTATACTCTGGTAGGACTGAGTCCTTGTTCTCATTGTTTGTCACCTGACATCATCACAGTAGACAACAATGTCACATGTTGCACTGATTGGTGACAAATAATGCAACTGTGCTCAGTGCACATCGCAATTTCATGTGTAATTATGCACATCCCTTCTGAATTCTTCTGTTCTGCCAGTATGGACAAACAGCACTCTTCGCTGCAGCCAGGGGTGGCCGCACTGAGACAGTGAATGTACTAGTGGAGACTAGGGCGGATGTGAACCTCCAGGATACAGTGAGCGAACCTAAAGTGTAGTAGTTGTTTATTACGAAATCATAATGACATAGTAATAGTTGGTGGTACTATGACGTGCTGCTGTGAGCTGATTACACAATACAGTACTGACTGGTATTCACGAGTTTGTCGATACAACTGCAGCACTCCATGTGGGAGGCCAATGACCTCACACCGCGGAGTGGTCGAGCAGTGACAGCTAGCTCCAGCTCCATCAGCAAAGCCCACACTGTGGTGTGCCTAGCAACCTCGTATAGTGCTGCACATACCGCCTGCCCACGGCGTGCAATCATTAACCACGGACAATGGGGTCCTGGGGGGACTTAAAAAAGTGTGATGGATGTGATGGATGTATATATATACCGACGTGACGTGACCACACTGCATGATTAGTTGCCTCACGATAAGGCACTCGGCAATTAGTGATACCCATTACTGCTAATAAGTACCTCACGTGAAGTGTACATGTTTCAATTGTTGCCGTGTGTTTACTCTCATTGTGTTCCTGCAGGGTGGCAATACTGCCCTCATGTGGGCTAGTGCTAGTTATCACACTGACACTGTACTGCCGTGTGTTTACTCTCCTCAGTATGGTGGGACTGCCCTCATGCTGGCTAGTTACCATGGTCGCACTGACACTGTACGTGCTCTACTGTCAGCTGGAGCACAAGCAGACCTGCAGGATGAGGTGAGTATAGTATTTGTGTCCTATCATAGAAAGATCCACCCCTCAAGAATTTGTTAGTGTAGGTGCAATGAATATAGCCAAAAATATTACCGCATCTAAGGGGGGGAGCACACATCCTGGTACCCTCTTTTGAGGGAACATATCTGACGATATTGTACGTAGCAATGGCACTGACAAGGCATTGTATGTTGAAAGTATAGAACGTCACATTAGTTTTGTCAAAGTGCATACTCCTGTAGTAGGACAGCATTGGATTAACCTGTGTGTGCGTACTTCAAGTTATCCACTACACAACCTTCCATGATGGAGGCCAAGTATGGGCCAGGGTTTGATGCAAACTTTGAGTGCATTATTATAATGTATATAGAACTTTACTGGTCATAGGGAGTTTGTCTGTGAGGGTATATCCTCAGTTTAGTAGGTTATGCAGTGACTTATTTCCCTGTGCATGTGACCAGCATGGGCATTCCCGAATCTATGGAACGTGAAATGGAATGGAATGGAATGGAATGGAATGGAATGGAATGGAATGAAATAGAATGAAATGGAATGAAATGGAATGGAATAAAACGGAAAGACGGTAATTAGACAGGCTATTATGCTCTTGTCGCAATTGCCTCCATGCAATAATGTCCATGCTCTCTGAAACAAGGCGCGAGAAGGGATTACATCTATCAAGACATGACGTGGTACGACGGTAGTTGCTTCGCTCACCGTTAATACATGACTTGTTCTTTGCACCGTACATGCATATGGTGGCTGTATCACGCCACCATACTACTCTTAAGCTTTCCAGGTACTTAGTTACCCGGTACCATGGACAGTAGTCTGCGTTCCGAGCCTCGGCCGGCTTTATGCATATTGCCACGCCCACTTCCGCTGTTTCACGACTGACATAGCTAGAGCTCACTCTAGCAGAGAGAATAAATACAACAGCAAACACATAATGCAACACAAGCACACATCAGATCATGTCATGTCTCATCCAATGGGCTGTAACCTGTAGCTAGCTATCATGTCATGAGGACCAGTGAATATGCCGAGGCACGGGCACCCCAGACACGACAACATTCTCCCATCACCATCATCCTGAAGCGAACCATCAGATTCCTATGGCCACTCTTTTTGGTCACATACGTGTAACACAGAGGGAGGGGGCAATCATGACTGTACTCTAGCTGCACAAAAATCTGCCAAAAGTCACTGTCAAAAAGCTCTTAACTTTCACGACAGGCCGGTAGAATGAATCACTATTCTCAGTCTGTACGGGCAGTCATTGACCAAGAGCTGTGACTATTGAGAACTCCGTTAATGAGTAGGTGTGGTTTGAGTCACGAATCTGCAGAGGATGGCTACAAGGGCAGTTGGGTAAAGGTTTGTGCGTCAAAACTTAGGAATATGGCATGTTGAAGCATAGGCCTCCAAATTATGACGCTCCTGGTAGGAGAAAATTGTCCCACATAAATATAATTCGTTAGTGTATATCTTTACGATTGGCTTACAAAGATTCTGACTACACCATCATTATCTCTATTTTGCACTGACTCAAACATGTACATTTTGGTGCTGAAAGTTACCTTTGTGGTAGAGCTACGAACGCTTTTGTCTTATCATCGGTCGCCATTGTTCGAGCGATCTCCATTGCCAGTTCAGCTCTTACAAGAGGCCCACAAAGGTTCTGACTACCTGGCTGTAGCGTTATCATTTCCTGACGCTTATGTGCCGAAACTCACCCTGGTGGCAAAGTTGTGAGCGTTGTTGTATTTTAATATAGTTGTGGTCATCATATCCATGCACCGTGGTGGAAAGCAGCAAGTGTAAGGTCATTTATACTCAACAGACGCATTGTGTCAGACTTAATGCCTGCCATACCCCTGGAGCTATAGGATGGTGTGCCGTGCATTCCACTCTATGAAGGAGTGGTCACTCCAATATGCGCCATACTTCACAATCTGTGACCGTTCAAAAACTGCCCGTGACTGTGACCACACTGCTGCTAAACTGGCAGTGACTCTGTTACTGTGGCAAAAATCCACTTTGACTGACTTTGGTAGAATACGTATGGGAAGCCACACCATCCACACCTGCATCTGGAATACGGGGTCACAATCCCCGGTTGCAGCTCTGTATGGTGCTTATTGGAGTAACCACCCCATGTCGACATAGTCAGTTGGGTCGGTGCCCTGCAGATGGGGTGACAGTTAACTTATGTGTACCATAGTCTGCCGCTGATTTGCCCCCCCCCCCCCCCCCCCCCCCCCCCCCCCCCACCTTTTGCACACTAGTTCAAGCTTAAAGTGCATGGGGAGGAGGCATTTAATTGAATATTCTCAACTATATATACATACCCCGAGGACACGGCGAGATCGAAATGACTTTGCAGTACCTATCCGGATGAACAACAGCAACGACGTTGGTTGTGTGCCACGAGACATTAATTTCCCAAGTCAGCTGGTACTACCAATCGAAGATCGACACCGAGATAACTTGCATCGTCAGTGCTAGTGACAACTGGATATGAGACTGGGTGTTTCCAACGAGTCTACAATATGATAGCTATAATGTGCATGGTAAGGCTGATTTTCAGTTGTACTTGTTCACATGCACCTGACAGCATCATAGTTGACAACAATGTCTCATGTGACACTGATAGGTATTGTACTCGATCCATTCTATCAGAGCACAGGCAATTTCTATTGCAATTATACATGACATTGTCAATTCTGTATTCTTCTGTTCCACAGGATGGGATAACAGCACTCATTGATGCAGTCTGGGCTGGCCACACTGAGACAGTGAGTGTACTTGTGGAAGCTGGCAATGGGGCAGATGTGAACCTCCAGGAAAATGTAAGCAAACCTAATTAGCTGTTTTCTTCCGAATCATAAGGACAGTAATGAGTTAGCCTCGTTCCCAGGCATTCCCACTGCCAGTATTTGATCACTTGCTGTATGTAAATATGGTGGGGGAAGGCGTGGGAGATCTGGTCATGTGTAATCACGTCAGGTAGACAGAGGTTAGACACACGGGGGCCCGTTATAATACCTGTTTCATGTCGATCCGTCCCTGCATCATGAACAACGAATGGTATTGATCGTCTGCCTTGCACACGCTCTGACATCCAGCCTTTGGACGGACAGTACAAGTAGGGCATTGAGATTCTTCGTTGGGCTTCACCCCCTGTGTGTCTACCATATGTGTGCCTGATAGCACTGCACATGACCATATCTCCCAGGCCTTCCCCTGCATACTGTGAGCGATCAAATGCTGGTGGGTGGGAATGGCCTGGGTGCGAACGTGTTGTTGAAATATTCTAGAAGACGCTCACCACAGAGCGAGTCAAGCTACAACATGTAAGATCTTGGGGATGTTACTTGGTATGGTATTAATGCCGGAATACATCAACTCTCAAAAGCTCAACTGAGGTCTCCGCACACTCCCTGCAAACACCTAATTGTGGAGTGTCTCATCAGTATAGCCTTGTCAAGTGTAGGTTAGGAGCAGTGTCAAGTGTAGGTTAGGGGCAACTACTTTCGATGATATGGTACGTAGCTATAATGTGGCAAAGCTGATTTCTCAGTTGTACTTGTTCACGTCACCTGACAGCATCATACATAGCTAGTTGACAGGCCATGTCACATGTGACACTGATTGGTAACAGTAATAAATTGTACTCAGTTCTATCAGAGCACAGGCAATTTCTGTTGCCATTACATGTCACGTCATTTCTAAGTGACTATATTCACAGCGTGGACTAACAGCCCTAATGTATGCAGTCCGGGATGGCTACACTGAGACAGTGAGTGTACTAGTGGAAGCTGGCCATGGGGCGGATGTGAACCTCCAGGAAAATGTAAGCAAACCTAATTAGCTGTTTACTGCAGAATCTTAAGGACAGTAATGAGTTAGCCTCGTTCCCAGGCATTCCCACTGCCAGTATTTGATCCCTTGCAGTATGTAAATATGGTGGGGGGAGGCCTGGGAGATCTGGTCACGTGCAATGACGTCAGGTAGACAGAGGGTAGACACACAGGGGGCAGTGCCCAACTGTTATACCGTATGGCCGGAAAATTTGGCGGGGAATTTAATTTGGCGGTTTGGCGGATTATGAACGCACCGCCAAATTAAATTCCGCCAATATTTTGTCATGACATGATGTGGGCGGGGTCTCGTAGCGAAGCTCTCGCTAGCTCTCGCGCAAGCACTCATAATACTATAGTACCTCTGTCTCTGATCTGCCAGAAATAGCGAGCAAACAGCCGATATCTTCCTGGGTACATGGCCGACGATGGCGCTCCTTCGCATCACTGCTACTGCGTACCACTCGCACGGCATTTCCTCTCCTACACTCGCATCCCAGAGGTTTTTCGTAGACATGGTACCTCGAATACAGCTCTCCACCGCAAACTCGGACTCCATCGCAGCCTACTGACACAAGATCTCACGTAAACCACCGAGCGCTCCGCGGCCACGCGGCCGTTGCAGTTAGTATGACGTCATTCTCGCTCTGCAAATTTCCAAATCCGCCAAATTTTAATCCGCCAAATGCAACTCACAGCCTTTTAGAGCCAATCCGCCAAATTTAATTCCCGCCAAATTTTCCGGCCATACGGTAATACCTGTTTCGTGTCGATTTGTCCCTGCGTGGATCTGGCAGCTTAAACTTTGGTATATATCCATCCACACTGTTTCTCTCAAACAGAGCCAGCTTACCATTGCGCCAATGTAGAGATTCACCACCACCCACAGTCCCACACACTTGCACAACTGCGTCTTGAAATACATTTACGATTGAATTTACACCCACAAAATTTATTTGCTACAGTATAAGTATACTCACACATAATTACATCAAACTTCCCGGGCTTCATCGGTGACAGCATCATAAGTAAGTATGTCTCTGTATTCCTGCTCCTGATGAAGCCCAAACTGCAGTCATGTAGTATTGAACTGAATAGCCTGGGGCTACATGAACGTGTAGTGACATCAAAAGCTTCTCTATTCAGTCGGAGCAGAATTCTAGTCAAGAATACATAAGACATACGTAGGAGTACTGATAACTCTCAATGTGATGCCATGTGTGTAATGTGTCTCCCAGACTTCAGGCAGGAGTGCTATCTTTTATGGAGCAGAAAAGGGTCACCTTGAGATTGTGAAGCTCCTGATCCAGCGAGGAGCAAACCTCAGCCTCAAAGACAAGGTATCACCTGATGAGTTACCAGACCTTCCTCAATTCTGCATGACTTGTGGTACAATCGGAGGGAGGACTTGGAAAGGCTTTCCCTGCAGCTAGTGTTTGAATTGGTTTGCTCTTAAAGCTCTCAAGGGGTGGAGTGTAATGAATGTTAGAAGCCAAGTTGGTTGTCATTCGCCTCAATCATGAAACTGACATGTTGTTGCTTGTACTGTATGACTGTAGCATATAGCTATACCAACCTAACCGCAGATTGGAAGCATAAGTTTGCTTAGCCCTGTATCAAGGCTCAACTTTGGCCATGATACAAATAATATTATGTGTGTTACACATTTCACGTGCATAATTATGCAGTTAAAACTGACTGGATTATCGCTGCACCCACATACGATCCATTCAGGATGATGTGACTGCTGATGAAGTGGCAGAGGTACATGGTCATCAGGCCGTTTGTGATGAGTTGAGGAAGAATGTACATGCTGATCGTAGGCCACTCAGTGAGGTGAGCCCTAAAGTGCAGATATATCATTTCATAGGCCCAATGTGAAACTGGTCTGGCTTGACAGACCATGACCAGACACTTTAAACATGTTAGTAAACTTCGACTTTCACCTAAAATGGTGGCATCAGCTTTGAGTGTAAGAAGCTACCCAACATGTGTCACCGTACAGTGCTTCGAATCCTGAGCCCAGAGCTTCTGCATACTAAGAGCCTCTAGATTAGTGGCATGGCTGTGCCCTTGCATAATTGACCTAACCAAACCAACATTTTGCGTGGATCATGCCAATGCAAAGAGAACACAAGTCCACCATGCAATTTATTATAGAAGACCAACCGTGAGCAAACTTGATTTCTTGGCTGTATGGATGACTGCTCACATGCTCAAGCACATTTCACATCAATTCAGTTGTAATGGTCTTCAGCAACATTCCATGCTGATCACTCAGCAGGCAGCATCTGCCTAGTCCTAAATGTCCATATCACGTATAGATGCAAACCTGTACAGATGTTCATTAGTTCTCACTCCTTGACTCCAATATATGTTATGATCACTACAGTGTGGCATGGTATTCTTTAGCTCTGATCTAGTGTTCTTACAACACACCCTACACTGAGTACACTCAGTGTCTTCTCCCTCTTCCCCCATACAGGCTGTTCGTGACCGTGTGCTGGCAACTGGCCAGCTCTTGAGGGCTCTCTACAAGAGGCTGGAGGAGAAAATCTTCAGGACGCAGAAGAAGGAACTGGCCAGGAGGACCCAGGGTCTTGACCCAGAGATCCCCCTCCCCAGCACTCCCGGGAGGAAGGGGGTGAGGGATCCCCAGGAACACGTACTACAGGAATACATGCCAAGATCTGCTCACTAATGTACTAGACCTCATAAAATCATGTTACTCCTACGTAATGGTTGTGTTGTGTTGTATCACTCCTACAATTATCTGCATAGAGTTAGTTCGCTGGATGATTTGACTGTATACAAAATAATTATTAGATGTATAATGTATCTACTGGTGATTTATGATTGGTGTATTGATTGTCAGTTTGAAGAGTTGGCCACTTTCTTCCTTGAGTTTGCTGCTTCAATGCAATCTCTGCAGTACGTCTTTAACCTCCTCTGTTTATGTTTAGCTATGTTTCTGTTACTCTACAAGTAGTATTTCAAGAAATTTTTGTCAGTTTGTGTTGATAGTAGTGGACAAGGCATTGGGAATTTAGGCCATTCACTAACGTTCTGCTAAAGATTCCTTGTCAAATTCTATGGCAAATCTCACCAGGCCACATCCTGGTCACATACATGCCACGACTGGTGTACACACTGGTTGTGCATGTTCTTGATCGAGATTCTCAGTCATTTGTGGCTGATATTAGCAGGGTCTACAATAACAAGAGTGCATAATAGCTAGACCATGGGCACAGTCTGTTTTTGTGCTCTTGACAAAATTCATAACTGCATAATATTATTAGCCTTGCTTTCTATTTAGGTTGTGCGGAGTCCTAATTCCAGCAATTGCCTAGTTACGTACATCAGGAAATGAGGGGTGGGGCGGGCTAGTTGCATTGCAATTGGTTATGCACAGGCATGTTATAGCAAGGATCATGACTAGTACATCTATACCAGTGTCCAAGCTGGGGATCGATGATCACACAATCATATCTTCCATCAAGGGTCAGGTCGGTTATCAGTCAGTATATACAGGCCTTTGATGTGATAGCATGACATATATATTGTGCTGTTATTATCAACTATTACAATCATGCATGTAGACATACAGTTACCGCTCCACTGCCTGTCCCCTGTGCTAGCTTGCAATTTCCAGTGATGCTGGTGCACTGGTGGCCATGACAGAGGCTGAGAAGAAGAGGGTGCAGGAGCTGCTGGAGGATGACACTGCATTTGAGGTCAGTTTTAATTCTCACTCGCTGTGCAGTATATGTATGTTGTAGATTCCAATAGAACACAACTGTTGTCACATGGGGGTACATCTAATTTAATTTTGATCTAGTGTACTTCTTACTTTAACTGTGTTGTAGTGATTAAACTGAGTTTTAAATGTGTTTCAAGTTATAGAATTATATGAAGTGCCATGGCTGCATATTTTACACACTTGCAAGATCTACATGTAATAGTTCCCCTGGGACTAAAACCTGCTGGTGGTGGAACAGAATTATAGCAAACAGGAAGAGGAGGATATGGACAGGTTCGTGTATAATCACATCACAGGCCTTCCTTGCCTCAGTTCTTTGATTTTCACAAAAGTCGCAATTAATGGAAATGCACTTACAAATTTGCAAACTATTGTGTGTTATTTTCGTAGTGTTTGAATCCTTCTTCGCAGCAAGGTTTGTTGAAATGTGCCACTTTGAGCTATTGTTCCACACCCATGTAGTCAACTACAGGTACTGATGCCTCTGGAGCACTGGGAGTCCATCTGCTCCTCCTCCTGCAACTCAACCCCAGTCATGCCACCCACAGCTGAGGTATATACTCTCCTGTAATACATCAATATCAATCACTACTGAAACTATTTGTGTATGCACACTAGTTATCAAAACCTCCATGCAAAACTGCTACCTGCAGTAAAATGGAGCCACATTTAGCTACCAATACTTTTCTCTGATGCAGTATCATGCAGATCAATATAGGCTTGTTTTTGCAAATTTATTCGGCATGGCTTTAATTGCTGTCCGTTATTGCCACTGGATGATAAAGGATAACTGATAACCCAGACAATCACTAGCTAATATGAGGTTGCAAGCTCAGACTTGGTAGCTACATGCAAACTAGATCTACTATGCCTGCCTAATACTTGCGCCAACTCTTGAAGTCGATCTGAACTCCTATCACACTGCATGGAGCCAGCTAGCTGAAAGTGGAAAGTTAAGGTAACGGAGGGGGTTTCCGGACAGTAGGGGGTTTCCGGACACGGCCCCAGCTTTCTCTCTCTAGAAGCAGTTTTTGCTAACAACTGCACAGCGTTGGAAAGTTCGAAGGTAGGGTATTCATGCGCACTTACCATAATTCGGAAGAACTGCTAACGGAGCGAATGCGAGGGGCATGAAGTGCGTGTCCGGAATCAAAAGACTGTCCGGAAACCCCCTCCGTTACCTTACCAGCGAGCGACAGCAGGATCAGATTGGTGGAAAGTAACTTAACCTACCCCTTCTGCAAACTCGGCCAGCTTGCATGCGCGCGCAAGCAGAGCAGCTCGGGCCCGGGCCCTCCCGAGCATGCATGGCCGGCCCGGGCGCCCATGCCCACCGCACCGCTATGACATCATAATTGGTGGCGATGCATTGGGGGCGGGGGCGAGGATAGGGAATCACTGTGACAAAAGCCTGAACGCCATTTTGGACTTCGGCTATTACTGTATTCTGCGGCCATTTCTGGGAAGTAAGCCAAGTTTTGGTAAGTCTTAATATATGTACTATAAAATATGGTCAGCAGTGGAGTAGATTGAACTAGCTAGTAAGAGTGTAATACTCCTAGCGCCGCCGTGACAGTTGACAATTTTAAAGCATGTAGCTCAGGCCACTTCATCCCACTGCCATGGGGCAGTACCAATGCAATCTTATTCATGTAGCCTGGTTCCCAGACCCTCACAAGTAAAGGGTCTGGGAACCAGGCTATGCATGTAGCATAAACAAAAGAGGGCGTGGTCACACTGAAGTCACCTGGTGATGACATGACTAGCCCACCTATAAGAAGTCACCTGTAATATTGCGAGTAGTCTTGTGGGTGTGTCATTGTGATGTGAGACTACAGGTCTGTAGCAAGCTGAAAGAAGTGGTATAGCCATGATCATTTATCATTTTTCTAGCTGTTGGGAAGTGCTCTGGAGACAACTTTCTTTGTAAATGTGTGCTTGAGGAACTTGTAGTTGTGTGGTTGATATCTGCTGTGTGGACATACCGGACTGCTTGCTTCAGGTATTGATGCTATCGGGAGGTTGCGGTAACAATGAAGGTGAACTACTGATAGATTTTCAAGGAGCACATTAGGAAAGTCTGTGGCATAATTGGTAACGTATGAGCAGTACTCAATATACGTACTTTTATTCATGTCTTGTTGCTGCAGCTACTCACATGAAGACATTGTGTTCAGCTATTCACATGATTGTAGAGATTGTACCTGCTCACTAGAAAGTCAGGGAGTAGTAGTAGTATTGTAGTACAGCCTTGCTATTGAATGACCGTTGCAGTATGGCACTTGCAGTTCACCTTCAGTTGTTACCATAATCTTGGCTGGCGGCCGAGTAGTTAATGCATTGGACAGCTAACGATATACTTACAGAGTTGCCATACATTTACTCACATAGAAAGTATAGTGATAACAAGTCTCTGTATAAAACGCCAATACCGCGAGAGTGCAATTATTTCTGTAATCTGCACTGCTTTCAGCCAATCAGCTGCTGATTGCACTTTTTTTGCACTGGTACGAGTGCAAAAGTGTAATCACGAGCGGATTGGTTAATGCTGCAGCGGTTTCTACGTGGTTTCTAAGAAAAGTAAACAAACGATTATCGAGCGCATAAAGGTAACTAAGCGTTATGGCAGAGGGTAGCTACTGGTCAAGTGAATTTTTCTGTACGTCCCACTTTTGCTGAGTTTCTGATGAGAGTGTGTGCGAAAATACCGAAGATGTTGCTGGAGCGGGAGAACTTGTACTCGACGCGACTGACACCGGAACTCGTACTCGACGGTCGCATACCGCTCGAACCCCCATGGACAATAAACAGCAAGGCGATGCTGCCACACCCACTGCTCCGCCTACGAGCAATGTCCCAGCAACCCCCAAGAGTTGCCACACGGCCTGAAGGATACCGACAAGAGTACCAACAACTGGGCACGTACGGTGGCTTGAGACGGTGGCAAAAACAGCGTGGCATCACAGTAGCTACCACTGTCTGATCGAGGCTAGTGCTGGTGACAATCAATTCAAGCATGCAATACGCTACTACACAGTGTCAAGGACCTCGTGCCTACATAATAGGGACTGATAGCTGCATCCATGTCGTTGCATATACTCTCTGTGTACAGTTATTGCTGTATCGAAGAATCTTTGTTGTGCAACTGATTGATAACTCAGTTTCTATATGATTAATATGTGATAGCATGATTGGAGTGCAATTAATTGCGCTCGTAAGGTCAGTAATTTCACTCGGCTTCACCTCATGAAATTACAAACCTTACTCGTGCAATTAATCCCCAAATTGCACTCCAAATCATGCTATTACATATACAAATTACACGGTTATTGTAGCCTGAGGGTAGGCTATATACCCAGGCCCACATGTGGAATGCAGTAAAGGGCCTGGTGATACTGGCAAAATTCCCGTATGTGCTGAGGTCAGCAGTCTTGATTTCATGTAGGCGAATCACGTTCGACCATTGCCAATTATTGTGTAGTAATTGGATTCTTTACCCCGTGAAAAGTGTAGCCGTTTGATTCTAGCCTTCAAGACTCACCTCTGGTCACTCCTTGGCAAGGAGTTTCCACTTAGCCATCACCAACAGCTAGCTACCTGCCGCATGAATCCAAGTAAGGAATGTAATCGCTTTCACAATTATGCTGACTGAGCACATACGGGGGTTTTGCCAAGTGTCACCAGGCCCACTTCGGGCCATCAAAAGTTGCACGCTTATAAGCAGCCGCAGAGCGCACCAACCAATCAGGCCAAGCTCCGCCCTAGTAACGAGCGTCCGCATCATGGCTATGTCTGTGTGAGCACTCATGCACATTGTTTACTACTAGACTGCTTTCTGTACCCGAGCAGATGAAACGCTGTGAGAACCAAATGATAGCGTAGCGAAATAGCACTGTAGGTAATGGCTGTTATGCATACCTAGGCTCTGTGCTGCTGTTTGGGACCCTGGGTGTCAGTTGCAACACCTCGCTTCCATCCTAAAGCTTCATTACACAACAGGTTAGTACTCTTGGCAAATAAAATAACAGTACTAGTAACGTCTAGTTTGCTCACGCTCGCTTTGCGGCTGGGGCATGGCTTATCACTCAAGTCGCTTCCTTTCAACCATGCCATGCCTGGAAGTATACAATTAGTATTTAATCACATGTATTCTCGTGCCATTTGGGAAAACTAATTGCACTCACAACAGTCATAAATTGCACTCGCTATTGCTCATTCCAGGAGCGCATAATGAGGTAGAGAGCGGAAGGAAGGGAGGAGCGTGAAACGACCCCGTAAAAGATTAAGAACTGAAAACTTACCCACGGTAGTCCCGTTACTATTTTTAGCTCACACGTGTACGAAGACTTCAAGAAGGACTACTAGAAGACAGAGAAAAGGCCAGTATCAAGATTCCAATGGTAGCGAGGCAAGGGAATGACATACTGGTAGTGACAGACCTTTATAAAGTGCTATGCAGTCGATCGAGCCACTTCACACAGCCAAGCGGGCGTCTCGACTAGTGGAAATAACCGCCCCTTCTGCTTTTCTGGAGTTCATGACTGCTGGGGAACATCCCGCAACACTTACAGACACTATCTTCTCTCTCTCCCATCAAGATTTGGCCCGTTGCTGTAGTCAGTCAATGGCATCACAGAAAAACAACGAGACACACGCATGCTAAAAATAGTAACGGGTATATAAGTTTTCAATTTTTAGTCTTTTGCGTGGTCGTTTCACGCTCCTCCCTTCCTTCCGCTCTCTACCTCATTATGCGCTCCTGCTCATTCCCAAATCACTCTTGAACCCATGTGATTACCCACAAGGTGGCTGGTTCAAATCCCACCATGCCATAGGAGATTCTCTCCTAGGAGTGGACTCAGCAGTACCTTAAAATTGTATGTGTACTCTTGAAGGTGTTTTCATCTGAAAATGGCTTTACACCCCCTCCCCTCCAAAGGATGCAGGGCTTATGATAACAGCCTGACACAGGACAAAATTCGGTCAATTTTGTCTAATGTCAGAACAAAATGACCAATTTCCGGTCAAATGTAATATATTTTTTCAACATTTAATATTAAATTTTTGTCCGGACAACTTTCATTTGTTATCATAAGCCCTGCACTCTATTATGTACTGTACTGTACTTATGGTCGCATGCAGGAGGCTCTAGAATAGATTAAAAGCAAGCCCCATTGAATCATTACTACTTACCCCCTACAATAACCCTACCACTTTCGAGTGCTTTATTCATGGCCAGGAAGCAGCTAGTGCTCACCCATTGCAGTGAGTGGGATTATGCCGTGAAATTGTACGCTATACTTGGCTGCCCATGACTGTCATGTGCCTCACTGAGAGACATTACATAACATTATGTGTAGTACTCTTGGGGTGTTACGTACGTACAACTACTGCATAGGGTGGTAACTATTAACGTGGTGTTGATATGTTTAGATTCAGTCAGCTGCTTTGATCGTATCCCCAAGGTGTTCTTCAGCATACATCCGTGCTTCACTGCTTGGAGAACATCCTGCGTGACTATAGAGTTTAAAAGTAGTGGTTGAGTCACTTGACCGACAAGCTGAGCCATAATGTGAGCATGGGTTTGCCGGGATATTTTTGTATGCACGTGTAATCCTAGTTGTGCTACTTCCTCCATTGAATTATCTGTAACCAGTGTTGACACCCTATATAGTCTTACACAGTTTTTTTACTATTCAATTTTGCAGTGAGCTTGGAACCACTATCGGTGCATCAAACGATGGATTCATTATCGCTGAAAAACTTGACGAATGCATTGAGTGAGGTGGACAGTTGGCAGGCACTTGGAGTCCAACTCGACATCAACTACCACAAGCTTAAGGAGTTTGGGAGTCTTCCAACAATCGAAGAACGCAAACTAGCCATGCTTCAATTTTGGCTTGACACTGACTTGCAAGCATCATGGGAGAAGCTGCTCTGTGGCCTCAAGAAGATGGGCCTGAATCGTATTGTACAAGACATTCAGAGAGAGTACCAAGTACACCCTAACCACCAAGCTGACATCCCTCCTGTACCTCCTAGCCACCAAGCTGACATCCCTCCTGTACCTGCTCAGTCTGAGCATGTTGCTAGTGCAGCGCCATCATTGTCACCCCCACAAACTAGTGTGGAGAGGAAGAGAGAGGTACAGCGAGAAATTGATACCCTCAAGGGCATGTATGATGATCTGTTGATGAAAACCGTTGAGTCTTTCAAGGAGAAACACGCAGAGACACCAACTTTCCTTTCCAGGCTTCGGACTTCAATAGCCGTTCTTCCAAGCTCATTGAAGGATGAGCACATACATTTCTTGAAAGAAAATTCTTCTGAAATTGCAAAGGCTGCATCTGTTGATGAGCTCTTCATCATCGTGAGCTGCTACAGCGACGTTTTTAACTACAGCCTTGTAGCCCACATCATAAGGAGATTTGGTGATGATAAGTTGAGGGAAGATCTTCAGAATTACACAGCAGAATTCCAAGCGTTTTGTTCCCGTACTAATCTCGCTGATTTTGTTGCTGCACACACAGGAAGCCATGAAATCCCCCCAGATTTCTCAGAACTAGTACTCAAAATGGGTCCACAATGGGAAATACACACTCTTAAGGACCTAGAAGAGTTCCACAAAACTTTGAAAAGAAGATCATTTCTTACATCATATGCTGTTCGTCTCATGAGAGGAAAGACTGGAAGCATCTTCCTAATATGGAGTGTCCCACGTACCTGCAGTGACTTCCTAGTTTCATCACTGGACCATCACTTCCTAGAGCAGTGCAACATTGAGGGGGTCACCATTGACGGTGAGGATCTGGAGGAGTATTGGAGAAGGAGACGACATTACCTTCCTAATCTTGATGCTGTCAGCTCCAAGGTAAATGCTACTTTGTAGTGCAATGCAACCTAGTGACACAATCCACCTCTACCTGAAGAGTTTCCAGTTTGAACCAGTTGACAGTATGCCAGCATTCAATTACTTGTGCTTGCTGCACTGAATAACGTTGGATAATGGTTTTGCTTTACAAGCACAGTGACCATAATATAGAGTGTAATAACTCTCCTGGCAGATAATTATGGGCTCCTGATAATAGGTAGCCATATTATTATGTGATTATAGCGAACTACAATGCTAGCAACTGCAAAGCATATTAAGCAGCAAGTGGTGCAAGTATATGTGCACATGGGCGTGGTGTAGTACCTAAACTTGTCTGACAGTGTTTACATCTGCAGGATCATCCCCGTGGCGTTATATGATTGCGCTAAGCAGTTCATAGATATACTGTATAGCGGGAAATTTCGTGAGAACAAATATTTGCGAATCTTTGAAAAATCTGTTCTGCAAAGGGTCACGACCTATGACCACACCCCTTACTACTTCACATTCACGTGTACTACTGGGAGAACTCAGCATGCACTTCAGTGTAGAAGTGAAGGTAAGAGGCTACCATCAGCAGACAGCTTGTGCGATCATTGCGTGTCGAGATCTTGGTATAATTATGGTCCTGTTGACTGTGGACGCGACGATGTGCTATGCGCGATATGCAGCTACTCATTCACGCAACTGCAGGACTGGTGGTGGTCAATAAGGGTCCTTGTGGGGTGGCAGTACTTGTACAGGTCAGAAGTAGCGACACATGCAGCGACATAGCTAGTTACTCCAGAATCCATGTGGCAAAGTGTTTGCGAGAACAAATTTTTGCGGGTACAAATTTTTGCGTGTTGGCATTTGATCGTGAAAAACATGACAATTTATGCCTTGCAAAAATTTCCCGCTACACAGTAACCACTCAAAGTAGTGTATACACTGCAAGTGTGTCTAAGGTTTCTCTTCCACTTCACATCACATCACCAGTTGCACTAGTAGCTACCATATACTGGTATGACTATATTCACTGTGGACTGTGTGTTGCTTTCTTCACCAGTACATGAATGAGTTCTCTGAGGGACTGCTGTGGGCGAGTGGGGAGGGCTGTATGGAGGATGTAGTCTTCCTCCTCAGCACTGGGGTAGAGGTGAACAGCAGAGAACAGGTCAGATTCTGTAATGATCAATGCTCAACATGTCAAACCAAAGTCCAGTTGCTGTCAGCATATACTGCATATTCACATGCGGGACTTGTTGCCCTGTAACTCATGTATTACCTGCCTAGTACAATACAATCAACTTTCATAAGGTTCGTGATCGATTCTCGTGGAATATGATGTATTGTCTCAGATGGTATTGTGAACCTATACCTGGCTCAATATAGGGATTGAGTGGTTTAACGAAACAGGTACTGATAACATGTTATCACGTGTTATCTGTGTTATCGGGGTGTGTAGGAGACGTGCATGTTATCGTGTGTTGTCAATGTGCTACCAGGTTGTGTAGTGATAACATGATACTGTATGTTGTCGCGGTGGATATCTGTGCTACCTTCCGTGGTTTACTGTGTTATCGTGTGTTGCTGTTACTTGCCGCCCCTAGTTTACTGTGTTATCTTGTGTGTTATCATAGTGGATGTCGGTCTTGGTACTCTTTCCATCCCTAGTGTACTGTGTTATCAGTGTTATCATGTGTTATCATGTGTTATTGTGTGTTATTGTGTGTTATCATGGTGGATGTCGGTACGCGGTCTTGGTACTCTTTCCATCCACCCATAGTGTACTGTGTTATCAGTGTTATCATGTGTTATCGTGTGTCATCATGTGTTATCATGGTGCATGTCAGCCTTGGTACACTTTTCATCCGTAGTGTACTGTGTTATCAGTGTTATCGTGTGTTATCGTGTGTTATCATGGTGCATGTCAGCCTTGGTACACTTTCCATCCATAGTGTACTGTGTTATCAGTGTTATCATGTGTTATCGTGTGTCATCGTGTGTTATCATGGTGCATGTCAGCCTTGGTACACTTTCCATCCCTAGAGTACTGTGTTATCAGTGTTTTCATGTGTTATCGTGTGTTATCGTGTGTGCATGTCAGCCTTGGTACACTTTCCACACCTCTTTCCATCCCTAGTGTGTTGTCATTAAAATTGTTATGACACGATAACACACGATAACAGTAACACACGATAACAGTAACACACAATAACACACAATAACACACAATAACACACGATAACAGTAACACACAATAACACACGATAACAGTAACACACAATAACACACGATAACACATCATAACACATGATAACACACGATAACAGTAACACACGATAACACAATAACACACGATAACACATGATAACACTGATAACACAGTACACTAGGGACGGAAAGAGTACCAAGGCTGACATCCACCATGATAACACACAATAACACATGATAACACATGATAACACATGATAACACATGATAACACATGATAACACATGATAACACATGATAACACTGATAACCCACAGTCATGATAACACTGGTTAGATGAAGCTACATTCATACCCCGATAACACATGATACCAAATGATAACACAAGATAACACTGATAACACACACAAACCACTACCCCGATAACACAGATAACACGTAATACCATGTTATCAGTACCTGTTAAAGCTACATTCATACCCCGATAACACAGATAACACGTGATAACATGTTATCAGTACCTGTTTCGTTAAACCACTCATCCCAATATTGAGCCCCATATGGTTCACTGTTATTGTCAATTCATGATCACAGTGATGTACTGCTGCTTTTGCTGTTTTCTCTCTCATACATGCAGGATGGAAGGACTGCACTGATGCTGGCCAGTGTGGGTGGGCACCTGGATGTGGTCAGGGAGCTGCTAAAGGCCCAGGCAGATGTCAATGCACAGGAAGAGGTATGCAGTCTCCAGTGACTCTTGAGAGTATGCTACACTCCTGGTAGCAGATTGATTGGTCAGTTCTATGGTTTAAGTCAGCTGTGTGTTATTGGGGCGAGCGTGAGCGAGCCCCACACTAGCGTGACTTCATTGCGCAGAGCGTGTGTATCTATGCTTGCTTGCTTGGATCTTGCAAATACCGTAAATTTTAAATCAGCGAATTTCCCTTGCACGTGCACAATAATATTCAAATTCAACAACGAGCTTCTATATACGCACCTCGATACGCCGGATGCAAGGAATTTACGGTGAACCTTCAACCATAGATAATATACTACGAAACGTTTCGTAGTATATTATCTATGCTTCAACCGTCTAGCTACCTGTTCGACGGACGATAGCGACAACAAAGACGGAGAGACCATTCACTCGTGGACATTGGCTAGAGCACCATGAACACTCTGCCTCCTCGGTGGCGACACTCAGGACAAAGGCAGAGACTGCGGCTCAGAGTCGTGGACCGTACCGTGGCGCCATGGCCGGTGATGTTGGTGCTAGACTGCTTCAGCTACAAACGCTAACCTGACTCACAGTTGCTGTGATGTACACTAGTGTATGTTTAGTGCCATAATTTCTGTGGCCTATGCTCATAATTTGCCCTGTCACACTGTGCAGTCATGTGAATGCAACTGCTCCATGCATGTCCTGCGGCACGCGCATGCACTTCACTCAGGCTCGCCCCTGCATTCCCCTAGTTTTATACATACGTGATGACATAGACTAGCTATTGCACAACTTTGCAGGCTATGGCTGTGTCGGGTAAGTGTATAACAATACACCAATGCATTACAGGGCTTTAGTTAGCACACTCAGGGAATATAGTAACAGTCTTGGATAATACATTCGCCTCACCTTGTGCATCATTCCGCCTTCAACAGTTACTATATATTGCCCTCATGCACTAAAACTCCGTAATGCACAAAACCTGGTACATATAATTATTGCTATGGGGTGCAGTACATTCCACTCTATCCAGGCTGTAGTCAGTGCCCTGTATATAGATGGACACATTGGCCTGTAGGGATTAACTGTAAAGGAACAATGCCTTGGCAAAGTTAGCACCTGTCTGCCACACAGGCACCCCAACAGCCTCTGACTGAGTTACTGACCAAGAGTGGCTGTCATAGACACTCACCCAAACCAACGAGAGTGGTGCTGAGAAGGTTGCTAATGCAGTAGCCACTTCACCTCAGCCAGTGGAGAGGGAAGGGGTGTGTTAGCCAGAGGGGCAGTAATATGCCAGAATCAATTATCAAACCAACTCGCAAAGCTATGTTAAGATTTTCACTCCCTGCAAACAGCGTGGACTGGTTTCAACCTTATATAGTGGGGTGTCATTTTATGCTTGTATTGGCTTCGTTAACTGTAAGATATACATTGATAGGAGCAACTGCTTTCACGGATATGGTATACTCTGGTAGAACTGAGTCCTTGTTCTCATTGTTTGTCACCTGACAGCATCACAGTAGACAACAATGTCACATGTTGCACTGATTGGTGACAAATAATGCAACTGTGCTCAGTGCACATCGCAATTTCATGTATAATTATACACATCCCTTCTGAATTCTTCTGTTCTGCCAGGATGGTGAAACAGCACTCATCCATGCAGCCAGGGAGGGCCACACTGAGACAGTGAGTGTACTAGTGGAGGCTGGGGCGGATGTGCACCTCCAGGATACAGTGAGCCAACCTAAGTATAGTAGTATTGCTTATTACGAAATCATAATGACATAGTAATAGTTGGTGGTACTATGACGTGCTGCTGTGAGCTGATTACACAATACAGTACTGACTGGTATTCACGAGTTTGTCGATACAACTGCAGCACTCCATGTGGGAGGCCAATGACCTCACACCGCGGAGCGGTTGTGCAGTGACAGCTAGCTCCAGCTCCATCGTATAGTACCACACTGTGGTGTGCCTACCAACCTCGTATAGTGCTGCACATACCGCCATTGATCAAACAAACTCGCAAAGCTTCGTTAAAATTTTCAAACAGCGTGGACTGGTTTCAACCTTATATAGTGGGGTGTCATTTTATGCTTGTATTGGCTTCGTTAACTGTAAGATATCAGAGAACGCGGTAGCGTTCTCTATTTAGGGATGGCCATGGAAATTTCGATTTTACCATACTGATGCACCAGCAGGATAACGGCCAAAGAAGCTACAAATCCCCAAACCAAGCATGCAGACAGAATGTTACTGTCTAGCAGTTCACAAAAACACTCACAAACGTACCTTAGAGTAGGCGGGAGTCGATAAACATGTCGCGGAGAAAAGTCCGATTTCGTCATCTTCTTTCTTCTTCTTCTTCTTCTTTCTTTCTTTCTCATAACAAAACTTTGCCCAAGGATAGCTTACCAACTAAACCACTTCTTGAGCTAATTTACGTACAGGACAACACCGCTATCGCCGTAGTACTCGCCATGACCACGTTTGTCTGCAAACTGGCAAGACCAGCAGTTTTAGCTACCTACGATCCGATGGCATTCTAGCACGACGCCATTTTGAGGCAATGAGGTCACGTGTTCGCCAATTGCGCATGCGCAATCCTAAATGCAAGCACATTTTTGTGTTCTTTTGCTTATGATGGCTGCGATTGGTACACTAACAGAATCCCTGTGAATCCGTCATCTGGTGGCTCCTACAGCTACGAGGAATTTCTACCAACCTGCTCTTGTCAAGATGTATTGTGACAATGCCATCATGGAGGCGTGGCTTTCTTTTCATGACGTAACTACAGTGCAGAACTGTGAGGCTAGAGCTTTGGATTACTTGGAGCTATTGCAAGTACATGACCTACATGGCTGCCATCGAGCTCTCTGATCTGATGAAGGGTGAATGCCCCACCCCCTCATCCCCAAAGGCAACAATAAATATTGATCACAACACAACAACATCAAATTATTAATGGGAACTAAATTAAGCATTAAAGCCTGCTCAGTGCCCAGCAGAAGGTCCACGTCCATCAAGAGAGACCATCTCAGCTTTGTTGACGTGGTGATCGCCTTGTAGTCTCGGGCCTAGGAACGAGGCTAACGTGGCAATCAACATTAATATCTGACACAGGGCATACATCCAGTACCCCGTACCCTTACAGTGGTGTGACGTTGCACGTACCATGACTAAAAAGTTACGCATTTCATGCGCTCGAAAAAGTACACAAACTAGAGGCAAAAAATTTTCTCCGAAAGATTAAAAATGATTTAGGGATGGTCTGTCACATTCAGAATTATTCCACCCCTCGAAAAAGCTAAGAAACAAGGAGAAATGCCTTTAACCAGGCTCAGTCCCATCCCCTCCCTAAATTCTACATTTTAAAATGGGATGGGACTGAGCCTGGTTAAAGGCATTTCTCCTTGTTTCTTAGCTTTTTCGAGGGGTGGAATAATTCTGAATGTGACAGACCATCCCTAAATCATTTTTAATCTTTCGGAGAAAATTTTTTGCCTCTAGTACATTGATAGGAGCAACTGCTTTCACGGATATGGTATACTCTGGTAGGACTGAGTCCTTGTTCTCATTGTTTGTCACCTGACAGCATCACAGTAGACAACAATGTCACATGTTGCACTGATTGGTGACAAATAATGCAACTGTGCTCAGTGCACATCACAATTTCATGTGTAATTATACACATCCCTTCTGAATTCTTCTGTTCTGCCAGTATGGACTAACAGCACTCATCACTGCAGCCCGGTGGGGCCACACTGAGACAGTGAATGTACTAGTGGAGGCTGGGGCGGATGTGAACCTCCAGGATATATGCATGGACAGCAGAGGACCGGTCAGACTTCATGGTGTTGTCTCAAATACCAACTGCCAATTCACTGTTGTCATGCATCCCTTAGTTTCATGATCACAGTGATGTACTGCTGCTTTTGCTGTTTTCTCTCATACCGTAGAGACTGGTTAATAGGCGCATGCGCTTATCGCATGCAGCAGCAAGAAAGTATGCGCTTATTATGAGTATACGCTTATTAGCGGCAACGGATCCAAGCGCTTAAGCTGACAAAGATGCTATGAGCGATGTCATCATATCTACAAGTGAGTGCGGTCCCGTACAGCATGTCAGTGGCAAGATTCTTGGCCCCACTAATCGTCGCAGGAAGGGTCTGGGCCACGCGAGACTAGGCTGCGCCGTCGACGTCCATTTTGCCATTTTGCCAGTGTGTGCCTTGCGAACGCACGGTAGTAGGCTACGGTCCCTCGAGAGTGGTCACGTAAGTGTTCGCTATCCAGCGTAGGTTTGAGAGTGCCGGGTGCTTCTGCACGATCTGTCATAGTGTCTCGCTAACTCGTAAAGCACAAATCGACACGTCAGCATTTTTTTTGCCGTATGCGCTAATTAAATGTACGTAAGGACAAGAAGGAAGTATGCGCTTATTTAAAATTATGCGCTTAATAGCTGCATGCGCCTATTAACCGGTCTCTACGGTACATGCAGGAAGGAAGGACTGCACTGATGCTGGCCAGTGAGGGTGGCCACCTGGATGTGGTCAGGGAGCTGCTAAAGGCCCAGGCAGATGTGGATACACAGGATAAGGTATGTAGTCTCTGGTGACTCTTGAGTGTGTATGTAGTGTGTACCAACAAAAGAGATACATGAAGTATGGATCTGATAATGTGTCAAGTAGGATACCGTAGGCACTCTAATTATGCGTCCTTTCTAATTCTGCGTCAAAATTGAAAATCTCAAACCAATAATTTCCAATAATGCGTCACACTCCGCGGACTAATTTGCGTAACGCGATTATAACAGCAGCATGGCAGCTATCTCAGAGCGCACACAGTGCAGTTGAACGGCGAACAGGGTGCATCACATCACTGCCTGTGAACGTTGATGTATTATTTATTGAGCGATGCATCATTTTCCCTAGCACTAAAATCCTTTTGGAATTCACTTCCACTTCATGTTACTGCCCTTCCTCTGCATCCTATCACAGAGTCTGCAGACTCTAGATGTAGGATGTAGGGATGCAACCGACTTGCACACTACAAAAATATCTGTCAAAGTCTCAAAAACGGACAACTTGCTAATTATGTCTGAATCCCCTTGTGTTAGCAGGACATGCTATTGCATGTATCGTTGCATTTGTAGAACATATTATAGATAGGAAAAAGTTGATTCAGGTTCTATGCAGGCAGATGTTGGATGCAAGCTTTGGAGAGAGAGAATAATCCACAGAAAAAATTCTGGGACCAGCTGGGATTCGAACCCAAGACCTTCTGAGTACTAGTCAGACGCTCTTACCGCTAAGCCACTAGAAACAACTGTGAGAGAGAGAAAACAGCTGGAATCGGCTAAGTCCTCTAGCCTGCGTTGTTATATGCAGCCTTGCTTCCGCTCCTCTGCCGTGGGCCCAGTGGCTTAGCGGTAAGAGTGTCTGACTAGTACTCAGAAGGTCTTGGGTTCGAATCCCAGCTGGTCCCAGAATTTTTTCTGTGGATTATTCTCTCTCTCCAAAGCTTGCAGGAAAACGTTGCATGATATGAGCATTGTAGTGAGATCTCGGCAAAGTGCTAGCACCAAAAGTGCATAATTATTACCGTAGAGGTAAATTTTTGCAAGGTACAAATTTGTGTCTTTTGCAATGGAATGACAACAAGTGAAAAATTGAATCTGCAAAAATTTGTTCACGCAAACATTTTTATCACTCGAATAATGGAGTAGCATGGCTATCACTAGCTACTTTCAAGCACCGTGCACCATCTCCCCAGGCGACTGCAGCCATTAATGGAACTGCATGAGCAAGCTGCTACAGAGCACCATGACCATTGCACCACTGTTGAGAGGCAGTGGCGGCGGAAGCAGTATGAGATTGGGTGGGCTGAGGCAGGGACACAATTGCACGCTGCCAAAGGCAGTGTGCAGAGGTGCAAAGCGCCGATCAGTCCGCGCGAAGCCCAGAAAATTTTTTTCACCTTCATTTTATCAGGATGGGCTCTCGTGGCACCTTCATGCTTTGCACTGCAAGTTCCAGATGTACGAGGATCGATGCTGTAGAGAGACGTCGAGCTAATTACAGCACTAACAGAGTTAAATTAGTTAACTGTCTTTGAAGACCATTCTCATAGCCTGGATCATGGAAAGCAACTTGAGGTTGTCGGGTCGATCTGTCGAGAAGTGCAAGTTGAAAAGCCTTCATCCTTGATAGTCCACGGTAGGTACTAGGCAGTGTTAGAGAAGTAGTTACCTTATAATAAACAATCTGTATTATGGGGACATAAAGGTTTGCAAAATGGGGGCTAAACCCCCTTTTGCAAACTTCAGGGGGGCTAGAGCCCCTGTGGTTTCACTGCCGGGCGGCCCTTGTTGAGAGGACCATGCATATACCAACAAGTCTTAGATCTCAAGTGCAGGCACAGATCTCCAAATATATATGTGTTTTGTTTCATTGTAATGCACAAGCCATCCACTGACCGTATAGACGCTGAGTCCTCCAGTATAGTCGCCATTTATACGAGTGTGAAGTATTAGGGGTGTAGTCATAGGTTGTGACCCTTGTCACAAAACTAAACTCGCAAAAGTTTCATTACAGTGGGCTTTTTTAATATTCGTGAAAATTTGTACCTGTGAAAGTTTCCTGCTGTATACGGTATATACAATTGATTGATGTGTAAAAGGATGTCATGTTTTCTTTTGGTTGCTGTCTGTATCCAATGTGGAAGCAAACTAATTGGTCAGTTCTGTGACTTGAGCAAGCCTTGTCAATCCATGGTCGCTAAGTCCAGTTGCTGTAATGCACATGCCATATATACACATAGACATGTTACCTGCTGATGATTGTATTATTCTCGTGGACTATGATGGCAGATGGTATTGTGTCAGTTTGTTTTCTCGCAGTGGGAGAGGACTGCGCTAATACTGGCCAGTGAGGGTGGCCACCTGGATGTGGTCAGGGAGCTGCTAAAGGCCCAGGCAGATGTGAATGTACAGGATATGGTATGCAGTCTCCACTAACTCTTGGGAGCATGTGAAAACAATGCATGGATGGATCGGGTCCGAGCTCTGAAGCAGCTCAGCGGTAGCCAACGACGATCGCGAATCAGGAAACTATTTTAATAATTGCGCAGAGAAGATACAATCGACAACCAATGCAGCTTACAAGTTATTTAAATACTCGTACGAAACCAACTGATCTAGCTAAGACAGTATTGCACAACATACCCCAAAACCACGGATACGGCTACAAATTACAGTTTCTTGGGGGAAAGATGGAGGACCCTACATCAGTGCCCACAATGTCGAATGCTTAGTCACTGATGTCATGCACAAGCTGTGTAGTCACATCACTGGATTTGATACCCACTGATAATTAGTGCCTGCATGCCTAGTATAGGAGTATCACAACTTCCGTAAGGTACGTGATTCTGGTGGACTGTTGTCTCAGATGGTATCGTGTGCCAACTGACAATTCACTTATATTGTCATGTCAGTTTCATGATCACAGTGATGTACTGCTGGTTTGCTGTTTTCTATCTGATTGCAGTGGACGAGGACTGCACTGATGCTGGCCAGTGAGGGTGACCACCTGGATGTAGTCAGGGAGCTGCTTAAGTCCCAGGCGGATGTGAACGTACAGGAATATGTATGCAGTCTGCAGTAACTTGTGAAAGTATCATAGAGTCAGTAGACTCTATATATATGGGACCGAACAGACGGCGGATTATATGATGATAAGCAGTCAACATATAAGCCTGTATAACAACGTACTATTCATCTTCAAGTGCCAGTTTTCTGATCCCAGTGTTGCAAAAAGCATCACAAAAGTACCGAACCAGAAAGTTACCTTATGGCCAAAATTGGTTTTATATCTTTCTTCAGATGGGCTAGTTCAAAATTGCCTGACTCTGTCACAACGGTTTTCGCACAAAACGGCAGCTTTTTTACACTGAGCAGTGCATGGTTATCAAGAGATATATAAGATGGGATTGAATACTGAACTGTTTTATGCTATCGTCCCTACGTACCTTGTTTCCCTACTTTTACGGCTGTTCTGCTATCCCTACATCTCCTTACTCTTGTACAATGTTTTGTTGTATATCCAGTATATCCAACGAGTCAGCAAATTGGTTGTTTGATTCTCTGAAGCCAGCTGTGTGTTGTTGCATACTTGAAAATTACAGATATAGAGGGAATTGCGTAGTTTCTTGGAGGAGGCTGGAGTCTTTGGTTGATCCTGCATCAGTGCTCAGAATGCAGTATGCTAGATCACTAAGGCCAAGTATTAGTTTCTCATTCATGTGTGTGCACTCTTCAGCTGGCGTGCGCTTCGTTTTTATTTAAGGTTTGTAAGTATTGACGTAATGATAAATACACTGGAACCAGTATCATGGGGACCCTCGATCCCATAAACGTCCACATGGCGATTGTGATATGCCACTGGTGCTTGTAAACTGTATTAAATGCCACTATTGGCACTGTGGTGCTTATTGTCTTTCACATTGTCAAGTACAAGTACTGAAGCCACGGTATAGCTGTGCTGTGCCGGACAACGCATCAGTGGCAGACGTTTACTATGAGTACAGCTCCGGTGAACTAGACAGAACGACAGCTCTGCCAGACCATATAATGATTGAACGTGTACTGTCACAGCAATAAAATTCCTCTCCGTGTGCCTATTCTGGACTTTCAAGTGGATGAGAAACTCTTACTTGGCCTAAAGACCAGTTACTCTCATGCACATGTTGCATAGCCATAGTTCATGATTAATACCTGCCTATATATAGTGCATTCACTGCATTGTCTCAGATGGTATCATGTACCAACTCCCAATTCATTGTTGTCATTGTCATGTCAGTTTCATGATCACTGTGATGTACTGCTGCTTTTGCTGTTTTCTCTCTCATACATGCAGTGGAGGGGAAGGACTGCACTGATACTGGCCAGTGAGGGTGGGCACCTGGATGTGGTTAGGGAGCTGCTAAGAGCTCAGGCAGATGTGAATGTACAGGATGAGGTAATGTATGTCAAGTATGCTATCACTGCAGTGGAGATTATAAAGCCCCCCGCCCCCACGTGGCAGCCTCAGCAGTCTGACAGCACGGAGTAGTTCTGTTGTTAATACTAGTGATAGATCATGAGCCAGAGCCTTCTAAAGTACTTGCCCAAGTTCACCAAGTTCAGATTGGGGTCCAAGCGGATTGCTAAACAATCACGATGACTCACGGGTAATGGCTACTACCAGCGTGATTGTGGTGTTTTGTGTTTGTTGTATGGAGCCTGAAAAGCGAGCAGATGTGATCTCAGAGGTCCTAAATTGGAGATTGCTGTACCCATGTTTCCTACCTTTTAATTAAGCCACAAGTGGTCTTGTGGGGCCAGACCCACTTGGAAGAGAGGGTCTGGTCACTTTGCAGTGATATTTGTTCTGCGCAGTCAGCACGTAGACCATTCAAGTACTTGTTAACCACCACTGTTTTTGATGTTAACGTAACTTTACTTGCGTAGTACAAGGTGTGAACTCATTAGCTTGATTCCAAGAAGCACTACCGCAGCCTTCATTGCATGCCTAACACCCCAGACATTTGCTGCAGTGTCAAAAACAAACCGGTAATTGCAACTTGACCAGACCCTCCCTTCCGTGTGGGTGAGACTACCTAGCCTGTTGAGGCATCGTCTCCTCAATTTCCAAGAGATCAAAGGTCACGTGCATATTAAATGAGCTTTGACAAAGGTGGCTATGGCTGAATCCTTGTGGGTTCTGTACCAGCTTTGAGCATCCATGACACATTGTTGAAAAGAACTATCGTCAAACTTTGAGCTCTAGTTAGAACGCCCTGTGTGCTTGAAGGACTCTAGAAGAGCAGTTACGTATTATCAGCGGAAACCAAACGCCAGCCTTTCTTGAAGCATAGAAATAGAAGGAATATTCCTATGTCATCCATCGACTATAGTTCAAGCTCATTGTTGAAGCTCATTAAATATGCACCTGACCTTTGAACTCTCAGAAATCGAGGAAACGACACCTCAACAGGCTAACTTAAGAAGCAACTTGAGACAGAGCTGGAGACAACCCTTCATAGCTTTGGTGATGTTTGCTGTCTGTTTTGGTCAGTCCAGTCCAGTCCATAGTCCGGTCCCCAGTCCAGTCCATGGTCCAGTCCAGAGTCCGGCTTTTACAGATACTCCAAATCTGTAGGGATAGCAGAACAACAAGAAAGTAAGGAAACAAGGTAGGGATGATAGCATAAAACAGTTCAGTATACAGCTAGCCCCCTACAGTCATGCATACTTTTCTTGTATCATGATTCTAGGCACATCACATGAAAGAAGCCGCCACAGGGTACAATTCCCATGTACCCTGACCGGCTTCTTTGATGTTTAGTTGTACACTGGGGTACGTACATAGTTGATAAGCAACAATGTAAGCTGTCCAGACTAATTACATGACATGTAGTACTATCATGATACAAGTCAGCTGTACCATGGCTTCGCTAGGGTGTATGAGATTTGTACCCTTCGTGCAGTTTAATGTATTCCCTCGGGCTTCGCCCTCGGGAATACATAAAACTGCACTCAGGGTACAAATCTCATACACCCTAGCAAGCCATGGTACAACTATTACATGTCCTATGGAAAATGATGTCTGTAGAGGTGAACTGTTTTATCATCCCTACATAGTTTCCTACTCTATGTCGTTCTACATCTCCTTGCATTTACTTGTTCACTGTTTTGACTCACTCAGATATATGAACGCTGTTACAGTAAGCTCTGCCCATCTCTCTGATGAATGTGCATACTGCACAAGCATCTCCAACCTCCAACCTTGTCTTTATGTATCACAATTTTGGTTGATAATTCTGACCACCACATTGTTGCTGCTCAAAGTAAACTGAAATTCTCTGTGTTTAGTAGCTTGTCGCAAGTGTGCACCTTTGCATTGTTGCCTCGTTTCGTATTTGTCAATATGTTTTGTTGCTGTTCCGCTCTCATTCCTCAGGATGGGATGACTGCTCTCATGGAGGCTAGTTCCAATCGACACAGTGACACTGCATCTCTACTGGTCTCTGCTGGAGCACAAGTTGACCTACAGGATGTGGTATATATGTGCATCAGCACATTAAAATTTTAACATTTGTGTGTCTTTGCATGGCGGAAGTGGGCAGGGATTGGGGGCGGAACTAGACTGGTGACGTGCCACCTTTGTACTTCACTATCAACCTCCGAACCTCTAACTCAGTGAAGAATGTTCGAGAATGTTGAGCAGGTGTTGGAACCTTCCAGAACAGCTGGGGCTGCAAGCAGACACAACTGGAGAGCAGTAGCTAAACCGGATGCTATTGGGGAGCAGCAGCTGAATCCGACAAGATCTGGCCCGGTGAGGCAGACCAGACTCATGGCACAATTGGGGAGCAGCAGCTAAAGCAGATGCAATCAGGGAGCAGTAGTTGAAGTGGACGCAATCATGGAGTGGAGATGAGATTTTCCGTACCTCTGCATGTGCAGAGAGCTGTCCGGCACTGCACTGGCCATGCTGATGAATAAGGCAGTAGCTGAGCGAGCAAAGCAAGCATATTATAGATACAGTCATACACTTCAGTTCACCAGTTAAACATAGGCGAATCGTCACAAAAGTATGTGCATTCCTGCCAATATCTGTGATGTAATGCCGTACCAGCACGTGCAGTATACAATCTACACATGTAGACATGTACCAACACTTAACATTTTGAGGCAAGATGGGCCGGTTGACATGTACTCTTCACTCTACATATATAGTGATTCCTCTCCAGGAAGGGGATTGGACATGTTTGTGTGCATAAGCATTAGGATCCCGGGTATTGCTACTCTAGCACACAGTTAATAGTTGTTCTCTCATGGTTGGGTTCCAAATGTTCTTGAAACATGAGCCTTGAACATGACGTTCCACCTTTCTATATATGTGTTCACGTACATACTAAAATATTGTTTTAACTCTTTAACGAGTGGCAACCACACTACTAGTAGACAGTGCTACTCGCCGGCAGGGCAAGCTCATCCTTCAGAATCGTACTTTGGTATTATTCTCACCCCGAGCAGACTCTGGTTGCATCCACCAGCTCGTACTTACAGCTCCAAGGCTGCTGGTTGAGCATAGGCAGCTAGCTCTGTGGATCATGTCAATTAGCACACACATAGCTGTCCCATTCCCAGTGGATCCGGAACGAGGGAAAAAATCCACCCGCAGAAGGGTGGGTGGGTGGGGGGGGGAAAGTAAAAGTGGCTGCCAGAAAAGACAAAGCGCTAATAACTCCACCACAAAGGTGAGTTTCAGCAATCTAATACGTTCGCGTCAGTAAATGATGATGGCATAGTCAGAATCTCTCCATGTCCTCCACTAAGCCCAGGAGTTCTACCAGTAGTGTAATGATCATGGGAGGGGAGCAAATTATGGAGCTGGAGCTGTCCCAGTGCGATCATTCTAACCCTAACTTCAGTTTTGCTTCGAATTCCATATGAGTATGAAACCACACATGTTAATAATCTTGCAGCAAATGTATTGTGCATGTGTGTTCCTAGATATTAGTACCTCACAGCATATGTTGTTGTTTGCTCTGATTTTGTTGCACAGTGTGGCTGGACTGCCCTCATGCAGGCTAGTTACTATGGTCACACTGACACCATACATGTACTACTGTTCACTGGAGCTCAAGTCGACATGCAGGATGAGGTAAGTATAGCTAACATCTGTGTCCTATCATGGTCCACCTCCTCAATATTTTTTGCAATGGATTTCACCACCAATGATGTTGTAGCAAAAGGCACTGACAAGCCATTATTGCCCAGCGTAGCACTTCATTGGCGACAGCATCGTATGTACACTTGGTGTTTGGAGACTTACACATATCACCGAACACATGTCCATTTCTGGAGATGGCTCTTTCTGACAAAATTTCACACCTCTTCCAGGTGTAGACCTAGTAATACTAGGTGAATGTCGGGGCAAGCATGAGCAAGGTAGGCATGAGGGAAAAGAGGTCCACCTAGACCCAGAATGCCAGGCTTCAGCGACGCCGACAGAGGAGAGCAGCTACATATCCGTCTCCCTCTCTTGGCAGCTCTTGCATCCATAATCTCAATGACCCTCCTCTCTCAGCGTCACCGAGTCTCATCGGCCTACTTTACCACTCTCCATTGGTGTCGCTCAAGCGTGGTCTCGCTGCTGGACATACATACGTACTTGTAGGATGAAGGAGTTGGAATGGGGCAGGACAATAGGCAGTAGCAGTGCGTGATACGACTGACCAGCTGAGATGGCCGCACGCTGGGCGCGACGTACCATGCACCAACCGATAAAACTTGACATTGAGTGCATTAGCACATTAGCATGGGGCTCACTTATGCTCGCCCATTAATCGAAGGTCACACAAAATGCGATACACTAGGCAATGTCTTTCACATAATAGTATTGAGGGCAATCTCAGGTGAGTTGAGGCACAGGAAGATATGGGATATGGAATATCTACACTTGAGTATCACAGATAAACCTTGACATATATATAATTCCTGGTCCTTAATTGACTCCATCCACTTTTGGGATCATGTGATATACTACCTGGCCACCATGACACATACCCAATACCTAGAACCCAAAAAGTGTCCTCAGAATTGATATTCTGAGAGTGAAAACTTTGTAATTAGAGCTTGTTTTCAGCCCCTTTAGTTGAATGCCTAGCATTGTGAGACTCCCAACAGATAATTGCACTCAGTTATTATCCTTCCACAGGATGGACTGACAGCACTCATTTATGCAGTCTCGGAGGGCCACACTGAGACAGTGAGTGTACTAGTGGAAGCTGGGGCGGATGTGAACCTCCAGGAGAAAGTGAGGGAACCTAATTAGCTAATTCTGTATCGTAGAGTCGGTAGATGTCAGTATCATGTAGGGATAGACAATATAATACTTCAAAAACCGTCACCTTTATGACAATGTATACCGGCCATTCATCTTTGAGTGTTTTTCTGACTGAGAAGACTTCCAGTGTTATAAAAAAAGCATTGCAAAAGTACCAAACCAGAAAGTCGCCAAACTGCCAGAATCAGTTTTCTTCTTTCTTCAGTTCATAATTGCATGACTCACTCACAATGGTTTCCGCACAAAACAGCACCATATATTGACACTGAGCAATGCACAACCCCCATCACTTTTCACAACTTTGAAGTCTCACAAGGCACTTGAAGCCACCCACTTAAGAACTGTGGGTTCATTTGCGATGCCATTTCTTCGTAGGCACACTAAGTAACTTTGAACTTTCATTATACATGTATTATGTGGAATGGTATCATAGAGTCGGTAGACTATTACCAGTTAATAGGCGCATATAGCTATTAAGTGCATAAGAAGTGCATACTTCCTTCCTGTCCTTATGTATTAATTAATAATTAATTAGCGTGTATGTCTAAAAATTGCTGATTTGTGTTCGTGAGTTAGCGAGACACTACCACGGACTGTGCAGAAGCACCCAGCACTCTCTAAGCTACGCTGGATAGCGAACACTTACATGACAACTCTTGAGGGATGTAGCCTACTACCACCTCTCCATTCACAAGGCACACACTTTGGCAAAATGGATGCGGCCATCGTTTCTCTCCTCGTCCAGATCAACAGTTGAGAAGTAGCTAGTTATTCGCGTGATTCTCGTAAGCGCTATGGGTCTATGCGATAAATGGATGGTTGGCACAGAGCTCTCGGCTACTATCGCTTTGCTTCATGCTTTAATCACACTCTCATGTGGCCAGAACCAACCACAGAGCAGAAACTAGCGGAGTTAGCTTCTTACAGCTCACCTCACATTCAGTCGTTTTGTCTTCAGTCCCTTTGCATTTACGGGAGCACTAGGCTTCTCTCTTCTATGTTTAAACCGCTTTGACTAACAAATTATGCTGCGCATGGATTTTGCTCAGAGGTCGCAGTTTTAAGTACAGCACTGGGAATTGTGACTGTTGTGCAATGCTGTATCAGGTATTTCTGGTGTTGTGTATTGCGCATTAGGCACTAAGCCTATTGTCTATTGGGTATTCTACATTGGGTGTCAGGTATTAAGTCTATCGTGTATTAGGTATTGCGACGTTAGGTCATAGGTATTAGGCATCGCGTATCAGCTAGTAACTACGTCTATCATGTAGTAGGTATTGTGACGTGGGTATTATGTCGTTGGGCCATAGGTCCTATGCATTAGACGCAACCTCCAGCGCCACCGCACCAGGGCCACCGCATTGTATACTGAGCTGTTTATCATCCCTAGCTTGTTTCCATGCTCTTTGCTGTTCTGCTATCCCTATACATCTCCATACATTTATAATGTTTTACTCTTGTAGGAAATTCAAATGTTATGAGCTTGTGGGAGACACACCATGCACTATTGAAGGTTGCCCTGCATGCACATCTCTGTATTCCTGCACCAGATCTAAACTGCAGTCATGTGGTATTATAACTCCAGTGCTATTCACCTGCAACCTGCAGCCCAGGAGCACTCCCTTTGGAGGTGGTAGGGTAAAAGTGCGCAGACTGTAAATTAAGTAAAGGTGACTCAAGAGGATGCTAAGCAACCGAGAAACCATGGAAGGGCTCTCATGACAACTTTGCACTTTCCACCACCCTGCTACTGCTTTCTGCTTCAATTCTGTCTTCCTAAGCATGGTACACTGCGTGGTGATTATCATCGTGCACACTAGTAAAGTAGGGACGAGCCCACAGGTGTGTTAGTCAGCCTCCACTGAGGCTGCTAAGCAGCTGAGAAACCATACAAAGCGTGGTAAATTTGTATACCGGTAAGGATCTTCAAAAAGGTGGTGGGGCAATTGCCCTACCTGCCCTCCACATGCGCTAGCCATGAACTGGGGCTGCATGAAATGTAATGACATCTGTGGCAAAACACATTCTCTATTCAGTGCGGAATAATGAGTACTGATATCTCAAAATGTGATACCATGTGTCTCCCAGAATTCAGGCAGGAGTGCTATATTTTACGGAGCAGAAATGGGTGACCTTGAGATTGTGAAGCTCTTGATCCAGGGAGGAGCAAACCTCGGCCTTACGGACAAGGTATCAGCTGTGTAATCTGGTGAGGTTACCAGAACTTTCCTCAACTTTGCATGAATTACAAGTGGTACAATTGGAGAAAGGACATGGAAGGGCTTTTGCTACTAATATAAGTGGTTTGGTCTTGAAGCTCTCAAAATGAATGAATGTTAGAAACCAAGTTGGTTGTCTTGTACTGCTGGTTTGTAGCCTACAACCTAACCACAGATTGGATACATAAAACTTAGCGCTACAGTAAAGCCGCAAATAGGTGTGCCACGAATAAGTAGCTACAGGTAGCTGTAGTACAGCTAGCTGTGAGAGAGTGCTGTTACTTTCGAAGATAAGACTGTGCTGAGAGCCCCTTGAAGGAGTGTGCAGCGGTGTGATTTTCTGTGCATCTACCACATTTGGTGCATTTCACATGCATGACATACAATCCATGCATACAAGTAGCTTCGCTCGCTCAGCTACTTCCCCCTCATTCGCCTACGTGAGTAATCCGGTGCTGGACAGCTCTCTGTGCAGAGCTATTGCTCCCCAATTGTGTCCGCTTCAACTGCCACTCCCTGTTTGCGTCCGCTTCAGCTGCTGCTCTCCGATTGCATCCTCTTCAGCTGCTGCTTGTGATCGCCGCTGCGTCTGCTTCAGCTGCTGCTCCCCGATTGCGTCCGCTTCAACTGCTACTCCCCGATTGCATCCGCTTCAACTGCAGCTCCCCGATTGCTTCCACCAGCTGTTCTGGAAGATTCCAGCCCATGCCCAATATTCTCAAACATTCTTCGTGGAGTTCGAGGTTCAGTAAATTGAAGTACGAAGGTCGTGCGTCACTAGTCTAGTCCCGCATCACGAACATCCCACTTTCGTTACACACACACACACACACACACACACACACACACACACACACACACATACACACACACACACACACACACACACACACACACACACATACACACACACACACACACACACACACACACACACACACAAACACACGGTTAAAATATTCAAGTTGTAATCTGAATAGGTTCCTGGTTATGCAGTGGGTTAGTCCACACTGATCTTAATGTATTAAACTCATGACACACACCCATCCATATATGAACCATTCAGGATTGTGTGACTGCTGATGAAGTGGCAGAGGCGCATGGTCATCAGGCCGTTTGTGATGAGTTGAGGAAGCATATTCGTTGGTTGTAAGCCACTCAGCCAGGTGAGTCCTGATGTAGATATTTCATAGGCCCAGTGTGAAACTTGTCGAGATATGGCTTGACAGACCATGTCAAGACACTTTTACTGTGCTAAAATGGTGACATCAGTTTCAAGTGTGTGAGCAACTAACTATAGCCTTACAATGCTTCCTTACAGTCCCTGCAATTATGCCTGGATATAAACCTCCTGCTTCCTCCCCCATACCAGTTTTGTGGCAACAGTGGCATGGTTGTGCCAATTGCAAAAAATTATTTATCAATTGCTTCAGGATCATACCAGAACAGATGGAACCCAACTCCACCATGCAATTTTCATCGACAATAACTTTGTGGCCAGTATAAAGCTAATTTTATTGGACTGCTCCATGCATAATACATCATAGCGCTACAATTCAGCAGTAATGGACTTCATGCAACTACATTCCAAGCTGATCACTCATAAAATCTGCCTGGTCGGCATCCCGAATTCACTATGTACATGTGAATTCCAGTACACCCGTACTTAGTGTAATATTGCACGAGTGTGTACGTGTACCACACATGAGTGCAATGCCTAGCCATACTACACGACCAAGAGTGCAATGAGAGACTTGTTCACAACATAAAACTAGTCACACTAATGGCACGGTAACTTGAGTTGAGTGGCAAGAAGCTAGCCATGTTTACAACTTGCTGATACACGGTCGACAGATTTCTCACGGTGCCATTTTCGTGCGTGGTTGCTACGTACATAAACCCTGAAGTGATCAATCAGCACCGCCCATTCAGTCACGCCTTGACGACGTGCAATCGGGAGTGCAAATTGATGGGTGGATATTGCACTCCGTGTCTATTAGAAAATACTATTGGACGAATACGAAGTATATAATAAAGTACGTTATTCATACGTTTCACTGCTTGACTCCAATGCTACAATAATAATTATAGTATGCCTACTGACATCACATGTACAGAGTGGCATGATATTCCTTCGGTCCCATGTACTGTTCTTACAACACATCCTATCTTCCCCCTCCCCCCATGCAGGCTGTCCATGACGGTGTGCTGGCAATGTGCCCCTGTGCGATTAGTTAGCTGAATGATTTCACTCTTATCCGCTGGTGATTTATGATTGGTGTGTTGATTGTCAGTTTGAAGAGTTGGCCCTTTCTTCTCTAGTTTGCCGCTGCCATCCACTCTCTGCAGTATGCAGGTCTTTACCCCTCTCTGTTTATGTTTATGTTTCTGTAGTATCTTTTGTACCAACAAATTTGTCGAGTTTGTAATGGTCAATTAAGGCATTGGGCCATTCACAAACATTCTGCTGAAGGTTAAACTCTGATCTATTCTTTCCTAGCATTGTCCCGTTTGCCATCGCTATATATTCCTGAGTCCGGTCAGGACATCCTATATTTTTAAGGGGACCATGGGAAGTCCTCAGGATCCGGAATCCCATGCATGCATCTCCCACCAAAGCCATGCACCACAGTCCCACTGTCCTTCTTATATAATTATATTAAGTCCCAAGTCCTCAAGACTATCCTGCGTGCCCCATGCACCAAGACCACCACAGTCCCACTGTCCTTCTTATAACAAAGTCCCAAGGGAACCATGGGAAGTCCTCTAGACTCCCGTGTCCCACAAGGCCACCACAGTCCCAAGGCAACCATGGGAAGTCCTCAAGACTCCAGTGTCCCTCCAATTCATTCAGTATACTGTCGACCCGGCTTCCCATCACTTGATCCCATATGAGTGCCTTGCAGTGTGTTACATGGAATATGCTATAACTATGCCATATTCCAGCCATTGCAACACATGCCGGCATCAGACTTGGCAGTTTTGCTGTTGCTACAGAGATGAGACTCTATGTAGACACTGCCAACCAGACTAGACCTGGCTTGATTTGGCCATGCAAGTTATTTTTGCTGTTAACCTGGTTAACAGGGTTAACATGTCAGCATATTGATTGCATTCTGAGCCATCTGTTGTGCAACAGTAGTGACTGGTGTTCGCAAGTTTTTTGATACAACTGCAGCACTCCATGTGGGAGGCCAATGCCCTCAAAACCATCCACCATATCAGGCAATTAATTGAGACATCTCTGTAATGCTAGCTGTGTTGCATGTGTTCCTGCCAATTAACTTTTGATATGCATTGTCACTGAAAGTACAAAGTCATGTAAATGTAAAGTACTGTATTACGTACTAAGTACACCCATGCTACTGTATTGTCTAACCATCATGAGGCTCCATATCCAAGTGAAGGCTTGTGCCTGATACTGCATGAGATGAAGTCAATCCTGTCCTGAGTGCTAGTGCTACTATGTTAGTGGACCTACATAGTCTCGTGCCCCTACATAGTCTCGTGCCCAGATCGACATCCACATATCCACAGGCTGAGAACATCTGGTTGGAGATTTCTTGCCACTAACACCATTCTCATCTGGAATGTTGGATGGCCATGCAATAAAATCGTATATATATATAGAGCACGCACATAATTATTGCAGGTGACACTCCCATAGACGCAGTTATAGTCACAGCTGTGACCGGGGTCAAGACATCTTAAGATGTCTTGACCCCGGTCACAGCTGTGACTTAAGATGTCTTGACCCCGGTCACAGCTGTGACTATAACTGCGTCTATGGGAGTGTCACCTGCAAGACGGTCATTTTGCTGCTTGACCACTTGACCGCATCGCAAAAGACTCTTGATTGTTTGACTGCACTGGCTTTCAGCCATTGACCATTTCACCATGCACCTTGACCCAATAATATACGGAATGAGGCGTAGTGACTCCACCCCTTTCTTAGTAGAATGGGGTCAACCTTCCCGGTCACAGCTGTGGCTTCAGCGAATATGGGATTGTCACCCTCTTGTTTGTATCTACTGACTCTCACCTGTTTACTTGGCATATCTCATATCGTTCCTGGAATAGTAACTAGGAAGTGAATTTCTACCGTTAGATTGGATCTACCATTGTAATAGATAGAAATTAATGGGCAATTGCCGCACGCTGTGTTTTAAATGCGGTACCTCACATGAAGTGTAGCTACACCTTTCAATTGTTCATATTCATCAACATGTGTTGTTACTGTTTTGCTCTCATTGTGTCCCTCAGTGTGGCTGGACTGCCCTCATGTTGGCTAGTTACTATGGTCACACTGATATTGTACGTGCATTCCTGTCTGCTGAAGCACATAATTATAGACCTGCAGAGGGAGGTCAGTATAGGAAAGGGGGGGAGGGGGAAGAGGAAGAAGAGCCAAATTATGACCGATGTTTGGGGTATACCCTCCTTTGTATTACATGACTGTACGGTACTTTAAATCCATAATTCACACTTTAGTAGCCTCCATGCACAGCTTTTGTTGCTTTCAGCGTGAGCGGATTTCTTACATGATATGTGCCAAGAGGATGGGGTCTGGGCACGAGACTAATGGTACACCAAGACAGCTTTAGTATACGGAGATGCCACGGAAACATGATCACTATGTACAGAATCCGTCACATCAGTCAAAGTCAACTATGCCTGCTTAATACTTGCACCAAGTCTTGAAGTCAATCTGAACTCCTTTCACACTGCATGCATGGGAGTATTGAGACATGTCTCCTTGCTACAAACTTGTCAAGGTACTTAATGAAGGAAAGTTTCTTGTCTGCTGCTCGTGACAATACCAGACATGCTGTTCATGCTCTTCGGACACTCATCCCAAGAACATAGTCTTTTATGTTCTTGTTATGTCAGGCCGATTCTCACAACTCTGATCTGAATACTCAACATATACCTGAAACAAACCCATGTACAAGGCAGAGAACAAGCCTTTTATACACAAACCATAACACCGAATTCCTGATTACAAAGTAACACATTAGTGCCTAGCTACATATCCAGAAGGTAGCACATTAGCACATATTATACTACAGTTCTTAACTTGGATATGCTATTACTATCCTTCCTGTGAATTTCTTTGCAGAAAAGTGCATGTACACGTCCAGCAATGACTACCTCAGTCCCTGCTGGGAGGAAGACTTTACAAGCTCCGTTCAACTTGGTTAGTGGACACAGCCACTCCTTTAAATTCAGTACATTAAGCTTTAAAGAATATTGCAAGAAAGGCAATGATTTTGTGAGATCGTTTTCTCATCTTCACAGAAGTGCACTGGTTTACCTACCAAGGTTCTCTGATCACCAAAGAGTTGTACGTTTGCTGATCTGCATCCTCCACCTCCTGAATGAATGTACTCCTATAACTTGCAAAGTGACATGTGAATTCTGGGTAAGCAGCTATTAGTGGCACAGCAATAATTATAGTCCCTTCCACGAAGAAAGATAGCAGTGGGATGTATACATATACAGTGATACTTCCCCATTGGTCACCATATGGATAGGCTGATTTGAAGTATAATGTAAATTGGATACACAGTGTCTGGGTTCAAATTCAGGAGTCCCACATTGAAGCCCATGCATGCAAATGCAAATCCAAAGACTTTTTCTACTAGAGTGGTGCCTCCACTCAAAAATTTCAGATCACTGTATTTCCATGATCATCCGCTGTGCGGCTACTCATCATCCGATTTACTGCAGCTACTAGCTCTAGCGCCTGTCTTCTAAACTATAGGGCAGCTCAGCCCTTCTTGGTCTACTGTGGTCACCAATCAATTGATTTTCCTAAAATTGTTACTTTCTCTGGACTTGACTTCATGTTTACACTCATAAGCTACAGTAAACTAAACACAAAGTCATTAACTTCAAGAAAAGCACATTCTTGGGCAGCAGTCGGCGCAAGTCTACTGGTGTGGTCCACATCCTTTCACTGGTGCCAAAATTTGCTGGCAACCAAGGTATTGATTAGCCTCGTTCCCAGTCCATTCACCCCCGCGTTTGTCGCTTGCAGTGCCCCGCGTCAGTACTGCAAGTGACAAATGCTGAGGTGCATGAGAAGGACTGGGAACAATCAAGGCTAGGTATCAATTATCAACTACACTGTTTTTAAACAATTGTTAATTACAAATTTCCATTGAAACTGATACCTATGGCAATTCGTATAGCTAGGTCCCATACACACATGCACACATACACACAGGCACATGTACATTACACACAACTGTGTGTGTGTGCTATGTGACTGTGCAGAGGTCTGGCCATGGCCTCGAACATGTGGCCTGCGACACATTGCAAGTGGGGTACTAGCTAAGACTGTATTGGAAACGTGCACACTGCCCAATTCCTAAATCAGAATGATATTGGTAACACAATCAAGGGTCAAGGGGGTGTCACTGTGTGTATGTATGATTCTAGCTTTTCCAGAGAAACTTGTCATCTCCAAGGAGATTAGCCAACATTTGATTGTAGGGTCTGTAAAATTCTGTCAGCATTTTTCTTGTATCTGCTCTCATGTGTAATCGAGGATTGTCACGGTAGCTAGATTGATAATGCGTTGTTTTATTGCGCATGCAACGTGAAAGGTCTTCATTCCTGAGAGTGAGATGGTGAGGAAGAGCAGAACCCAACAGTGTTAATACTTTCTCTTCAACAAGATCTAGGTCTGACAGCTCCTCCATAGTTAGGAAGACAAAGTGTTTACGAGGGATCACACTTAGCCACCTCTGTATGTGAACGTAGTATAAAGCTGTTCCCAATGCCGTTGTGCCACATTTGAAAGTGCTCAGTGAATCAGACTGACTGGGATAAGAATGGCGAATGTCGGTCATACAAACTGCTAATGGACAGGTCCTACTGCATTCCATAAACATTTTAACTTTAGTTGCGATTCTTTCATGAAAAATGTCAGGTCCTGGATGACTTAGGTTTTGGAGAAAACGAGTAGCACTTCGGTCACTGTGGCATGAGAACCAAAATTGAGAGTAGAGTCTGTCCACGGGGTTTCTCATGATCACAACATACTTGGAGTCAGGCAGAACCTCAGACAGAATAGCTGGAACTAGGCAGTAGTTAGTAAGGGTGTGCTCATCTTTCTCGTACCACTGTGGCCAAGTGAAAATCATGTTGGGACTGCCATCGATGGTCAAGGGTTGTTGGTACTTTGACCGGCCACTAGCAAGTTCTATAGATGTAGCTACGAAGTTGAAGAGATAAGGAGGAATATACTCCAATGCTGGCTTACTTGAATGGGATATTGATGCTATCTGATTATTTGTCCACCAGCGAGGCTCCTTTTGAGCCTGTACACCTGGACCACCACTAAACCTTTTGCCCATGATGCAGTACAGATATCCGCTACCACATTTTGGAAATCCTAAGTTGAAGATCTTTGGTAAGCAGATAAGTGGAGATGAGACATTTTTTTTATGACGAGAAGAAGTAGTAAATTCAGTTGCTGCCTTTGTGACTAATGAACTGAAAGGAGTGAGTATTTCTCTACCGTCCACTACCCATTTCACTGTCTTGTCCTGAAGTTGTACAGAACCACTGAACTCTGCTTTCCAGCAAGGACTGAGGTAGTCAGCGCTGAATGTTTGGGGGATAATTGTCCGAAGTGCATGAATCATGTTCCTGCCATTGTCATAAGCAACCGACAGGTAGCCTTGTTCCTCCAAGTATGTGGACACGTTTGTAGCAAGGAGGCAGGTCTCTATCCGGCTCACAACTCTCTCCTCCTCCCTGCTTTCCTTCACAACATTTTCCTCTGTTCCTCCTCTTCTTCCTTGTAGCCTGCCGCCCTCTCCCTCACTCTCTTGCCCTCTTTCAGGCTCACCTCCTTCCTTGCCGTCTCTATTCACGTATTCATGGTTCGGTCGCAAGTCTTCAGAACCGTGACAGCGCCGTGTTGAGCTCTGGCGTGTTGTCCCACAGAGCTGACTAGCAAGTAGGTGCTGTTCCGAGTTTTCTATGGAACTCGTTACTGCGTGTCTGAGAACTACAATGACGGCGCAAGCGGCCAGCACGGTAAACGCAGCGAAGGCACTGTGCTGCCTCATCATAATCTTGGGTCTGAGTCGATGGTCCTCGCGATTTTTGATTTGCTGACACAAAACCTAGAACCGCCCCTGGGCCTAACTCATCGCTACTTCCTGACGGACCAATAACCACTTATAAGATGAGTACAGTATAGGCTATTACTTGAACTTGAATAATGCAACGTGACAGTCATAATATGAATTTAACCAAGATGACATTCCGCTTTTTACGGCGCGTACTCGGCGCTGCGATTGCTGCGCTAACTACTTACTCCATCATCCTGCTCATGGCCAGACGAGCAGGAGAGACGCTAGTACGGAGCTCAGGACAAGAGCGTTGGCAGCTTTGTGGCTCCACACAACAGAACTCGGCACAGTGGTACCTATGCTTAAAAGTGAAGTACTCTGTGGATGAAAACTGGAATGGAAGTGGAGGAATGATGAATAGGAGCAGCAGGCCTAGAGAGGATGACGATATCAAGGAAAGCAGAGACGAGGAGGAGAGAGTTGTGGGTCGGATTGAGACCTGCCTCCTTGCTACAAACTTGTCCAGGTACTTGGAGAAGAAAGGTTTCCTGTCTGCTGCTTGTGACAATGGCAGATACATGGTTCGTGCTCTTCGGACACTCATCCCAAGAACATTCAGCAACAACTACCTCAGTCCCTGCTGGGAGGAAGACTTTAAAGGCTCTGTTCGACTAGGAGACAAGACAATAAAATGGGTAGTGGACAATATAGAAACAGTCACTCCTTTCAGTACATTAGGCTTTAAAAAATTCCAAGAGAGACAAATCGTGAGATCCTTTTCTCAGCATCACGGAAGTGTCTCATCTCCACTGGTTTGTCTACCGAAGCTGTTTGTTGCAGGCTTTCCAAAGTGCGGTACCACATATCTATACTGTCTTGTCGGCGAAAGGTTTGGAGGTGGCTCAAATGCAATGAAAGAGCCCAAATTCTGGGCATCTGGCATGCACAGCAAAGGTATCTTGAATTCAAGAAGGGTAGCAATGGGACGTATTTCCCCTTACCTCTTTAACTTTATAGATACATCAATGAAACTTTCTAGCAGCCACTACCAGTCAAAGCACCAGCAACCGTTGACCGTTGATGGCTCTTCCAATTTGATGGCAGGCTGGCCACAGTTCCTGAATGAGCCTTCAGCTACTAACTTCTGTCTGTCTCCAGCTATTCTGTCTGAGGTTCTGCCAGACTCCAAGTATGTTGTAACGATGAGAAACCCAGTTGACAGGCTTTACTCTGACTTCCGATATTCATGCCACACATACGAAGGCACTGTTTCTACTGTTCTACGCCAGAATGGCCGTGACATATTTCATGAAAGGATTACGACCAGATTAGAGCAGTTTAGAAAATGCATTAAGACTTTCCCGACAGCAGCATGTTTGAAATTTAATGAGACATCCTATAGTTCAGACTTACTCCCTTGTGGTAGGACACAACTGGAAGTGAGTTTGTACTACATCCACATTCAAAGGTGGCTGAGTGTTATATCTCATGACAACTTTCTGTTTCTAACTATGGAGGAATTGTCGACAGACATTAACCTTGTTGAGAAGGAACTGCTAGCATTGTTGGGTTCAGATTATCCTCGCAATCTCACAGGTCATTCTTCAGCTTGCAGTGGCATGACCAACTCCCAGTCCAATTACCATGACAACCATCAGTTACGCATGAGAGATGACACACAAGAAATCCTGAATGAATTTTTTAGGCCCTACAATCGAATGCTGGCAGATCTCCTTGGAGACGATAAGTTCCTTTGGGAGAACTAACGTAGGACTGTAGGTATATAGCATACAATGAATACATGATTGTGCAACTAAACAGGGTTCAAAATACCTATCAGCAATGTGTCAACATGTCAACAATATTCTTGCAATTAAGGTTCCAAAAATTGTCCAATAATTATTATTAATAATTCATGTTTAGATACTAAACAAGGTCCTCAGATTAATTCTCCACATTCTTGGGTAGCAGTTGGCACTTGTGTACATGCTTGTCTTGGCACAGCAAGCGACTTTATTAATGAATGAATGCATAATTTATAGTATTATATATACCACAAGGATTTATAGGATGTAATTGAGACCAGCGCCCTGTAAAATGCATTAACCATGCAGGAAGTTGTTTCAAGTGGTTTCAGATGGGTTATAGGGTAAGGGAGAAAGGACAGAAGTAGAGTTGAGTAGCTACATGATCCCAGGCTCCTCCCCAACTTTTGTTGCATGCTGTACAAAAAATGGGGAAAGAGCCCTTGTTCCCAGGCGTGTAGCTAGGCCGTAGGGGGGAGGAGAACCTGGTATCCACTGTTTGTGCATGTATAGGGTAGGAATTGGTAGGGTTCAAAGGTGAGGTCACTGTTGAGCCATGCCAAAATGTTGCATGTTGGCTTTGGAGTCTTTCCTTGGTGCTTCAGGGTAGTCTCGGAACCAGACCTGATCCGTCCCGTGCAAAGGGTCTGGTTCCGAGACTAGCTTCAGGGTGGTATAGACCACAAGGATTCAGGGTAAGGGCTACATGTAGCTACAAAGGACAGAGTAGTCAGTGTTACTGGAGTAGCTACATGTTCCCAGCCAGCTAGCTTGTCACATGCTGTACAAAAAAAAAACGGCTTGTTGAAGTAAGCCAACATTCATTATCTCTTCAACTTCATAGCTATCTTGCTAGTGGCTGATCAAAGTATGCACAACCCAATTGACAATTGATCCCATCATGATTTTCAATTAGCCAGTCAGGTACAATGAGTTGCAGCTATTTGATCTGTCTTAGGTTCTGCCCAACACGATCGAAGTATGCATGTCGTGGTCATGTGAACCCCCCTTTTTCCAAGTCACCTGGGACTTAACATTTTTCATGAATGAATCACACCTAAAGTTAAGCAGTTTGTGGAATGCAGTCGACCTATCCGTTAGCAGTTTGTACGAATGACATCCACTCTTCTTATCATAGTCAGTCTGACTTGCTCAGCACTTTCAAATGTGGCAAAACGGCATTGGAATAGCTTTTACTACTTTCACATACAGAGGCAGTTGTCAGACCTAGATCTTGTTGAAGAGAAAATATTAACACTGTTGGGTTCTGCTCTTCCTCACCATCTCACTCTCAGGAATGAAGACCTTTCAGCCTGCGTAACAAAACACCCATTATCAATCTAGTTACTGTGACGATTACACAGTCATGGGAGCAGATGCAATGAAAATGCCGAAAGAACTTTGCAAGACCCTACAATCAAATGTTGGCTAATCTCCTCGGAGAGAACAAGTTTCTGTGGAACCATGCACACAGTGACATGGAATTGTTGCTTTAATGAAATGGGTAAGAGCAAGCAGTCCCATCCCACGCATCCCTAAATTCTAAAATGGGATGGGACTGACGCTGGTTAATGACATTCTTAGGTTTTTCGAGTAGAATATCACACACCATCACTAAATCCTTTTATTAGGAATAAAATATTTTGTCTTAGTAGGACTGTCATCTCAACATGTGTGTTAGTCTTATTATGAAGCTGTTATAATATCATTGTCATTCATTATGCAGGGGGGTATTTCCCTGTTGACAAAACAAATTAGAAGGAGAGTAGCATGATGTACAATTTCAAGAAGCAACGTTCATCTTAATTTTTGCCTGCATCTTCACGCAGTGTCACGGTCTGGTTGAACACAAGCTGTAGAGTACAAGAAAAACAATTACCGTAGATCCGGAAATTTTCTCGTTAAATATACTTCGTCTTTTAATTTTTCGCGTTGTTTTATTTTCGTCGCTCGAGCACACTGACGAAAATTAAACCACGCGAAAATTTTGTTCACGCGTACACGTGCACGTTCCCGATCCCCCGGGCCCGGGACCGGATACCATGTCGCGCCATTGAAGAGAAGCTGGAGCCTCGGATCAGCGCCAGCGAGGGAATGCAGCAGACACCCATGTCGTATCACTGGTAGAGAGGGAACTGCCATCGGCTACTTACCTCGAAAGATTTCACCCCTCTGTCTCGGTCCGCGGTTCCAACTGCCTTCAGAAGTTCGCTTCCGCGATCGCGCACTTGGGCTGGTATAGAAGAGCTCGATCAGCGATCCTCCAGGATCAGGAACACCATCGACAGGTTTCTGGTAGCGCAGCAGAACCATGCTTGTACTTCGATTCACGAAAACTCACACGTTAAATAGAATCATAACAAATTATTCGACGTTGAAAATATTTCGTATTTTTAATTTTCGTCGTAATGCAATATCGACAAAAATTAATTAAGGCGAAAATTTCCCGATCTACGGTACATCACTTGTGTAGTTAGCAACATGTTACTGGTATCATACAAGCTGCATCTAAGTGACTCCTCCACTGTGGAATAGCAAGAAATGCACTCCAGGAAGGGAATGCCCTCACAAATATCTGCAATACCCGCCTATATACCGTATAGCGGGTTATTTTCGTGGGTGGAAATTTTCTGGATACGGTCGTCAGAATTAATTTTCGTGGTTCTAATTTTCGTGGCACCCGCGTTCGCGCTATCGCGTATCGGCGTGGATGCATGACGTAATATGAAAATTAGTACACGTGGCTTGATGGCCGAAGTACAGTTTCAACGACATTGCGCTTCACTGTATAGCGTGAGTGCGACGCTACTTCGTCAGTAAAAGACGTGTGGGAGGCCCGGTGTTGGAGAAGAACTACCATGCTAACGCGAGAATGGCAACCGTATTGATCGATTTGCTGTGGCGGGCCTCGTTTTTCGTCGCCGGGGTCCAGTCTAGCTATGCGATCACAACGCGAGGGACAGCTGGTGATAGAGGATCCTGTCAATCGAGGACACTGTCAACGGGATGCAGTCACGCAGGTACAGCTACGAAGAGCCGTACAGTGTACTTGAACGACGGTATCTAGCTACGTGTTGCACAGCGCGATTATGGGTTGAAAATTTCGTGGGTGGAAAATTTCGTGACTTGTCGATGAGTCACGAAAATAACGAAAATTGGCACCCCACGAAAATAACCCGCTATACGGTACGTATAGGCTCACCGTGTATGATGAGTTAAGCTTACCTATAACAACAAGGTGTGACCTGTTAAAATGACTTGATAGAGGTAGACTCAGGCTTATCAGTCGAAGGGGGCTTCTCATGACCTTTGACCCCTAAGGACCCGATGCCTGACTGTAAGCCAATACAAGCCCGTACTGGTTATGATGGTGTCAGTGAGTATAAATAGCCTGATTCTATGTCACAGTACATGCAAGTGGTATAGTTTTCAGATAGCAGGTCAGTGACACACACGGCCCTGTTTCAACGGACATCACATGGACTAGTACTAGCCTCGTTCCCAGGCCGTCTGCTGCTTCGTGTTTAGTCGCATACGTGACCTTTGAAACCCCGTCAGATAAGCTTATCTGATGGGGGTTCAAAGGTCATGTATGCGACTAAAAACGAAGCAGCAGACGGCCTGGGAATGAGGCTAGACTAGTACCTTGTCTTTGTTGCTGTCGAAGTCAACACAGAAGTATCCCTGCCTCTCGAACTGGAACTTTGTGAGCGGGGTTGCATTCTGCACTGTTCTATCCACTAGCACATCCTCAATGATGGTCAGAGAGTTCTGGAGCCAAAACGAAGCGGTGGTTCAAGCACAGCTACAATACCCACCAACTGGTCACACGTGGTACGGTTGCTAGAATGTCGGAAGATACTTACAGGGTTGGTGTCCGACAGAAATCCACCAGGAACTTCACTAGGGTCCTGTGGATTCTTGTGCAGGAATCTGTACAGTGATGGAGGTATAGGAGGTGTAGGATTATTGTCAAGCTGGATCTCCCTTGAACAAGAGACCAAGGGTGACTGTCTATGTGAAGGAGGTTCTATATAGCATTCTGATTTTTTTTTTATTACGTCATGCTCATGTGAGGGAAGATACCAGGCCCTCTCTCGCTTTTCTGTACTGCAAGTGACGGAAAGCTGGGCAGGGGCCCGGGAATGAGGTTTGGGAACGAGGTTCGGGAACATTGTTACAGTTCTATTCTAAAGCAGCAATGCAACGGTCTGAGTCGGTCCAAATCTACATCTGTACACCTGCATGTATGGAATATCTACCACAAAATCAGAACAGGGTGAGCCATATATAGTTACTACCTCAATAAACAAGTCAATTACAGAGCAGACCTACACGCTCATGTGGAGATTAATCTATCAATACATTAAGATTTTAACGTGTGTGTGTCTGTCTGTCTGTCTGTGCTTGACGGAAGTGGGTTGCTCGTGGGGCGGGATTGGACTATAGTGACGCGCGACCTTCGTACTTCGTACTTCAATTTGTTTACTGTACCTCGAAGAATGTTCGAGAACATTGGGCTGGAATCCGGTTGGGGCTGCAAGCGGATGCATGCAATCGGGAGCAGCAGTCGAAGCGAGCAGCAGTTGGCAATCGGGGAGCAGCAGCCGAAGCGGACGCGATCGGGATCAGCAGCTGAAACGGACGCAATCGAGGAGCAGCAGACGCAAACGGGGAGCAGCAGCTGAAGCAGACGTAATCGGGGGGGGGGGGGGGGGGGGGGGGGAGGAGAACCTGGTATCCACTGTTTGTGCATGTATAGGGTAGGAATTGGTAGGGTTCAAAGGTGAGGTCACTGTTGAGCCATGCCAAAATGTTGCATGTTGGCTTTGGAGTCTTTCCTTGGTGCTTCAGGGTAGTCTCGGAACCAGACCTGATCCGTCCCGTGCAAAGGGTCTGGTTCCGAGACTAGCTTCAGGGTGGTATAGACCACAAGGATTCAGGGTAAGGGCTACATGTAGCTACAAAGGACAGAGTAGTCAGTGTTACTGGAGTAGCTACATGTTCCCAGCCAGCTAGCTTGTCACATGCTGTACAAAACAAAACGGCTTGTTAAAGTAAGCCAACATTCATTATCTCTTCAACTTCATAGCTATCTTGCTAGTGGCTGATCAAAGTATGCACAACCCAATTGACAATTGATGGTAGTCCCAACATGATTTTCAATTAGCCAGTCAGGTACAATGAGTTGCAGCTATTTGATCTGTCTTAGGTTCTGCCCAACACGATCGAAGTATGCATGTCGTGGTCATGTGAACCCCCCTGTTCCAGCCCAATGTTCGAGAACATTGGGCTGGAATCCGGTTGGGGCTGCAAGCGGATGCATGCAATCGGGAGCAGCAGTCGAAGCGAGCAGCAGTTGGCAATCGGGGAGCAGCAGCCGAAGCGGACGCGATCGGGATCAGCAGCTGAAACGGACGCAATCGAGGAGCAGCAGACGCAAACGGGGAGCAGCAGCTGAAGCGGACGTAATCGGGGGGGGGGGGGGGGGGGCAAGCGGACGCAATCGGGGAGCAGTAGCTCTGCACAGACAGCTGTCCGGCGCCGGATTACTCACGGTAGGCGAACGAGGGGAAAGTATACTTGTAGTTAGAATGGTGTTTATGGTATCAAACACAGATGTGACTAAAACACGGAATGGACCGGAAAACAGACCAGAAAACGGACTGAGTTTTATCATGCCCAGGCACCCTACACACAGTATATTTGATCGTGCAGTGAGCTATATTTAGTAGCGCAGGTCTGCAGCAGTAGACAGTCACCAGCACCCGATTATCCATGGTATCACTCTGAACATTGCCGAGCCGCCCGAGTGCCAGCCTTGACTGTCCTTCTGTACGTGAGCGCTTACATTGCTGCATTGCTCCTATGCACTGCAGTATTTCATATATTCCTGACAGGCAGGTTGGCACGCGAGACTAGGTAGATCATGTAATTGTACTGACCTGAACTGTGTACCAAACTTGAGAGAGGAGTCTGGCTGAGAGGCACTGATCACCGTTTATCCATGGCTGCGTGGACCTGTGGCACTGGTGATCGTCTGCTGGAGTGCGGACCGGCGGTACTAAGCTAAACTGGAGTTTTACTGTGCGATTGAGTAGATGCCATGTCTAGTGCAAAGAACCTGGTCCATTTTCTGGTCCGATTTTCGGTCAGTTTTCCAGTCCGTTCCGTGTTTTAGTCACATCCGTCAAACACACATACACAAGCTACAGAAACACAGCTGGCTTACAGCCTGTCATAGAGCCTGACAGTGCACTTTAGAGGTCTGGACACCCAGTGAATGAAGGCCTTTGGCTTCTCTGTCTCTGCAGACTTTGTGGCCATCACATGCAGCTCAGAGACCTTGCCAGAAGCATCCTGTAAAGAATTACAATTATTATCCGAATGGTCAAAAATATAGTCATTTGGTGTTAATATACCGCAAAAAACATCTGCACATTCAAATTATTCGTGTGGCTTCTTCAGAGTTCATTGTTATACAGAGAAAACGGATGTAATTTATCTCCCCGGACATGTGACGTGTATGGAGAACATGAAAACAAACGACGTAATCAATGGAACATGGATGTCCAGGGAAGCTTGTTTCTTTGGTGTCCAGGGGGATAGCACTACTTGAGAGGCCATGTAAATATGCCAGTTCTATATCCTCTTACCCAATTATTGCACATTCACTGCCATCTACATATAGATGGCTGCATGTTGATTAAATAACTCAAACACCACGTGTTCAAATGACTTGGCCCGGGACACATTATATACAGTCGTGTAGACAAATGCACACCGTAGGTCCATCATGTACAAGCAGACCTTCACAACTCTCTCCAGAGAGATGACGTAGCCAGAATGCTTCAGTCCAACAGGCTGGTCTGGAGTCAGGCGACGGTAGCCGGCTTCTGCACTCTGTAAGCGGAAATGAAGTATACGTGCATAATAGTTTCACACATCAAAAAGTACTTTGCAATATGCACTGCCAAGACAACTGACGAGTTGTCAGATTTCCATTTTCCAGTAATGTCTCTGGGAGAGGTTCTGCGCTAGATTTCTATTCTGGTAATGTCTTTGGGAGAGGTTCTGTGCTAGCAGAAAGGGTGGGACAGAGGAGAAGTGGGTGTGTTCACCCCTTAGCATGAAGACAGCATGGCCGTAGAAATCCACTAGATGGCACTGGATGGGCTGTTTCTCTCCTCCTATGCAAGAAAGGCCTAGAAAATAGTCCTTTCACCTTGGCTGCCATTTCTAGCATCAAAGGTGTTTCTCAGTCTTAATGTAGCCTCGTTCCCAGTCCCACGCCCAGCTTTCCGTCGCTGCTTAGTACGGTAAAGCGGGGAGGGCCTGGTACATCTTCTCACGTGAGTGACGTCACGGAAGGGGCTAATTGAATGAACGTGGGCGGCATGTAAACCGCAATTAATCTCGCCCACGCACTATACTACTACTGGACTCTGCATCTGGCGCATGGCACGGCAATATCGGCATGGATGGATCACGGAGTACCTTCCGCGAATGAGCAGCATGCACACCGATACGAATTTACCGCTCGTCACAAGGCAGTCGGTGAGAGGGCGTTCTGTAAGACACACCGTGCAGTTTCACCGGACTTGAGAGCAACACAAGACTAAAGTGTGGGCAGCTCAAGACGAAGCGTTCGTCGATCGAGGTAAGTCTGGGCATGGGTGCGTTGGAGGCGTACGTAGTTCAGTAATACTTGTCAGCATTGCATTGTTAAAACACTGAGTGGTCTGTAGGGCCCATTTCAGGGTATAGATCGTTACTGATTCCTCCTGTGCACATAATTACTTACCGATTATCTCAATAAAGCGAATTTCACTTTCAAAAAGTGGCGCGTAGTGATGGGCAACGGTACTACGTGCGGTTGACAGCTGGTGGATAGAATGTCATCACTGCTCATTCGCTGTTGTAGTAGTAGCTGTCCCCTGTTGTGAGGCTAAAGTTCAGTTGGAATCAGCACTCCACAAGTATTTTGGGTTCGTCACTTTCCTACCTGGCCAATTGGATGCACTTCTGCCTGTTCTGCATGGAAGGAATGTCTTTGTCGGTATGGCCACAGGGGCTGGGAAGTCGCTCTGTATCTTCCTGGCTCCATTGGCGATGAGTGAATCTGCTCTGGGAATTGTTATCAGCCCTTTGAATGGTTTAATGGACCAGCAGGTGAGGACCGAAGCACGGGGCCACAGTTACCAAATTGCCAGACGCAATGCCACTTTAGTTGGTTGGTTGTTTCTCTCCTCAGGCAAAAATGGCAATTTGGTACTTGCAGTGATTCTAGCCTTTTATGCCGTCAAAACCGCCTCCCTATCCCTCCCTAGGCCCTCTCGCTACCTCAAAATCAGCTCTGCGCTTGGGCACTGCACCACAGGCGTCCTCTTGGTGGACGTGGGCGCCCGCAGCCCACTCGCTGCCTGTACCTTCAAGTGATTCGACCCAGCCAAGTGTTTTCTGACGTGATATACGCTCAGTGATGAGAGATCTGCCCCACAACTGCAGAGCTTCTTGGTAGGAGGATGCGCTTCTTCCACGGCCTTGGATCGTCAACGCGCTCGTCAACCTTCATTGCATGTGTCCACTACTCGTGCACCTCCGTATATCTTATTTCTTGGACCGTATACTACGTACACGTCATAATGACATCATCGTTGGTTGTTGGTTCACATGTCAAGGCAAAAAGGGGGATTGCGTCGGCAAAAAGGTGAACGATGGCCCCGTGGACCGAAGTGTACTTTGATGTCTCAAACATGACATTGTTGTAATAAAACCAAACAGGTAAAGCAGCTGAATGGGTGTGGTGTGAGTGCACTGCGTGTGAACCGTGCATGCGCAGATCACTTTCAAGCAGTTGCTGATGGGAAGTACCGGTTTGGTATGTCTATATTGTAGGAAGTGTAATCTGCTGCAGTGGCATTCATTTGCAGTTTTGTATCTCGAATAGTTTTTATGGCTCCTGAGACGGCGGTTTCGTCCCCATGGAGGGATATATTCTCTACTGCTTTGTTCCAGCGAAACCTGGTGTTGGTTGCCATTGACGAGGCACATTGTATTTCTGAGTGGTTAGTACAGCATAGCAAATCAGATGTGTCTATTGGTTCTATATTCGTCCCTCTTTCTTACTTAGGGGTCATGATTTCCGAACTGCTTTCACTAGAATTGGTGGCTTGAGAGCACTGACAGAAGCTCCGTTTATGGCATTAACTCTTTACCAACCACAGATTCTGGAGGTCAGTTTTATAGCTTGTAATCTACTTAAACATACCCTAGATAAGGTTCCCATCGGTTTTCACGCTCAAAACTTCACACAGAACTGCACACAGCCATGCTTTCCCCATTCATGATTCTGACCACACCCACTCGTTAACGTGTACGCGATCAAGATGCTCGGGCGACGGTAACTCGCTCTAGCAGAAAAATCAGCCTTGAACACTGGAATTCGAGGCTCTGCAAGGTGAGACCACTGTTTTCTAGGCCCATTTATGCTTAAAACCCGAGAAATGGCCTACCTGGCTCCAACCAAGGGATGTTTAAAGCTGAGCCCTGACACGGCCATGCTGTTTGCACCCTTCGGGTGCACCCACCCACCTCCCCCTGCCCCGCCCTTTCTGCTGGCGCAGAGCCTATCTCCCAAGGACATTGCCGGATGTGACATCATGAAGGTGAAAGTCTCATGACGGGTTTTGCAGTCATTGGTTGGTAAAGGGTTAACAGCCTCAGCTCCTCCTAATATTCAGTCTGCAATAGTTGAAACTCTTCAGCTGAAAAATGCAGCTGTTGTATCCCGTCAACTTGATAGACCAAACACCTATCTCTCAGCTTGTCAGAGCAAAGGTTTGAATGTAAGTTAATTCTGCTTGCATTGTGTCGATATGGAGAGATCGACAATTCTTCTTTGTATTCATTTAGTGTGACCTAGCTGATGTAGCCACCATCTTGAAATCGTCTAAAGATCCTCAGCAGATTCCGAAGATGATCATCTTCACTCAGACTAAGAATGTAGCTGTAAGAGTGTATGACATGCTGAGCAAGTCAGCCCGCAAGCACCATTATGTTACCATGTATCATGCATCACTGACACCAGGAACTAAGTTTTTCGTTCAACAGCAGTTCCAGACGAATGATTCCGACCTAAGATGCCTAGTCGCAACTGTTTTCGTTCGGAATGGTAGGCTATAATTTCTCCTTAACTTTGAGTGTTAAAATTCATGAATGAATGTTATTATTTCAGGGAATGGATATCCCTGATGTAGAGTTGGTTGTCATCTACGGACAACCTGATACCATTACCATGTTTTATCAGGTTTGCCAGCACCAGTATTTAGTGAAGTACCATAGACCTATGTTCCTTCCAATTGGGATGTAGGTGCATCCGCTTCCTTCATAATGCAGCACATCTGTGGTTGTTGAACCGTGTCTTGCAACTAATTGATTAACCTTACAATACCCATGCAGCTGTGTGGTAGAGCTGGACGTAGTGGAAGGCCTGCAAGAGCACACTTATTCTATATGCCGAAGCAAAAGTTAAAACAGCAAATGCTGCAGCAGTACCGTACTGAACAGGAGAACTGTCGTCGTCTTGCTTTGTTGAGGGGAATAGGTAGCTCTGAGGAATTGTGCCGGAATGCAATGCGTTGCGATGTCTGTGTATCGGTGGTTCCTTATCCGCACCTTGACTTCCTTATACCTTATACCTGGCAAGGTACAAAGGCGTAAAAGACGTACTGTGGTGCGGGAAAGTCTTAAGCGAGAGACTGAAAGCGAGGTTGCAGGAGGAGAGAGAAAGGATAATGGATGAGAATCCCAGCTTTCAGATGGTTGGATGCAACTTCATTTGCCCAGACGCTGCAATTTCTGAGCTTTGTACGCAAGCAAAGCACATTACATCTGTGGATGACTTGGATTTATTTTGCCTACGTCCACAACTTCGAGACAGATTTTTGAAAGTTATAATGGATACAGTATGTGATGCTCCACGACCCAAGAGGAGGCCAAGATTACGTTGATATTGTCATTGCTTGCAGTTTACTTTATGTTTGTGTATAATTATTATATGTTACTATACAACACAAAAAATACATCATCAAAAAAAAGACATCAAAAAAAAAAAGAAGACATCTTGCACGTCAGAGTACAGTAATGAGTGCACAGGAGGTGTATATGTGGTAATTCATGGATTAGACAACATCACAAATCTCATAATTTAAGTCAAGTTCATCATTGGATCTCTCGTTCTCATTCTCCAGGTCTCCGTCTGAGTGAGTCTTCATGATTGTCTCTCTGATCCAGTCTGACGTGCTGAGCTTCTCCCACCCTTTCACGGTTGGGTCAGTGAATGGTGAGTCAGAACGAGATGACACATGTGATGTGACCTTCTTCTGCATCAGGTGTTGTACCATCTTATGTATGTCGTTTTCTACACTACGAACTGTGTGTGCACTTGACTGGGGTGTGATGCCGAATGCATGGTCTGCTTTCTTCGCTGCATCCATGAGAAAAAGAGCGCTGAGAGACACATCTTCAACATACTTCTCAATTGCATTGGCGCCACTGCTGCGAATGGCCTCCTTCACCACACTGAAATAGAGAAATGTGCATAATCTAACCAACTATAATGATGGTTGGCTTGGCCTGTAGTACATCTAGCTGCGTTTTTAGTCCATAACTAGTTAGCCCTTACGTACATGTTACATACATAAAGCTGTTTATCTGGGAATCTGTTCACTTACAGGTTATAATGCTCAATTAACTGGTCGATGGGTTTTCCTTGACCTGGTTTTCCCTCCATGTTGACGGTACGATTGTTGGTCACAATGTACGCAATATGTTTCGGAAAATTAGCGGCGAGGTTTGCAAGCAGGTAGACAGATTCAGCTGCGTAGTTCTTGCAGCCTGTTCCAACAAAGCGAGGGAGCCACCACTTCCAGTGACGAATTATGTGTGGCCCATCCTCCCATCGTATGGAGTTCCTCAAGTCCATGTAGAGGAAGGCCATGTGAAGGAACGTCCTGTGCAACTGGTAGGTGTGATCTGTAGACGTCGCTGGCATGAGTGTATTCGGAAGCAATGATGTTGCTGTATCCTGTAGCCACTGCAAGGTTGCTTCATGCTCATTAGGAGAATTTTTGCTCTCCAAGTTGAGCTTAGTGCATATACTGGCTGTTAGATGGGCTTTGAAAACATGCACCACAAATTCATCAGCAATGTTGAAAACTTTTGCTGTTTTTGAGACCTGCACGCGAGTGATGAGTTCGCGTAAGTTACAGAGTGACCCGGCCTGTGATGGAGAGCCCCAGAATGTCATGAAAATGACGTAAAGGCACTCCCAAAGGAAGTGGAAGTCCCCTGTAAAGAGGGACAAAAATCAGTTATATGTGACAGTCTATCTGACAAGCATTTAAACCGGCAGATGATCTATATACCTGGGACTTCATGTGCCCATTTCAAACGATCTTGAGCATTCAACTCTGTGCGTCTCCACTGCTTGCACCCCCGTATGACCTTGCAAGTCAGTTGGTCCCCAACGACTACCTGCCATAATAACATAATTATGCAAAGTGTAACTCATTATCAGGGTTACAGTTATTATTGTATACCTGAGGGTCTCCCGTCAACTTGGCATCTTTTGTCAACTGTGTCAGGATGTCGATTGTTTCATCCTTGTATTTTTCATCCTTGAACAGGATTTTCATCGGAGCAACCTCTGACTTCTGCACTGGATGGATTGGTTGTGGTTGTGGAAGAAGATGCTGAAGTGCAGCTAGCGATCTGAATTCTGTGACCAATATTTCCATCAGATATCGAATGGCTCGTTTCCTGAGTTGTTCAGCATCCTCCGCGTTGGGCAAGAAATCGTCAATGGTGAGAGACTGCTGACTTCGCTGGGGTTGTGTGTCTGACCAGTCAAAGCTCCACTCCGGAATGTGTGCAATCCGTACGGCCAGACGAGCAGTGATATTCAAACATGGAGGAATGTCGATCTGAAGAGGTTAGAAGTAGTGACCCTTAATTTGAATCAATGTGTGACTGTATGTACTGTGTACCTTCACGCTCGTGACGAACTGTTTGGTGAATGTTCAGGTTGTCGTAGACCCATAACCAGTGCCCCACTGCAATTGTTTCCTTGTATCTTGCCTCAGCTGTGAGTTGTCGTAAGTAGTCCCAGGCAGATTGGTAGGATGCACACACTCCAGCATGATTCAGGACGGTCATCACCTGTATTTGGTATGCATGTACAAGATGCAAGGACTATGGAGTAGTGAGGGGCCATGCAACTCCTAGCTTTCATGGCCTCTCATCTCTTCACAGTTCTAAATTATACTCACCTGTCGATGTGTTGCACGTGCTATGAGCATAAATGCTAACAGCAGTTGTATCCCCTTGACCCTTGCAGAACGTGCTTTGAGGAGGGCACACAGTGATGTGGTTGCTCTTATCTCCTCAACACAAGGGCGACTGTCATCTGATGTAATGTTGCGGCTTGTCTCTCCCAAGGTCATGAATAACCGATGCACATCTGGGGCATAAGCTCGTAGCTCTGAAATGGCTGAATCCATTGAGAAATCATGGAAGTGTTGGATTGTGTTAGGCCCATCCACTACCTGATGCCCATGCTCAATAAGCAGACCCGTCTGCTTCGACAGCTCTTGAACTGCAAATGACGAAAGTTGGGCTTGTTGCAGTCCTTGAACTTTCATCTCACGTTGCTGAATCTGCACCTGAAGAACCTCTTTATCGGCTTGCAGTTGAGTGATGATGTCAGACTGAGAAACAGCACTTGGTACTGGAGTTGCTGACAGCGGCCTGATTCCGAAAATGTGTTTCTGCCGTGATTTGCCAGCAGCTTTACTGTGTGACTGAGGAAATGCCACCTTTATTGCGTTAGATACTGCACTTGTGCTGAAGTCTTGTTCCAACTCTGTTTCAAGCTGTTTGTGAAAATTTGACTTTTTTGGCAGCTGGTCCTTCTGTAGGGGCTTCACTGAATCGAGTCCTCAACCATTCTTTTGCCATCTTGTATTCTGTACTTCGTATGCAGCATGCTTTATTCTAAATTTAGTACTCTGTGTGGTCGCTGTTACTATTTTTGTACATGAACTTTGACTCAGCATGCAGTAATTACCTCTCAGCAGCGCAGCGCGGTGACTCAGCAGGTTGGTGATTCGGCAGCAGGGCGGTGCAGGGTGACTCAGAAGGTTTGGGCAGCTCGTTCCCAGTCCCACGCCCAGCTTTTCGTCGCTTGCAGTACGCTTTACCGTACTGCAAGCGACGAAAAGCTGGGCGTGGGACTGAGGACGAGGCTACAGCTAGATTACACGCGCATGACTCCGGGCCCTCGCTGCAGTGAAGCCAACCCGTCGGAGGATCTGTGTTGGATTAGCTAGTACCGGTAGGTCTCAACAGAAATAGCCGTGAACCGTAGTCTCGAGTGTCAAGACGCAGTCTGGCTACGTGGAAAACTCGAACGTAAAATGCGTGGGCATGCTGCATTCTTCGTAACATTCCAACCGTGCTCGCCCACGTTCAATTACCGGTCTTTCTACCCCTTTCTACCCTTGACGTCACTCACGTGAGAAGATGTACCAGGCCCTCCCCGCTTTACCGTACTAAGCAGCGACGGAAAGCTGGGCGTGGGACTGGGAACGAGGCTAGTCTTAATGGGTGTTTGTTGGCCAAGAGCTTTGTTAACGAGTGGGTGTGGTTAGAGTCACAAATCTGCACGGGATGGCTGCAAGAGCAGTTGTGCGAAGTTCAGAGTCTAAAAAACCTGAGAGAACTGGCATGTTTAAGGGCTGTGTAGGCTTAAAATGACCTCCATCGAGTCACTCTGTATGAAGCTTGAGAAGTGAATTATCTGCACGAGAAGTGTCTTGACTCAAGAGCTGGAACAAAGTAGAAATTGAAATCGCGAGTGCAGCAAGGTCGAAAGCCTTACTCTGATGAGCGCTATCACTTACATATATGTAAATTCCTGAGTGACAAGCCGTTCTATGGCCACTTCCCAGACCTGTTCCCTCCGTGCGGAATGGGGTCTGGCCACACAAGATTAAGCCTGACACTGGATTGTATATACCTAGAACCAGATCCCTCATGAATTTCATTAAGTGGCTGCACAGTGTGTGGAATAAGAAGGGTCTCACCTCTCTAAAATCAGAGCACTCGATGTAAAGGTCACAAGGAACAAAGATCACACGGTGGACACCTTTATCAGGAATGTGTGGAATGTTAGGCACATCCACCTGAAATTCCTGAGGGAGAGGAAGAGTAACACGTGCATGGACTTCTTCAGCAAGACGACACACCACGAGATACAGTACAGTAACTTTAACTTTGCTAGAATATGCATATGCACAGACAACACCTCGCACATGCGAGCATACATGTAATTAGTAGGTGTGGCTAGGCCGTAGACAAGTCAGAGGCTAGCTGTTTACAATGTACGTTGGAAGAGTTCGCTGAAGTAGTGCACGCTTCCTCAAGTGTCGAAACTTATGGCATGGTTAGCTCACTGCCTCCTATGAAGAAGAGTAGCTAAGAGTTTGGGCTGCTGTGCTGTACTGACTTCTAGGGATCTGCTGATACTGGTATCGGTAATGGTATTGGTCCCGATACCAGCCATTGGTGAATTATCGGGTATCAGCTATTGGAATTCAGTGGTACTGATGATTTAATTGCCTTAAGACATGAGTCCGATTGAGCACTTGCTCAAGCAATCAACGATAACCAGACAAGTTATTAGAGGGGTTTGGGATCCTTTCTGTGTGAATGTTGATAATGAAAGCAAGGCTTGTTGCAAAATTTGTGAGAAAGATTTTCAAGGGTATATCCATCACACAGTAGTATCGGTATTGGCCTATTTCAATATCAGAATCAGAAGTATCAGTAAAATTTGGTATCGTGGAACACTACTGACTTTGTTGTACTGACTCCACCAACCGGTCCGCGGTGCCCATCACATGTACCATCGCATGTGCATCAACCTTAACAGGTAACTATTAGTCATACTCTTCTAATATCAGAATTATTATACTGCAGCGCTGTCTCACCTCAGTGTTGGGTAGGTTGGTGATCACAAGCTTCACCGGGTCCAGGACAGCCATTACCCTGGGAGAAAGTGGGTAATTATCATCAGCAAATGCATACCAAGGTAAGAAGAGTGGCACATGAAAGTCAGTGAGGGGTCTAGAGAGATTCTTGCAGTACACGTATGTATAAACAGCAGCTCAACTGTTACATATACATGTACATGGAGGATACGGAGGTTTGGTAAGGATCAAATGCTTGTGGCTAAGCACTTGATCCTTACTTCTGGTCACGTCTCCTTCAAGACACTCGACTCAATATTCTACCTTGTGGCGGTATGGTTGAGTTCATCTCTCACGCACGACTCGAGGAGGTTTGGGTGCAGTACTGTCTGGGCCATCGTCACTCCAACCTACACAGAGAGTAGCAAGTCATGGCAAGGTTATGCACACAGAAACATCACTGTTGCTGCTCGCTGTAGGAATGCACAGCAAATACATGGTTTAGAAAAAACAGTGATGCGTATTTTATGATGGTGATATTATGCGCGCACCCAGCAACATTCAACAATGTCATTCTAATGTTTGCTCACTCAAAACAAACGCAAAATTGTGCGACGAAATCAGTCCTACAGTACGTTATGATCAATGTACTAATGTGACCGAGATTCATGATCTTTGACCTTTGACCTTTGACCTTTGACCTGACTGGCACTCATGTCACTACTACTATTGCTGAATGCATACCTCATCCCTCACCTACAGGTTTGGTGAACGTACCTTGCCACAGAACTTATGGATTGCTTCAGGAGGGAAGCCCCTACGTCGTAGGGCTGTGAGCGTGAAGAGCCGAGGGTCATCCCAGTCCTTCACGATCCCGTTGGTGATCAGTTTCTGGATCTTCCGTTTGGAGACTACGGTATAGTGTAGGTTGAGGCGGCTATACTCCCACTGAACGGGACAGTAGATGTCCAGGGCATTGCACAGCCAGTAGTAGGAGGAACGTCTGCATGCCATGAGACATTCTCGTCAGATAACAATAATAAAACCCATGTTATGGCCAGCATGGGCTTCGAACCCACTGCGGGGACATAATGTCGTTTGACATTAGCAACACCACCAGTATGCTAACATAATTCTTGACATACAGGTCCCCGGCCTTCCTTTGTCATGTCACACTCGTCCACCACATCAACTTTATCAGCTTTCGGGGGTCAAAAGGATGATTACTAGGAAGATGCATTAAAAGGATTGCCACGCAAGTAGATGAGGACTGTTATGGAGGCCTGGGAGAGCTGTTGGACACGGATGTACTGCTAGCAGAGCGCAAGCTTTTCAAAGAAAGGCTTACTCGATGAGGGAATAACTGATCAGTAAATTTGCCATGTGCACTGGTAGTGCATCTATGACAAAGCTGCTGAATAAAAGAAACGTTCTTGAGGATTGTCTGCCAAGAAAACTACTAACTATCGTTGGGCAACACCGGCAAACACAGGAGATATGGCTGAAGCAGACTGTCTCGTCCCACGTCACTCACCGGGCCTGGAACTCCTTGGTACAGAGGGAGTGTGTGATGTTCTCAATGGAGTCACAGAGGCAGTGGGTGTAGTCATAGGTGGGGTAGATGCACCACTTGTCCCCAGAGTGGGGGTGGGGTGTGTACTTGATCCGATAGGCCACAGGGTCCTGCTTGCTGTCCTCCATGATGAGTTTCATACGAAGAGTGGCCTTCGAGGGTGGGATGGGAATGGTTGGGTTTTTGGATGTGTGTGTGTGTGTGTGTGTGTGTGTGTGTGTGTGTGTGTGTGTGTGTGTGTGTGTGTGTGTGTGTGTGTGTGTGTGTGTGTGTGTGTGTGTGGGAGGGGGGTCAACATATAGGACATACCCAGTGGAACGTGTGTTTCTAGAGTTATAAGTCTTACCTCTCCCTCATCCAACTTCCCCTTTCTCATATCCTGCAAAAAAATATATCTTTGTTGAAAGTACAGCCAACAATTATAATTATAGGAAAAGGTACATCTGGTACATCTATACATGAGATGTTAAATGGTATAAAATTATGTACAACACTTTGTGGAAGTTGGGGGGGTTGCGGAAGGTGCCTGTTCTCTGCACATGTAGGTTAACAAACAAGTGTGGCATGCAAGAAGTTGAGAGTTCGTACCTGTAACAACAAGCAAACGCTCTAAGTTAGCTGTAGGCCCACAGTCAAGCACTTTAAACACTGCTCAGCCCTCCTCTGCCTCTTATCAGTTCATCTACCCTCTTGTTCCCCGGCCTTCACTACCTACAGCCTCAGCCTTCGATTTGCTTCCAATATACAAATATGTGGGAGATCTGATCACGTGCATGATGTCAGGTAGACAGAGGGTGGGTGGTATTTGACTGAAGTTATTCATGTTGACGCGTCCCCAGCATCTTTAACATTATTCCATTGACACAGCCTTGCAAACGTTCTGGCTTCCAGCCCCTGGATGGACACTACAAGCATTCGCTTCGGTTGGACAACTCCCGTGACTCTACCATTATTTTGTCTACCTGACGTCACATGTGACCAGACTTCCCAGGACCTCGTCCATATTGGCATACTGCCAAAGACCGGAGGTGGAAAAGGCCTGGAAACGAGGCTGTATAGCCTCAAGAGAGTAACTATGTACCTCAAAGAGTTGCAGAGACTCCTCAATAGGCCGGTCCCTCCACGGGCTGGGGGGAGGGTTGTGACCTTTCAGCTCCTCATACTTCTGGTGGCACACATAAGCTTGACCCCTGTGGGAGAGTAGGTAACAGGATCACACCTCACGTCAGTATCTGAGGTAGTATGCGGGCGGAGTCAGCAGATCAAGCCGACATCACTCCTTTGTTCCGCTCCCTCTCTCAGTGCCGATCAAGCCTAGCCTCTGTAGCATTGGGAGTCTCAGCAGCCCTATTCGACACACGTATACTCAATGAACGAGACGGCATGGGGAAGGAAAAAAGCGCACGCTGTGGCAGTAATAGCTTGCGGACTGACAAGCTGAGTCGGCCACAACATACTGTCATACGTACCATACTGGATAAAAGTCAACATTAAATGTGCTAGAGTGGGGCTGGCTCAAACTCACCGGTGACCAAAAAGCTGCACCACTGACATGTTTATTCAGTGCATCAAAACTGCAATCTTAATTCTAGTGATCTGATTGTCCAAATAAGGCGCTGTAACATGCAGGGCAGAGTTCAAACCTATGTGGAATGTATACATGTACATGTATCTACTGCTCATTATGCAGGGCAGCCCGGCTGACAAACCAAGCACTCTGATTTCTGTTCGCAGAACAAGTAGACACTTTAAAACATGCTTTTATATGACACACTAGTATGGCTTCAAAATCAGACACTGGACCACAGCTTCAGATGTGAGACAGAGTGGATGGACATACTGTACCTCTTGATGAGCTCCACGGCCCATGCATACAGCTGAGGGAAGTAGTCAGAGGAAAACGTGACCTTGTATGGCTTGTGACCTGCACAAAGAGAGGGGGTAGTGCAACACCATGGGGTGGCTCAAACGCCAAGCCCTAGGTAACGTAACGTCAAAGTTTGGTACATTCATTTTAGGATATAAAATCTAGTACTCCAAAGTTGGTATGCTCCTCAACCCTCCTCACTCCTCAACCTCCCTCTCCCTCCCCCCTGATCCCCTAGCCTTGATCTCAGGCCCCTGCCCAGCTTTCGTCGCTTTCAGTATAGAAAATTAATAGCGGGGAGGGCCTGGTATATTTCCTTACGTGAGCATTGACAAGAGGCAAAATTTTCGGAACCAGGATGTGATGTTTTACGCATTGTTCAGCCATCGATCTACACGTTCGGTGTGTATGACGGTCACCCCCCACTAGGTACATGAGATAAATTGCACGTGTAGCATGTTACCTTTGTACCTTCAAACCATACTTCAAGCGAAGGTGGCAGGGGTCTAGGAACGAGGCTACTGAACCACCTTTCCCCCTCCTCTCCTCCTCCCTTCCCCCTTCCATCCCCCCTCCCTGCCTCCCTCTCCCAACTCCACCCTCTCCCTTCTCCTGTTCCCCTTCATCCTCCCTCCCTCCCCGATGTGATCTCACCCAGCCAGCCGACCATCTCCTCTATTCCTCGTATGAACCTCTCCTCCTCTTTCTCTGGATTAGTGTCATCATAGCGAAGATAGCAAATCCCTCCATGGGCCTGTAGGAAGAGGCAGGAGGGGGAGGAGGAGGGGCAAGGAGACAGGAAGGGGGGGGGGGGGGGGGGGGGGGGGGGGGGGGGGGGAAGGAGACAGGAAGGGGGTGGAAGAGGGGGAAAGGAGAAGGGTGGGAGAGATGAAGGGACAGGGGAGTGGAGGAGGGAGGGAGGAAGAGGGAGGAGGGAGAGGGATGGATGGATGGACAGGGGTGTAAGGGAGAGAAGAGGAAGGGAGGAGGGAGGGAAGTGGAATGGAAGGACAATGGAGAGGGAGGGTAAAAGGAGAAGAGGGATGGAGGGAGGATGGAGGGAGAGTATATAAGTGACGGAGGGAGGAACAGAGGGAGGGGCAGTGAGAGGGAGGGAGGGAGGGTAGGAAAATGGAGAGGGAGGGAGGGTAGGAAAATGGAGAGGGAAGGAGGTTAGAGAGAAGGGACAGAGGAGGAAGGGAGAGGGATGAGGGAGAGGGATGAGGGTCAAGGTGCTCAAAAACATATATGTATTGATACATGTAGTAGTGCCTAGGATGTGGGTTAGCATCACAAGGGAACAGGTGTACATGTGGAGGGAACGTACATCATACATGAGCTGGCTGCTCCTGGCAGGTGACATAAAAGTTTGATTGATTGATTGATTGTACACGTATGATAAAACCCGATAACTAACCTTTGCATAGCCAAAGTTAAAATTGATGGCCTTGGCGTGGCCGATGTGGAGGATGCCATTGGGCTCAGGGGGGAACCTTGTTATCACCTGCAAGCGGAGGCAACACCAGTTAGACATTTGTGTATACATGTACATGCTGGTCATGGGGTGCCATATTCTGGATTCAAATGTGTCAACAATATTCAGCAACTCGGAATACACACAGACTGTACCTTCATAAGCAAGTCTATGACACATGTAGTACAGCTAGTGTACATGCAGCTACGTGTATACAACTGCTATTCCTCTGACGGTACAGTTGCTCCTCACCTTTCCCCCAGTAGCTTTCAGGTGCTGCCTCAGGAGGTCCATGGTGCGGGGCGTGGTAACGTAGCCCTCAGTCATGTAGTTCTCCCCCACCTTGTGAAAGCTGCATGCCTCTCCGACCAGTTGAACGATCCCTTTCTCCTCCTCCCCTCCCACAGGTGGCAGTTTGTCGTTGCTCTCGGGGGTCTTCTTGTTCTCACCGGGCGCCGTGTTGGCACGTTTCTGGGGGAGAACGAGGATATGCAGAGCAAGGAAATGTAATTCAAACACTGGCATGCAATTTCAGATATTTCCTAGCACATCATCAAAGCTAACAAGCTAGTCTCATTCCCGGGACTCCGAACACGCACATATGAAAAGGGGTCTGGTGACAATGCAACATTTTGCCCAGTCACAATGCAACATTTTGCCCGGTCCTATGACGTTGACGTCTGGAGTGTGGGATGGCCAATCAGAGTTTAGCTCGAGACAGTTTTCAGTGTCGGTGAAGTAGACCTGGTAGACACAGCCCAGAACTAAGCGAAAAGAAGTGCTATGTTCAAAGATCCTTTTCTCACCGCTTTTCTGGGCATCTTCGAATTTAAACTATAATTTTCACCTGGAGTATGTCATCATGGTCACGCCCCTCGAAGGTCAATAGAATGTCGTATTGTTCACCAGACCCCTTTTTCATGTGTACGCATTCAGAGTGTTAGTAGTTAAACTTCTCCACTCCATTTTATGGCATTCCAACCGTTTCAGAAATCACACATTTTGGTAGGCATACTGTGGAGTGATAAAATGAATTAACCTGGCATGTAAAATGTAGAATGGACTCGGGAGTAAAAGTGTGCAGTCGGGGAGCGCCCTAATTGCGCATGCGCATGAGGCAGGAAGACACACACGACATGTGCACGTTTTGTCAGGTATACGGTCGATTGACTCTGGTAAAAATCTGTCTTAATCGTCTTCAAGATCTGTCTTCAAGGGGAAAATGGAGTCAGGGAGCACTCTGGACGACGACTCTTTGGCCAAAAGGAGAGAATTAGAGGCTGTGCTTCGGCAAGCAGGGCTGGAACACTTGCTTAGTAACAGCTGCCTTCGTGAAAAGGTTCATTACAAGGGTGTCTGTGGTAGTACTTTTGGGAGTATGTAGTACGTTAGGGAGTACCAGAGAACAATATTATGGGTGTCTTCTGTATGTGTATCAGATGGGAGAGGAAGCGTTAGCAAGCATATTAATACGTATCAGGGTATGGCCAGCATCATGTGAGTAAGTAAATAAATTGTAAGCAGTGGTTTGTGAAGAAAATTACCATACCTTGAGAAAAGTGAATGTCATGGTTATATTCTCAGGTGACAGTCGATCTAGTAATCAGCAGCTGTCTCAACTTGGTGTTGATTGCTTGGGAGATTGTGTGCGACTAAAAAGCATTGCTTCAGCTGTTCCAAGTAAGTATTCTAATTAGTATGCATACCCTTCCACCTGATTAATTTATGTGTGTGTAGGAGAAGAGGCTGTCAACAGCGAGGTCTGGCAGAATTTCCGTGGCCAATCTGCTGGACCATCGAGTTCAACTCCTAAGACTTCATCTGACTTGCTGATAGTTTGCTGATCAAACTCAAGTCTGACCCTTCAAGTTTTGAAAAAACTTTGTGAACCCATGACAAAACGCGTAGATGTCCTAGGAAATGATGCGGAAGAGGTTATGCCATTGTATGATAGTGATATCTGTCCTGGTGGATGGCTTCTTCACAATTGAGTACGTCATATGACGAGGAAGATATGGTATAGTGATGGGCTGGGTGCGGACCAGACTTGTCATTTGCCATTCTACGGGCAACCAACCGTTGTGTACGTGGTTTCAGAGTGATGTGGAGGAGGGGAATCGGCATGGAGGATGGGGCAGGCCTGGCTGCGGCCATGCACTAGTCACCATTTTCGTATCTCCCCGCTGTACTTATTATTCTTATTATTTTCGAGGGGCAACCGCACTCCTGGATTTTCGTATCTCCCCGCTGTACTTATTATTCTTATTATTTTTTATATATTTGTCAATAATTATTGTTGTGTATTTGATGTATTATGCTCAGCTTTGGGTATCTCTGTTTTGTACTCTGTATTTTGTTGTTTATAGCTAGGTGCTGGACACCCAACATGTTTCTTGTATTATACTGTATAGTAGTAAGTAGTTTGTTTTCTGTTATGTGGTATTATTATGTATATTTGATAATTATAACAGTTATTTTATCAGGAGGATGATGTCCGATCTGAAATTGTGACAATGGTGAAGAAGAAGCAGCGCGAGAATTTCGACTTTGGTCGCGTCTCAGTTGCAGATCTCGAATTTGTGAAAGTGGCTAACAAGAAAGTGTGTGTCCCAGACAGCTCTGTTGTGTAGCGTAAACATCACATTCAATTTAGGACAGAAAGGGATTGAGGATGAGGTAATGACATTTCTCCTTGTGCATGATTCCCATGGAATCTCTAAGGTGTACCCACTTGGAGCTGCATATGCCAGGCTGTTGAAGAACTTTGAGGTACATGTATATATCTAATCTCTGGGGTATGTGTGTGGGGGTTGGGAGTCTCTATTTATTTGATCATACAAGTGTATTCCGTTGTATTCCATTCCAGAAGTGCCTGAAGAGTGAGAGGAAGCCTTACATCAGAAACCGAACTGTGCCAAGGTATATATACATATACATGTATTTTCTATCGTTTGAATGCATGTGAATTAGACGGAAAATGTTTGGTTTGAGCATGCGCACTAGAGTGCGTTAGCGGGAGTATTACAGGTAAGCTGGCGGGAGATTTGGCATCTCTAGATCTCTTGGCATAGTTAGCAGCTGCCACGGTATACCGTACATTATCACTGTGTCTGCGCTGCTATAACGAAGCCCCTGTTTGTTAATGTTGTACCGACTGCGGAAGTTCCCTTCATTGCTTGTGTCGACGGCGATACGTTTACTCAGACAGTATCACACTGCGTTGCAGTTCGAGTCGGGAGACATGGCGTCTGAAAATGGATCCTCCAGCAGCGGAGCACCAGTGTCACAGGAGCATTTGGAGCAGTTTTTTGGGTCTGTGACCAGCGAAAAAGATGGACGAATTTAAGCGCGAGCTCGCCGAAGAACAAGAACATTCGAACGAACGACTGGCGAAACGCATACGGCTGGAGAATCCGCCGACTTTTCGTAAAGCAGTTTCAGTTTAATGAGGAGGTGAGGGTGAAAGTGGTTGACGCAGCAGAAGCTCTCTCTCCCAGACTCCTGCGGCGGTGAGCAAGGCAAAGTCACAATTTGACGAAGGTGAGAAGTTGTTGGGAGAAAGACAAAACTTATTCGCAATGCAGATAGGTCTGAGAATGGGTGGGCCACGGTAGAGCAGTACATGGAGGACTAACTGGCGGAAAATAGTGACGACGAGAAAAGAATTCAAAAAGTTGAGATGAGGGAATGAGTGAGTGAGTGCATGCGAGAGGCACTGCGGCACTGGCTTATTAATAAGGGTATATACATGTACTTCAGCCCTCTGCAAACTAGCAACACTTATATATTTTTTTGCAGTTGAATTCTGTGTCAACCGAAGAGGAGCTACAAGCTTTCTTGTCAATGGATGTACGTAGCACTGGACATCATTGCACGTAATGGCAGCTCAACCGTTATTGAGGTACACTGTACCGTTATTGAGGTACATCTGGCCTCTACCGTACAGACGGAAAGCGGCCTGATGGCATTACAGTAGTACCATGGAAGAATGGCAGGCTCCTGGTGTGGGACGCTACCTGTCCCGACACCCTTGCACCATCCAACCTGGCGAGTGCCACCAGTGATGCGGGAGCAGTTGCAGCGGCGGCTGAGGAAAGGAAGAAGAGGAAGTACGCCCACCTCGACCAGTGCCATATGTTTGTGCCCGTGGCGATCGAGACCACATCGGTTTTTGGCCCGGAGACTCTGGCTTTCTTGAGGGAGTTGGGCCGTTGCCTTCAGCAGGTGTCCGCCGATGAGGGCTATCTAATCCAGCGTCTGTCAGTTGCGGTGCAGAGGGGGAATTCAGCCGCTGTGCTGGGAAGTGCCAGGAGCCTGGACGCCATGGGCTTCCCTGAGGCCGCATGACTTTCACCAACTCTGTAACTTTCATGTCTAGCTTTGTTTATTTTATTAGTTTCATAATCTGTTTTGTATTTTGTTTCTTATATCTAATTGTTTGTTTGTTGGGTGTTCTGCATGCAGAATCTGTCATTGTTGTAAACTTACATTATTTAGGTATGATGGTTTTGTTCCCACAGATGGCTACAAAAGATGCCGTAGCGCAGGGTGTTATGAGGCAATCTACCGGCTTTCTCCCATGCTTGACCAGTTCTGTCAGGGACTCCATCACTGCCATGTCCTTGGGATGATTCGCTGTTTTCCAGAAGTATGTGCCACCCTCCTTACAAATAATGGCACAGTTTCGGCAAAGGATGTACTGCGAGCAATCTATGTCGATGAAGATGAGACGATTGTTAGAGGCTGGAGATGCAGTCACCCTCCCTTTCAAGTGCAGATGAGTCCAGTACGTTCTTGGGGTAATGCTTGAGTGTTTAGACTATTACTAGTGGAATGTGCGACATTGTGGGGCGAGCGTGAGCGAGTGCATGTGCCAAATTAGCTATGTCACGGGAACAGTTGTATGTACAAGACTGTCATCAGAATGTGACTACATGAGAACAGCTCAGGTCACAGAATATCACCAAAGTAGACTGTCGCATATGCACAACACAGAGTGAAGCTATAGCTAGCTGAAGCAGTCTAGCGGCGATACGGTAGGTATTAAACACAAAACCTATAGCTACGCATGCTGCACACTGGTCCCGGCAGCACACCATGTGCTCTGCAGGACACGTAGCTACAGCTCTGAGGTCAATGAATACGTACGTAGGTAGGTCCACCAGCGGTGTTCGTCTTTGCTGTCGCCACTGGGGAGGTACAGAGGTAGGTAGTTCACGATCAATCTGTGTCTTTGTTCATTGTGTTGTCGCCATTCTCGCGCACGACGGAGAGATTTACGGTACGACGTCCGGAAATGAATGCAATGTTTCGTACGTTGTATTGCACGCGCCGGATTTACGGTATGGGAGACAGATCAACATACATAATTATACGTCATACAGCGCCATATAGCGCCGCGCGCGAGACTACGACTAGTGTGGGGCTCGCTCACGCTCGCCCAACAAGGGGCAACAGCACTCCTGGTAGCCGCGTTACAACCGGTTGCAACTCGCTGGTCTCGTAAGTTAGGTATTGCAGCTCATTCCAATTAACACACCTGTCACGTGATGACCATGCTCGGTCGACACCATCGATTGAGTCAGCAATGCTAATGGTGGCCAAAGGGAAGACAAGAACTTGTTACAGCGCTCACAACTTTGCCAGCATGATGAGTTTTGGCATGTGAGCATCAGTAAATGGTAGAGATCACAGCTGTGTGGTCAGAATCTTTGTGGGGCCTTCGTAAGAGCTGTACTGGCACTGAAAACCTAAGAGAGCAATCGAGCAATGGCGGCTGACGGTACCAAGGTGAGTTTCAGCACCAAAATTGTACACTTGAGTCACTGCACGATAGCGATCAGGACGGTGTAGTCAGAATCTTTCTAAACGTGATGTTACAGTGGTCTGCACATTGCATTCACAAACCATTGCAAGAAGTGAAGAACCAGGTGGCATCCGCAGGTAAGATTCTTCAGGCATTGTTCAGACAGGTGCGGAAGAGGATCCTGAGGACACGTACAATGAAGATGGAAATGGCAGGAAAGGAACCCCCATCCTCTAACCAGGGTCTTATTTTCATCTTCAGTGATGCACTGCTTGATTTTTGCTGTGATAGCTGTAATCATGTGCCCCATTCTTGTGACCTTTGACCTCAATGGAAGTACGTATACCAGTCCGTAATTATCGAGATCTGAGATATAGGTCGCGGACTAGCCTCGTACCCAGGCCCACGCCCGTGGACCTGGGCAGGTACGGAGTCCAGGGCACAACGTAGTTATTCCGATTAATGCCTAGCACCTACTATTACCGGATACCCCCCACACGTCCAACAGAGACAGTTGGCCATGGCAGATCCAGAGCAAACTATCACCCAGTTCATAGAGGCAACCCTTGAAGAGTGTGAGGGGAACGTACAAAGTGAGAATGAATCTATACTATTCAGTGTGACAGCACGTACACTTGCATGCAGTGCCAGTGTTGTAGTATTTGACTTCAGACATGATACACATGTATTCGCAACTACGACTACTTGTGACTGAATCCCAATTACAGAGATTCTTAGACAGTAGGTAACACACTACAATCACTTTCATTAGGTTGTGAGTACAGAGACAAATATAACGGTCGGTCAACGGACAAAATCCGACCATAAGTGTCACGCGACCGACCATGCGGTATCGCGGTCTGACAAAATGACCGATCGAAAGCGCCCAGCTCCTGTAGCGTTGGAGCGTCCGCGGTTTTCTGGCTCAAGCGGCGGTACAGCAAAGAAGGCCAAGCGTCAAGTCGCCATTTCTACCTTCGAGAAGTGGCAGCTTAACTATGACAGAGAACACCAGACTCTGACGTGGCTGAAGTGCGACCGAGACACTCGGGACAAGGACGTCGTAGCTCTTCTGTGGTGTTCGGCCTGCAGAGAGTACCAGGGTAAGATTTGCTCCTTGAAGAACTACTCGCAGGCATGGATAACTGGTTCTGAGAATCACAGAACCAGCAACGTTCTGGACCATGTTGCCAGCGATCAGCACAAGGCTGCAATGTCACACCTCCGCGCTTTCCAAGCGAGAGCAAGGCAGGAACCGATTACAAGCTATGCTCCGATTGCACGCTCTCTGCTGGTGCTGGAGGAGTCTGAGAGAGGCAGAATGCGGCGCAAATTTGATCTGTGCTACTTGATGGCTAAAGAGGGCATCGCCTTCGTGAAGTATGCAGCGCTGTACGAGCTAGAAGCTCGCCACGATGTTGATCTTGGCCATGCTTACAAAACAGCCCCATCAGCAAAGCTGTTCACCCATTATATCGCTGAATCCCAACGTCAGCAGTTCCTCCAAGTTCTCTCTAAGGCAAAGTTTTGCAGTTTCCTGATGGACGGCAGCACGGATGCAGGCAACGTTGAGCAGGAGCTGGTCATCCTCCTTTCATGCAAGAAAGATGATACAGCGGAAGAGATAAAGTCATACGCCAGGTTTTTCTCTGTGCTACTCCTGACAAAGGTGATGCCAGTGGACTGGTGAAATGCCTGTCGTAGTCTCTGTCACCACTAGGGATAGCAGACGTCCTTGACCAAGACAGTCTGCTAGGAGCTGAAGAGAAGCCGGTCTTGGTAGGTGGGGGAACCGATGGGGCATCTGTGAACGTAGCACAGCAGAACGGTCTGAGAGGGATGATGCAGAATGCACATCCATGGCTTGTGTGGGCTTGGTGTTATGCCCATCGTCTTGAGTTAGCCTGCAAAAATGCTCTGAGCAGCAAGCTTTTCAAAGACATCGACGAAATGCTGCTACGGCTATACTACCTTTATGAGAAGTCGCCAAAGAAGACGAGAGAGCTGGGAGATATTGTGGAAGACCTGAAGGAGGTATTTGAGCTTCCCAAGAGCGGCAACGTTCCTGTTCGGTCTCAGGGCTCAAGATGGATAAACCACAAGCGGAAGGCACTTCAGTGTGTCATCGATCGGTATGGAGCATACATCAGCCACCTGACAACACTCACAGAAGACCAGTCAGTGAAAGCAGAAGACAGGGCTCGCCTCAAGGGATACCTTAGGAAGTGGATGCAGTACAAAACCATTCTTGGTTGTGCAATGTATGTAGACATCCTCAAGCCTCCTTCACTTCTCAGCCTATCCTTACAAGGGTGTGAGTTGGACACGGTCCTCGGCATCAAGAACATCCTCAAGTCAACCGCAGCACTGAAGAGTCTAGCAAAGCAAGACCCCCGTGAGTGGCCCACTGTCAAGCTATTGACGGGGAGGATTAAAGATGAAGGTGGCGAGAAGTTGTATCAGGGTGCTGCACTTAAGAACTACAGCCCAGCAGTTCAGGAAAAATCGAAACAAGATGCCTTACTTGACTTGACTGGACTTGATGAGAAAATGAGAGAGCGTCTGAAGTGGTCATATACCAAGCTATTGCGGTCCCTTCTTGTCTTTCTGGAGACCCAGACGTGGGCAAAGCGGTCTCGTCCCCTTGTTGCTGACAGTGACAGCGAAGATGATATTGATGAAGACAGCAGCTTAGCCGAAGTCCAAGAATCTGTCTGCAGTGTGTCACATTCACACTGCACGTGCTGGTCTAAGTTCAAAGTTCAACCTATGACTTAGATGTATTGATGCTAGTAAAGACAAGTAGCTTCATTGACTTCGCTAGCTCTGCACACTCAGCTACTTCGTGAGCCGTCCGGCACCAGGCAGCACTCTGTACTGAGGTCTGACCTCCATTTATGCTAGCACAGCTGCCATCTCTTCAGACGTATTGCCTTACTCACTGTGTCTGTGTGAGTCTGGCGTAGCTCTTTACTCTGACAAGCACTCACGCCAGGAGCGCATAATGAGGTAGCGAGAGGAAGGAAGGGAGGAGCGTGAAACGACCACGCAAAAGATTAAAAATTGAAAACTTTCCCGTTACTATTTCTAGCTCGCACGTGTACGGAGATTCAAGGATGATGACTACTAGAAGACAGAGAAAAGGCCAGTATCAAGACTCCAATGGTAGCGAGGCAGGGGAATGACATACTGGTAGTGACAGACCTCGACAAAGTGCTGTATGACGATGCAGTCGATCGAGCCGCTCCACACAGTCAAGCGGGCATCTCGACTAGTGGAAAGAACGGCCCCTTATGCTTTTCTGGAGTTCATGACTGCTAGGAAACATCCCGCGACACTTACAGACACTCTCTTCTCTCTGTTCTCTCTCTCCCATCGAGATTTGGCCCGTCGCTGTAGTCAATGCAATGGCATCACAGAAAGACAACGATACACGTGCGAGCTAAAAATAGTAACGGGACTACCGTAGGAAAATTTTTAATTTTTAATCTTTTGCGTGGTCGTTTCATGCTCCTCCCTTCCTTCCGCTCGCTTCCTCATTATGCGCTCCTGTTCACGCGCATCACACTACCGTAGGCGCTCTAATTATGCGTCGCTCAAAAAATTATTATTTTTGAAATGCAACGCAACAATAGAAATTCGGTCAGCCAAACGGCAACGAATGATTAGAAAACACCTTGCCAGGTACTAAAGTCAGACGAGTGTAGACAAGGCTATTGCATAGCAGTTGTAGTTGTCGGACTGTCGCTGCCTTTTCTCCTACATGGGGCGTCCGTATCCTGGGGCACAGAATACATAAAGTGAGTTGCTGTCTCGTACCTTCACTGATGGCCCAGCCATATCGCAACTGTGTCTTTATACATCAACGTTCATAGGCAGTGATGTGATGAGCCCTCTTCGCCGTTCAACGGTACTGTGTGCACTTCGAGCTAGCTGCCATGCTGCCGTTATAATCGCGTTACGCAAATTAGTCCCCGGAGTGCGACGCAATTATCGGTTTGAGATATTGAGATATTGAATTTTGATGCAGAATTAGAAAGGACGCATAATTAGAGCGCCTACGGTAGTCTAATCCCAGCCCCCCTTACATCCCACTTCTGCAACACGTACACACAGGCATACCTTTCCTTTGGCTGACTTGGCCTCATCCTCAGCAGTCTTCGGACCCAAGAAGGCTTCCACCTACACACAAGACACATAGCCACATGTACAATGTACCACATGTAAGATACACATGCACTGAGCAGTCACAGGCAGCAACAAGACAAATACCCAGACTACTGTGACAAAACGCAGAGCAGCTAGCGCACGAGACCAGCTGATAAGATACACCCATATGTGACAATCTGCAGCCTAGTTCATCACTATAAGATATACAACTTCAGGCAACCATTCTGACTGTGATCACCCTAAAACAAGTCACTCGTCCCCAGTGGCTAAAACGTATGCACATCTGCCCCACAATGTCCTAGTTTGTGGCTACCAAAGTACACATACCTGTTTTTCCATCGATTCCTTGACGACCTTTCCATCGGCCCACTTTAACCTCTCTCTTATAGCGCCTGCACATGGAACATTCACATTGTATTGTTATGCTGGAATACTGATATAGGCTTTACAGGATGACAAAGCACGTTACCATAATGTAAGCAACAATGACTGTAAAACATGTAGTGAGATTGTCAGTTTCACGCTGTCAATTCCGACATTGGACTTGGGGAGTTTGAACTCACAGAAGTTGCCAGGCTGTTGTTGGCTTGACACCAATGCTAGTCCTGTACTACTAGCACTATTGCCTCACCCATTAGCTTCCCCAGTGGAAAGCCGTATCTCCTCTCCTTGATCTCCTCACTGTGCTGCTGGATCACCTCCGCCACCTGTAACCATGGAGACAGTGAGTGATGCTCGGTAATACTGTCCAGGTACTGCACACCACAAAACCAACATGGGATAGTTCAGCTCTACACTTGTATGTGCAGTTAGAGCCCCTAGAGCATGCATTCAGGGGTACAGCTGTAACTTGATGGTGGGGACTGTGTGAGGGTGGCGTTAGATTACGGGGTCACATCATAACTGGTTGATTCACAGGCAACTCATAATACCTTCTCATCGATGTCCTCCTGAGTGACAACCACACCCACTCCACAGCAGTGTTCAAACTCAGCTGTGTCGATGGGGTCAACAGGATGCCTCTTCAGGTAGTCGAATGCAGCTGGGGGGAAAGGAGGAGTGGAGGTCACTCGCACGTCATGAAATCCCCAACTCAAAACAGACAGAAGGACAAGTGAATTTGTTGCTAAGACTACAGTCCACTCTTGATGATCGATTCTCCCATTTCTATTTGAAGCTCAAGTATCCAGTGATTAGAGAAGGTTGCCTGTCAAATGTAGAACATGGAGTGGAATGGAACAGATGTAAAAATGTCGTAATAAGTCCAAGAAGGGTGTTAAATAAAGGGTGGACGTTAGTTGGGCTGGTGCGAGCGAGCCTCACACAGTTCTGGTGGCTGGACGAATCACGTCAAAGTACGTACATGTATTTCAAAACTTATAAGTACATTCCTACAAATAGAACGTAAAGTAAACAGTGTGGGCAGACGTAATGTGATAATGTAGTCCTCAACTCCCACATATATACGTACCTACATGTAGCCTTGTTCCCATGGCAGTCCCACACCCAGCTTTTCATCGCTTGCAGTACGGTCAAGCGGGGAGGGCCGGCCTGGTAAATTTCCTCACGTGAGCATGACGTAATCTACAAATGGCAAAATTCTCAGAATGAAGACGCTACGTTTGCGTGTTATTCAACCATCTACACATTCAACGCTCGGTGAGTATGACAGTCGCCCCTCACTAGCTAGATACGTGTGGTATGTTACTTGGTACCTTCACTCTTCTTGCTGTTCTGAGACCAACGTACGCTCATGTTCATTTAGGTCTTTCTACCGTCTTTCTACCCTTGACGTCACTCACGTGAGGAAATGTACCTGGCCCTCCCCGCTTTACCGTACTGCAAGCGATGAAAACCTGGGTGTGGGACTGGGAACGAGGCTAATACGTACCGTTGTTAGAAGAGATGTAGGTTACACAGAGCACAGATACTTAACTCCAATGGCACACATACATAGACACATACACACCCACTCTCCCTTCTTGTTTACATTTATGTACATGCATCCCTCCCTCGCCTCCTCCCTCCCTTCCCTCCCTCTCCCTCCCTCCTACCCACACCCACACCCACACCCACACTCACACCCCCCCTCCCCACACACCCTCACACACACCTACAGTGCATTGCACACCTGTAATCTGTGGCTCAGTAGCTATCTTCCTGCTGCATATGTACACCATCAACATGGACGACCTCTCCTCTGGTCCCTTAAACCGGGTGGCCATGTGGTAGAGCAGGTTCCCCATCACCTTGTCCACTCCGTCAGCTCCCAGCTGGGACCTCGCCTGGAGAGGGAGTAACAGGCACGGTCCTACCTTAGTCATGTTCTCCGACTATCACTCTTGCAAAGAAGTCTCTGGAAACTGCATAAGTCTTGCTGTATCAGTATGCAGACAACTTGGTTGTCTAGTGGAATGTACATGGCTAGTAATAACATGGACGTAACTACCATCTGTCTACCTGAATGCGACCACACCTCCCTGGCCTTCCCCCTCCGTATTTGCATGTTGAGGTGGGAAAGGCCTGGGAACGACAGAGCAAATTATAATTATTTTCCGGTGTTCTGACAAATGTCAGAACAACTTCAGTTTTGGTCTGACATTAGCAAAATCTGGCCGGACGTTTAAAATTTGGTTGCTCATTACACTCCTGGTAGGGGAAAAATTGTGCCGCGTAAATAATTAATTAATTAATATAATGTTTGAGTACTTAGGCTTGGCCTACAGAAATTCTGACTACACCGTGGTGATCGCTATAATGCCCTGACCTGAATGTAAAAAGTTGGTGTTGAAACTCACCTTGGTGGTGGAGATATGAGCGCTTTTGTCTCGCCGTGGCTGCCATTGCTCGAGCGCTCTCTTCGACTTCCGGTGGCAGTACCGTTCTTAGGAAAGGCACACAAAGATTCTGACCCCACGGCCGTGATCGCTGTCGTTCACTGACGCTTGCATGCCAAAACTCACCGTGCTGGCGAAGTTGTGAGTGCCGTAATAATGTCTTGTCTTCCTTTTGGTCGCCATTGCTCGCGATCGACTGGGCGTGGTTGCCACGTGGCATGTGCGTTAATCGGAACAAATTACAATACTTAGCTTGCGCTACGCTTATACGGCGAGTCGCAATCGAGGTTGCATCGCGGCTACCAGGAGTGCGGTTGCCCCTCGTACATAATACAATTACACATAATGCGCACATTCAGTAATTGATATTTGTTATCATTGAATCACGAGTCATATAATAGGGACAGGAAGTGACTATTGGTGGTCATCTGCTGCGAAGCATCATCTTTAACACAGTAGAGTATGGCTATGAGCTCCTCCTCCACATTACCTGCATCAGTTGTCCCATCTATTGGCAGCCCAAAGAAATGGCTTCCGCAGGAATGTGAATTAAAGAAGCCCGACTTCTAGCAATGAAGCCAGTGAAAGACTTGGCCGACGAGGGAGTTCTATAGGCGTGGCCTACATCTACCGCACGGCGCTCTTCCAGCGCTGGATATTTGGCAACAGGGATATCGATACTCTGTTTGGCCATAACGAAGCACAGATCGAACTTCCTCTCCATTTGCGACCGCGTGTCATGATCCAAAGTCGACAAGCTTCGCACAATCGTCGATGTCAGCACTGCAGACCCACCACTCGCCTTCGCGCGATGCGCTCGCAGTCGTGCCATTTCCGCCTTATGGACCTCGCTAGTAGCATGGTCAAGCACAGTGCTCACTTTTTGGTTCGTTGAACCAGAGGTTCAGGCCCTCCAGAAATCTTCAGACTGCTTTTGTACTTCTTACACACGGCGCGCAGTAGAGAGAAGCCACGTGGCGCTTGTCTCGCTCGAGTTCACATCGAAGCCAGGACAGCGTTTGATGGTCCCGCTCGTGCTCATGCTGCCACTTTTCGAACGTAGCCTTTGTCACTTGGCGCTTGTCACGCTTTGTGGAGGTCCTGCCTCGCTAGCGCTCGATGGGCGTTTTCCGTCCGGCCATTCCGTCAGACCAGCACTGTAAATGGACGGACAATGAACGGAAATGCACGGACATTTGTCCGATGACCGACCGTTGTAATTTGCTCTGAACGAGGCTACGTAAAACCATAAAATTATGAAAGCGATCCTAAATCCAAAGGACAAGCTTTCTCATACGTAGTCTTCTTTCTCCAGCACGCAATCGCTTTCAGTATGCGTGCTTGGAGAAGGAAGGTCTAGAAACTGTGGACTTGGCATGAAAGATTGCAAGACACGTTTTATGCCAGAACAACTCAACTACTGTAGTATCGTATTTAGGTTGCTGTGCCAGAGAGCAGCAAACGCAGGTGACTTCACTCAGCCCTCATATGTGACAGCTACAATCTGGCGGATTTCGAGTGGAGTTCAAGTAAAGTGGTTCAAAGTTTCTAGACCCTCCTTTTACCCGTGCGGTCACATCATGATGGGGAAAACGTGAGGGGATAGACCGCTAGACAAGCTTTCTCATCGCTGGTCCAGGTCACAAAATTAAATGTCCACTAGCTGAATGCCTTCTATAACAGTATAGGCTTTTACTGATACACTTCGGCTCAAACCTGCACAATGAGGGAATTGAGGGTGCTGGAGACAGCTGCATTCTTCGCTGTATCTCTGGCCTTGGCTTCGCTGAGCCCAATGCTCTGGAACAGGTCCAAAATGTCTTCTTCCATCTCAATCCTCCTTGCGGTCGTGGCAGCCACGTGGACTAGCATGTGTACGACTGGTTATTAACCCTTTAAGCCTCATTGACGTCAATATATAGGCGTCATTTAGACCCTATGCACTTGTAGGGCTTCTCGCCAGTCCAAAAAGAGACCAAAAAGTCTTCAGAGGGCCTAGGGACGACTTTAAGGCACGAACTCAAAAATTTGGTCAGATTTCGGCGCGCCTCCCCCACTAAACGTACAAGCGGGGGGGTTTCGAAGGGGGGGCGGCAGCCCCCCCTTCGGCCTGTCGTGGGCGTTTTTTGATTTTAATGAGATTCATTGACCCGAGAATTTTGATTCTAATGATATTCATAGACCCCACCCAGGGCCTCAAGAAAACCTGCAAATTGGTGGTGTAAGGTGTGCCATCAGTCAGATCTGGCCCAAGTTTAGGGAAGTGCTGGGCGAAAATCCGGCTGACATCCACCTTTGACCTCCGATTGCTGGCCTTGTGGGGGTCATGAATATCATTAACGGTATTGCCAGAGGGGTCTCTCCATGTGTGCGGGCCCCACCAAGTTTGGCCGCTGAGGAGCGAATGCTGTGGGAGAGGAGTACCTACGAAAGTGGTGTGCGCTGAATGCATGAAAATGTGTTGTCTTGGTGGGAAGAATTCGGTGGTTAAAGGGTTAATGGTTATTAATTAATGTACCCGGACCCAGGCCGCCTTAGCCTCGTTCCCAGTCCCACGCCCAGCTTTACCGTACTGCGATGGAAAGCTGGGAACGAGGCTAGGCGCTAGGCCGGCCTCTAGCCTCGTACCCAGGCCTGGGTACGAGGCTAGGCCGGCCTCACGCGGAACGCGCGCGGAAGAGCGTGTTGGGCCTGGGAACCGGGAACGAGGCTAACGCGATATCGTGATATTGCGAATCGGTATGGTACCATGGTAGTCACATGACAATGACGTAATTGGTAGCCTGAGCGCGAGGACAACGTCAATACAAGGCGCGTGTATCTTCTTGAGACTCATGAGACTGGGATAATGCCGTCAGTTCCCGAGGACCTCGACGTGTTTCGCCTGCCCCATGTGCACATGACGAAACTGGTGCATGACATTGAGAACGAGGTAGGACCTAATTTTAAGCCACTCTGACCACCACATGATAAGCTCATAGATTGATAAACAGTCATATACATCCAGCCAGTCATTAGTCTCGTTCCCAGTAGTGGGGTGTGGGAACGAGACTAGCTGATGAAATGGCAAGGCAAAACAAGCAGCCGGTCGGTCGTATGGCCAGGTGCACGCCAGTCTCCCAAAGAGTGGCTACTCCAATGTGTGCCATGCTTAGAGCTAAACTGCTGGTGACCCTGTGACCTTTGCACAAACCCACTGTGACTGTGGGGCTCTGGGGGTATGCCACTCCCATGCCACACCTACATGTACAATGTGACCCCAGTTGCAGCTCTAAGTATGGTGCTTATTGGAGTGACCACCCCTTGGTCTCAATGAAAGAGCCTTCACGTGGCGAGGAAGGTGCCTACACCTGTACAGTTGAGGAATTACATGCTAGGATTACGGTGGAGTGATGGAATTGGTTATTTCCAGACTTCAGTGTCACTACCAACTGGATACTGCAAGTCACTGGTAAACACGCTGTGTTACCCTAGCCTCGTTCCCAGGCCTCCGCCCAGACTTTATCTCGCAGCCGTGGAGAATTCTCCATGGCTGCGAGATAAAGTCTGGGCGGAGGCCTGGGAACGAGGCTAGTGTTACCCTCAGTGTTTGTTACGCACACACACATCCATCCACACAGCTCTCCTGCATCAATTTCAGTGATCGTTCGGCCTTCTCTTCCCTACTCCACCACCTGGTCGCCGACTTCAAACAGTTTAAGTGCCACGAGAACATTGAAGATGATGTCATAGTGAGGCCCCTGCTGCCACGCCTCCCCGGCAACATTAAGACAACACTGCATAATGACCTCCACTCCGATAAGAGGTACATGTACATGACTGCATGTAGTGTGTTGGTACGTACATGTAGGCACTAACACAGTCCTGTTGCACTTATGGGTAATTCCAAATCAATTCAGCAAAAGTTTGCAAGTGACCCCCTCAGAATTGGATGAAACTTGGTTTGTAAGTAGTACTTGTGGTTTTATGAAGCCAGACAAAATGTTACTCTCGTATGTTGTATGGCTTCCTGATTATAGCCCATCAAATATTCAACTTTTTCCCGATTTTTGCTGGTATAGCAATTGTTCAAATCCTCATAACTTTCTCATACTTGATTGTTTTGTAATATCGATTGCACCATCTTGAAGCATGAAGAATGGGCTTTCATATGGTATCCTGTATGGCTTCATCCGACAAAGTTTAGGAGAGACGCACATTCCTAAACTTTGACCTTTGACCTTACAAGAAAAGTGCTGCTTTAAATTTTCTGATAATTAGTAGTGATACTGGCTAGGCCTTCAACTAAAAGCTGTAAACATTTTTTGCTGGGGCTCCATTGGGATTAGGAGATATGTGCTCTTATAGAAAGACATGTAGGCTATTTATGCCGTTTCCCCATAATTCCAGCCTCCCCGTACATCATAGGAATCACCCCTTGCATTTAAATTTTGGTGAGCCTGGACACGGGTGCTTGCCCAAGCAGATTGCCAACCTGGGTGGGCATAGCCCAAAAGGCATCGAGTAGCAGGCTTCATACGTGAGGGTGTGCAGCGAGGTCCTACTCTTAGAGACTTTTTGATAGGCACCTTTCTTGGAAGGTGTATTATCGATGCTCGTTACCCTGCCTCATTAATATTAGGATAGCGAAACTTAGTGTGTGCATAGTCCACTGGTTGCTTGAAGTGTGTACCAAAGTGGGTGGAGACTGGGCGTGGCCAAGTGGGTATGGGGGTAGTAGCATTTCCTCCTATTTCCAGCCTCCCTGTACGTCATAGGTATCGACCTTTGCGTCCCAATTTTGGTGAACCTAGACATGGATCCTTGCCCAAGCAGATTACTAACCTGGGTGGGCATAGCCAAAACGGCATCGAGTAACGGGCTTTGTATGTTACGGTGCGCAGTGAGGTCCTACTCTTAGAGACTGCACTTGCTGGGTGGGTGTATATTCGATGCTCGTTACTCACCCTCATTGACGTTAGGATAGCAAAACTTGGTGAGCGCATAGTGCACTGGTGGCGTGATGTGTGTACCAAGGTGGGTGGAGACTGGGCGTGGCCAAGTGGGTATGGTGTGTAATAGAGCACTGAATTCGCCTTAAAGCCTACGTACATGCCGTTCTATAAGCGCACATATCTCCTAATCCCAACGGAGCCCCAACAAAAAAAATTTACAGCTTTTAGTTGAAGGCCTAGCCAGTATCACCATTAATTATCAGAAAATTTAAAGCAGCACTTTTCTTGTAAGGTCAAAGGTCAAAGTTTAGGAATGTGCGTCTCCCCTAAACTTTATCAGACGAAGCCATACAAGATACCATATGAAAGCCCATTCTTCATGCTTCAAGATGGTGCAATCGATATTACAAAGCAATCAAGTACGGGAAAGTTATGAGGATTTGAATAGTTGCTATACCAGCAAAAATCGGGGAAAAGCTGAATCTTTGATGGGCTATAATCAGGAAGCCATACAACATACAAGAGTAACATTTTGTCTGGCTTCATAAAACCACAAGTACTACTTACAAACCAAGTTTCGTCCAATTCTGAGGGGGTCACTTGCAAACTTTTGCTGAATTGATTTGGAATTACCTTATATAACAGAATTACTGAGCCGCATCTCACTTCCATTGTTGCGGTGTTCTCAAGAACACACGCTGACTGGCTTCCAGCTTGATTGGCTATCAACTAACTGGGCTGGATTTTAAGTATGGTTTGTTACTCTAGATCTTCCAGCAGAGAAGAGTAACAAAGTGCACTTTGTAAAAATTTGTCTGACATCCGATTTTGCAAGCATCTGCACTCCTTGGTAGGGCATCCAATGGGGCAAGCTTAATGACTGAAGAATTGTCAATTCCTCAAGTGGCACCCATTTCATAATCATCTGTGCCCTTTCCTCTAGGCTTGGAGACCTTGTGACCCTGATTAATGATGGGTTCCAACTGGAGTATGACTCCGTGGAGGCTGACCGGATGGTGTTTGGTAAGCAACTGAAGGCAGCCATTGCAAACTTCACTGTCGACTACATACCACACATGAAAGAGGAGGAGGAGGTGAGGGGACTCTAGATGTGTAGGTGAGGTGGTGAGGGTTGGGGTGAGGGGTTGAAGGTCATGAGAGCCAAGATGACTGCTAGTGTGAGCATGTGTGGGGGTGAAGGGGTGGGGCTGGAATATTATTGAATGAGGATGTGGGAATGAATGGGTGGGGCTGAGATGAGGGGGTGAGGGGGTGAGGCTGAGATGAGAGGGTGAAGGGGTGGGGCTGGGATTAGGGAGTGAAGGGGTGAGACTGAAATGAGAGAATGAATGGGTGGGGCTGAGATGAGACGGTGAAGGGGTGGGGCTGGGATGAGGGATGAGGGAGTGAAGGGGTGGGGCTGAGATGAGGGGGTGAAGGGGTGGCGCTGAGATGAGAGTGTGAAGGGGTGGGATTGGGATGAAAGGGCAAAGGGGTGGGGCTGGGATGAGGGAGTGATGGGGTGGGGGCTTGGATGGGAGGGTACATGTAAAGGGTGAGGGCTGGGGGAGGAGGTGAGGCAGTGAAGTGGTTAGGGCCAGGTGAGCCCTGGGGGGAGGGGATGAAGGGGTGAGGGCCAACGTTGGAACTAAGGTGAAGGGGTAAGGGCCAGGGTACAGTGAGCGCTGGGGTGACAAAAAGGTTCTTGGTTACATTTATGTACACGTATATGCATCCCTTCCCTCCCTCCCTCTCTCCCTCCCTCTCTCCCTCCCTCCCTCCCTCCCTCCCTCCCTCCCTCCCTCCCTCCCTCCCTCCCTCCCTCCCTCCCTACCTCCCCCCCTCCCCTCCCTCCCTCCCTCCTCCCTCCTACCCTCTGCAGGTGTTCCTCCCCTTGCTCCTGGAGTATCTACCAGAATCTGAGCTACGCCAGCTGACACAAAGAGTTTTTGAGCTGCACCACTTCCCCCAACTTGGCCAGCAGGAGGGAGGTAAGTGTGTGTAGGTAGGCAGTGGTGTGTATGGTCATGTAGAAGTGATGGTACCAGATCTAGTATGTGTGCATGTATTATTGTACTGTGAACCGGACATCATCGGGAACAGCTACATGTATTCACATGTATGTGGAGGCTTGGATGATACATTTTCATGTGTGTAATTAATTTACTGGAGACACTTGCTAGTTTCAACTTGTCTAGCAAGACTTTCCGCGGCTGGTTTCAGCGCAGCTTGATGAAGACCCTAGTACTGTAGCGTACACTGGTACATTCGTGCTGATTTCTTGAAGGGGTGCCAACTGCTATTTGCACACACTTTCAGAGCTAATAATCTCCTTCCTAAACCTTCTGCTCTGACTCTGTTGCTGGTAAAACCATATCAACTTGAAGATTGGCGGTGAAGACAGTGACCCTCTCATTAATGTGTGCTTGTCTGTGCAGATGCAGAGCAGACACCGTCCCTCCTGGACCTCCCCCCGGAGCTGCTCCTGCGGGTGTTCTCCCTCCTCTCGCCCGTGGACCTCTGTAACCTCAGCCAGGTGCACCCCTCCCTCCACGCCCTCACCTTTGATGGCTCCCTCTGGCAGCATCTGCACCCCGTCCGCTGGGCCAACGGACACCACCAGTTCTTCTCTCCACTCACACTTGAGGCAGAGGGAGAGGAGGTGAGAGGCTGCAAGCGATAATTTGAATGCGATCACTAGTTTGGCAGAGTGTACAGGTCTAAGGTCTTTAGCATGTGCATATAACTACTGGGAGGTTATCCAACAGCTTAACATACTGGAGTTGAAATGTGCACAAGCAAATGTGATCGTCCTAGTTAATACAATCATGTACCTAAGATTAGTGAGCGTTCATTGTTCTGTGCTGTTCCATTTCTTGAACCCACCAGAAGGAGCTGTCACACGACCTTGTTGTTGAGAGCAACATTGCCAAGGAGCTGATGAGCGTTGAGGGGAAGGTGAACGCCAACCTGCGCCACTTGAGGTAGGAGGGAGGATGGAGGGACCATGTGAGGGATGAGAGGGGGTTGGAGGGACAATAATTATGAGAGATGGAGGGAGGAGGGAAGGATTGGGATGTTATACTGCAATGTGGATATACATGTATGTCAGCATCATGGGTGGAGCTTTACTTGGTATTGTAGAGCACTTGGGTGCTGGCAGTTGTGAGAGAGATGAAGGAGGAGGGGGGGGGGGGGGGGAGATAGAGCGAGAGGGGAGGAAGAGAGGAGGGAGAGAGGGGAGGAAGAGAGGAGGGGAGGAAGAGAGGAGGGAGAGAGAGGGGAGGAAGAGAGGAGGGAGAGAGGGGAGGAAGAGAGGAGGGAGAGAGAGGGGAAGAAGAGAGGAGGGAGAGAAGGGGGAGGAAGAGAGGAGGGAGAGAGAAGGGAGGAAGAGAGGAGGGAGAGAGAAGGGAGGAAGAGTGAAGGGAGAGAGAGGGAAAGGGAAAAGGTAGCCTCAGTCCCAGGCTCTTTCCTCAGAGAGCCTGGGACTTAGGCTAGGGAAAAGGATGGGAGTTAAGGAAGAGATTACTAAGCCATTCTCTCCTCTTCCAGCCTCCCTGAGGATGATGCCTACCTGGAGCATGAGGCGAGGGTGTTGCAAGGGGTGATGGAGTACCTCCTGCCTCGGGTCGGACAACACGTCCACACTCTGGACCTGGCACACGGCAAGGCTGTCTCTAACGAAGTGGTGAGGAGAGGATTGTTGTGTGTGCATGTATATGTATTGGCGGAACACCTCATGCCTAGCCTTGAACCCAGAAAGGGGGAGAGAACACCTGGTATCCATTGTTTGTGCATGCGCTTAATTATTAGTAAACCCACGTGTAGTTTGGCAGATGATGTCACTAAACCTTCTTGGCGAGAGCAATGACGTCTATACATACACATGTACCACACAACAAATTCACAAAGATGTGACGCAGCTTTCACTGATCTCTACGTGTAGCTTTGAGCTTGGTCTGCCATCAGTTCCATGAGGGACGAGACCACAATGACTACGCTGTCAACCCGGCAAAGCTTCACACCAAACATGATGGGTACTGTTACATGTAACTTAGCAGAGTCTCTTCATCACGCACTTCAAAGATGCCCTCTGTTCGACTTTGAGCGTCATCGCTGCACATCCACGTTGCTGGAGGCCGTACGAAACAGCTGGTTCTAGGTCTGGCATAAGTCACCAGTCATAATTCACAGAATACAATGTACATGTACAAATACATGACATTGTATACCGTATAGCGTTTAAATTTCGCGGGTCTAAATTTTCGCGAATTTCGCGAATTACAGGTCATTCGCGAAATTCTTTCAACTAAAATTTTGACACGTGTTGTACGCCTACAGCTACGTAGGCAGTATTCCAATGACGGCTAGCTTGATGGCTCTGTTTGTGTACTTCAACAGGATGGACAGTAGTCGAAGTGTAAGCTTCCGGATCCACATGGAGAGTTCTCCCAAGAGGTACATGTACCGTAGAGCGCTTACGGTACCATTTGCATGACATGTGCGATATCAGCTGCCAATACTGAAGCTGCCAGCTCGATCCGGCGAAACGCCCAGGCAGGTATCTAAAAACGAACTCTGAGAGTGTCGAAGTGGGGAAGAGAGTGCCGCAGAATACAACGCACCGACGAAGTGGTCTGTGGTAGCTAGTTGAGTTCAGCGCGCATGGGAGTCTTCAAGCAAGTGCAGTATAGTACACCACACCCATTCTGTGGGTGTGGCATTTTACCGCGAATTCGCGAAATTTTTTCAACGAAATGTTCTCGAAGAGCAATTCGTGAAAATTTCGACCCGCGAAATATAAGCGCCATACGGTATACACATACCTGACGTCAACAAACCACGGAGATGACGCGGTCCTATCCAGGATTCCCGAATGTCAGGAAATTAAGCGCATGCGTAAACAGTGGATACCAGGCACTCTCTCCGCCCTCCTCTGTGCCTGCATGGGGTTTGAGGCTTACCCCATGCCCTCCTTGCGCCAACTAATGGAAGATATAACCGCATGGCGCAGACTCGGAGTAGACACGGATTGCGGTGTGATGACGGAAACTAGTGGGTGTGTATTGCGACATGTTGATTCACGTACATGTGCGTTTACATGTTAATCTGTGTATGCTGTGACTAATGAGGCTGCTCCCTTCAATAGCTTGTTTATCATTTGGCTAAAGCTAGTCTACTACCCATGTGAACATTGGGTGGGTGCCCATGTACATAATGTAGCATGTGAACATTGGGTGGGGTTAATGCCGTGAGTTAGAGGCAATGGGCTATGTACATGAGTGGAAGAATGGAAGTGACTGTTAGGAATGCACTTCACAACCTTTGGTGTGGTGAGTGCAATGTGGATGTGCTGTACATACCGTATTTCCGCGAATAGACGCCGCGGCGTTTATTTAGTTCATTGTTCAGTTTTGTGCGGCGACTATTCGAGGGCGGCGTTTATTCGAGGGCGGCGTTTATTACTTTGGGCAGTATGACCGTGCCCCGTACACAGCTAGCTTACCGTCGAATTACGTCGACAAGCTGGCATGGCTCATACAAGAAACACATCTCACAACGGGCAAGATTCGGCAGAGTGGCGTCCGCAGATTGAGCACTGAGCGCTTTGATTAGCCCGGCGTCGCTTTGCGACAAAGCGATACACACGGGACGAAAACGATGGTGAAGATGCCTTCGCGGGACCAGGCTGTCTTCTACGACAGTTGGAAGACGCCGCGCCAGTAGTACGAAGTGTCCACGTCTTTATACTTTACGCACATGCAAATAAGCCGCGGCGTTTATTCGAGGGCGGCGTTTATTTCATTCAGCGCCTCCAATTGTGCGGCGTTAATTCGAGGGCGGCGTCTATTCGAGGGCGGCGTCTATTCGCAGAAATACGGTACGTGTAGTTGGACATACGTGTACATGTAGTGGAAGAATGGAAGTGACTGTTAGGAATGCACTTCACAACCTTTGGTGTGGTGAGTGCAATGTGGATGTGCTGTACATACGTGTACATGTACATACGTGTACATACGTTCATGTACAATAGAGCTACATGTCTATTCACTGTACCTCGTACATGTAGAGTGCCTGATATCAATCCTTCATAGTGAATGATGAATGATGATCAATAACTTGGGTGAATGAATGTGAGTGAGTTCCACATCAGTGGGTTCAATGTCGTGTTTTGTCTGTACATATTCACCCCATGCCGTCTTGATCTTGTCATGAGTACTACTAGATAAGTCTATGCTGCAGTGCACGTGGGAGAGGGAGAAGAACGCCGCTGAGACACCCAAGGACAAGCGTCAAAGTCACACCAACTAATCCACATGTTGAATACTTAAGGAGTCACGCCAGCCTGGCCATCCACACTGTGCACCCACGCTAATTTAGGTGAATGTAGAACATTGCAGAACATGTTTGAGCAAGGTACATGTAGCACTGTGTAGACAGCACAATGCGGTGGTCCACAGGGTTTCCTGCTGCGGATATTATCAAAGTCCTTTTGGTACATGCACTGTTGGATTAGTGTGAGTGCAGAGGGCTAATGTCTCTGTCCACAGGTAGGGTGAGGTGTATACATCCGCTGAGTAGCTTTGTGTGTGTACACGTTCACATGCCAGTGGTGGTGCTGGAGACTAAACAACACAGTGGCTACCACTTACATCACGAACACACCCAGCAGTTTGTTGACAACCCCTCCTAGGGCAGTCAACTGCCAGAGGGGCGGTCGTGATGACATCAGAATGTTTAGGCTGGCAAGGACTTTGTTTGCTCAGTTGTAGGGAGCCTGGTCTGCTGTACCGTATAAGGTTAATTTGGGTACCCAAATGTGTAAGGGTATAATACGCCAACCTCCTTGCTGCCTGCGAGTTGTGGGTTGTGAAGACTGTTCAGCAATGGATGGACAGTAACAACACTTGCCGGCTGTTCTTGACCGACACTACGGGTATGATGGAGACACTTTTGAGGGGCTTTGATGACTGGTAGGGTCGGGTCGAATGAGCATGATAAATCAAGATGGTGGACGGACGTTGAGGGCATCATTTTGTTGTTTTACCAGCGGTAGTGGTTATACAAAACGTAGTGTAATAACTACCTCTGGGTGGGACGGCTTTGGCTCAGGAAAATACCTATTCGCTTGTGCCCTTCCAGTCGGGTAATTATATTTCACTGCATAAAACTGACTGTGCAGTTGACAATAAAGCACACGTATGGTAAGTGGCTAGAAGCCGCATGTACAGGCAAGAATGTGGCTTAACTTTAGCTGACCTTCGCAATGGTATTACCTCTGCTTGATTTCGAGCGCTTATAACACGGTCGACAGCTTTTTCACTGTACCGTTTTCATTCATGGTTGCTAAGTACGTGAAGCAGTGACGACCAATCAGCACTGCCCACTCAGGCACACCTTGACGATGGGCAATGCATTCTCTTTTCACGACTACTACGACTACTGAGAGTGGAATGTGTGGGCCAGAAGCTGTACATGTACATTTGTATGTATGTGAACTGGACGTACTGTGTTTAGTGACTGGCAGAGCTGCAGGTTGCCAAAACAAACTTTCGGTATCCGGAAATGGCTTCATCCAAACCAGTATAGCCCATATGGTATGTGTATGTACCAGGTACATGTATATAGCAGATATACCAGGGCACCAAGCTAAGAGGGGTATGGAAAATGCTAGCTACAGCTGTACAACGTACGTACACATGTATACGTTATTGTATGTACACCTGTACACTGTATTTGTGTGTTTGATCTGCACATGAGTTTGTTATCCTCGCTGTCTATTGAGCCTCACTGTTGGTTGTTTATTGATCCTCATTGTTCACTGTTTATTGTTTCGGGGACGGGGAACTCGTAACCTTTAGTTGTGGACGTACTCCCTGGGTTGTGGGTAACTGGTTGTACACACGAGGCACATCCCCACGAGTCACATCCCCACGAGGCACATCCCCACGAGGCACATGCACACCAGGCACATCCCCACGAGGCACATGCACACCAGGCACATCCCCACGAGGCACATCCCCACGAGGCACATGCACACCAGGCACATCCCCATGCACGAGGCACATGCACACCAGGCACATCCCCACGAGGCACATGCACACCAGGCACATCCCCACCAGGCATGCACCGAAAGTGTGTAAGCCCAGCCTCTTCACGATGACTTTGTCAGTGCACGCACATGTTTGTGTTAGAATTGAAGTTGGTGAAACTGCACACGCACTTGGCTCTCAAGTGGTGCTGTGAGTCTCATGCATTGCATGGATTGCTTCTCTCCAGGTGTTCCGCATGCTGCGGCAGTGTCCCAACCTGCGCTACCTGGACCTCTCCCACACCGGGGTCTCCGACTTTGCATTCAGAGGGTGAGAGCTAGGACATTGGTGTAGCCATGCATGCATGTTGTCTCAGTCGTGAAATAAATTCAGCGCATATTTGTACACACCCACACCTCGAGATCTGCGGGACACTACCAGTGTTTCACAGTCTACATTTATAGATGTGCAGTCACCCAGTCATAACTGTTCCTCCTCTGCCTGGGTTGAGTTTCCCTGGAGCGTTGTAGCATTACCTCCTCTGCCAGACTCCCGCCTCATTTAGAACCCATACCTCCTTCCCCACCAACAGATATTCACCCTCCATGCATGAACTATGTGTGGGCAGTTTCTCTTCCTTATATGGTACTCCTCCCTGACTGCTGCTATGCACTGCTGTGTACTGTGCTCGGCTTTAGAGAGTTTCTGTTGTGAGTGTAACTGACGTGTACACACACACACACACACACACACACACACACACCGCTACAGCCTACTTGGTCGTCATCACAACTTCTGGCGGCTGGAGTACGTTGACCTCACTGGCTGCGTATCGGTGACAGACATTGCCATTCAAAGGATTGCACAAGCCCTTGGCTCCTTGCAGCATGCTCTGCTGTCTCCCCTCGGGTGCTGCGGAGGGGGCGGGGGGAGGACAGCGACGAGGGTGGCGGGGGGTGGAGGAGGGACGACAGGGGGGAGAGAGGGTGGAAGTACGGGAGGAGGGAGAAGGAAGAAGGAGGAGTCCCAACTGAAGTATCTCATTCTCTCAGGATGCCACCTCATCACTGATGCCGGGTTAAGGTGGGTGTGGCTCTGTGCAGTGAATAGTGTTCATGCGAGGTCAGGGTTGCTAGCGTACCCGCGCAGTGAACTACTGTCCATGTGAGGACACAAATCAACATCAACAGTAGAGCAGTAGTTGGCTTCTGACTTCATTTGAGCTCAGGTCTTGTATGGTACCCTCATAGCCCATGCTCTAATTTCTTCCATGCAAGCTGAATGCGGACAAAAACAGTGGTATCCATCCATGTTCTAGTGCTGCCACGGTATGTGATATTGTACATGTATGTCGCATGTCACAGTGTTTTATGTCGAGATATACCTGTCACGACGTAGTATTGGGTGCAAATACGCAGTGCGAAGCCGGCTCATCGAGCACACTTGACCACTAGCTGCACAGTGATCAACAGTAGCTGTGAACATCCAGTGTCAAGAATGATTCACAGTAGCCTGAAAAGGCTGGTCAATTCGACCAGTTTTCAGCAAGGCCATTGAACGGCTGTCTTCATGTCTCAACTACAAATTTGCTCAAACTCCATCTTCGACATTCCAACACCATGTGGTTCAAGGATTGTTCGAAATGCATGCGCCGCAATATCAATATTTTCGTATTGCGCATGATTCACATGTCGCAACTATCGTGGTAACCCTAATTTATTCACACCCTTTTAACATCCATTCCTGAAGTAGTGGACCTAGTGCCTAGTGGTCTTTGAGTATCCCTATGAATAACTGTACTGACTTGTTGTTGTGTGTACATGTAAGTAGCGTTGCTTTGAATACCTGTCGTGTATTAACCCCATCAGACATGTAGGTTCCCTATGAATAGTGTATCAACTAACGCTGGTAATTTTGGAGTGGATCGAAGTACCAGTCAAAATATTGAACTTGCCAAGGGTTCACTTGTTATTTGTTCTCACTGTACTGATATTTGAGGCATGCTGGTTGATCTGGGCTACCGTGTTTGTGTATATACTAGGAGCATGCAGGGCATGTTTGGGGCGAGCATGAGCAAGTTGTATATTTGTTGATCAAATCACTGATTAATATTCAGAGGACAGTTGATCTATGTTTGAGTGATGACAAAGTATTGCCAATCTCTCCTGCTGAGCTGCTCTCATACTTGCACAACACGTACAAGTAGCATCTACGGCACGGCCATGCTGCTGAATGTGCATGGAGCAGTTGCATGTGCTGAAATGTGCATGGAGCAGCTACATGTAGTGCGGCATGTGCTGAAATGTGCATGGAGCAGTTGCATGTGCATGTCATCAGAATGCGAGTCTGACGGAGAGCATAGCACAACTTAAGGACACAGATCACAGTAGAAGTTACGACACTAAAAATATACTCATGCACTTTACAGCGTTGAAGCAGTCTGGCAGGTACACATGTAGCTATAGGTCCAGGAGCAGTCTCGAGCTCTGTCTCTGTTGTTGCCACCGAGGATGACTTCCTCGTTCTCGGCTGATGCCAGATCTGTCATGACTGAGTTTAGTGTTACCGTGTGCAGGCCAGTCAACTTCCCATCCTCTGGCGATAGCTGAAGCAGTCTAACAGGCACATCACTGCATGCAGGACATGCGATGGCTTGAAGCGCTCTCCCCATCTTCATGAAATGCTTTAGCCACTTACCGCCCCACTATAGTCTCCATCCTTGCAAGGCCTTGTTGAGGTAGACTGTTCATAGTTCGCGTCTCAGACAGTCTCCGTGACATCATGATATCACTCACCGCCCCACTATAGTCTCCATCCTTGCAAGGCCTTGTTGAAGTAGACTGTTCATAGTTCGCGTCTCAGTTAGACAGTCTCCGCGACATCATGACATCACTCACCGCCCCACCATCCTTGCAAGGCCTTGTTGAGGTAGACTGTTCATAGTTCGCGTCTCACAGTCTCCGCAACATCATCAACGCACGAACAGGAAGTGAACTCAGTTGAAAAGAAACAACTATGTGTCTAGCAAGTTTCTGCGCATGCACTATACGTATCGACCGGTCGGTTGATGACAAACAGAGTTGGCATTGACCTCTGCTCGCTGCGCTCGCCCCAATTATACATGTAGCTCCTGTACCATTCCTGTGTGGCTGAGTCAGCAGTCTTGATTTTGGGTAGATGAATCGCATTCGTCCATTACCTGCATCGTAAGAAGACTTGATTAGCTGCAATTAATATAAAACCGCTGCTCTAGCCTCCCAGGGACTCACCTCTGGTTGCTCCTCGGCAGAGACACACAGCTATCACTAGTGGCTACTGTACCTATTGCAGTTGTTTGCTTTACACAGGCTTAGGAGAGGAACTGTACCTACCGCATAGCCTTGTTCATACTGCAAGCGGCAAGTGCTGGGGTGAGAAGGCCTGGGAACAAGGCTACCTACCACATGAGCATCCTGCAAGTAGTGCAACTGTTTGACTCAGCACATCAGGAAATGTGGTTGCCATGTGATGGCATTGTGTAGTGTTTCCATGACTGTTTATGTGCCTGTGGGTGTAATCCCTGCTATGCAATATGGCAACCATAGACATATATACAATATTGTCAGAGAATTGTGGCGTTGGTTTGGCTTGAGTAATGCAATGTGTTCCCCATTTGGGAATGTAATGAGCTTGTAGTGGCTCCAGCAATGTGTGCTTGCGTGGCTTCCGTGTACAGAGATTGGCTTCCAGCTCTCACTGTGTTGGTTGTACGTAGCTCTGGTGCATAGCATCTAGAAAATGTAGGTGATCTATAAGCCTCATTCCCAGGCTCCTCCCCGGCTTTTTGTCACATACTGTACTAGCCTCGTTCCGAGGCCGTGTGTAGCCTCGTTCCCAGGCCACGTGGCCTCGGAACGAGGCTAATACTGTACCATTTGCTACAATGGCTATGGGAAGTTTAGATCACCTAGCCTCATTCCCAGGCTCCTCACATAGCCATTGCAGCAAGCGGCCTCGTCATGAATTATTTGGTATCCCCTTGCTTGCTAGTGTCCGTGCCGCGCACACTCAGTAGTCTGAGTGTCTAGTGCTGTGAGGTCTCAGCGATTGGTGATGTTAGCGTACGTGGTACCACAGGACCGTTTGCTACAATGGCTACGGGAGGTTTGGGCCAGCCGCATCCTTTTAGACCACCCACATCCACTATGCACCACGAGACACATTACAAGACTTGCTATGACCAACACTGTGAGAGATTTGGTACACCGAGGCTACACAAGCAACGGGGCACAAGAGTGCGGAGTTTCCCATTGGACGACACCTGAAAAGTAGTGTACATTTCCCTTTGTTTTCCAATAGCGCATAAAGTTCGGATCACATTTGTGTGTGGTTGTGTACCAAGTACATGGCATGCGTGGGTTACATGTATGTTGTCCACTTCTGTGTTTACGATATCGATACCCTGTGTTGAGTGCATTCCCCAAATCTAAGAAGGGGTGTTGTAATGAGGCTGCATGATGTGTGTCTGTTGTACGAACACTGTTGAAGAGCCAGCAACTGTTCGATCACCATGTTGCATTAGTGTAGAGGTGGGGTGCTGTTGGCCTCATTGGGGGTGGCAGGAGATAAGGAGCTAAGAGCATACGTAGGCAAGTGGGACACTATCTGCTATTTAAAAACATTTGGTTTGAAAATCTGCCACCATAACTATATTTTGATGGCACTAAAACCCCCACTCTTTCATTTTTCATTTTTAGGTTGGGACAGAGGAATGCTGTGACCACCCTCTAGTCCATGTTTTAGCAGCCTCGTTCCCAGGCTGCGTGGCCTGGGAACGAGGCTAGTGTTCTAGCTGCACAGTGCACATACTCCTAGATCATATCAAATGTAGCCCATCTTGAGAGATTCTGTTGAAACTTGATCAGAGAGAACGCGTTAGTGTATTCCCTAGAAGTGTGACATTATTGTCATTGTTGGTTCAGGTTTATATTGAGTTCCCATTCACAGCTGTATACAAACTGTGGTATGCTGGCTTCGGGTAATGCAACCCCTCAGGAATGCACACGTATGTCCATGTATGTGCACTACAAATGCCTGAGCGGATCAGTCATGGCCGCTGATCATGATATGAGGGGATGTAGTTGAGGTGTTAAGACCACCTTGTTTTTACTGACTGTTTCTAGATGATCTCTCTGTGTTACCTGTTCAGTATGGTGACCACTAGGGTAGTTATTGTTCCCTACCCATTATTTCAGTGATGATATGCACACCACTCACTCAGATCCCTCGCGGTGGGAGGTGGTCTCCCGAACCTGCAGTACCTCGATCTCTCAGGGCTCTGCAATGTCACAGAGCGAGGTCTGAATGACCTCGTCTCTGCCTGCCCCTCCCTCGCCCCAGAGCTACTCTTTTACTGCGATAACATCCTCGCCGGGCCCTATGCCGAGTGTGCTAACGGGTGTCAGAACGTGGGGTCCCCTGGACTGTGCTGCAGACAGTTCATTTGATGCGAACAAACTGGTGACATAACAGTCTGCAAAGCGTGTGTGCATGTTGGCACATCAGTGTAACGATGTGCTAGTGTATGTGTTGTATGTAGTTTCTATGTTGGTGATGCGCATTGTATGCATAACATTGTACATGTTTCTGGAAGTTTTCATGACGTGTATGATAAACCTCATGATGTACGTATGTATTATACGTGTATTGATCAGCTATTTCCCTTATGTTATTACTGTCATTTTCATTTCTGGATGTTGCTCACATCAAATTGTTTTTATCCCTGTTGCCGACACCAGACAATTGCTTCCTACAGATAATTATGTATATGCAAGCCCTTGGGGCATGTATCCACTGACCTATCACCCAGTGCCAAGGATCTGTTCGGAGTCAGTGAATGCTTACAGAGTCTGTCACTCAGTCTAGGTGTAGCCTCGTTCCTGGGCCATCTCCCACGTCTCCCACTTGCATAATTATGTGATCGTTCAACCAAAGTTCAAAGGTCTCATATACATGTACGGCTAAAACCCGAGCAGGAGACAGCCTGGGAATGAGGCTGGTCTAGTTGGCCAGTACATGGTCACTTGGGTAATACAAGCAGATCATCTTTTGTTTGGCCAAGTATCATGCAAGCTCACAACAGAATCAGGTTACCTGCTGTACTGATGAAAGCTGATTGTCACATACTAATGACTGTCAACCTAAATTGATTTACGCTGGAGTTGTAAATGGGATTACTTTTGGAAGTGGCTTTGACAAATGCCTGTGCTGTGAGTGAGTGTGCCAAGTGAAGTGTTTGCATGCAAACAGTCCAAATCTTGCTCCCCCTCAATCAGCATGCAGTTGGAGGAGCATCTTGTCTCACCTTCACCCAATGCTGCCCTGTGCAAGGCCGCGAAAGATCGATCCAGCTGGAATTACGAGAACATAAATTATATGCATGGTTTGTAGTGAGAATGCCACATTGGACACCAAAACAATATTCATTTTGACCAGGAATGTTGAATGGCACTGTGAATACTAGTTTAGTACCACACCTGTGCATGGCTGGTTATTGCTGATTACATAATCACTCCCTGACCATCTATGCTGACTTCTGTATAAAAAATACCCATAATGTTTTCCTGGGGAACCAGAGGACAATTAAGCTTGTGGTTCGGATATGGACATCCATTGTGATCAGAAAACACTATACATCTCACCCATTGTGAGCGTTTTGCTATGTACAGCAATGGATGTCATATCATGTGCAATACATGACATTGTAGTTTGCGGAGCTAGCTCCTACAAGTTTTGGACCGAGAAATTAATATAGGATTTGCTCGTTTTATTCAGTACAAGCATGCTGAGTATCCATATATGGAAATGCTATTCACTTCAAGTTCAAGATTGATGATAATAAAATTTGATATGTATACAGTCTTGGAGGAATAAAAGACTGAAAGAACAAAAGGAGTGAAAAAGTTAAGAAAGCTGGAACAGAAATGAAAGCATAAGTATAAAAATGGCAGTGCAATGAGTATATCCTCCTTACTATACTCATGACAAAGATGATTTCATAGAAGAGATAAAAATAAGAATGGTGCTGACTCTATCTGTTGACAATCTTTGGCAAAACAGTTCTTGAGTTCAAATGTTCATTGCTTAGCTTGGTGGTTGACGGGGACGATGCTAACTTCTGCGAGGTCCCTGCAGGGGGGTGGGGGAGTTGACGGGGCTTCTTACTCAAGGCGGACTTGTTAGATACACCACCAGAAGGAGGGAGGTAAGATGTCGTACCCTGGCTGAATGCTGCTTCCACTGCTGCCGGAGGTCTGGGTAGCCTTCTTCGTAGCCAGCCATGTCTCAGTGCCTGGGGTGGAGTCATGCGAGCAGCTGGGTCCCACTCTAAGCATCGCTGGAGGAAGTCAAGAAATAGGGCATCATCGCAACCCCTAAGTGCTTTGCTGAGTTCTTTGCTACTCGGCGGGCCTCTAAACTTGCCCCTTCGTGAGCGACCTCCTCCATATACAACTGAACCATCCGCAGCTGTTGAGACGGTGCAATATCGTGGGTTCCCCTTTGAACTGAAGAACGTTCTTGTCCTCTTGCACCCGTCCAGCATCTTCAGGGGAGGCATCCCAAGCACTTCCATCATGCACGCCAACTGATCACCCTCGTCCTCTCCGGGAAACAACGGATACCCTGTCAACAACTCTGCCAGAATACAGCCAAAGCTCCACATGTCGATGGACATGCCGTACTTTGACCCCAAGATGATTTCTGGTGCTCTGTAGAAACGACTCTGGATGTATGTGTACACACGCTGGTGCTCGTAGCAGCTGGATCCATAATCAATCACTTTGATTCCACTCCTTCCTGGCTGCTTCAGGAGAATGTTTTCAGGTTTCATATCGCAGTGGATGATTCTGTTCCGGTACAGAGTGTCCAAGCACTGTAGAATGGAGTGGGCAAACTTTCGCACAAGAGCAAGGCTGAATCCCTGGAACTTGTTCTTCTTGATCAATTCGTACAAATTCATACTCAGCAGCTCAAAGGTGAGGCAGACATGACCCCTGAACATGAAGTGATCAATGAGATGGACGATATTGTGCGAGTTGTCTTTGTCCTGCTTTCGTAGGTGCTCCAGAATTCTGATCTCCTCTGTTGCCTGTCTATGGAATCGTTTCTCATTCCGCACTATCTTCAGAGCCACATGTTGCTGCGTCTTGTGATCATAAGCTTTCAACACTTGACCAAAACTACCCTTCCCCAACACCTTGAGGATCTCGAATCTGTATACAACGTGGTCGTGCGCAACCATCTGGTACGACCCTGCCTCATCATCGTAGCCACAGTTTTGGGCACCACCTGGAATCCCCTGCCGCTTCTTTGCATGCTGGCCAACAAAGTATATGTGGGGATAGTTCAATATCTCCTGATGCTCATATGCACTCAGTTTGGTGCCATACAACTTCACAGCTTGGTCAGGTGTGAGATATCGGGGTTTGTGTGCCACAGAGCCTGTTGTTCTCTCAGAATCTGAAGTCCCGGCCGTGCTGGGAGCTCGGGATGCAGTCAGAGGTCGGTTTGTCACGGCTGGGAGAGTCTCCACACCACGGGTTGGGCCCTTCTTAGCTGTCGTTTCGCTCCCACTTTCGAACAACTGCTGCACCTGAACGTCGGAGATTTGAGGCAACACATGCGAGGAGCGGTTGTCTGGGAGGCTGTTATACTGCACTAGGTTCTGACTATGGGAGGAGACGCTCTGTTTGAGAGAGGGGAGCTCCAATCCCACTGGCTGGGCCTGGGTTCGACGCGTTCTCTGGTATCCATCTCGAATGGAGGGCGGTTCCTTCCCAGACTTGTAGGACGTTTCTGCATTAAAGGCGCCAGTCCCCTGATAGGAGTTACTTCTGGTCAGCGGCTGTCCACTGTACATAGCCAGCATAGCAGGACAATCGACAACAACAGCTGAGCGGGGTTACGGCGAAAGGTCATTGATTGGGCAAATATTCTTCACAACGACTCTTGATTCTCATAGTTTCGATCTACCCGTGCCTTTCACTCTCTGGCTCTGACTGCAGTGTTTTGGTACGGTGCCAAGGAAATCGACAACACCTAAACACACAGCGTCACACCTTTTGCTGCGTGATTATTTTTTGCGGAGTATCGGTTGCTAAGGACGTGTGGGTAAATTACGTTAGTTACCAGGGCAACACAACTATACTACGCTAATTAATCCCTTATACGTGTCACAGTCCCATTTTTGGCTTCAACATGGGATCGGACAGGTTTGCTATAGAAACCCACACACTCTAATAGAGAAGCCATACCAGTACAGAGCTAAAGTATTATGTATGCAGCTTGCATATGTACTAGCTTTGTTCCCGTGCCATCATCCCCCACAGGCCCTTGCCCCATGTGACCACACATGCAGCTTGCATAATTATGTACTAGCGCAGAAAAGAGGCTATACTTGCATATACAGTCAAACCTCTGAACAAAGGACGCGATATAAATTCAAGTCTTTTGTCCTTTGTAGAGCGGTTGTCCTCTTCTCGGAAGTTCAGAATGTATTAGAACCATATATAGGCAAACCAATTATTTGCGACCTTGAAAAGCGTCCTTTGTATTGTGTCCCTATCTCGGAGGGTCCACTATGGGAAGTTTGACTGTATACCCTTGCAGCTAGGCTCTTTCTCAAAGATACTGGGAGGAAATGACCCATGCTTGCATGCAGTCTCGATCGAGCATATAATACATGTGGGAGATCGAGTTAATTGGATCAATATAGTTTGTATCATTGTATGCCCAATCACTCTGGTCATAGCCAAACTTGCAATTAAAGCTGAATGAGTACTGTTGTCCACAGGTATGTAGCAGTTAACACAGCCTATACTGCCATCAGGGAAACTACCATCCCTTCTCCCTATAACTATTTATTGTGCACTGCATAACGATTCACATTAGAGTTTCATCGATAATGATCACATTATGTCCAATGCATTCGAAATGTATATCTCAGCATTCTGTATATCTCAGTACATCACAACTCGACTGGATGATGACCACACTGACATAATAACCGTACTACATGTACCTAGTTAATGAAAAGCACAGTGGTTCAGTAAGTGCTAAAACCCCTCGGCACCCCTAGAAGTTTGCTTCAGACTGTCAATGTACTCCTGCTGGGATGCGGCCAGCACAGCTGCTAGAACCCTGTCATCCTCCCACTCAGACAGTCCTGCAAAGGTAAGGAAGGGAACGTGCAAGGAGTCAGCTAAGAGAGAATGCTTGCTTGCAAACACAGCCTTAGTGGTCAATATTATTACTAGCCTCATACCCAGGATTTCATCTGAGAATGTGTCTTACAACTTTGGAGGCAAAATTAGGAAGGAATGTCTACCAGGCCTTCTCACCCCAGCACCTGTCGCTTGCAAGCGACAAACACTGCCTGGGTACAAGGCTAGGAAAGTGTGGGTATAACAATAGCTAGCCTCGTTCCCAGGTGCTCCATAATTACCGAGCGCCTGGGAACGAGGCTAGTCAATAGCATGAATGCAGCTGTCAAAAATCTAACCTACATCGTGGGAACAACGTATCAGACACACATGACATTCATTACTCAGGAGGAGCTATAGCAACAACCTCATCACTTCCTGGAGAAGTTAGCACTACCAATGGTAATGTCAACCCACAGAGTGGGATGAGGGCATGCAAAGCAGATGTCAGAGGTAATTACTTAGAAACAGCATGTTTGTTGTAGGGTGTCCCTCTACTCCTCACTATATAGTTCTCAGGTAACCTCGTTCTGCGTGACTACGGTATATAGTTCTCAGGTAGCCTCGTTCCCAGGCCTAAGCGATCAAAAACCAGAGGTGTAGATGGCCTGGGAACGAGGCTAGTTCTCAGGTCAGTATGTATACATGTCTGAAGTACCGTTATCAGAAAACAGAGACATTCAAGCACATAAAGACCATTAATTTTCGCAAAATAGGGAACAAAATAATAGGGAGACAGCATCCATCATAGCCCAAGTCATCATGGTCAGGTACCCTGAGATGAAATTTGGTAAACATTTTGCTCAGAGATGAAGATGACTTCAATATCATGTTGGTATGACAGGAACTAGTGCTAGCTTTTGTAGTTTTGTAGGCAAGTTTAATATCTGCAATAGAGTGTGCCATGTTCTAATACGATAATACAGTTGAGGAGACTCAGCTACCCCTTAGGTGCGACCAGTCACATATCTTTGTTTACATGTAAAATTGGAAGTAGTTACACAGTCAGACATAGCAGGTTATGTCTAACTGTAGGGCAGCAGCCAAAACTAGTTCCCATTGCCCTTAAAATATGTAATACTACGTTCACACGATACAGTGCATGCTGGAGTTTTGCTCTGTGCATTACAGGATGTAGATCAGCCATTGTTGGAATGTGTGTACAGTAAAAGTGTCTAGATCAAAGGGTGTCTTTATCTGCCAGAGTTGCTGGTTTGAATTGATGTACCAGTGTTCTTGGCAAGGTTCATGGCATAATCAGATTCATTGCACTCTAACATGACAGTGTGTGGGGGAAGCTTTTATTAGCCTTGTTCCCAGGTCCCATGCTGGGGACTGGGAATGAGGCAGCTTTCAGAGAGTTGATCAGTAATTACCACAAAGAAGCAAAAGCCTGCCTCATCCCCAGGCCCAGTACGGAAACTCTATTTTCACGTGGGGCCTGACCCCTGAAAAACCATTTATCACCCTGCTAAACTCGAGGCACTAAGGTGCATATTTTAGTCATTCACTTCATCAGCAAGTGAGGCTTCGCAATGAACTGAAGCATTCTGTGTACACAACAATACTGGTAAGTGGGCACAAATCTTCTACTAAGTCATTCCAGGCATGTATTGAGATTGTTCCGTAGCCATGGCAGAAGAATTACAATTGACTCAATCACAGCTTTGACAGTCTGCATGGAATTCACTGCATTCCAGCCTGGTGGAGTACTCCGACGCAACCTACTGCCCAGTCATGTCCTGTTCTTGAGGAGATATGCTGCTATGTCAACCAGGCAACCAGGACCTAGTTATTTCAAAGTAGTAGCCAGCAAGTCAAGATTGGATCAACCTGAGAGTATATACAGGACATTGTGTGGGCAAGCGTGAGCAAGCTACATGTCACAACAACGACCAGTATTTAGTTTATAAGCCATACTTGAGTCTCCCCAGGCGTTCATCTGCTGCTGAGAATGCTGTCCACGTGTACAGCCATCCGTCCTGCTGAGCACATGGTGTGCTGAATGTACACGCTGGTGTACATGACACCATACGTATGCGACACCGTGTGTGTGCGCTTCAGCCTGTGGACTTGTAGTACTCCGACATGACTGCAGTCTGAGATCCATACATCAAGACATTGGGTGTAGTGCCATGCAATTACAATGTCTCACTCAGCTTGCCCTGCAATGTCCAGTATTCCACTAGACTAGTATATCCGTGGTCTCGCACATTCCCAGGACCCCACTCAGCTTTTTGTCACTTGCAGTATGGAAAATTCGGGAGGGCCTGGTATATACCTAATCTTTACCAACATTGCCAGTGGGAACAATCAGTCAGCCAGAAGTATTATAGGGTATCCAGCGCAACCTGAACTGAAAGGGTAGTCCAGTAGTCCATCCACCCACCCAATGTTGTCATAGTATGTGTTTGAGAAGCCTGTGGGTACTTACTCCAATGAGAAGCCAAGGACCTCTTACTCCAATGTGGCCCAAATTCTTGTACAAATATCAATGCAGTGGTTCATCAGTGGTCATGACACTACAGGGTTCCATATACCCTAACAACAACATCAGCCCTTGCTATAGCTCTCTGGTATTTGTATTGCAATAACAGGTTCCCAGATGTGCCTAGCAACCAGAAATGCACTGATGTGCCTAGCAACCAGAAATGCACTCGTTATGTTTACTGCAGTTTCAAGCTGCATTCGAAAATTACGCACGCAGTGACTTCTTCCAGAAGCATGCTCCAACTACTTGAGCAGCCTCCAGATCTCAGCGAAATTATCCGTACAGATTCATCGACAGGAATTCCAAAACAAGAGTCATGCTCGATGGGAATCGAATGCAAACTGAAACCGGCTGTACCAGAACTTGATGAAGGGATTCACAGAACATATATACACCAACCTCTTTCCTTGTTAGAAAGGAAAGAGGCTAAGACTCCCAGTGGGTCTGAGTTATTTGTATCCTGGACTCCCTGGCAGACCAGTCCTTAGGCTGATCGGGAGAATTTCCTGCTGAAAACGAAAATCTAGCTACTCAATGAGAGGCACCTCATATACGTCATTAGCTCATGAGGACCCCAAACATGGTGAGCTGTCCCCACCTAGATTAATGCAGCCGAGCCCCAAAACATGCTTGCTATCCCAGTTTCAAGCAGGAAAATGGATAGGAATATCTGGATTTATAGTAATGCTCTACATGCATGAGAGAGTAGGTCAAGTACATTGGTACAGCACAACTGACAGAAGCAGCATACTTCAACATCTGGTCTGAAATCTTGGGGGGGGGGGGGGGGGGGGGGGGGGGATCTCCCCTTGGACATACAAGCTGCTGACGGTGCACAACCAACATGTAGGCTGCTCTTACCTAGAGCGGCTGGGGGAAGGTCAAGGAAGGAACTGTACTCATAGGGGAGCTGGTCCAACACCCGTCCTGATTCAAAGTCAAGTGAGCGGTGAGAGGGTGACTGTGATCTTAGTGGAGTGGAGGGGTGATGGGGAGAAGGGACGAGGGTAGTGGCCAGACGTTGCTGGGTGGTGGGTGTACTGGAGCCCACTGTGTGGTGTGGGAGGGTGGTGTGGATGTGAGGGCTGCTCCGACCAGCATTCAACGTGTCTGCTTCTGCAAAGGGGGGTGAGAGAGGGTGGGGACAGGCGAGAACTCTACAGATAACAAGTTTGAGCATCATCCCACACATGCAGCTCTGTGTACAGCTGGTCACACCTAAATTACTTATTTACAATCACACACACCACAAGCAATTAGCGACAAGAGGACAAGAGGTAGTGGGATGCCAAAATTACCAGTGTTTGTTCTCACAATAGGCTGGTCCAATCATGCACACATGAAAGATTCAGCCGCTAATGGAGTTCCTGCCTAATCAAATTTTGGTCAACTGATCTTTTTGTGAAAGATCGACCTGGCAGGCAGGCTTTGTATTTGTGACTGATTTCTAAATATTAGAAAAAGATCCTAGAAATCGAGAACTGTAAGTAGCCCAACATTTTGTGAGTGCTTATGGTCTTGCGTCCAGCCGTGACGTCGGAGGGAAACCAAATGCCCATAGGGCAACACTGTACACTCCTTTCCTGGCCTACTAGCATGCACCCTTGTAGCCAGCCTCTTACCCAGTCAGGCCTTCTCACCCAGCGTTTGTCACTTGCAGTACTAACGTGGGGGAGGCCTGATAAAACTCAAATGTCGCAGTGACATACCTGGACATCTGGTGGATGTCTGGACGAGTGGCATCAGACTTCTGTTCAGCCGTGGGCTGGCTGTCTGAGCCTGATAATACGGTCCATGGTTACGATTAGCAACGCATTTATTCTGGGAAAGTGCCACTCCTCCAGATACCTAGATCACCTCCCGGCATGTTACGAGCTACATGTACCAGGCCTTCCCCCTCATTAGTATTGCAAGTAGGGAAATGCTGAGTTGGGTATGTATACGTGTGCAAGGCTAACTAGCATATACTGACCACCACACACTGAACTAGGAGGACTACACACACCGAACACACAGTACATTCATTCACGCAATGTCACGCTTGCTGACAGGGAGCTGGCTTCATGTTGTCTACACTTACAATACATGTTGTTCCCACACCCTTTGACACACACACACACACACAGAGGTTTAGGCTAGGAGCCACCAGGCTTTACCTGAGCTGTTAACGAGCAGGGGCTTCATCATGGCTGGAGGGGACACCTGGGAGGACGAGTGGATCAAAGCCGGGGGTGAGTGGGTGCCACTCTGTCCTATTCCAACAGTGAGAGACAGAGCAGGGGGTGGGGACCCATGAAGAGAGTTACGTGGCGAAGTATGAGCTGAGTTGTGGGGAGAATTCCGTGGTGATCCTCGATGGGAGTTACGAGGGGAATCACGTGGAGAGTGGTACGGGGAGTTGCGCACAGACCCACCACTGGAGGAGCTCCGGTAGGTGAAGCTGGCAGGAGGGGAGGGGGTTCCCCTGCGAGACCCTCGGAGCGAGGTAGCGGGAGAACTGGTGCGAGAGGAGGAATAGGACCGGACAACTTTGACTTCAGCAGCTGTTGCATACAAAGGGGCGCCCCTAAAATTTAGGGCAGCATTAGCGAGTTGCATTGATGAGATAGGGATGGAGGAGGTGGTTGTGGTGATGGGGTGGGAGGTGAGTGGGAGGGGAGGAAGTGGGAGGGAGGTGGATGGAGGAGCAATGGAAGTAGTCATGGGAGGGGGCAGGGAAGGGTGGAGAGATAGAGAGGTGCTTCCTCCACAGGCTGAAGATGTTGACTGTGTAGAAGATAAGGTACATGTATTGTATGAGTTGGCTCCCCATTCTTGCTTCCCACGTCCCTTCCTCCGACCCTGACCCCTTCTCCATCTCCCACCCAGACTTCCTTCTCTCTCCCCCCCCCCCCCCCCCCCCACCCTCCTCATAGTCACATACTTCCCCTCCCTTCACCCATCCACCAAGTGTCTGCTGGTGGCAGTCACTCCTCTCTTTCGCCTTCTCGCTCCTTCCTCCTTCCTCTAGCCCCTCCCATTTTCCCTCTCGCTCCACCCACTCTCCTTTCCTCCCTCCAAACCCCCCCCCCCCCACCCCCCCCCCCCTTTCCTGCATGCAATATTACTCCTACTCTTCCTTCACCCACCTGCAAATCTTGCCGGCTGGTGCCAGTCTTCCTCTCCTGCTCTCTCAGCCAGGAGAGGTATGACTCTCGTGCCACTGCCTCCTCAATTGCCTCATAAGTTGCTTCCCAGTCTGTGCTCCGCAACTTGTCCTCCAGCATCGCCTGTGAGGGGGAGAAGAGGAGAGAAGAGGGAGAAGAAGGAGGAGAGCGAGGAAGAGGGGGAAAGAGGGAGGAGGGAGAAGAGGGGGGGTGAGTGAGAAAGAGAGAGGAAGAAGGCGAAAGAGGGAGGAAAAGAGGGGAAAAGGGCAAAAGGAGGATGGGAAGGGAAGAGGGAGGAAGAGGGTAGATATGACCACAAGAATCACACAATCCCTTGTCAAATGAGGCAAACAAATTCGTCTGCAGCTAGTGCCTATCATGTCACAATCGATGAGTGCATGGTAGAACAGATTACATGATTACAGCCTCCTCTTACCATACCTTGCAGTAGTCGCACATTAGCTGGGTTTGTTATGTGTCAGTAGCAGCCTAAGATCAACCTACAATCCCAGTTATAATTCTGTGTAGAAGTGCATGTAGTAGTAAAACGCATAAATCTCACCTGCTCAATTTGGACATTCTCTGATTCTCCCTTTGCTTCTCGTAACAACATCTTGTCTGCAAGCTGGAGGAGGAAGGGACAGGAGATCTAGAGCCACACGATTCCTGCTCTCCTTAGGCTAGTAGCACGTAAACTAGCTCATACAGAAGACTTTGATATTTCTATGCAGAAAGGAAGCTTCTCAATAACGTGGACCATTTTCCTCTCTCAGCACAACCACACATACTCACCCCTGGCTTGTACCCCGCCAGCCCGAGTCCCACACCAACCGTAGCCTTGTATGGGTCAACCACCGAGTTATAGTGGACCGTCCCGTGGTAGCTCAGGCGGATGGGAGCATTATCTGTCTTGTACACTGCAAAGAATATGTTGCTAGGTTCTGCAGGGGGCAGAGTAGAGGAGAGGGAAGAAACGTCACCTCTTCATCTTCATCCAGTTTTCCTGAATCATTATTGTCATTGACCACCAGCCTCCCTC
>OZ007505.1:19122887-19284791 GCA_963931865.1 Axinella damicornis | reverse complement strand
TTGATGGCAGCATGCAGGTCCCTCACAGACGTAAGCCGTGTCGCAGATCATGTACTAAGATTCCCCAGGCCTTCTCCTCTGTCTTTGTAAGCGATCAAAAACTGAATGTGTAGAAGGCCTGGGAATGAGACTACTCTGAGTCCCGATGCAAACTTCATCTAACCCTTGTTTCCAGCTTGTCTGCAACCAGGGTAACCTCTGTTGATAAAAACAAGTGATTTGTTTGTGCAGTGTGCATGCATTATGTGGTAGGTGTGGTCTACGCAGGAAATAACGTATTTGAGTTGTCTCACCGTGAACTATGTGTTGATACAGAACAGCTCTGACGGTTATGGTGCCTGCCCAGTCCCGTATCTACAGGCAGGTTTTCCTGTGGCAACCCCAAGATGGATTAACTCTAGCTGAGGATGCACGGATGTCCATCAGAACCAACTACCATGGAGTGCTGGATGTCACTAATGCCTTCCTTCCCCTCCTCCAACCCAACAGCAGGTAAGAAATTGCACCTCTTCCTCCGGTTTATTTTGGGACAGATACATGTACCTCATGACTATATGTGCTGACTAGTCTTGTTCCCAGACCCTCTGAGGGGGTCTGGGCACGAGACTGTGTGCTGGCCTGATGCCAAAGGAAGGTGATCCTTCATGAGGCTTGGTGTGTAAATGCTTGATGGGTAGAGCGTAGGTATGGGTAGAGCTTAACAAGTTGTAGGCACCTTCTCCATAGTCAGCAATTGCTTTAGTCTCCAATGTCCACGGCTTACGATTTGCTCCTTGTGTGTATAGGATTGTCCATGTATCAAGTGACATGGGGAGCCTGACCTATGTCAGCAAGACCTTGCAGGATCAGATCATGTCTCCTGACCTCACCGTGGAGGGTCTCTCTGACATCATGGATCAGTTTGTCAAGTGAGTAGGATTGACGAATTTGGAGATGTGGGTTATATAAGCTAATGATCTGGGTCTGAGGTGTGGAAGATGGGAGAGCAGCTTTGCTAGCCCCACATTCTTAAACTGACAACTTTCACTGTTCATGTCATGGCAGATTTCATGTTTGTCGGGTGTCATTAGCGAACGTACAGTCGGTACACATGAAGAAGTGGGTGTGTCCCGAGCCTTTGCCTGTTCTTCCGCAAGTGTGTCATAGACTATATAGAGGTGATATGCTGCTCACTCTCTATGTGGTATAGAACGTTGCACACTACTTCTTTGTGCATGTCGGTTGGTGTGGTGTAAGGGTTAACCTTGCATTCAGTTTTGATTCACTCTAATTTGAATGACATCATACCCAGGCTTTCCCTAAATGCGAGACGAATCAGTTCAGGGGTGCAATCCTGGGTACGAAAGAGGCTGTACATTAAATGGACAAATTTACACTCTTATTTCCCAACCTAGGTCATGAACACTTCACATCAATTTGCCATGCACGTAAGGTAGCTAGTTGCCTGCTTCCGTATCCACCTACTGCTATGGGCTGCACATGTATGGATCCTAACATTGCACACGCTACTGAATTGAAACATCAGCAATACCTGTTCCCCTTGCAGGGACGCCCAGTCACCGGACTATGAATCAAAGGGATGGCCTCCTGCAGATGGAGGAGGTACACTATAATCTACATAGGTGCATAACCTTGCTACCTCGCCACATACTCACTACACTAGACAACTTTGTACATAACCATGCACTAGCTGCGATCTGACAGCAGTATTTGTCTATCACTGTTCGGTGTATGTGATGCTGGTTGTTAGCTGCATGCAGGGTTTCGTTTTTTTTTTGTTTTTTTTTTTTTTTTTTTTTTTTTTGGGGGGGGGGGGGGGGGGGGGGGGGGGCATTCACTCCCCCCCCCCCTGAAAATGTTTGCCCCCCCCCCCCCCCCCCTTAGAGATTTCAACCCCCCTAAATTGCACACTGCCACGCACTATTCAATCGCCTCCCGAACTTTTTCTATGTTCCATTTTGTCCCCCCTTGTGATATTCTGAAATAAACCATGGTTAGCTGTTATGGTATATCCTGCCTAGCACCACTGGAGGAGGCAGTTACAATTACTAGCTCTTTCCAGAAGCCAATTATCTTCAATTGCTTTCACACTATTACAAATTAGGATTACAATTGCACACAGTATACATCTTAAGTTTCAACAACACATGGTCGATGTACTGGAGGTCCATGTTATTCATGGCTTGGTAGGGCAGAAGTAGGGCCATGGCCGCTATTGTGTAGTTGAGCACAAGGTAATCAACTACAATTGCAACTACTCAGACAAAATTATCATTACAATTACAGAGGAATTACAATAATTATCCCTGCTGGGAGAGCATGATTACATGCACGGGTATAAGGTCATTTTTAATTGGGACACCACATGGTTTTGTGGTTTATTGGTCAGGGTGGGTTCACTCATGCCAAAACAGATGCATTCAACGTACACTCACCCAGCACCTCATGAGCCTCTTAGCCTCCATTTTAATCACCCATAGTCCCTATGCAGACCAATCCACTATATATAGTGGTGAGCTAGCAGCAGGCCTTGGTACACTATGCTGTTCATCTCTCCATTATTCTATTCCCAAGTTATCCATCAGCCTTTCTCTAGTTGTGCTTCCATTATTTCAACCGAAGTGAAAAGGATCACTGTTACCGAGAGTCATGTGCAGGATATGCCATGTCAAAATATGATGCTGATGCGTGAGAAATGACTTGCACAATAATTTGTGTCTAACTTCATCCACTCATGCAGAAGAGTACATCACCAGTCCCTATTGTGTGTCCAAGATTGGAGTCAACCGTCTGGCACAACTGCAAGCAAAGGCTCTAGCAAGTGACCCTAGCAGACCCGGGATCCTGGTCAATGCAGTAAGTTGATTAACGTACTGGCCACCATGTAGGGGAGATTAAGGTTGTTGGTAGAGAGCTAGAAACTTGTATGGAATCACTTGTGGCTGCTTGTGCTCAATAGTTCTTCTATTAAAATTACTGCAAGTCACTGCATGCCACTGTATTGTCGCTCAGATGGGATTACTAATACAGAACTGTAGTCATGTTTTATTAAGCACAACTCACTATTTGCTGTTAGGTGCGGGTTTGACTCTCGTCCCAGCTACTTGTTGAAGTCTTCTTCCAGAAACTCTGCCTTTTTTTATCTTACTGAGTGTAAAAAGCTATAATTCAAAACAATGATCACTTCCTGTTTGAGGAATGTCATTCGAAATTAAGCGTTCGCTTATAGGTGCTATTCCTCCAAGTGGAGATATAGGTGCATGCATCTAATAATGAGTGACTATGGTAGTATCTCAAAACCAGGATCGGTTGTGTAGCCAAAGGTGTTACTAGCTATTCCACTGTCACTACTGGCACTGTAGTAACCCCAGTGCTGTAATCTCTCGCAACAGATATGTCCAGGATGGGTTAGAACAAGTATGGGTGGAGCAGATGCCCCTAGGAGTGCAGAGCAAGGTGAGTCGTTATCATAATGTGGTTGGTTGCGGTGCATGTTGCCAGTGGTAATGTCGCCTTGATGCCTGGAGCTGTGTTACATTAAAATGTTTCAGGAAGCATCTAAATTTGGATTTGAACCCAGCCAACTGTGGCTCAGTTGCACGGTGGTGTCTAGAACATTGGCCTTGAAAGTTGGTAGTCAACCTGATTCAGGGCAGCAGTGTCTGACTTGAGCACAATCTACAACATTAAAGTCGGTGGTCAATACGTATCATTGGCATCACCATACCTTGTTATTATCCATAAACACCTGTTGTGGCACCTTCGTGCTTTGCACTGCAAGTTAGTAGCAACACGACTTCCAGGATCGATGCTGCAGAGAGACGCCAACTATTCACGGCCGCGCCTTTCGCCTGGTGCCAGCCGGCTGTTTTAGCAGGGTCGAGCCGGCTGTTTTAGCAGGTTCAGCCCCCCTGCTTTCGAAAGTGGTGGGGGCTCATTCTGAATGCTTTTTCTCCCTCTAGAAGTAGAATTCTTCCAGCTAAATCGGCATATATGTGTCTTTTCTTGCATAAGGTACTTATGATGTAGCTGTTTACGCTCCTGCAGGTGCTGATACTCCGGTATACCTGGCTCTACTCCCACCAGGGACAACAGAGCCAAATGGAGAGTTCTTGAGGGACAGGCAGTTAATTAGCTGGGGCCAGCCAGTGTAGATATTTTTAGCAGTGTTGTTTTAGTGAAGGGTTTTGTATTATAGAGTCTGCAAGTAACTTTAGCTTTATAGTTCCTTGCTTATGATCAGTTTTGAACAACATCATTCATTTTTTTTCTATCATTTTTTTTTTGCTGCACATCATTACTATTAACTCAGTACGTCTAATTATGCTGGATGACGTACATAGTGTGAAGATCTGGATGCAATTATCAATTGACCCTGATATACATATAGTTGAGGGCCTCAAACTCGATCTGACTTCAACAACTGGTTCTGCTGTTCCTTCCTTACAGTTTATAGTTCTTTGATTCCTGAACACTCGGTGTGTACGTGTAACCGTGGGGGGCCGGGGGGGGGGGGGGGGGGGGGGGTTGGTTATCGAGTTGTTGGAAACAGAGTTTGGCCACTGCTGGCTGTGCTTTTACTGCAATGTTGTTTTAGTTATGAAATAGTTTAGTTTTTGGTTATAATTAGGTAGAAGTCGCATTGTTTAGTTTAGTTTTAGTTTTAATTACTAATTCCACGCGGGGGCCATGTCGCCACAGGTATGCGTGACAATAACATTCATGGATTAGACGAAGGTCGCCGATAGTGCCCCGCCCGAATACTATGGCGTTTTCAACTCTAGTGGCCTTGGTGAGCTCCTAATATGCTGCTTAGATGTGCTCAGTTTCAGTAACTTTCCTCCACATTTGCAGGTAACTGGTGCTAACCAGGGCATTGGTTTTGAGATTGTGAGGCAGCTTTGCAGACAGTTTGATGGAAAGGTCTTGCTATCAGGTATGTCCCTCTAGATAGAATGCAGAGCATTATAAGTAAAACCTGAGCAAGTGCAAAATTATGCAGAACATCATGGAGTCAAAGTTCACACACACAACTCACTGTATAGATAGCTAAACACCATGTGGCTACAAGTAGAAAGTGCGCAGAAAGCTACAGCGACTCTGAGTGAGTGAATGTGAGTAACATGGACAGCAGACTCAACTCAGCTTAATTGGCATGAAAGGAATAGCTACATCTGACATGACACATGATGCTGGGGGTTTAACAATGCTGGCTTATCCCTATGATACAGCTGCCGCTATTGTCAATACTTTACAGCCTGTGTTGCTGGGCATCTGTGATGTTGCTGCCTGCATGTAGCAAAGCCTCTGGTCAATAGTTGTCATTACCCTTGGGTAGCATCATGTGCAATTGTGTTGCTAGCTATTGTAGTGGCCATCAAAGATGTAGATCCATTGTGACTCACCATCATGTCTCCAACTAGTTGAGCACTTGTAACTGACTTTGGATTGGCTGATGAGTGATGACACAAATAAAAGTTAATTTCCATAAATTATCTATGTACCGTCAGGAGCGCATAAGCTGCCAAAGGCGGCGAAGGAGCATTAAACTAGTATAGACATGTTGTAATCCCTCACGCCTTACGGTCATACCTTATATGGAAGGCCTTTGTGGTACTGCACAAACGCCAATTTGTTTTTCACACTTTTACGTAACGGCCTCTTGCCGTATAAGGTAAAATCTTGGGACGTGTGAAGGCCTACTACTTCGGCTAGGGCGTGCATGCTGAGTTCAATGCTCCTGGACCTACCATACATACTGAAGCCGTTGCAGACAGTACCAGACTCAGTCTCGCCCCAATTAGTTTTGCAGAACCTTCGTATCTTTCACTGCTAAATAGTTCAGACATGCCAACTCTCACACATTGGGCGTGAGACTCGCGCATTCGTCCGCAAACTCAATGAATGTACTTCAATCCTGCATCAATCGGCATCGAAGAGGATAAACACAGGCGCTACCACCTTGTCAAACTGCAAAATGCTGGAATGAACTGCTGTGCACACTCTTGAGCTGTTACAGTAGCATGCCTCATGCACTCTAGCACCATCTCACGCATTTTCACAGCACATCTCACTCATTTACTTGCCAAGTACAGTGTAGTTGGCATCTCTGAAAAGTCTGGTGGAGAAATGTGGTCCAAAGCAGTAGCTATTAGTAACACCCTGCTGGTCTAGGAATCCCTAGCCATCTAGGCCAGGCAACTAAGATTTTTCATGCGGAAGCTCTGTATGACCATCTTGAAAAATAGTTCTTCTCAGTCAGCTAGTTCTGACTCCCAGTTTTTGCAGCCTCGTTCCCAGGCTCTCTCCTCAAAAAATGGGAGAGAGCCTGGGAACGAGGCTACAGTTTTTGAGTGTTGTGATACTGCATGTGACAGATCTAGTCTATACAGTTGGGTGGAAACAGCTCGGAGCAAGGAGAAGGGTGTGCTGGGTATAAAGATGCCTCACATTCGACAACCTCATGCATGGACACTCTCAAAATTAATCACACAACCATACATTACATGCGTACAGTCAGCATATTAGTTCCCACAGCGCATAAATCAGGACACTCCATTGAAGTCTATGATGTATAAATCCTGTATCTGTAGCTCGCAACAGGGAACGTGGTCAGGAAGCAGTCCGGCAGCTGCAGGGGGAGGGCCTGAACCCGGAGTTCCTCTCCCTGGACGTGGACAGTAAAGAGAGCATCACAGCTGCAACGGAGGAGGTCCAGAGAAAGTACGGCCGCCTTGATGTTCTCATCAACAATGCTGGAGTGGTATTCCGTGTGAGTAACTATGTCTACCTAATGTGGTAGGTGCTGTAGTAGTTCAAACCATTGTTGACAACAACAGCATGAATCAGTCAGTAGGTCTTTTGGCTCACAGTGTGCATGTAAATTTCCTTTGCGTTGCTAAGCACCCTCAAGCCGGGATAACTCTAGCTGAGGATGCACAGAGGACCATCAGAACCAACTACCATGGAGTGCTGAATGTCACTAATGCCTTCCTCCCCCTCCTCCAACCCAACAGCAGGTAAGAAATTGCACCTCTTCCTCCTGTTTACTCTCACATACATAGATAGCAACATCCTATGTACAGCTCAGATTGAGTTGTGTATTAGCCTGATGTCCATGTCACTTTACTGAAGACTAGTAGCTATAGGTCTTTCATGAGACTTGGTGTGTGCATACCTAATGAGCTCAACTATAGCCAGTCAGCAATCATTTCAGTTTTGGACATCCATAACTAACTCTCACTTTTCTTCTTACGTGTAGGGTAATCCATATGTCAAGTGTTTTGGGGAACCTGACCTATGTCAGCAAGACATTGCAGGATCAGATCATGTCTCCTGACCTCACTGTGGAGGGTCTCTCTGACATCATGGATCAGTTTATCAAGTGAGTAGGTGCCTTCTGGATTGAAAGTTCTGATACAAGAATGTGGATGTGGGCTAATGTATGTGTATGGATCCTCACGTGAGTGACTCGATTGAACCATCACTGATGTTCTGTTCCCTTTACAGGGATGCCCAGTCACCGGACTATGAATCAAAGGGATGGCCTCCTGCAAGTGGAGGTATACTATGACTGTAATTAACGATTAGCTTTCTCTTTTCTGCTGCATGTACTTGCTATCTCACCACTTATTCAGTCAGGTACTAGCTAGACAACAACACTATATAACCACTGACTACTGCCGCTATCCGATAGCTATTTTGACTCTTACTGTTGGATGCCCAGATGACGGATGGTTGCTATATATGTTGCTAATTTGTGCCCTGACTACCAGGCTATGTAGAAAATTGTAGATCAGCATTACCACTGACTTCCTTTGATTACATGCAGGCTACAGATATAATTGCACCCACTCATCCGTATAGTTCACAGTACAGGTTGAACCCAAGATTTCCATTGAAGTCTCCCTTCCCTCAAAACTGCATATAGGTGTTTCACTTCGAATTCAGCATTTCTGCATCCTATATGTTTACATGCTGGACAAACACTAATGCTGAAAGGTCAACTCTCTAGGGTACCTTATAGCCAGGGAACTGACTGTTTCTCCGAACTGTTGGATGCTGTTCACTTTCCCGGCTGCCCTTTCCCACAAGTATTCCAACTCACTCTACGTAGCTGTTCACACTCAAATAGGCCGTCACTACATTCAATAAGCTAGACGAGCTCTTTTCTTTACATGTAGATGAGCCATTTTCATAGAAATTAGCTATAGTGTAGATCTTGGAGGTAAAGTACCGCGCAACCACATCAGAGTGGCGATTTGATATTTGAAAGGGCTGCTAGCCACATCGAACTGACATGTCCTCCCTTTTGATTCCGGTTGCTGCCATGGGAAAATGTAAACAGATCAGTTGTGAATGACATCATTTCATTAGTTATTCATGAGCAAAGTTGTACAATTTCACCACTGTCAAGCTTCCTACCAGCTCTCATGAGTTTATGAAGGTCCTGGAGTTATGGGGTTGACTCTATGTGACCCCCCAAAATGCTTTCATATCACTTACCACCTCAATCTCTTAGCACTGACAGTCTGGCTTAGTTGGCTGGCTTAGTTGCCTCCATTATGAATGGTGTAGCTGATAGACAGATCCATGCATGGGAAACAGCATTGTAATCAGAAAGAATAGTGACTTTCACTAATAATTTTGTGTCTAACTTATAGAGTACATCACCAGTCCCTATTGTGTGTCCAAGATTGGAGTCAGCCGTCTGGCACAATTGCAAGCAAAGGCTCTAGCAAGTGACCCTACCAGGCCTGGGATCCTTGTCAATTCAGTGAGTTGATTAACATACGTACTGACCACCATGCATATGTCGTTGGTAGAGAGCTAGAAATGTGGAATTGCTCCACTGCTGCTTTATGCTTGTGCTCTGTAGCGTCAATTCTTCTTTCTCTGTGGTGATCAAATTAATCTGATGACCAATTATCAGGATCAGTTGTTAGGTGTTAGTATACAGGTGCAGTAATCGACTTAAATTTGCTCTTACATTTATTGCCACAGGTATGTCCTGGGTGGGTGAGAACACGTTCGGGTGGATCAGATGCCACTGGAAGCACAGAGCAAGGTGAGCCTATATTGTGGTTGAGTGCATTGTACGTACATGTGGGTAGTAACACTGCCTTTATCCCTGGAGCTAAGTTTTGCTTGTTAACAAGGTATATAGGATGTAGCTCTAAGTTCTGGTTTCAACATTACCCCAGCTGGCTATGTCGCCCCAGGGGCTCAGTTGGTAGATCATTGGCCTTGAAAGCTGGGTCATGGGTTTGAATTCCATTCTGGGCAGCAATGTCTGGCTTGAGCACAAAAATCCTTGTAGACGTTTGCTCTGTGCCATATCTCAGTGTCGAGCTGAAATACAGCGTTTGAACATGGTTGAAAAGGTAAGGCCCAACCATTATGAAATTCTTGAGCAGTAAGGATTAATTAATTAACCTTTTGAACATCAGAACTCTTTCTTTTCTTCTCAACGGCATCACAAAGTCACACAATCCAAACCTTGATATTCACAGCTGTCGTAGTGTGTGGGTTGGCTGAGCAGATACTGTTATATGTTTAGTTTGAAGTATATAGGTATCTAGTGCCACGCCCCTCTTTAGTTACAATCCAATTGCAGTTTCCCCCACCTATGGATGTATACTTAATTTTGTGATAATTCATTTCAAGATTATCGTCATTGTGATTCTGAATATCACCCACACCTATAGCAGTGTGGGAAAGTCAACTAACCTACTGTCAGTACTGTTGTCAGTCAATTTGACAGCAAGAAACTATGCATTTAACTACCACTGAGTTTATGAGAATCCGGAGTTCATCTAGTATATGGAACAATGTGTGACTTGACATTGACAGATATCCGTAGTGATGTCAATTATGACGACCACAAATGGTTGCCCACCTGTACACCCTATACATCTGAAAGCTCTGAAGTGAAGCAACCATTAACAAGTTAAGACAGACTTTTCCCTCTCCCTCTCCATGAGTAGGTAGTTTATTTCCAAATGGTCTTTCAGGGCCAGAGACATGTTTATCATGTAGCTGTTTACTCTCCTGCAGGTGCTGATACTCCAGTATACCTGGCTCTACTCCCACCAGGGACAACAGCGCCAAATGGAGAGTTCTTGAGGGACAGGCAGTTAATTAGCTGGGGCCAGCCACTGTAGATATTAGCAGTGTTGTTTTAGTGAAGGGATTTGTATTATAGAGTCTGCAAGTAACTTTATGACATAGCTATATAGTCATAGTTCCTACCCTTTAGAATTCATTGTTTACAACACATTCTGTTGTAATGATGCTACACATCATTCTTCATATTAGTGGGTTATGAGCATGGCATATGTAGCATTCTGAGCATTCGGCAGGACACTGCATGCTAAGGGCCTGCTATATTGAGGGCTTCAAACTCCGATGTCAGCTAGTTCTGATGCTCCCTTCCTTTGAGTTTAGTTCTTTACTGCCTGATTTGTGAACACTCAGTGTGTGTAGCTAACCGGTGGGGGAGGAGGGTTGGTGAGTGAAATTAACAGAGTTTGGCCACTGCTAGCTACGTATGCATGGTGGTACAGGCCCAGTCGGTGACTCCCTGGCTCCCTTCTCTGAACACCTCTTATATTTGCTCTTTCATGTTCTGTTCTCACATTTTAAAACAAAGAGGGAAGGATTGATGGGAGTTATGAAGCATTGAGATGGAGGATGGAGTGTAGGGAAGGGAGTGGAGCACCATGCAGTGGCCCTGCTATATCTAATCATCCCAACCAACAACCATAATGCAGACTGGATCGAAGGTTGGATTATTATGGTGCTAATATATCTAGCTAGGCCATTGGTGATGAAGGCCATAAAAACAAGAGCTTAAACATTATTTGTATGGTTGTTCCATAGATGTATCATTAGCCAGCCACAGCCATGCAGCCTCCCGTGGCTATGGCACCGGCCCTCAGACTCTCCTAGCTAACTGTCTGTATGGACCCTCATGATGGATACGAGGTCGTGAATGAACTGGTCGAGTGTTTGATAGACCTATGCTAGTTACGCTGTTTTTCCTGTGTGAGGCATCGATCATTATAAAGTATCATTGTAGGTATATGTAGCTAAGAGCTACCAAAATCAATCACAAACTCAGACCATGAAATGTCTCTGAAGCACAAATTTAGTCTCTGTTGTTTTCATTAGCTACATGCAGTGTATACACACGTTAAACTTAGTAACAGCTGTGATAGTTTGCAGTTAATCAATGTTGCTATTTACAAATGCGACTGCTGGTGTTCAAACTGATAATTATAGTAGCAGTCGTCTTGCTTCATTCAAGCCTTTGCATCCCGATAAGGATAACGCATTCGGGTACGCCTTCTGGGATAATAGTCACTATAGTACGGACTATAGTACGGAGTCGACCCCCAGAACTGAGTTGGGGTAGCTGTTGCCTGTTCATTGGCATCATTTAATTCAGCTGGTATTTCTTCCTGCTGTATCGGGATGTAGGGCAGCAGTTTCCTCATCAAGCCTTGAATGTCAGCTGGTATTTCCTCTTGTGTGGCTTTCTGTTCCATTGGGACAAGGGGTAGCACCCTTTTAGCAACTCGAAGGAATTTCTTGATCCAACCCTGAACTTCAGCTGGTATCTCCTGTTGTGCAGCTTCCTGCTCTATCGGGATGTAGGGTAGCACCCTTTTAGCAACCCGAAAGAATTTCTTGAAAAAACCTTGAACTTCAGCTGGTATTTCCTCCTGGGAAACTTCCTGTTCTATTGGGACAAAGGGAAGCACCCTTTTACCAACTCCTAGCACCTTTTTAGCAACCCGAAAGAATTTCTTGAAAAAGCCTTGAACTTCAGCCGGTATTTCCTCCTGTGTGGCTTCCTGTTCCATTGGGACAAGGGGCAGCACCCTTTTAGCAACTCGAAGGAATTTCTTGAGCCAACCCTGAACTTCGGCTGGTATCTCCTCTTGTGCAGCTTCCTGTTCCATTGGGACTAAGGGCAGCACCCTTTTAGCAACTCGAAGGAATTTCTTGAGCCAACCCTGAACTTCGGCTGGTATCTCCTCTTGTGCAGCTTCCTGTTCCATAGGGACTAAGGGCAGCACCCTTTTAGCAACTCGAAGGAATTTCTTGAGCCAACCCTGAACTTCGGCTGGTATCTCCTCTTGTGCAGCTTCCTGTTCCATTGGGACTAAGGGCAGCACCCTTTTAGCAACTCGAAGGAATTTCTTGAGCCAACCCTGAACTTCGGCAGGTGTTTCTTGCTGCTCAGTTGGTATGTAGGGCAGCAACTTGTCGATCCAGCCTTGAAGTTGAGCATCATTGCTCTGAGAAAGTTCCTGCTTTTCACCCTGGTGGATAGCCTTGCTGAGGAGAAGCCCAAGCAGTCCTTGCATCTCAGCTGGTATCTCCTCTTGCGAAGTTTCTTGTTCCGTTGGGATGTAGGGTAGAATAGTGTGGAGCAGCTTCTTGGCCAAACCCTGAGGTTGAGCAGGTGCTTCCTGCGAGCTGAGCTCCCTGCTTTCAGGAGTCATCATCTCCTGGATTTCCTTCTGGATGGCTTTGTTGTCCCCAGACTGCAGGCTCTGCTCATGAGTGGATTCAACATGTGCAGTGGGAGCTGCAATGGTGAGGCCAATGGAGGCGCACAGGACAAAGAGTAGTGTGAGGCTCATCATCCTGTTGAAGTCATGCACACCAAGTAGTTTGCAGCCGAAGATGAGGAGGATCGGATGATGCTGGATGCCAAGCTTTTTATATAGCTGGCAGGTAGTAGAATGTTGACATGTACATTAACAGTTACTGATTGATAGTGTTAGTGGTCCATTAGGAGTTACCATATTAGGCTATGTTTTTAGCAGTTTCAATGGTTGTTGGCAATTACCAACATCTGATATGCTTTCAGATTTTCCCAAGGATTTATCGGTTCAAAACAGGACAATTTCCCAAAATTGATATTCAAAAAACATTTCTTTATTTGTCGATACTCAGCACTCAGCTTGTAACCTATTTTGTGATGCATTAACTGATTGGGCATTCAATGACTTTCCAAACGGATACACAGTCATATATGATCCTCAAGTTCACAAATGGTGTGTGGATTATCCATTACCCATATGGAGGGCGAAGAGTGAATGTTATGAAAATATCTAACGGTTACAATTATAAGAGAACAATCCCATATATACGAACGAGGATCACCCTGGCTACGAATACGCCAGAGTAGCTAATCTTGTCGACCCAACAGTAGCTACATCTCCAAGAAATGTCCGGTTTTTGCACTCAAGCAGGTCTCCTAGCTGTTTTACAGACCTGAGGGATGCTACCTATAGCTAATTATGGAGGCTGCAGTGAATGCTATGAAAATATCTAGCCGTCAGTTCAACATCCCAAAGCTACATTGATCACACTGCATCTGTAAACCTGTGGTACTGATGTTACTTTGCAACTTACCATCACGATATAGTGTCATTTTCATAGAAATTAGCCTTGAGTGCCATGTGTAAACTAGTGGACCCAACAGTAGCTACATCTGTTATGTATATTAGTGTATATAGAAATTACTAAACCGTGTTGAACTATGGCAATCAATGCAACACAAGATTGGCACACTAATAATTACAGGCACAGTTTTGCTTACAGACCTTTGATTTTGAAAAGGAGTGGTACCTAGCTATATACTGTCTTGTGCAATGTGCAAGCAGTCCTTTTCTAGCCACAATGTTGACGCCAACTGTTAAACAATCAGGCCAGGTATTGGTTAGATGGAATTGATTGCCTCAGCTATGAGACTCTGAACTGAAAGAAGGATAAAATCGATCACAACAAGCTCATGCATGGCCTACTTGCCAGCAATTCTGGAGGCTATACATGTAGCAACGATTATAATTGCATGCCAACCATTTCCAGCACAATTCCAATTGCAATGTAATGCGCCTACATGCGCCTAAATTTGTACCTCATATAGGACCAGGTAACCTCTATGTGCATGTACAAGCAGATTAGATTGTAGCTATGTATGTGGCAAAGCTACTTACAAGTTTTCAGTATACAGCTATGCATCAAGCATGTCTACCATAGGGAGGTCTGAGAAGATTACCTTGTGACTTACTTCGCAGCTGGTGGGAACAATTGATGACTTTCCAAACGGAAACACATGCAACCCTGCTTCTGTTATGTTTCACTCTGATCCACATGATACAGACAAACTGTGTACAATAACATCAGCTACCCATATATGGAGGCTACAGTGTCAACCCCAAATGGACTGACCTACCCTAGCTCAACTATATATCCACCTGCATATCACTTGCAACAGGAACATTCATGAAGGCAAGATAAACCTGTTTAATTATGTGACCTTGTTGTAGCAACAAGTTCCGACCGTGCAGTGAAGGCCATTGTGCTCATGCAGGATGGCATGCCGGGAAGAACAACCTTGTGAGCAGACATAATTCAATTGTATTCCAGAAGCCATCTAACCACATGCGAACTGTGTCAACGCCTGTAGTTCACTAACAGCACCCACCTATTAATGCTCAGTGGACTCCAAGTTGGAGCAAACAATAACAACATCCTTTTGGTTCAAAATTTCACATGGTAGCTATCAGTTCTTGGTTTCACATGTAATAAACAAGGCGTGAACTATAATCCAATCACTCACTAGCATGGAAGTCCAATATTAAATCGAAATCATTCAGTTGTGTCACGAATCAGTTGTGCTTTGCCTCTTCTTGCTCGATTGTTTCATACGTTTTTGGCAGATTGTCTGCATTGTCTTCTATTAAGGCCAGCAATGACTCATGGTTGTAGCGAACGTTTGGGAGGTAGCTCACAGTTGGAGTGGGTATGGCAGCTCCTCCCTCTTCAGATGATCTGTTATTAGAAAATTCCAAGTTGGTGGTATTCCGAAGTTGAAAGAAGGAGCTTTTATGACAGTCTTTGCAGTAATTTCCCACTCGGATGATTAGGAGGGTAACAGAGAGTGCAATGAAGTAGAAACAGGGAATCAGTATCAGGATGTGCACAAATGCCTCTCTCACATCTTGGGAGTATTGGAATACGGTGTTTGCAGTCTCCCCGTTATAAAGAATAGAAATGAATGCCAAGTCTGTGAGAAGCACAGTGTCAATAATGTTCAGCCACCAAGTTCTGTATGGTCGCAGACCAGTGTGAAACACAGCAATGACAACTGAAAGGATCACAAGAATATAAGGTTTGGTGGAACTACCAACGTGAAAGGTAGACACCAAGAAAACAGCTTGCCTGGCAAGAAAATAGAAACCAGCCACCCAGCGATACTGATCTCGGTAACAAGCCTGGTACTCATCAAGAAAAGGTTTGATCCTAGTCAGGTTTACAAATCGAACGACTAAAGGGGCTGTCAGAAGTAGAAATGTGAGTGGGAATACAATGACTACCTCGACCAAGAGGGCTACCATGGCATATGGTAAATGGTGCTGTGGGTCGAAGTATGTAACACGTGGTTCAATTTGAACACGACTTGATGGAGTGTTTATGAGTTGGATAGGAGCCAGTAGCTGGAAACTTGTTTGTGTAATGGAAGTGAAGGAGAGGAGGATCAACAGACAGATAGCATGAATAGGGGACGTTTGCGCAAGTTGTAGGAATCTTGGAAAGCGACGAGCTAGACATGTAATCATGACAATTGCTAGCGATATTAGGATCGGTTGAATATAGTGGAGAGCAGTAAGTGCAAGCTTATCAAGTGGCGCTAAGACGCACAGATCAATCAGTCCAAGAAACCTGGGATTTAGTTGGGTGAAACTGACTATATTAATCACCAATATGGTGAGAAACAAAGATGGAAGGGTCTTGGGAAGAAGAAACAGCACGACACTGAAATAGTACAAGAAGCTGTACATGTATCCTGAGCCAACGTGTAAGTTTAGCCTCACTATCATAAGAATCCCAGCTATAACTACAACACCAAAGGCAATGTTGAGGAAGAAGAAGAGAACAAAACTCCCAGCGGAACACGTGTCATCGTCTACGCACTGCAGAGCATCATACGTAAATGAGTAGTTTGGTTTACATTCGGTACACAACAGGCCACCCTTGTTCATTGAGCACTGATCATCTTGGGCTTGTGGCATTTCACAGAAGGTGTTGAGTTCATCACACGGTTTAGTAGGGCAGTTACCATTGAGATACCTGCACACTTCACTCGGGCATTGTGTGACTGTGAATACAGAATCACTGACCTCCCCATACCAGTATCCATAGTGAAGGCACACTGTCAGGTTTGTAGTATTGCAAGTTATATATGGGGAGCTGAAGCAGGCGTACGCTTCCAGTGAAGGATCATAGTAGAATCCAAGATTTGGGGCAATGAAGTTCAGTTGAATGTTGAGTTTTGGATCAGAAGCACCCGCTGCAATCAACAAGAGATAGCAGGAGACTCCGTCTGGTTGGATTTCAGGGCCAGTCACTCGCAGATCTGTTATTAACGGAATGTCACTGATCACAATTGCTGATCCAAAGCCAACCAGATGGTACCCATAATAAGGTCCACTACTTGTATTGCACTGCATGTATATGTTGGCAGTTGTCTTCACAACATTGTTAAAGGAGTCTATGGCAGAAATATTGAAGAGAATGTCTTGCCCTAGCAGCAGATTCATGACCCAGGTATTACTGTTGTTGTATATGGGTTGGTGGGGAATGAGTTTTGTTGCTGGTGTAGCCAACTGTCGTGTCAGATTTGGATAATAGGAGAAAATAGGTCCTACCGACAGAATTACTCCTCCACTGCTTGTACGACAACCAAAGGTATCGATCATGAAGATAGATTGTCCAGTTCCCAGTATGCCACCCTTAACTAAAAGATTGTCTCTGAAGGTTATGGTAGCATTCCAATCTTGCACGGGAGTCTGCGGATCTATGTACTGGAACAGACAGTCACAGTCAATCCTATACTGCTGCAACACATTCTCCTTGACATTATCAAAATAGATGGCACCCCCAGCAGTGTCAGCATAGTTGTTAGCAAATGTGAGATTCAGTCCTTGGCTTACGGTCAGCTTAGCACAGCCAATCAGAGAAATGGCACCACCATTTGTTCCTCGGTTGCCTTCAAATGTTACTGCTCCCCCCAACAGTACATTTGCTGACTCAATACTAATAGATCTTCCTGACTCAACACTAATAGCTCCACCTGAAGCGGCAGTGTTATGCATCCAGTGACAGTTCACAAAAGAGATTGATACGGTGTCAGTGACATATTGCTGCCCGTTGGTAGAAAGGGTGACTGCACCTCCCCGATCTTGAGCACTGTTGTTGTGAAATACAAAGTCACTAACATTGATATAATTACCACCCATACTCAAATTTCCACCATCAGTAAACACTGCTATGTAAATGGCCCCTCCTGACTGAGCCTGACCTCTGGTTGAACCTGAACTAGAACTGACATCACCTTGTAATGTGATCACGTTCTCGGAAGCTTGGTCCAAAATTTCCACAAGCATGGAACCACCAAATTCAGCTTGATTGTTCCTAAAGATGGGATTGTAAATCTCAAAGTTGTTCATCCTAGCTGTACCATGAACTACTAGAGCCAGTCCACCACCTTTACCATACGGCCAGTAGATGTTTTCACCTATGATTACACCTGGATATCTTACATGATACTTGTTCACATTTGAGCTAAATGTACACATGACTATTGAGTACATAGTTCCATTGTTGTACAGAGATGGAACACTCGGGCTTTGACATGCCTCAAAGTCACCACAGTAAGTGAATTCAATCGACAGCCCTCTTGATATCTGTGAACAATTGTGTGTGAAGAGGCTGCTACAGTTGTTGTAGTGGTCAGTAAAATCTGAGTATTCAATGAGCACTTCTCCACCAGTGTCATACAGCGAAACACCAGATCCTCGATTCGATGAAAATGTGCAGTTACTTATGGTCACATTCAGGCAGAGGTGGAAGAAGAATGCTGAGGTGGCATTTGGAAAGCTGATATTCAACTGAGGATAGTATCCTGTCGTTGGGTGACTCACCGAACATCCAATCCACTCTATGCCCCGTATGACAATATTCGCTGAGGACACAAACGAAATCCCAGCGCCGTCTACGCATGCAATAGTTGGATTCATTTCACCAACTATGGCAACATTATCCAAACTGTTGATATGCATGGCTGGTGTTCGATCAAACTCATGGCTGTATGTTATCGAGATCAGAGTTGAGTTGTCCAGTCCTTGGAGTGCATACCAAAGTGTTCTGCAATCAACATCTCCAGAGAGACAAATTGTGTTATCAGTCCCAAACTCTGAAACGTTGATGTGCTTGTTGAAGAAAGCACAGTGAACAGAGGAGAGGAGAGCAACGTAAACCACACCGAGACTGAGACGCAGCATTCTGAGTATTGTATGCATTATCCCTGTAACAGAGAAAGTGAAATAAACTCTTGTTACCGAGAACCTAATTACTGATAGCAACATTTTCTAAAGCTAAACCATTTTGGTACATACAATACTGCTACAATGGTCATCCAATCAGCCCATTCTTTTGTTCTTCTGCTAATAATACACGGATGGAAGAGTTCCACATCCGTGTATTAACAAAAACTGAAAAACAGGGTAGGCCTGGAAATGAGGCTATCCGATTGTTAGGTATCGGTTCCATACTTGTTCTCAGGCCATTCCAACTCCAATTTGGCATTAATCAGAACAGGAAAAAAAATCCCCAAATCCCACTGACACATTGCAGCATTCCCTATATTATTTCCCCCTTAATTCCTTCAACCATTCCCTCTGCCATCTGAGTTAAGTACAGCATGTTTTCACACAATGGTACTATAACGCATCTCTAGAGGCTGGAGCACTGGCAACTATTATTGAATTAAGTTGCCATATAAGGCTAAGAAATCTATACCTATTATGTCACAGACAGATTAGGAGTATTCAGTCCACATGACAATGATCTATGGTGAGGTAGCAATGCCATTGTGATGTGTGTAGTAGTCTAAGCAAAGTCCTGAGCCCTTGCAGCAAATTCAATTGTTCCAGTACTCCATGGAGGTGTATTGCCCATGACTGGCTGTCACAAGGGACTAGCTACCGTGTAGCATCATCCCACAAAGTCATGTCAGCAGTTGCAATGAATTGTAAATTCTCTTCTGTACATGTTCATGTGCATGTGTGACACCCCTGTGACACATGCATACAATGTCATGTTAACTGCACATATAAAGATCATAGGTAGTCGCACACACACATACATATGCACCGCCCCCCCCCCCCCCCCCCCCCCCCCCCACGCACACACACATACACACACACCGCAACCTTTTGTTCATCCTTGAATATAAATTCGGCTACAAAGGCAAAATAACAACTCATTACTGCAGTGTACATAATATAAATGCAGTCAGACCGTAGCTATGTTGCAAATGCAAAATTAAGGGAGTGATCTTAGCTATATAAGTCCATGGCACGCTGACTAACAATGCCATCACAGAGCTCGAGAATTGGCCAGCGCCAAACAGAACAATTCCTGTCAATGAAGGCCAGCATACTATATACTACTTGGTGAGGTACATAGTGTAGTGCCCAGGACAGCCGAGTGTGAAGTAGGTCCCTATGAGGCTAGGCATACAAATAGCCTGCTGTTGATGGACGTCATCATAGGGGGAACAGTACATTGCACGAACGAACGCTAGATCAGCTATAGCCCCACCCATTGTACGCGCAGTAAGTATAGGTTTCATGCTGAAATTGCGGCATTATAGATTTAATTCGCAGGCGAGCGCTTATACATACCTTCACAATGTACAGCTTCAGGGCCATAGCTAAGGTCACCAATCTCCATGCACGAACGTTCGGTAAAAGAATAGTACGCACACAATTCGATCATGTGATCGCAACTGCACGCGCTGCGCCGTTGACACGTTATGTTTCGGTTCAGTTCATGCAGGATGCAGGTCGTGGGAACCGGGGTAGAATCTACCCTGTAGTGGTTTGCAGACCCTGGCACTCCCTTTGGAGGGCAAAAGTGTGCAGCAGCTAGCTCAGTATATAGATTTGTCTGGATCCAGCTTTGATTCTCCACCTCACCCCTTGCAAGGTTGTGTTTGTTTACCAGTAGCCAACTACTCAGCATTCCTGAACCTAACAATTGGGCTACAAATGGAGGGAAGGACTTGGGAAAACAGGCCATCAGCCTACATTTTGTTTGTTGAATGATAGCAAATATGTACTGCATGTGTTACTGTGTGTCAACCCCCCCCCCCCCCCCCCCCCCCCCCCCCCCCCCCCCCGTTGTGCACAGAACACTACTATACATGTATACTGACAATCGTAACCATAATATTGCAGCCGGCATCCCTTGTACTGCACAGTTACTGGATCAGAAGCTCTGCAGCTAGAGAGTACGTGTTGTTTTGTGTTAATTAATGTGATCATGCATGACTGTACATGCACCTATTACCGTAATGGTGGTAGTATAGCTATATATACACTCCAACAATGAAATAGCATTGATAATATACCTTGGTACATACGAAATGAGGCATTCAAATTTCAAGCTGGTGTCAGTCAGCTCTTCCATAAATTATTTCAGCATCTGTACTAATAAATAAAATTAATGTATAGCTACAGGGCATGAAACATAATACTAGCGCTCAAGTCCAACATCAACAAGAAACTCAGCTGTTAAAGTTCATGAATCAGTTGTGCTTGCCCCTTCTTGCTTGATTGTTTCGTATGTTTTTGGCGGATTGTCTGCATTGTCTTCTATCAAGGCTAGCAGTGATTCCTGATCGTAGTGAATTTTTGGGAGGTAGCTTACAGTTGGAGTGGGTGTGGCATCTCCCTCTTCATCTTCTTCTGCCTCTCCAGATTGTATGTTATTAGAAAATTCCAAGTTGGAGAGTTGGAAGTAGGACCTTTTGCGACAGTCTTTGCAGTGATTCCTCACTCTGATAATCAGGAGGGTAAGACAGAGCGCAACAAAGTAAACACCTGGAATCAGAATCAGGATGTGCACAAATGCCTCTCTCACATCTTGGGAGAATTGAAATACGGTGTTTGCAGTCTCCCCGTTATAAAGAATCGAAATGAACGCCAAGTCTGTGAGCAGCACAGTGTCAATAACATTCAGCCACCAATGTCTGTATGGTCGCAGACCAGTGTGAAACACAGCAATTACAACTTGAAGGATCATAAGAATATAAGGTTTGGTGGAACTACCAACGTGAAAGGTAGACACCAAGAACACGGCTTGCCTGGCAAGAAAATAGAACCCTGCCACCCAGCGATACTGATCCCGGTAACAAGCCTGGTACTCATCAAGAAAGGGTTTGATCCTAGTCAGGTTTACAAATCGAGCTAGCAAAGGGGCAGTCAGAAGTAGAAATGTGAGTGGGAAAACAATGACTACCTCAACCAAGAGGGCTACCACGGCATATGGTAAATGGTGCTGTGGGTCAAAGTATGTAACACGTGGCTGGATCTGAACACGGGTTGATAGAGCGTTTTTGAGTTGGATAGGAGCCAGCAGCAGGAAACTTGTTTCTGTAATGGAAGTGAAGGAAAGAAGGGTCAACAGACAGATAGCATGGACAGGGGACGTTCGAGTAAATCTTAGGAATCTTGGAAAGCGACGAGCTAGACACGTAATCATGACAATTGCTAGTGATATTAGGATCGGTTGAATATAGTGGAGAGCAGTATGTGCAAGTCTATCAAGTTGTGCCAAGACACACAGATCGATCAGTCCAAGAAACCTGGGATCTAGTTGGGTGAAACTGACTATATTAATCACCAATATGGTGAGAAACGAAGATGGAAGAGTCTTGGGAAGAAGAAACAGCACGACACTGAAATAGTACAAGAAGCTGTACATGTATCCTGAGCCAACACGTAAGTTTAGCCTCACTATCAAAAGAAGCCCAGCTATTACCACAATACCAAAGACAATGTTGAGGAAGAAGAAGAGAACAAAACTCCCAGCGGAACACGTGTCATCGTCTACACAATGCAGAGCATCATACGTAAACGAGTAGTTTGGTTCACATTCGGTACACAACAGGCCACCCCTGTTCATTGAGCACTGATCATCTTGGGCTTGTGGCATTTCACAGAAGGTGTTGAGTTCATCACACGGTTTAGTAGGGCAGTTACCATTGACATACGTGCACACTTCACTCGGACATTGTGTGACTGTGAATACAGAAGCATTGCCATTTTTGACCTCCCCATACCAGTATCCATAGTGAAGGCACACTGTCAGGTTTGTAGTATTGCAAGTTATATACGGTGAGCTAAAGCAGGCATACGCTTCCAGTGAAGGATCATAGTAGAATCCAAGACCTGGGGCAATGAAGTTAAGCTGAATGTTCAGTTCTGGATCGGAAGCACCTGCTGCAACCAACACTAGATAGCAGGAGACACCTTCAGGTTGGATTTCAGGTCCAGTCACTTGTAGGTCAGCTACAAACGGAATGTCACTGATCACAACTGCTCGCAAGCCAACCAGATGGTACCCATAATAAGGTCCAGTACTTGTATTGCACTGCATGTATACATTGGCAGTTGTCTTCACAATATTGTTAAAGGCGTCTCTAGCAGAAATGTTGAAGAGAATATATTGCCCCAGAGTCAGATTCATGACATAGGTGTCGCTGTTGTTGTATATGGGTTGGTGGGGGATAAACGTAATGGCAGGTGTAGCCAACTGCTCTGTCACATTTGGATAATAGGAGAAAACAGTTTCTACCAACAGAGTTACTTCTCCATTGCTTGTATGGCAACCAAATGTATTAATAAGGAAGATAGATTTTCCAATTCCATATTCACCTCCCTCTACTAGGTTGTTGTCTCTGAAGGTTATGGTAGCATTCCACTCTTGGATGGGAGCCAATGGGTCTATGTACTTGAACAGACAGCGGTTGTCAATCCCATATTTCCGCAGCACGTCCTCGTTCTCATTACCAAAAAAGATGGCACCCCCAGCGGTGTCAGCATAGTTGTTAGCAAATGTGAGATTCAGTCCTTGGCTTACTGTCAGCCAAGCAGAGCCAATCAGAGCAATGGCACCACCATTTGTTCCTCGGTTGCGTTCGAATGTTACTACTCCCCCCAACAGTACTTCTGCTGACTCAATACATAACCCGGTGGAAGAGCTATTTTCAACTGTGGTAATTCCAGAGAAGGACAATGGAATCTGATGTGTAGTAATTGTACAAGATTCTCTATTTTGAGACCATGTGTTCGACAAAAACGTAATGGGTTTGAGTGCGTGGATCACCTGATTGTACTCAAGAGAAGTGCTAATGGCTCCACCTGAAGGGGCACGGTTATGACCCCAGTAACAATTCACAAAAGTGATTGGTACAGTGTGAACGACACCATGCTGTCCATTGGTAAAGAAGATGACTGCACCTCCGCATTCATAAGCACTGTTGTTGTCAAATACAAAGTCACTAACATTAAGAATATTACCACCCATATTCAACTTGTCACCATCGGTAAACATTGCTATGTAAATGGCACCTCCCAACTCAGCATGACCTCCAATTGAACCTGAATTAGAACCGACGTCACCCCGTATTGTGATCACATTCTCGGAAGCTTGGTCCAGGATCTCCACAAGCATGGAACCGCCAAATTCGGCTCGATTGTTCAGGAAGATGGGATTGTAAATCTCAAAGTTGTTCATCCTAGCTGTACCACGAACTACCAGAGCCAGTCCACCACCTTTACCAAACGGCCAGTAGTTTGCTCCATGTATGGTTACACTCGGATACCTTCCATCATACTTGTTCACGTTTGACCTAAATGCACACATGACTATTGAGTACATAGTTCCACTGTTGTACAGATATGGATCACTCTGTTTTGGACACAACTCAAATTGGCCACAGTAAGTGAATTCAATCGACAGGCCTCTTGATATCTGTGAACAATTGTGTGTGAAGAGGCTGCTACAGTTGTTGTAGTGGTCAGTAAAATCTGAGTGTTCAATGAGCACTTCTCCACCAGTGTCATACAGCGAAACACCAGATCCTCGATTCGATGAAAATGTGCAGTTACTTATGGTCACATTCAGGCAGAGGTGGAAGAAGAATGCTGAAGTGGCAATTGGAAAGCTGATATTCAACTGAGGATAGTATCCTGTGGTTGGGTGACTCACCGAACACCCAATCCACTCTATGCCCCGTATGACTATATTCGCTGAGGACACAAACGAAATCCCAGCGCCATCTACGCATGCAATAGTTGGATTCATTTCACCAACTATGGCAACATTATCCAAACTGTTGATATGCATGGCTGGTGTTCGATCAAACTCATGGCTGTATGTTATCGAGATCAGAGTTGAGTTGTCCAGTCCTTGGAGTGCATACCAAAGTGTTCTGCAATCAACATCTCCAGAGAGACAAATTGTGTTATCAGTCCCAAACTCTGAAACGTTGATGTGCTTGTTGAAGAAAGCGCAGTGAACAGAGGAGAGGAGAGCAACGAAAACCACACCGAGACTGAGACGCAGCATTCTGAGTATTGTATGTGTTATCCCTGTAACAGAGAAAGTGAACTTGTTATACCAGGATCGAGCTTTATCACTTGTAGTACGGTTGGTCCAAAATATGCTAGGGAACATTTTCCATTCCCGCTGATCGAAATGATTTCCGGGATATTTTCCTGTGAAACACTGGATGCGGTAATGGCCAGAGACCATGCAAGGCTAAGTGAAACAAGCTGAGACAATCATGGATACTTTGTGACACCTAGCCAGCTATGGAAAGACCACAGGCAGCCTTTTGTAAGCTAAACACAGCAAAATGAACTTATCGTTCATCCTTGAATATGATCTGCAACCACTCACCAATGGACTGTTTTCCTCCGATGGCACTTCTTGCATACTAATTAATCAACATTGCTCGATTGCATTTATTTTCATGTGGAATGTACTGTATACTGCACGTGAAAAGTCAGTGCAATCCAACAACGTCAATTGGTTAGTACACAGGAAGTGACATCAGGTGGAAAATGGTCTATTGGGTGTGGCCTAAGTAGGCCTTATAATTGCAGTATGCCTATTTTGTGTTTGTCCATATCTCAAGGAACAAACAGTACCATCCATATATTAGCCTCATTCCCAGGCCCCCGTCCAGCTTTTTGTGACTTGCAGTCCGCGTTCTTTCGTGCAACCGAAAGCAGCATCCGGGCCTGGAATGAGGCTAACCAGCCATCCCATGGAGCAGTTTTGACTTGTGACTCAGCCGACAAAGACAAAAATAACAAGTCATTACTGCAGTGTACATAACATGATTATATAGATACATGCTGGGACAATCAATGTTCTACTAGCCGTGATCAAAGGGAGAGACCTAAATGGGTGCACGACCATACTAACTCTGCACGGGCCAATACGTGGATAGCAAGCCTCCCTTGTTAAAGTCTTGCATGGCTTAAATTCTGCCACGCCTCCCCCCTCCAGCAATTTGCACACAGTATTTCAAAGACTGGATCGAGGTGGGAATGGCATGGGAACCAGGCTATAGGTGATACAAGCACCAAGCCATACCCTGCAGGAAATATCAACAAGCTTGTTGCCATGGTACTGTTATGAGTACATACCCTTGGATAGCATGCTGAGCCAACAATGCCAAATATTGTCTCTTCAGCATAGTATATAACTAGAGGTGTTCATAGAACACATACGTATATCCCGTGTAGAACGACTACAGGACTATGCAGCTACGTACAACTGTCAGAAGTGTCGATTGCAAATGACGTCATGGATGTCTCCAGGCTTCAGTATCGCCAGCTACTAGACACGGCAAATCGCTGTGCCATGCTGTGTTACCAGCAAGTGTCTGACAAAAGTTGAGGGGAGCAACAAGCAGGTCAACTGTGATCGTACCGTCAACTGTGCGCGTGGTACGCCGTTGAATTACCCACACATAAGTGAATTCCATTGGGACAACATGGGCACGTGCCCACACCCATTTTCCTCCTTGTGCGAAGGGTCTGGTTCTGAGACTACTTGCTGCAATGCATATCAGGTTACCCTTGGCAAATGTCTGAGCTATACATGTTTAGTGAAGTCCACTTCAGTAATCACGTTCACAGACACATGCCTTCATGACAGCTGACCAGCTGTCCATGGACCGTTAAAGGACCAGATGCAAGCGTAGGGCAACGTACGTAGTACAGCCGTACGCGTATACACGCATCAGTGCGTTACATCAGCCCCACCCATGTTCACAACAGCAATTTCATTGTGGGTTGCGCCTATTTATAGTCGTAGTGATCAACATACCTGTACGTACAGTATACAACTTCACGGCACTCAACTCCTTTGCTAACGTTATCAAGCTCAATTCGTGGCTCCACGACTGTACTGGCACACACAATTTGATCATGTGATCGCATGCCAGTGGTTCATTTACATTCCTTTGAAAGTTTGAATTATTCATAATATTATTTTGGGGAATAATAATATAGTGACCTGTAGCTGTACCAACCAATAAATCACAAAACATAAATTTGAACTAAATTTGACCATGCATTGATAACTGAGTGACATGAATAAAATAATGAGTGATGGTGATTTCAGTCTGCATAGCAGCTCCCAAGAGACCATCTGAAATACATTGGGCAGAAGGAAAAAATGATAGCAATCACTTTAAGTGATGGGTGCCTCGAGGCAGCACTAAATCATAGCCTGTGCAGTTTCAGAATTCTTTTAATATGAGATTTCAGGTTTTCCTATTGAATTTCTGTAAGTGAGACGTTCTGCCACAAAGAAGAGGAGTTCTTGGCATGGGGCTAGTGGATTCAAAGGGCAGTTTGGCAACTTTCAACCCTCCTGCTCTGCCGCTGCCACTGCTACCGCTTCTGTTCAGACTGGGAGAGCCCCTGGGACTCCCGCTAGGCGGGCTTGGGGAGACGGGAGGACGGGGGGAAGTACAGCTGGAACCACAGCTACTGGCTCTTGGCTGGGGTGGCGTGAAACGTGATGCCATAGCTGCTCTGGTCTGGAAGGGAGATGAAAGGGCCTTTGGAGATGCGAGGGCCTTGGTCCTAGTGACCTGTCGGGAGGCCGGAGATGCGTGGCTGCTCCCCTTCACCCAGGGATGGTTAGCAATCTGTTCAAGTGTCGGTCTGTCTTGAGGTCTGAACGACAGCATCCAACGGACCAGGGACTTGGCCTCTGCAGGGACGGCAAAGGAGAGTAGCAGTTACCATAGCCAATACAATGATCCATGGCTACTGGCCACCACTGAGTACCAAGTCATAGGTTTGTGTTATTAATACATGTATCAATGGCAGGAGAGGGAATGCTACCCTTTAGCCTAAAGTATAGGGGTAGGTGAAACTGCACCCCTCTTTCCTCAAAAAAGCGAGGGAGAAAGCCTGCAAGAAAATTAATTTGCCGCCTTTCGATTGTCAATGTATCCTGCCAGCGCTATTGAGGTCTGACATATTCAGGCACAGGAAGCTGACACATTCTCTTGTGAATTTAAGCACTGACTTTTCAAGGTGAGAGAGCCTAGGACCAAGTAGGACCAACCTCAGCAGGCGCTTATCCCCAGAGGAAGTCGGTCGTGATATCACTAACATGTGACGCAAATAGCATTCCATAGCTGGTGGGTGACCTAATGGTAGGTTTCTAACCCTTATGGAGAGAGATGAATACTTCTACAGGTTGTTCGGTAGGTTTTGCCGCTTCCCTCCCCAGCCACTCCACGGAGGGCTACCAGAGGCAGTGGAACATTTGTAACCAAGTCTGGCGTCTTTTGGCCTGTGACATCGTTCCTCCATGACTTTACTTGCTGCATTTATAGACCTGATACTTTCATAGCTGATAGAGGCCCATGGTCAACCTCCCTTTCAAAATGTACCGTTCTGCTCACCTGATGAGATTTCTACATGGAAGGAGAGGTGGCCAGCCACAATCTCAGCCTCCTTTTCAAAAGGTACGTCTCCTAGCAGCATGTCATAGAGCAGGATGCCCAGGGACCACACTGTTGCAGGGACAGCATGATAACGGTGCTTTAATACCCACTCTGGGGGACAGTAGACACGAGTACCTGTTGGGAGGGGAGGGGGAAGGAGGAGGAGGAGAGGGAAAAGGAAGAGGAGACAGTAGGAGGAGAGGGGAGGGGAAAAAGGAGGAGAGGGGAAGGGGAAGAGAAGGAAGGGGTGGAGAGGGTGTGTGTGTGTGTGTGTGTGGGGGGGGGGGGGGGGGGGGGGAGAGTTCAAGATTATGGATCTATGCTCACGATGAGAAATAGGTTTGTACCCCATACATGTATGCTCAAAACTTACATTTTGTATATGAACCAAGAGTGCACGATGACGTCATCAATATTTCACTGCAATGACAATGATGTCATCATGCACTCTTGCCGCAATGACAATGATGTCATCACGCACTCTTGCCGCAATGACAATGATGTCATCATGTGCTCTTGTATATGCATGTACCACTGTGATGCCACCAATCAACAGAATGTCTCTCACCTTCATATTCAGAGTATGGGCCCTCCATGAGGAAGGTCCCTGACCCAAAGTCAATCAGTTTGATCTCGTTAGTATGGAGGTCGATCAGGATGTTCTCGTCCTTTACATCCCTATGGACCACGCCCACTGAGAGACAGTACTGTACTGCCTCGATGATTTGCCGGAAGAGGAATCGTGAAGATCGTTCACTAACAACCCCCTTCTGTGTGATGTAGTCAAAGAGATCGATGTATTTATCGGGCTTCTCCATGACAATGTAAAAGTGGTCAGTGTCCTCAAAGTAGTCAAGCATTTTGATGATGAACTGGTGATGTACACAATGAAGCAATGCTACCTCCTTGGGAACCACGTGTTGGCCGATCTGCGGTGTGGTGTATGTGGGAGGGTGTGTGTGTGTGTGTGTGTGAGGAGGGAGGCATGTGTGAACGGTAATGGTGTATGTGGGAGGGTGTGTGTGCGTCGGGAGGGGGTACATGTGTATGGTAGTGGTGGTGTATGTGGGAGGGGGTGTGTGAGGGGGGGACGTGTGCATAGTAGTAGCATGTGTGTGGGGTACGTATAGAGTGGCAGTGGGTAGAGCACGTACATTAATTTAGATAGTGTAGTGAACTGCCCTCTGAATTTGCCACCGTATCAGATAGCCATTATGACTAGGTAACTTAGCTAGGCTGGCAAGGAGGCACGTAATGATGCATGCACACAGCAAAATCAAACACGGCTTATGACGACTCTAAGTGGCCGCAGCAGATGATTCAATCCTCACACTACTTGCATGATACACATGTAACCTGCTCAAGCACTAAGAAGTGCAAATTAGGCCCGTTTCCCACGTGCTCCTAACTGGATCGATAAGCAGAACGACATGTATAACAGGTATAGCACTCTCGAGTGTTGATCACACACACAATCTACATCATATGGTGCCCGACATGATTTCTGTGGGGTCCATCCACTTCAAAGAAGAGGTACAAGTATGGTTCACAGTGCTTGCTCACACAGCTGTAACAAGACACCAAGGGTAATGGCTGCAGACCAAACCGCCAACACATTAGGATGGGCTAACATGAGATTAAAAAATCGCCCACCAGCCACCAAACACGGGAGTCTGCGCCAGCGACATCTGTTCCAGAGTGGGAACAAGAACACTATGCTAGGATCCATTACGCCCCATTACGGGTAACTAATACACACACTGAGACACAGCACACTGAAATGTGGCTGTGATCCTTTTTCGATGACCTTAATCACGCCACCTACGTAGATTCAGACTCTAGCTCCCTAGCCGCGTACCAAGGCTGCTTCCCACCTTTCATATGAGAAACTGGGGTAGAGCTTGGGAATATACATTCATTAGTGTTTCATTCAAAAAGTTGTTCAAGAGGGACAAAATTGTAAGGGGGAGGCATGATGGTTTGCCTTGCATTATTAGGTAGCTTTCAAGCCCCCCCTCTCAATAAAACCCTGCTCATAGTTGGTCTCCACCCCCTCTGTATGCCTATTGTCCATACAACCTCATCCACATCTGATCCAGTTTCTTATATTCCTCTCCTCGTCCATGCACTACTGTCAGCAAATTCAAGAATGGGAGACTGAGGTTAAACACGACCATTTGCATTGTCACAACCAGTTATGGGATTCACACTTGTGTCACTCTATCAACAGTCTTAGGCATTAACAACTGTGATATGGAGCAATGCTTTGCAGTTACAGACTCTTTGCAACTCTGCTGAAGATGTGCATCGTAAATTGTACTGCATTCCTTGTGCAGAAATCACTGTAACTATGCCAGCTAGCAGTCAGCTACCCTAGCTGGATAGGAGACATTCTGTCTGCATGACTATTACGTCATCAACCACAAAGGGTTCGGTGCTGCCCTGTGCAAAGAGGTAAGAACTGCACTGAGCCACACATACATCACTTGCAGCCTCATCGCTCAAAACAAAAAATACACTGAACACTGCAGGTGGCCCAGCTGGTAGGTAATAAATGGGCACCTGGGAAAACTTTTCCATTAAGTCAATCACATCAAAGTAGGTTAGCCTAATTCAGGTCACTTTGAGGCTCAACACACAAGCACCAGCTGTGAATAACCACTCAAACCGCTTAATAGTAATTACCAGATGAACAATTGGATTCATCTGGCCCAAAATCCAAAAACAACGAGATGGCTTCAGGCAGGAGCTTATGACTGCTGAAGGCTCCTGCTTCAGGAGGTTGGGCATGCTCACTGATGCATGTTTGTGCATAATTAAGTTCAGTAGTGCTCTGTAAGCAGCGTCTCACGTACGCTTCTTCGTAGACACAGTCCCCAGTCATCCCTCAAGGAGGGCTACTCGATCGAGTATTGCACATTGGGTATGGCACCTTTATAACTCAAGAAGACTTGCTGGTCTAAAGATGGGACAAGGAAGTGCCTTGACTTTGAAATGCCTGGGCATCATCAGGCAGAGTTTTCTAGATAAACCTTTTGACTTAATCTCTATATGGAATCTCGCATGGCTTATGATGTGTGCATCCAACTTCCTCTGAACTCCCATCAGTGTAATCGCTTATAGCAAATAAAGACACTTCTATACTCTGCTACATAAAATCCCATATGTGATGGGTCACCAATGAGTAGGCTGTAGCACCTTCATCCTTATTGCCTGAAAGCAACTTCCACATCCAAATTCACAGTTCATGAATATTACATGTAACCAGCTGAAGGGCCACCGCCCTCACCATGAATCTGATGAACACCAGGATGCATCACAATGGAGGTCTATATCTGAATGGAAAGGGTTAGTGTCCATGGCACCAGCATAGAGGAAGGATAAGACGAAAGAACCTTCTGAGAATTCACACTTGTTGTCCTGCTAGGTCAACACAGGAGATGTAGGTTAGTCCCAGCAGGACATCATTCATTGTACAAGTACATGAAGTTCAATGAAGGGGATGATAGTGCATGTAAAGGAAGGTGTCTTGAGTAGGCCGCTACACACACACAAACAAGAGCATAGCATGGGGGAGAGACCATTCAGGCATGTCCGTCACACTATAGCTGGGTTGTATTCACGTATGAAGCCTAAAGGGGTGGAGTCAATTCACTAATAGGAAGCAGCTGAAAATAATGCGACAACACTCGCATCAGGCACCGAATAAGATTATTTTCACTGTTGCGTGACCAAGCATTCTTCAGGGACTGATAGACTGTCAAGAGTGATTGCTTAAGCAACTACTGCCTGGTAATGAGGTGTCAATGCTGATCCATTGTCCAAAAACAACCCTACACCCATGCTGTCTTCATTTCCATATCCCACGCAATCAGTAAGCTCAAGCGATCTTCACATTCTACACCTGGCTCTGACAAAAGCCACGAGAAAGCGACTTGAGCTACCTCTAACTCCCTAATTCCATGACTACTCCGCAAAGCCATATGAGCAAAATGGTAAAAAGTGGAAACTCGAAGTAGGGTACTTGAAAAAGGTTACGATACATCAATACCCAGTACGGGGGAGAGTGCACCACTGGGGGGCACCTGACCAACATACAAGTGATGCCAAGCCAACATAACAGTCATTCAGACGTCAACATCGCGGCCACCAACTCTCATTGCCATAGCAACCAAACACAGCAACTGTGCCACAATCCCCCCAGCACAATGCACTGTGGTTTCACCCTCTTTTAATTCCTGAATGTATTCACGTTATGGTCACTGATAACTCTCTGGATAAACAAGTAATGAGCAGGTCAGGTTACAAGTGGGACAAAATGTGTATTTGTTTATTCAAAAACAATTTGAAGAATTTGAAACAAGTTGGGAATTGGAAAACAAGCTATCCTCTCTTGGGGATACTTATCTTTGTCCACAAACAAGTCAATTCTTAACTTCAGGGAAGGATACAGGTAGTCAGTTGCTTACATTGTGCATGAGGGAGGTGTGGGGTGATGTGACAGGTAGAGATGAGAGGGGTGGGGAGGAGAGGGGAATTAGAACGGCAAAGTAGGTCCACTAACCTTCTCAGGCTGCTACCAAACTAGTGATGCATGCAAAACAGATGAACACTTCAGAAGCAAGGCGCAGACGGTATGTTCCACAGGTCACTGAATAGAGCGTACACAGCAGTGAGAACATACACACCGCACACATGAAGTGGCACAAACTAAACTGTGTGTGTTCTGAACTTCCCAATGAAGCGTGACATACTACCCGATAACTATCACCATAATATATGCACGAGTATACTGCCAGTGCGTGAGACCACCATCAGACCTTGCACTTGCTAGTCAGACCAGAGAGATTAAACACACAACCTAGACAAGAAGGCTCATTGGCTAACTTGTTCAAATCATTTGGGATTGGCTGATTGGCTCACCACCATGAACAATTCACTATATGTACAGTTGCAACATGAAGGTGACACGATTCAGGGCCACTTCACGTATCAGCCAAAATGAGAAGGATTCATAGTACTAAGACGGCGAGGTCAAACACCAAAAGCAGCATTCTGCAGATGTTGCTCCCAGGCTTGCGCCTATATAGTGATCATGGCTGGGAGGCCCGGGCGGCGCGGCACAGCTTATAAGGAAAGCTGGGGGTGAGGTCTGCGATGTAGCTACTAGCAGTAGGAAAAGTGGAGCGAATGCCTGGGATAATTTATCTCACACAAGTGACGTCAAGGGTAGAGAGAAGGTAACGTGGTAGACTAACTGCAGATTATGTAGCAGTGCCCATACAAAGCTCAAGTCATTGAGCGCTCAACCGTAGCTACACGGCAATCAATGGTAGCCGACTAGCCGCACTCTATCAGTCTCTACGAACCATATGTGTCTTAAATCAGTGAACCAATATAGCACCCAGTGCGATGGAGAGCCTGGAGAGCCGGGGTATGGGGCTAAGATGCACCCATATTTGGAAACGTGTGAACACCTGCACTTGTGGTCACATACAAGCATGTGCACACTGCGAACAGTGGGGCACAATGGAGGGAGGCTGAGCCATTGAGCACGAGAACCACATCAGGAACACCAGGAACACCATCCAACAATGGGACAACAAGCCTACAGAATGACTCAATTACCCAAGATAGACAATGGCATGTTCTCAAAGTCAATACACCACTGGGCCAACAAGCAGTAATAGACAGTCAGAACGCACAAAAGAAAGGGTTATTAATTCACCTGGAGACACACGCACGCACACACACACACACACACACACATGGTAATGTACCACATGGCTTCCATTACTCTACCTTGACAACACAACCATACTTTCATTATGGACAAATCCCAGCCAATACTAATGGATACATTCCAACATATGGCATTACTGGTGTATAGTAAACTACTACCACACTCCAGTACAATGTTTAGTCTCTGTACCGGAGGTCTACTCACATTCAGGAAGACTTTGAACTTAGGAAAATTATCATCAAAGTGCACATGGCTATAGTGAGAGGGCTATAGTGAGAGGGCTATAGCGAGGCCTGCAAGCACACACGCATCACATCACACCACATCCCACGCACACACATGCACAACACAAACGCACACACATGCTCACATGTGTACTCACATGTCTACACAACTGCTAATGCTAATGAGGCGAAAACGTGTTAGTGTGAGTAGTGTGGATGCTAGTGTGTGGGGATTACATGGCAGTGTTTACTGCTGACTCACCTTTGACCAGCTGAACACTTTAGACTTGGGAATGATTTTGACAGCCACCTGTGAGTAAGTGTACCACAGAACAGCCACTAAAGGTATACCCAAACAACAATTGCAACTTCACTTTAGCTTTGTTCCCAGTCCCACGCCCAGCACCTCATCGCTTGCAGTACGGAAAAGCGGGGAGGGCCTGGAACATTTCCTCACGTGAGCATGACGTAATCGACAATGGCAAAGTTTTTACAACGAGGATGCTACGTTTTTCAACCATCTACACGTTCAACGCTTGGCAGTCACCCCCCACTGGCTAAATAGATATACATGTATGTTACCTGGTACCTTCGCTCTTCTTGAGACCCAGTACGCCCACGTTCATTTTAGGTCATTCTACCGCTTTCTACCCTTGACGTCACTCATGCGAGGAAATGTACCAGGCCCTCCCCGCTTTTCCGTACTGCAAGCGACGAAAAGCTGGGCGTGGGACTAGGAAAGAGGCTAACTTCACTTAGATCTGCATGTTACGCAGTGCCACACCACCCTGTCCCAGGCTAGATCAACACCTCCCCTGAAGGTTTGGAGAACTCACTCTGTCTCCTGTCGCTCTTGAGGCCCCAGAGTAGACAGAACCGAATCCTCCATTGCCGATCACGTCTCCTAGTTCGTAGTAGTCAAATAGTCTTCTCTCTAGAGTGTCTACAGCAGCACTTGGTGCCACTGGGAGATGGAGGGAAGCGGCAAGAGTGAGCAACTATATTTGGATACTTCTGTCCACATCCTATTTTCAATTTAAACCTAACACAGTGTCCAGTGGATGCATGGGTCTATGGTACAGAGGTGCCTCAAGCCACAGCACCTTCACTGGGAAGAAATTACTCAAATTCTCTTGTCCATCAACAGCACAGGATCATGAAAGTTAACACCAAAGGAGGGGGAAGCCACCCCCCATACAATGCATGCAATGTATACAATGTCCTGTTTGTCAATACATCAACTGAAACCAATCTCAAGCAGCACCCACAACAGCAGCCCACTAACTAACTAGCCTAGTCTCGCATGGCTAGACTCCAGGGAAAGGATCCGGGACACAGCCATAGAGCAGCACGCCACTCAGATATTTAACTAATTCAGCACAACCCAGCCATGAAGTCAGTGTCAAGTCACGAAATTGCCAAAATGGCACGGGGCGACATAACTGCTCTGGCCAGGGTTCCACTACTATGGAGCCCAGAACAAGGAAACAGAGCTGTCAGGTAACCTACCACCCTAATGCAGCTAGCAGGGAGTGAAGGCGCAGTTACTAACCTGATAGCTTCGTTCTTCGCTCAACAAATTGATAGTTTTGTTCTTTAGCTTCATTCTTGTGCAATGAGTTGACCAAGCACAATCAAGTCTTTTCCCACTTGACATCATGCACACGACATAACGTACCAGGCTTCCCTTGCAATTTGGAGGGTAAGGGAGGCTTAAGGGAGCCTGCTAAATCACTGGCACAATAATACAACCACATAAGTACTTGCTCTCTGACTCACCACTACAAGATATGTACATGTGTACCTGTGCAGTTGTCAGTCATGGCTTTTCTCTGTCTTACAACCTTCTCCTCGACTCTAATAGGGGCTACGTGGCACTGCTTGGCCAGGTCATGAGCTAGCACACTGATTCGTTGAGTGAGCATCATTCTGATATACACACACACTGGTCTGTGGGAGTGGAGGGAGGGAGGGTTAGAATGCAGCTACCGATCCTCTTGCAGCTACACTGCACTTTCATAACGGTCATATTAGCAGCAGCACATTAGGCATATTTATATACACACTGAGAGAATACAACAGCATCCTTCAGTATTAGAGTGAAGCAATACTTCCCAAATACATGCAACATAAATTATTTGCAAATTGAGCAATTCATTATGTACAACTTCCCAAAATGTACCTTTTCTCTTGAATCACAAAAGGTTACCTATTCATCAGCTAAAATGAACTATACAAGTAGCGATGGGCTTAAATACCACCCCTTCTGAATTGGCGGTATCGGATATATGTGCCAACAATGAATTCCCAATACAGTATTCATTATAATTTATGAATGCTGAACAGCTCGAACTCAGCGACAAATAGCTCATTTATCACCATCTGACCAACTACAGAGCTCACTGCTAGTGAAAACAAACTCCATTCTGGACCAACAAATGTTTTGTGAGTGGGTAAGTACAAACAAGGATAGATGCACCACAGGCACAGCTCTGAGCAACCAAGCTTGGGCTGGTGGCCTCACTGAACTCGCTCTTTTCAGTCCGACACCACTTACGGTACGACCGCAGCAGTGGTTAGCGCTAAAACCAGCACAGACGTACACAGCATCCACAAGTTACACAGAATTCGAAATAACATGGCCGCGCCCCCAATGGAGGGAGGTCAGTTGCTGAGGTCACGTTCACACTACTCACCATCCTCTTTCCGAGCAGTCACAGTCTCTAACAGCCCTCAGCACTGAACGAATCTAGACCGACCAGGACCCATAGAGCCAGAGCAGTGTACGAGACTGAAACTAGGCTACATGAACTGCTGTTTGACTAGACATGCATTCCGCCAATCAGCTGCGCGCGTGCACAGGTGCGCAACATAAATGCGCATGCCTAGGCGCCTACTGGCGCGTACTGCGCATAATCGACTACTAGTACAGCCATGACCTCCAAGTCAACTTCAGTCTTGTACCTTACACTCACCAGCAGCTTAGATCGCCTGCAAACGTTGAAACGAGACAATAATGACCACTAAAGTATAAAGTGCAAACAGCAAGCGGAAATATTAAGCACAACACATGTATGGGTGGAGCAATATTTCCGGGTTCCCCGGCCGCCAGAATAGGCCTAGTCTCGGTACCAGACTATTCGCGCGAATAGTCTGGTACCGGTTACCGAGACTAGACTAGGCCGGCCGTGGAGCTTAGGCTGACATCACCGCATCCTCTGTCTGCCAGTCTGGCGGAAGACTGCCTCCCACAGGCCACAGAACATAGCTACATCCTGGTTTGTTGTATTGTTAACGTTTTTGTTTTGTCTCTGACTCCTAAACACCTTTGAAGTGGTTATTTATTGGTTGGGGGGGGGGGGGGGGGGGGGGGGGGGGGGGGGGGGGGGGTGTTGCTCTGCTCTGATGAGGCCAGTAGAGAACAACACAAGTGTGCATTATTACATGTAATGCCCCAGCCTCAAATTTATGTGGAGAGCTGACTACAAACTAAACTACTACCAGCATGCGACAGCCGCTTTCTGGCTTTCTGCTAGCTACTGTAGCTAGACTAAGCTGTTGCTAATAGTTTAACCTTTAATTGCGGTTTCTGTATTCACATGTTACAATTTTGAAGGTTGTTGTTCTGTAAGAAGATGGCTGCATTGCTCAATGGTGCACATGTGGAAGAGACATCTGCAGTCTGGAAGAAATCTATTTGCAGGCATTTTGGGCCTGCATCCTGCAGCAAGTGGCAACAGCTCTACACTGATGTGGTCTGTATTCATCTCGGGCTGAAGCCTAGTCTCCTTCTGGACTATCTCAAACCAGATGCCAAGAGACTCCAGTTGCTCCTTCAGGAAGTCCAAGTTGGGATGGCATATCCCTTGTCTCCAGACCTCTTAATATTGATGATTGGTGAAGATCTTCTCCTTGTAAAGACACAAAGTGTTACTATTTCTCCCAACAGTGGAGAATCTGCACCAAACTTGGCATGTTGTTATGTGAATATAACGAAGGGGATAAAGGTACCCTCTCTTCTTTCTGATGAGCTTGTAGTGGATCTTGAACAAGAATTTGAACATTGGTGGAGAGGGTTCAACCATAGAATACACGAGTCTAGGGCAGAGGATGTAGGGATACCCATATTGGACAGTGGTTACTCTTTGCCCAACGTCTGCAGTCTGTTTGGGAAGTTGCTGGGTTACCCGGTGGTGTACTGGTTTGATCCAGAGCAAGGTTACTCTCTCGAAATGGTGAACCTGATCTGCCACACAGTGACAGTGTGTTCTCTTTCCTCCCCTGGCATCAAACCTGCAACAACATACTCATTGGAAAAGGTATATACACTGACTGTATGCTTCCGTTTGCGGTAGTTAATCATTACTAGTATGTAGCGGAACCCCTCAGAAGTAACTTTTTGCCCTTGGAGCACAAGCCTCTTGTCACACATGCACATCCAACGAGCAGGTAGTAACAAAATGTAAACTCATGACATACGGTGTATTTGTTCCATTATTATTCATTGAGGAGATAGCGCAGATATGAGTGCAGACAATAAGGTATGATCGCGGATATATTTATTGGTCACAAAAATCGCACTTGGCCAAAGGCTATATGTATAGGTTATATCCCTGGCCAGCGGGATATACCCGTTATATCCCGCGGGAGAGGTCAGTGCTTGAGTGGAGCCGAGGAAGTGCCAAGGGCGAAGCCCGAGGCACTTCCGAGGCAGAACGAAAGCATGAGTCTAGGGCAGAATACACGAGTCTATACATTATAGCCTTCGGCCAAGTGCGATTTTTGTGACCAATAAATATATCCGTGATCATACCTTATTGTCTGCACTCATATCTGCGCTATCTCCTCGATGAGGGATGTAATTATATTATGCTTAGGCTATTCTAAGGTGAGTACACTGTGTAGACATAGATACTGTGGTGTAGGCACTCACCGATCAGTGGCAGAGGCATCGATCCGTGATACTTGACTGAGGCAGCGGTAAAGGCACGAGCCCTTGGCTAGACTAACAAAGCTAGCTCTTCACTTTCTCATGCGTGCGATCGCTTACAGTATGCGCGCGCAGTCGGCCGCGGGATATATGACCCGTTATTTCCCGCAAATACTGTAACCTGATTGGTTACAATAGCCTAAGTATAGTATATAAATGGTTTTCCATTATTTTGGGTCAAATTTGGCAACCTACAGCAAAATGGACATCATTGAAATACTCCATTCATGCTGATTACAATGGTGCAAATCCTTGCTTGATATCTCCTTCCCAGCCTATGCCTTAGCATAATTGTAGTACATAGCTAGTATTAGACAATTTAAGCTGACTCCTGGACCATGCAGTACCATTAGCCTCGTTCCCAGACCTACCCTGTTCTTTCTGTTCTTCAGTTTGCGTTGACGATAATACGCACATCCGTCAACGCAAACCGAAGAACAGAAAAAAAACCCGGGTAGGCCTGGGAACGAGACTACAGTACCATATCTTTTCCCTCTATCCTTGTCCATGTCACCCATGCACTTTCTCAGCAACATGTCCTGTATTCCTTCACTACCCCTGAGTGTGTGCTGCCAGTTGTGCAGGGAGCAATTGACTTGTGGTTTCATGAGCTTCAGATGAAAGCAGAGTCTGCAGCTGCTGGAGTTATGGTTGAGATGAAAACACGGCGTGTTTGTTTACCCACTGTTGTCCTGTGACCATCCATTTTATCTGTACATGTAATATCAATGTTGTTTTAGTTAACTAAAACTAAAACTATAATGCATTTAGTATGGCATATTTCACTTTAGTAATTAAAACTAAAACTAAAATGAGGACTGTCTCAGCCTGTTAATTAAAACTACAACTAAACTAGAATGAAAATCACCCAAAAATGGTGTTTACTAAAACTAAAAGAGCCTTTACTAACCCTTTTGAGATTTAGTGATTAAAACTAAAACTAAACTAAACAATGCGACTTCTACCTAATTAAAACCAAAAACTAAACTATTTCAGTTTTAGATAACTAAAACAACATTGACATGTATGTAGGGTATATACATGACTGTGACTATTAAGAAGCAGATTTTTCCCCATGTTAAATTATCCCTTTATAACTACAAGTATAGCTACATGTATAACTAATTAGCTAAACCTATATGTAACAGCTCGGTGCGCAGCTTGCCGGAGCGCGGTGTTGTTGCAGCGGTGTGATGGGGTACGTTAACTCTCACAGTGAGCTTGGAATAGCTTATCGGTGAATATATGAAGGCATGAATAGCTACAAGGCATGCAGCAAGCGGCTGCTTAACTACAAACAAAAACGGGTAACTGTGAAAGCCAGAACGCAGAACGCGGAACGGAACGCGGAACGGAAGTAAAATGCGGGCCGCGCGCTATCATTTTATTATTATTTTTCTATAACAATTTTGCAACAATGCAAGGGTACATGAATAGCAATTGGTATAACATGATAATGCACCCAGACAGAAGTCCAATTATCTATGATCTAAGTAATAGGTATAGGTATTTAATGTGTGACATAATACAGTCTGTTTAAAAGAATCCAATGACTGACAGTTTTGTACAGATGGGGGTAAGCTGTTCCATAGGGCAATTGTATCCGGAAAAAATGAGGCATTTGAGCGTGTTACTGGTCTTTCAAGGGCTAGTGTACTGGTGTTTCTGAGGAGTCTGGCCTGGCTCCGCGGCACACTGATAGGTACAACCGGGAAGGTAAGCTGTCTATTTACAACTTTATAAAGGAGGCACAGTTTCAGATAGCGTCTTCTGCAGGCAAGAGTAGGCAGGTTGCATGACTGAAGCAAAGACTCATATCCAGAACTCCAGCTTTTAGTGCACACCTTAAGTGCGAACTTCTGCACTCTCTCCAGGGAGCTGATATATATATATAAGTCCCCGTTGATGGGGGTCCCATACAGGTACAGCGTATTCCAGATGTGGTCGGATGTAGGCCAGATACAGTTGCAAGAGTGATGAAGAATTAGCGGATGGATAGAATTTTCGGTATAGAATACCCACTTGTTGCCTTGCTTTTTTACATACTTCACTGACTTGCATAGACCAGTTTAAGGATGAAGTGAGCCATACTCCAAGGTATCTGTAGGAGTGCACCCTCTCCAAACATGTTTGCTTAATCTTCAGAGGTGTAACAGGGAGGGAGGGCTGCTTTCTCATGGTGATGATCATATATTTGCACTTTCTACCATTAAACTTCAGATGGTTATCGTCAGACCATACACATGTTGTCAATATCTATTTGTAACAGATGGTAATCAGTTGCTGAGTGGATAGGGCGATAAAGCACCAGATCATCAGCATAAAGAGACATGGTGCCGTCTGACAATGGAACCATTGTGATGTCGTCAATGTAGAAAATGAACAGAAATGGCCAAGGACTGACCCTTGTGGGACTCCAGAAGTCACAGGCAAAACACCTGAAGATGAACCATTCACACACACATACTGATTTCTCTTACAAAGGTAGTGCGTGATCCATCTGAGAATATGTGGTTGAACATTGCAGTTTTTCAGCTTTTGCAGTAAGGGTCTATGGTCGGGAACTGAGTCAAAGACCTTGCTGTAATCAAAGAATACACAGCAGATATCTAGGCCCAAGTCGAGTTGTCTGTGCCATTGATCAGTCGCATCTAACAGAGCCCCCGTTGTGGACTTGCCCTGAGTGAATCCCCACTGGTGAGCAGAGAGAGGTAATGGTCCTTAAGATGATCAAATAGGAGGTTCCGAATGTGCATTTCGAGGAGTTTGCTCAGCACTGAGAGTAATGATATTGGGCGATAGTTACCAGGAACAGAATGGTCACGTGACTTGGGAATTGGTGTATAACACGAGCAATTTTCCACTCGTCAGGTAGCTCTCCAAGTCGAATGGAGATATTAAATAGTTGAGTCACTGCAGGGGTAATGCTCAGAGCAGTCTCCTTAAGCATTCGAGTGGATATGTCATCATGACCATAAGCTTTAGTTGGATCTAGGAGCATACAGTTTGGTTCCCAGACCGGGACGGGCGGAGGGGAGGGAGAGGGAAGGGTCTGGTGAATAACATTACCCTAGCGCGGATGCGAAACCATGAATACTTTAACCCTTTAAGCCCCATTGACGTCTATAGGCGTCATTTAGACCCTATGCACTTGTAGGGCTTCTCGCCAGTCCAAAAAGAGACCAAAAAGTCTTCAGAGGGCCTAGGGACGACTTTAAGGCACGAACTCAAAAATTTGGTCAGATTTCGGTGCGCCTCCCCCACTAAACGTACAAGCGGGGGGTTTTCGAAGGGGGGGCGGCAGCCCCCCCTTCGGCCTGTCGTGGGCGTTTTTGATTTTAATGAGATTCATTGACCCGAGAATTTTTGATTCTAATGATATTCATAGACCCCACCCAGGGCCTCAAGAAAACCTGCAGATTGGTGGTGTAAGGTGTGCCATCAGTCAGATCTGGCCCAAGTTTAGGGAAATGCTGGGCGAAAATCCGGCTGACATCCACCTTTGACCTCCGATTGCTGGCCTTGTGGGGGGTCATGAATATCATTAACGGTATTGCCAGAGGGGTCTCTCCATGTGTGCGGGCCCCACCAAGTTTGGCCGCTGAGGAGCGAATGCTGTGGGAGAGGAGTACCTACGAAAGTGGTGTGCGCTGAATGCATGAAAATGTGTTGTCTTGGTGGGAAGAATTCGGTGGTTAAAGGGTTAAGTACTCGTTGCTTGTAAATGCTAACAGCACAGCCACGTGTAAGTCAAAGATGACAGTCTGCAAGGCAGGGGCGAATCCATGCAGGGGGGGGGGGGGGGGGGGGGGGGGGGGGGCTGTAGCCCCCCCCCCCCCCCCTTTCCAGTTCCGACCACACCCCTTATTTACACGAGTACCCGACTTACAGTGGAATCAGCAACAAAAAAGTTGAAAGGAAGCTCAGTGCTCCAACGGACACAGCTTGTGACAGTCAGAATGAATCAGATACAGAGTCAACTCGTGCTGGGGACGAAAACGGTTCTCAGTTCAGACCACGGTATGTGCACGGCGAATCTTCGTAGGGACTCGACTTGACATTAATTGGTGATTCATGACTAGCCACATTTAGCTACCTTTTCACGTCGAGGATAAGACGTTCACGGATGACACGGGAACCAGAAAGCAGCGAATGCAGTGCAAAAGCTCGAAGGCCCTATGAGAGCCCATCTAGATGGCTGAAAAATGACGGTGATTAAATTTTTTCCGCGCTTCGCGCGGAATTTCTCTACAGCATCGATCGTGTTACTACTCGTACATCTGGAACTTGCAGTGCAAAGCACGAAAGTGCCAATCCTGTCAACTGAAAAATGAAGGCGAAAAAGTTTTCCGCGCTTCGCGCGGACTGATCGGCGCTACGCGCACGCGCCTCTATGCGCTGCCTTCGGCAGCGTTCAATTAATAGCCCCTCCCTTTCAAAAATCCTGCATCCGCCCCTGGCAAGGTCTGTTACCAGTCCGTCGATGCCAGCAGGGTGATCGGGGAGGTCTGCACGGCACTGCAACAGGTGCGAGTGATCGAACATTTTCGTGTGAAGTGCGCGCGGCAGTACCTTGCTGAGCCAGCGTTTGTGTGCAAGAGTTGCTTCAATACGGTCGAGAAGTACAGTACACGGAGACCAAACAGACGGTAACTGCAACGCTAGAAACAGCCTTCACAGTCACAATCACAACGTAATGCCGTAAGTTCATAAGCCACTTGACCCGAGTTGGAAGCGACACGAATATAGAGTCTACATCCATGCCGCTGATAAACTGATGATCATGTAGAACTTGTACCTGCTCTGCCCGTCTGCCACAGCGCGCTGAATAGCTGCATCAAAAAAATCACTGGTGTAGCTAGCTATCTAACTGCCGCCATATTGCTAATAATTTTATTCACGATTCACACCTACTCGAGATTCGTGTTTTTCCCCTAATCAACGCTGACGGCTGGAATGCAGCCGTGGATCCGCGCTAGGGCAAGGTTATTCACCAGACCCTTCCGTCTCCCTCCCGCCCGCCCGCCCGCCCTCCCCGGAAACGAAACGCATGCAGAAGAGTTTGGGAACCAAACTACCTGAACCAGAGGACACAATGGTGGAACCGGGAAAGCCTGTTATTCGGGAGGGTTGCTGTCCACGAGTAATTTGTCACCTAACATGTCATCGTTCATAGTGCCCCACATGGAGTAGCTTACCACCTCTGTTAGGGTTTGGTTCCGTGACGCTCGGAGACCGGATGCGATCCGTGTGACCACCAGCATAGTTGCTATAAAAGTAATCATCCAGGTAACTATAATTGTCATTGTCTGCTTCTCATCGGTTGTCGTCAGCGTACAGATTTTAGCTGGAATAGCTAGCCCAATCAATAATAATTATCATGGAGCTGAAGAATATTGCTGTCTTCTTTCTGCTTACCAGTTTGGTTGTCTCCACCTATGCCAAGCCAGCCGTTCCTCTGCTGAACATGCCTGATAGTGAACCTGGAGTACCGGTACCCGAGGCAGAACATGGAGAGCGTGTTATTCGATATCAGTGCTGTGATAAACCATGCATGACCATGTGTGTGGGGATCAATTGCTGTTAATAGGCCAGGTAGGCTATAAAATCTCTCATTGTGGCTCACGGTGCTCATGAGTATACTCATTCCAGACCATTTTTCGTGTGTGAATTATGGTCTGGGAACGAGATTTAATTTGCTCGATGTCTTAGATAATGCAGAAGATAATGATCTGTCACAACACTCGGGAACGAGACTATATTATACCCCTGGCAGCCTGGTTATGCATGCTTGGGATGCCGTAGCCCGGACACTACACACATGGGCATTTCCTATGTGTCCTACTTACAATACAGTGGAGGTGGTGTTTCCTACACCTATCAGGCAGAGGATATAACCCTATGAATTATCTTATTCCAGTTACAGCATAATATTATGGGGAGAAGTTGATGACTATTCAGTAGAACTGAAGTTGTAGGACCTTCATTTCACGGTAGATGTGCACAAATGATTCACGTTGTTTATGCATGTCAAGTGGTACCAATGAATGATTGCTGACAGACATTGATGACTACAAAAAGTAACACTGTTTAATACTCTATAATAGTCTCACGACCAGCTGCATTGACATAAAAATGCTGGTTTCGAGGCTATACAATCATATATATAGCATCCGCAAAGAGATAGCAAGAGGCTTATAGCATCAGCAGAGCAAGAGGGATAGTGTATCTGCTCAAGCACGTCATTAACTGTATAGGGGACCTTGGACTTCCTTGCGGCACATTGGACAGATCGAACAGGAAGTAAACTAAAACAATCAGTTGCTTGTCTCATTGTCTACGTATACATCATTTATTTGTTCATGCATATGATATAATTATGTCTTAGATGTATGTCACGTCATATGTAGCTAGGAGTAAGGCTGTGTGGTGCTGTGAGCATAAAGCATGCATGCCATTAAGCCATTTTAGCACAATTATACCTATTATTATTGTGTACGTTACTTGCAGCAGCAATTCCGGCATCCTAATTATTGTATCTACCACGCAATTGAAATCCCTCAACTAAACTCAATATGTACATGGGATATGTGGTATATAGGATGCCTCAATCTTGATTTTCTCAAGCAGCAGTATAATTATACACTTCCCAGTAGCAAATTAATGATGTCAGTAACAAGTTGGCCAATTTTCAATTAGGATGTCAATAGCAGACATTGTGGTGCAGGTATACCATAGGTACACTGGTTGGTTGTACTCATGGCTGAGTAACTTCCTATAGCTCACTTTGTGGTTCAGGCGGTACAGGTGTTCCCTATTCACTGGTTGTACTCATGGTGGTAGCTGAGGAAGTTGGTAACTTCCTAATGTATACATAAGCTCGCTAACCAAAAATCTCCCTCATGCGCGCGCCGTGCGAAATGTATTGGGAAATGTATACTTAACGCTCGCTAACCAAGAATCTCGGGTACGAAGAGCGTTAGCAACTTGATTCTGGCGGTGGAGGTGCGCTGTCACAAGGTGCAGGGCATGACGGATTTCCCCGGAGTCCCCATTTTATAGGGACCCCTTGGTGAAAATGGGGACCCCCTCTATGACAGATCGATGGTTAACAGTGGGTAAATGGGGAACCAACAATATTAGGATTCAGACCTATGCATCTCATACTAGTTAATCACTAACCATGCAGTTATTATGATGTTACTTATACAGCAATCAGTCACATTTTTGTCAATAGAAAACTAATGGTAACACGTTATATAGACACAATACTAGCTCAACGTTATCTTTGACAAGGATCTTCAATAACACGCTGGTCAGACCATCGATCCCTCTCCAGATTGCTTTAGTTAGAGAGATCTATAGCTAGCTACTGAGTCAGAATTGAGCATATTATAATTATGCTCAACTCTGACTCAGTAGCTAGCTAGCTAGCTATGTAGAGGTAGCTACATGTAGTTAGTGGGCTATAATAGCCCACTAACTACATGTAGCTAGCTAGCCTGCAAGACATTGAGGCCCTGTGAGTGAGTGGCTATTTATAAGCAGTGTCAAACTTCAAGTTCATGATCTCCCGACATAGAAGAGATCAGCAACCTTAGCGCAGAAAAATTTGGCTCTTTTTTGGTGGGCTTGCATTGTCCAACTTGCGCATTAAGCTATCAGGGTAGCTATATGTAGCTATATAGCAACCATCATGAGTGAAGGTTTCGACTGATATAATTATGATGATGATGTTCCATCCATGCCCTTGCTACATGGACTAATGCTTTCACATACATGCATGCAGAGATGTTATTTGACGAATAAAATCCATCCTACACAGAGCTGTGAGTACTTGAGGCAGCGTAAAACAAAAATGGTGAGGGGTCTATAAATTTGTTGGCAGCAGGCGCATGTTTGAGCTGAAGTTTGGCAAGAGTCAGTGACCTCACAGGCACAGAAACATCCCAGGGTACAATTATGTTAATCGTTTTGCAATCAATGAGTGAATCAGGCACAGAAACGTCCCAGGGTACAATTATTCGTTTTGCAACTGGATGTAATGTCACAGCAACAGTCTTGTAAAGCGACCCGGGCCCGTAATTATGCAATGTTTCCAACACAGGCGACACCAAAAACTTACTGCTCCCATGCACAAATTTAAACACAGTCATGCTCAATGTGCAAGCACTTACCCATTCCTCTCACCTGAAGCTCGCTCCCAAGAATCTCCTACCTGGCTCATTCCTTGAATTACCTTTGGACACTGCCTTTGCAGGTGCCTGCATAGCCTTGTTCCCAAGTCTCATTTGTACTTGTGGTGTCTGCAGAACCGCGGTGCATGTCTTTGTAGTACCTCACCAAGCAGCATATGCAAGAACATGCATATGTTTCGAGGCACCAAGTGCACTGGTACGTATAGTATACTGGAGCATGAGCATGTCTCGTGATCCAGTACCAGATGCTAGAAACCACAGAAAGTGTCTTAGGGCCATGTACGACCAGGTGTGCAAGTAAGGCACGTCTCCTTGGTTCTCGAGATGTTATCCCAGCTACATGCAGTACGTACGTGCTACAGACTACTGCAAATGGATCATGGAGCACATGTTCATTAAGGTCAAGCCCTCTTTCCTCGCTCACTGTACCGATTAATTAAAGACAAAGGAACTACTACACCTGCATTTCAGCAATCAGGTCTTGACCTGTGCATGTACTTTTGGTTATGCTGTTTGACACCTGGAGATCTCCTTGTACGTGACCAACTAATTCAGGAATCACTGTGCAAATAAACATACATGACTTGAATAATTGGTACACAAACAAGAATGGAATCATGTCAGTCTCTCTACATCATCGGGCATACTCCCTTTGGAGTTCTCATGTAGGAGGACGTATTCCCGTGAACTAAAACCAAACTTGATCATGTCCTAAGAAAAAGGCAAAAGGTAGGAACTGAATAAGTGAGTGTTACTGCAACTTCAATATCACATTCTGCAGAGAAAACATAACCTACGGCTATGCCAAAAGAGTATGCATGCTATTGTGATTGATGCATGAATTACCGTATTTCCGTGATCAAATGCCACAGCTACTATTTATTTCATTACTGCGGCTACTACTCAAGGGCGGCGACTAATCAAAAACTCACCATGTATGTACCGCTTTGTAGTGAAGAATACAAAGAAGTTTTGCTGTACAGTGTATACCCTCCATGTGGTACCATCATCATCCCGCCAAAATGGTAGGAAGCCACTACAGCAGTAGATTCACTAAACTTTCGCCGGTCACACATCGCTCGCCCTCCGTGCCTCAGGAAATGCCCAACATTCCATTCGCTTCTCTTCACACTCACAGAAAATGGTCACTGTCGCTTCCCTCCTTGAGTGCTGGACAAAGTGCTTCGCCCGGCTGTCTACACGACATTGCTGATACACCATTCGAATACTAGCCGCGGCTACCAAACAAGGGCGGCGTTTATTTCGTTCAGCCCTTCTATAGATGCGGCTATCATTTGAGGGCAGCCACTACTCAAGGGCGGTGTTTGATCACGGAAATACATGTACATGTACAGACAGCACCTGCCATACCCTTTCCTTCAGCTCATAATATCGTGCTGGCTCTATCCTCTGGTTGTTCACGTAAGTGCCATTTGTTGACTCCAGATCTATGACATACGGCCTGTGAGAGTGATGAGATCAGGTTGATTCTTGCAGCTACGGTAAGAATGGTTTCACCTATTGTCTCACACACATTCTGAACACACGTGGCCAGCCTACATCATGAAGCCACGCCTACTAATTATGCTTGCATTCATGAGGCATTCACCGTGCTTGTGCTAATTACGATGTGAGATGCTAATAGGATGTGAGATGCTAATAGGATGTGAGGTGCAAATGATATCAGTGATATAGATTGTAGACAGGCAGTTAATATGGTCTTGCACGCACCAGAATACCTCAGTGGTAGGTAAGGGGCACCAGGTACAGTGTATGTAAACCATGGCCACACAGGCCAGACTGATTTTGAGGGGCAATGTTCCTTGGCCAACTTTCTGGAAGAACAGTGACAATAGTCACCAGACCCCTAGCCTCGGTCCCAGGCTCTCTCCCCATTTTAAGAGGAGAGAGCCTGGGACCGAGGCTACCAGACCCCCCTCCTCCTTGTGTGCATGATATTGTAAGCAATATTCGTGGTTGAATTCTTGGTTGAATCTGCACGTATTGTCCAACCAACTACATGTTCAATGCTTGGTGTGCATGACAGTCACCCCCCACTACACTAGATACCAGACACCAGGCCCCCCACATTCTTCGCGGATGAGGCTACCCTGAAGTCACTCTACGTGTGAGCCTCCTCCGTCTGTACACAGTAACCTACTTGACTTTTCTTCCAGCTGTCCCATCCGCTTTCTGGTGCTCAACCAGCCGGTACTGCAGTACCGCATGTTGTTTTGAGCATGATGGGTGGTCAACAGGCAGGTCCACAACCTGCAAACAATGAAGTGCACACCACTATATGTGAGCGGATGGAATTTCAAACGCTACTAACTTCAGAACTGTAATACATGTAGCTATGGCTATGAAACTTGCTATAAATATTCTTAGTGCTACTCACGTGACCCTCAATGAATCAGACGCCTCAGAATCGATCACATGACGAGCACTAAATCGCTTATTGCACACTTTAGTGTGCATTATGCACACTTTTCAAAGATCAAAGGCTGTCTCGGGTCAGTGAGTTGCACTAAGTAGTTTAGATACCAGTCTGCAGTGCATTACGGGCTTTAGTGCACTCGGGCAATCTAGTTAATGGTCTCGGGTGGATAATGCACTCGACTTCGGCTTGTGCATTATCTCGTCCTCGACCGTTAACTAGATTGCCCTCGTGCACTAAAACCCGTAATGCACTGCAAACTGGTATTTAAATATTACTTACATGTACATCACCCAGCTTCACTCGCTAGGAATTCGGAGCCACACCCAATTCCGGTATGGGTGGGACGAGAGCACATGTCAATCGCATGTCAATCGGGGCCCCACCGTTTGAGGCAGGAGCCTTCCTACACTTTCCAATGTAAGAATAAGGCCTGATATGTCTAGAAACCAAGCGGGAAAGCCAAGGCTCTTATTGGCTTGGAATGATGGTAAGTTCCTCATTCACTCTTTATGCACTGTGCTAACTGACTATGCAGCCACCAGAGGTTGAACATAAAACACTTGACAGTCAAAATAAATCTGCCGAAATGGAAATCTCCTCTCAATTCAAGCAAAAGTTTACATATACTTGTATACACTATATAATACTACATGTATACAAGCTATGGTAAAACATACTTTTCTATCTCTTCCAACGAGGAATGCACTCTGCCGATGAATGTAGAGGGTTGCTATGTGAAATGACAGAGTGAAGGAAATAAGCTTCACTTTTCACAAACAGTAGCACAAGAATTAGCATGAAGTACATGTATAGTACATGTATGCAAAATGCACAATCGTGATGGTGACAAAACTTAGACGTGATTACACATAGCAACTAGCTTCGTTCCCAGTCCCACACCCAGCTTTTTGTCGCTTGCAGTACGGTAAAGTGGGATCGAAGGCCTGGTACATTTCCTCACGTGAGTGACGTCAAGGGTAGAAAGACCTAAATGAACGTGGGCGTACATGTACGTGGGTCTCAGAACAGCAAGAAGAGCGAAGGTACCAGGTAACATACCACACGTATCTAGCTAGCAGGGGGGGCGACTGTCATACTCACCGTAGCGTAGCGTCTTCGTTCCGAAAGTTTTGCCATTTGTCGATTACGTCATGCTCACGTGAGGAAATGTAACAGGTCCTCCCCGCTTTACCGTACTGCAAGCGACGAAAAGCTGGGCATGGGACTGGGAACGAGGCTACATAGCAACCACCTGCTCGAGATGGTGAGTGTTAATGTACTGTTGCCAACAAAGTGGCCATCACATCCTCCAGGAAATGCACATGTAGACATGTTTGAAGCTCTAGCCAAGAAGTTGGAAACGCTCATGAATGACGAATGGTTACTTTCTTCTGTGCAACCGTCTACAGTGCTCTTTCTCTCTCTCTGACGATTGCAATGTCTGGCGGTGGGTTCAACAAGACGCTGAAGTGGACCTTCGGCCTGATAAACTCTGCGAACAAGTACATGTACCTGACTGCTGAGACGTTACATGTACAGGCACATGTAGTACTCCAGAGGCCACTGTATGTATATTTGTAGCAAATTTGGTTTGTGGGGCAGCTTTGCTACGAATGGAAGGCTTCTTCCAAGAAGCAGAAGGTTACTTTTGAGGAAGCAGAAGGCTTCTTACAAAGAGTGCTGGTTCCTTATGGTGGGAGCTTGGCTTATGATCTTCAGGAGTGTAGTTTCAATCTTCAGGAGCTTCTCAATGGGCTTCCACAAGTGAGTTTCCTGTTTACTGTACATACAATGTACATGTACATGTATTATTCCCCAGGTCAACGGTGCAGAGAATATGGCCTCACTCAAGCTTGCCCCAGTTATTATGGCATCCTTTAAACACTTACGCAGTGCTTGATCTCCTCTGAAAGGGTACAGTCTCCATCTAGTCTTGGGCACTCTCGCTTCTGGGGGTTCACTGTATTTGATTACCACACCCTGCAATAGAGACAAAATACGTACTCGTAGAAGTACATGTACAACATGTAGTGGTGCCAGAAGGTGCATCGTACTTATTGTGATCAACCTCTTGAAAATGCTTTGCCCCTCAAACCCAGACCCCCCTAAATGGCACACTGCCGTGCACTATTCAATCCCCCCCCCCCCCCCCCCCCCCCCCCCCCCTCCCTCCCCGTGATATTTTCTGAAATAAACCCTGATGCCCACTTAAGTTAACACTTTAGGGCCCGTAGCGCCAAATGTCATCATGAGACTTTCACCTTCATATAATGGTACTGCTGGCAATATTGTTGGGAGGTTCTGCGTGTGCAGAAAAGGCGGGTCAGGGGGAGGTGGGTGCACTTGAAGGGGCCATTTCCGTCGTTTTTGGTATATTAAGTGTTCCAGAGACTGAAAATCACCACAAGAAAAACCTTGGGCCCAGAACCTTAAGTAATATTTATATACCACTTTGCCGTGCATTACGGGTTTTAGTGCACGAGGGCAATCTAGTTAACGGTCGAGGGCGAGATAATGCACGAGCCGAAGGCGAGTGCATTATCCGCCCGAGACCGTTAACTAGATTGCCCGAGTGCACTAAAGCCCGTAATGCACGGCAAAGTGGTATCTAAACTACTTAGTGCAACTCACCGACCCGAGACAGCCTTTGATCTTTGAAAAGTGTGCATTATCTAGATAACGCACACTAAAGTGTGCAATAAGCGATTTAATGCTCCGTCATGTGATCGATTCTGAGGCGTCTGATTCGTTGAGGGTCACGTGAGTAGCACTAATTTCCTCTACGGGTGTCTCTATTCACTGGACTGGACTACTGGACTCACCCAAAATTGCATAAAATGCCTTTTCCAGCCATTTTCAGTGTAGGGCAGAAGCTAAATATGCTTATTGATTCGCCAAAGCTGCTTGCTTAGCCTGTTGAAGCGTCTTCCATGACTTTCTTAGAGTCAGTAGAGGTCAAAGGTCATGTGCATATTTAATATGCAACGAATAGAGACACCCGGCCGCTCGCTTAGCCTGTTGAAGCGCCTTCCGTGCCTTTCTTCTAATCAGTAGGTCCAAGGTCGCGAGCATATTTGCTTCAACAAAACAGAACTCCAGCCTTTTGCTGAAGCGTAAGAAACAGAAAACGATATTCACATCAATGACTGGAGCTTATTAAGGTAGTAAACATGGGTACCGCGATCTCCGAAACCAAGTTGATGGATAAATGGGCAGCATCAAAGCGTACACAAGTTTCAGCAATACTTTGCATCAAACTGCTCCCTCTGCTTGAAAATGCCCTAAAACTCAATTTTAAGGCCCTCTACGAAACTGAAAATTTGGACCCTCTCCAAGGCCCCACCCACACTCTGACCCCATCATCAATACACACACAAAACAGGCCCAAAAACTACGGATGGATTTACCACCTGCTCTCCTCACTTGCAGGCTACAGCCCAAAACTCACTGCCACCCTCAAAAACAGAGGTTTGGCTACCCTAGGCTTTCAAAAAAATTCCACGCATACCAACTAAAACCGACTCAAGCCAAGGCCAGTTTCCAAAAGGTCAACCTACCCCCTGCAAAACTAGGGATGCTTTTCCACGTTCACCTCTCGGTTACAGAGTTTTGGCCACACATCTACTCCCTCTCACCAGCCCAGTCCAGCTACCAAACCAGGGCCTGTAATGCCAAAAGGTCAACTCTCTAGAGTACCTTGGCCAGGGAGCTGTCGGAGGCTCTTCACTTTCCAGGCTGTTCTTCGGCCACTTCAGCAGACCCACAAACATTCCTGCTCACTCCACCTAGCTATTCACACACAGATAGCCCATCGCTACATTCAATAAGCCAGAATAGCTTCTTACTTAAAAAAAGAAAAAAGAAAAAAAAAGAGTGTTCAAACAAATCTTCAAAGTACCGCACGGCCACATCAGAGTACCGATTTGAAACTCGAAAGGGCCGCTAGCCGCATCAAAGAGAGAAGCCCCCCTTGTTTATTCCGGTTGCCGCCATGGGAAAACGTAAACAGATGAATAACTCTAAATAACCGTATGCAAGTGACGTCATCTCATTAATTATTCATGAGCAAAATTGCGCGATTTCGCTGATGGCGTGCTTCCTACCTTAAATATGCACGTGACCTTTGACCTCTACTGACTCTAAGAAAGTCATGGAAGATGCTTCAACAGGCAAAGCAAGCAGCTTTGGCGAATCAATAAGCATATTTAGCTTCTGTCCTACACTGAAAATGGCTGGAAAAGGCGTTTTATGCAATTTTGGGTGAGTCCAGTAGTCCAGTCCAGTGAATAGAGACACCCCTCCTCTACCCTGTTCCTGTCTACAACACCAACCTTGTATGTATTAGTTTCAGCAGTGAGTTTCCCGGAGAGTGCAAAGTTCGGTTCTTCTTTGCTTTGACTCTGCTCCTGAACTGACTGATCCCCACCAAACCTGAGATACACATACAATACGTACATTCTACCATACATTCACTGCATGCAGTCCCTTACTAATGTGGAGTAACACACGATTTACATACTCGTGTTCCGCAGCGTTTTCTTCTGTTTCCCTCTCTCTCCTCTGCTGTCTCTCTGCCCTCAGGTCTGCAGATGCCACATGAAACAGCATATGTACATGCAGATGTACATGTGGTAGCAGAAGCACCATCACAGCTCCTGGTCCTGGCAATACCCCACACCATCCAGCTCAGGATTTGATAACTTGTGATCCATGAGCACATAAGACCAACCTCTTCTTGTATCGTCTTCTTCTCTGCCTCTTTCTCGTTCTCGATCCATCCTGCGAATGTGCTGCTCTCTCATCTCACCTTCTACTCTGTCACGATCATATGACCTAGACTCACCTCGATGAGGCTACGGAACAAAGTTGAATTTGATATTTGATCACAAAGGAACCATATGGATTTCAATTCAACCCATAAACCCTGGATGCCTGATGCTGGACAAACGGAGGGCGGGAGGGAGGGCAGGGTGGGGGTGGGGGGGGGGGGGGGGGGGGGGGGAGGGAGGGAGGGAGGGAGGGAGGGAGGGAGGGAGGGAGGGAGGGAGGGAGGGAGGGAGGGAGGGAGGGAGGGAGGGAGGGAGGGAGGGAGGGAGGGAGGGAGGGAGGGAGGGAGGGAGGGAGGGAGGGAGGGAGGGAGGGAGGGAGGGAGGGAGGGAGGGAGAGTAGAGGAAAGGAGAGGAGAGGAGAGACAGGGGGAGAGCTAGGGGGAGGAACGGAGGGGGGAAGAGGGGACAGATGGAAGGGGGAGGGAGGGAGGGAGGGAGAGATTTGAATCTCATCAGAAAGGAAGTGATTAGATCACTTCCTGTCAGTCTTGCCTACTTATTCAGCATTCCACTTCAAAACCTCGTGTGGTCTGAGAAAAGCTTAGGCAAAAATACCACCGCCCTTTTGGCTGGTGTCGAAAAAGATCGGACGGCCACTTTCTCTAGTGGATGAAGACTCGACTGGTCAAGTGGTGTCGGTACGGGCAGTTCTCCGAGCCGTGAAGTCTCTCCGGAAGGACTGACCAGGTACGGCGGGGATATATATGGGCTGGTAGACTAAGCTAATGGGGAGCTTAGCTGCAGGTTGGTAGGCCCCTAACAATCCTGCCACAACCACCACGGAGCCCTCGAGGTTCCTTGCCCGTTCCGGGTGCGCCTCGTTCGTGGCGTGGCATGACCCTGCCTATCCCACCGAACCGCTCTGTGAGCCTGACCTGAGCCTGACCTGAGCCTGACCCCTTGGGGGTTCCTCCTTCGGGAGGGGCGCAGCCTGCTGATGAGTCCCGGCGCCATCTAAATTAGGGACGAAACAGTCTTACTGCGTACTTTTAAGCACGTCGTACCCGTGCCAACTCACGGGGGCAGCTGACCATACTATTACACAGTACCTAGGCAAGCACTGTTACGTGTTCCCAGGAGACACCAAGGTGCACCTGGTGATTGTTGCTGACTGCGTCCTCTTCCTTGCGCATGGTCTCATGTACAGTGTACCTGTCCCATGCCGTCCAAAAGAGAGACTTCCGTCACCGAACCATCCTCTGATTTGGGCATGTAGGTTAAGATCTCGGGTGATGGCGTATAAGCTGATCAGATTTTTCACTGTCCCCAGTCTACTCTGTCTCATGGCCCTTTGCCTCTCTTCCTGCCGAAGCTTCGGTCTCCCTGTGGCGCTATTCCGTTCTAGCCTCATCGCTCTCTCCTTAGAGCGATTTTCTCCCTTCCTCCTGATTACCGTAGTCGCGCGTTATTAGGCGCATGCGCCTATAACTCCACGGGAAGGAGATATGCGCCTATAAGCGAGATGCGCCTAATAACGAATATTTTTGTAATGACATTCCTCGAATAGGAAGTGTGCTTCAATTAGAATTATAGCTTTTTCCACTCCGTAGGATCGAAAATGGCTGAGTTTCTGGAAGAAAAACTGCAGCGCTTAACAGCGAGTACCTGGGACGAGAGTTGAACATGCACCTAACAGCGAATATGCGCCTATAAGTGAGATGCGCCTAATAACGCACGACTACGGTATCTTAAGATGATGGGTCATCATTGGTTTCGGCGGAGATGCAGTGCTTACCCCCCACTTCTGTGGCGGCTCGTGCCAGTGCCAAACTAAACGACCGTATGGCTGTTGGTGCCAGCCAGGTTCTGGCATGGTTTGCTGTGCCCCATCTGGGTTTGCCCACCCAATGGCGGCCTGATGAGATTCATCTTAGATGAATCTCATCAGAAAGGAAGTGATTACATCACTTCCTGTCAGTCTTGCCTACTTATTCAGCATTACAGCTACTTACATGTATGCTCAGACTGTACAGGCTTTCACACTTCAAAACCTCGTGTGGGGGGAGGGAGGGAGGGAGGGAGGGAGGGAGGGAGGGAGGGAGGGAGGGAAGGAGGGAGGGGAGAGAGGGAGAGGAGTAGGGGTGGGAGGAAGGGGAGGGGGATGTAGGGTTGATTTTTTTCCTCTGGTCATTTTAGGCCCCTTGTGACAGAGTGGGAGGACAGGGGTAAAGAGCTAGGGGGAGGAACGGAGGGGGAAGAGGGGACAGAGGGAAGGAGGGAAGGAGGGAAGGGGGAGGGAGGGAGGGAGGGGGGAGGGAGGGAGGGAGGGAGGGAGGGAGGGAGGGAGGGAGGGAGGGAGGGAGGGAGGGAGGGAGGGAGAGGTGAGGAGGGACAGGGGGAAAGAGCTAGGGGGAGGGGGATGTGTCAACGTTACTTTTGAGCAACATGTTACTAGGGGTCCACACAAGCCATTGTAGGCTCAGAAGAAATGGTACTAGAAGCTTATATTCTGTCTAGCTATAGTCTCTGTCTCATGAGAGAACTTGTGGCATGGAACGTTAACGCCACTAGGTGAGTGAGTGCTCGCCCATGCATAATTCTATGAGCAAAGCTACTGTTTGGCTGCTAAAACATACTGTTGAGAGGGAGCTTGTAGAATAGCTTCTGTAGACCAGAACAGATCGATCATGTGGGGGGACACCTGGTCCTAATGGGGACAAGTGGTCCTAGGACCACACGTCCTAAGGGGACGCGTGGTCCTACGACCAGCTGTCCGGGGGGACAACTGGTCCTAGGACCACGCGTCCGGGGGGGAAATTTAATTAAAGGGGGGACATCCTGCCCTGTGACAACGGTAAACTCTACATGTACATGCACTCACTGTATACTGCCAATACAAAAGGATTACCAGCCTTCCTTGTCCTTCTTTTCTCCTCTCAACATCATGATGATGATTATGTTGGTCCTTTCCCCTGGTGGAGGTTCAATGAACACATTTCACTGCTGCAAAGCCATTCAAAATTTTACTGTATTGCCCTTAAACACCATATATACATGTGCATGTGACGAACGTTGTTTTTATTAATGTTTGATCATTGTCCGTGATGAATTGACCTTTAACCGAGGGGCAACCGCACTCCTGGTAGCCGCGGTTAAACGGTAGCTCAAGCTAAGTGTGTCAGTTCGTTCCAATTATCGCACATCAAGTGAGTACCATGATAGCTATATACAGGGATGATCAGAAATTATTTAGAGTGCTCTCAAGTACGTGTAGCCGCGTTGCAACTCCGTTGCGTAGCGCAGTACGTTCCAATTAACGCACATGCCACGTGGCACGGTACCACGCTCAGTCGATCGCGAGCAATGGCGACCAAAAGGAAGACAAGACATTATTACAGCACTCGCAACTTCCCCAGCACGGTGAGTTTTGGCATGCAAGCGTTAGTGAACGACAGCGATCACGGGCGTGTGGTCAGAATCTTCGTGTGCCTTTCCAAAGAACGGTACTGCCACCGGAAGTCGAAGAGAGCGCTCGAGTAATGGCGGCCACGGTGAGACAAAAGCGCTCATATCTCCACCACCAAGGTGAGTTTCAGCACCAAAAATTGTACGGTGAGGACAGTGCATGATAGCGATCACGACGGTGTAGTCAGAATCTTTGCAGGCCATTCGTAAGTAGTCAAACGTTAATTATTTAATTATTTAGATTATTTACGCGGCACAATTTTCTCTATACCAGGAGTGTAATGTTACCCCACTTACAGTGTAGATTGTATTGTGATGCACTGCAACCTGATCGTTGACTGTACTGTACTTCACATGTATTTTTATTTCAATTGGGTGGCTCTGACAATTGGCTATTGACCAACTGCGGTTGCAGCTGTAAATACGGGAGTGACCCCCGACCAAACTGAGCACGTACATAGATATTAGTCTAGCGGGCTAGCCCCTCGTATTTTCCCCAGCACGGATCTACTCACGTGACTGCACGGGGAAAAGGAGGGTCTAGAAACTTCGGACCACTTTGCTTGGGCTCTACTCGAAATCGGGTAGAGCCAATCAGATTGCAGCTGTCACGTGGTGATCTTTCAAATCGCTCGGTACAAGCGTTGAGGACCGTCTGAAGTTGCCTGTGATTGCTGTTCTCCTGCACAACGACCAAACAGACAGAAGTACAAACAGCCAACGAGGTTAGCGGGCCAGAATCGACTGACTGCAGTTGCGGAATATTATGACGTAAACGGACGTGTTGTAAGCTTAATTGCATTCCTTTGTACCGAGTAAAGAGGTCCAAAGTTTCTAGACCTTTCTTCTCCGTGCGCGCATACTGAAAGCGATCGCGCGCTGGAGAAAGCGAAGGGCTAGCTTGTTAGACTACAGTGTACATAGATATCAACTGAGTAGGGTCAGCTAGAGAGTGGTCATCAGAATGCAGTGTGATCAATGCCACTGATCATGTACAAGCACTCACACAGGGGTATAGTCTAAGGTGCCATTTATCATCATCCGTAGCATAGATGTCCTTAGTAAAGGCATAAACTCTGCTATAACTCCAATTAAAGCGCACCAACCTCCTTGAAGGACTTCTGGAGCGCTCCCTCCGAATTCTACTATCCTCAGGAGAACTGCGTCTTCTTCTCTCCCTTTCATCCACTCTGCGCGCATGCCTTTCGTCGGGAGAGGTCCTGTGGGAGCGTCTGTAACTCATTCCGTTAAAAATCTTAATAAGCTCGAGCGCTCAATAATGTAACAGGAAACGATGTGACGTCATCTTTGATGACGACGCAGTGGAAAATGGCTGACTTGTGAGAACAGGAAGGGATCCGGTCAGCTTTCCCTCTAGTCATACCGCGAGAAAATGGATGAAAGTTGTTCCCAGAGATTGAGAATTGAAGTTGAATTTCTGTGGAAGGACGTATTCCGATTAAAATTGAACCGAAAGACGAGACGTCTCCGTCATCATCCGTTGTTGACACTACGAACTTATGAACTCCATTGATTAACTGTGCTTGTTCTAACAGTAGTTCCTCGAGACAGTCAGATTTGTAAGTGATAGGTTAAATACAACGTTTAGGCTTTTGTTGTAGTAGCTACGGTTTCAAAGAGTACTCGTTACCAAGTCATTACAGGGTTGATTGCCTTCAATCTCCCAGTCCAAGTGAACAAACCAGTTCTGGAAGAATGTCTGTTTCAAGTACTTCAGACAAACTGTCAAATGGTGCTGTGCACGATGTGCTGATGCACTCAATCGCCAGTGGCGACGCTGCCCTTGTCAATGGGATGGCAGTTCGTAGTCTGAGCTCTGCTGTGGGTCAAGACGAGGTGCTCAAGATGAACCTAATGGCCATCCGTAGGATTGACGGTCAGGTGGAGGCCATCCACTCAACTGTGCCCCAAGTGGTGCTCTACCAGTACGATGACACCAACAATACTTGGGTGAGATCAGGAGATGTGCAGTGCAACAAATGTCTGTAGTCTCATGTATCCTACTCTCGGCTAACCTGTGTATCGCTTCAATCACATGTCTGTTTTCACTGCCTGTTTTCACTGCCCAAGTTTTGCTAACCATGTGCCTGTACAATGAGGGCCAATGTTTAGCTAGTGACGTGCATTGTACATGTACATTGTATATGTAAATGTACCCACACTATTCCACTCTTGTGCTAGTCCTGACCTTTAGGACTACTTACAAGTTAACTGGTTTCATATTGCACAAAGTGAACAACTAATAGCCAGCCTTCTATATATATAGCCCTGCGAGCTGTTTCCTCTAGAGCTTCTGTGTGTATCCGCAATGAATTGGAAGAGCAATGAACCCAACCGCAAGAATGTGAAATCCCATTGGCACGAATGTGTGTGTTATGGCAAAGATATCTTGTGTGAAACTCTTCATCCCCCTGTAATATCAACTATAATTATGTAAGATGGAATTTCAGTGGATACAGGCTAAAAGGATCAAGCATTGGTTTGTGAAACGTTCCGTGTAAGGTTCTTTTAAGAATCTTTGGGGGGGGGGGGGGGGGGGGGAATCCCACTACCCACTTGCTCTCTCTATGAAACTGGAGTCTGATTTGAACAAATAGTGCCGTCCAGTGTATTATAATCTGCGTCCATGCTTGCTAGTGTTTGTGTATTCCCTCCAGGAAAGGACCCCAGTTGAAGGCACTCTGTTTGTATACAGCAGGTGAGCTCATGTAAACCATGTACATCTACATGTAGTACACGTACACACAAGTATTTACAGTGCAAGTGTAATTCTATGCCATACGTGGGCACATTTTGGGGGCCATCTCCAATGCACTGTCATTCCTGACTGGACTTCCATTGATTGGCACTTTTCCAAGTTGCCATGCCAACTAGAATCTCTCTCCCCTCCCCCCAGACTGTCCTCTCCTGGCCACGGATTCATGATCCTGAACCGGCTGAGCAGTGACAACATGCATGACCTTCTCTCACCGGATCTGGAGTTCAGAGTGCAGAAATCCTTCGTCCTCTTCAAGAGAAGCTCAGGTACATGTATATACCATATGATAGGGGTTGAGCAGGTATATGTGATCATGGCTGTGGGACGATCAGGAAATTTCCATCAGAAAAGGATGCCATTGGTACAATTTGTCTGAAATACCCGCATGTTGTCAGTTCTAGTGCTACATGTAGTACAGTAATCTCCGAAAATACGCCCACGCCCTTCGCGACAAATTATTGCAAAAGGTCATTATTACTGGAAAGTATGCCCACTGTATCAGGAAAGCACTTGAAGAAGTGTACTGCCAAAGAGGTTGGACTATGAAATGAAGGCTGGCTATAGTACTACATGTACATGTACGTTACAATGTAGCTGTGCACTGAGTACATGACAGTACATGAGACCATGCATGTTTGTGTCTTCGTGTGCAATCACCTAGCATAGCACTAACAGTGCACTACGGATTTCTCTCTTGAGCATAACTCCACACGAAGGAAATACATGTATGCGCCTAATAACGAGATGCGCTGAATATCGAATGACATTCCTTGAATAGGAAGTGTGCTTCCATTCGAATAAGCTTTTTTCCATTCCGTAGGATCAAAAATGGCAGAGTTCTGGAAGTTTCAGCTAGCGAGTAGCTGGGACAACAGTCGAACGTGTGCCTAACAGTGAATATGCGCCTATACATTGTTGTAAGTGCTGTGCCTAATAATGTGCGACTACGGTATTATCGGGAGGTACGTTGGTCTGCGAACATGGAAGCTCGACGGCCTCATCATCTTTCTTGTTAACCTGACTCCCTAATAGTAACGTGCATAGACAACAAAGGTCCTCGTCACTATCAGAGCACTCAGCCCAGACAGATGGGGGTGTGGCTGCAGGGTAGTGGTAAAACCAGGAACGATGGAAACGGAAATGGAAATGGAAATGGAAATGAAAACGGAAATGGAAATGGAAATGGAAATGAAAACGGAAATGGAAATGGAAATGAAAACGGAAATGGAAATGAAAACGGAAATGGAAATGGAAATGAAAACGGAAATGGAAATGGAAATGAAAACGGAAATGGAAATGGAAATGAAAACGGAAATGGAAATGGAAATGGAAATGGAAATGGATCTGTGCAGCATAATTATTGAACTCGGCGATCACGTTGCAGGCCGATGACAGTACGAAGTGTGGCTTGTATTATATAGCATCGCTCAAACCACGAGTAGCAAGGTATTCCACAGCCGAACTATTGCTTCTCGAAGTCTCCTCCGGTCAGCCTCCACCGTACCGGCCTACTATCCAGTCTCCACCTGTTATCCTGTCTCCTCCAGCCAGACTCCACCCTGCTATCCAGTCTCCACCTGCTATCCTGTCTCCTCCAGCCAGACTCCACCCTGCTATCCAGTCTTCACCCTGCTATCCAGTCTCCACCCTGCTATCCAGTCTCCACCCTGCAACTGCTATCCAGTCTCCTCCAGCCAGCCTCCATGCACCCTGCTATCCAATACACCTCCACCCTACTGTCTAGTCTCCTCCAGTCAGCACCCACCCAACTGTCCAGTCTCGATTTTACCTATAGATCTCCGCACCTGCTTTATCCAATCCTGATATAACTTCTACCAGCCATTATTACTAGGCGAATGCACGACATTGTGGGGCGAGCGTGAGCGAGAGCACGTACAGAACGTGGAGTAGTTGGAGCACGGGAACTGACATATTCGTGCGTCCAGTAAATAAACGAACGTGATGCGCAGCGAAGAAACAATGGTTCGGGCCAGGGCAGGCTTTAGTAATGCCCTGGCTGTTAACCATTGTTTCGTAGCGCGTAGTATAATTTCATAATTCACTTGACGGCTCGAAATGAAATGTTGATCTGCGTGCACATTACAACACGATAAACAATAGAGAAATTGAGTGATCATGAGGGTAGCTGACAATACACCAATGATTGCTGGTAATGCGTAATACAATGATAGAAGTACTGCTGTTGTTAGTACGGTAGACTACACTACACTAAGATCTTCCAATGCTGGTGATGACATTGTTGTCGTATGTAACACTGAATGGTGACGCAGCAAGCAGACCCTCAATAGTGACTACTTCTTGTTGAGCTATGTCCATAACGTTGCTGCCAAACGCATTTAGGGTGATGTACTCAGCACCGTCTGCTATTATGAGTTTTGCGCTGAGTTGTTTCTTGCAACGATCAATTCGTTGCACCATATCACACTTGGAGCAGCTACCCAAAATTTCGCTCGTGGGCGAAACCTTGGCCTTACAAGCCAGACATGCTGAATACATGTCAAGGCGTTGCACACCAACGACTTCAGCAGTCGTGATTGTGATGTAGTTCTCGGCTGTATCTGCATCTGCAACCTTGCCAATATCCTCGATCTGAACAATAGTGGCCCCTTCTTTAGGCATCGATAAATATTTTACTTGTTGGTATGAGCGAACGATGATGTTGGTAAGTCTATATGAATTGCCCATAACCATTCGCCCAATGTCTTTCTCCTATAATGTCATCCTTGCGGAGGATTTAGAATCGGAGATGGTTACGTCCTGCAGGCTACATCTTGTGGTAGATTGATGACATGCCCGCTGTAGGCATACTGTCCATGTGGTAGCCGATACAATGACATGATGGGTAGCACAGCAGAAACCAACATCTCTTCCACCTGGGTCAAACCCTGTGAGGAAATGGCATGACAATTAAATTTGTATAGATTGTTATCATATCAAACCCTGAGAGGCAGTACATGTTAATTGCTATCATAATTATGCAAGGTTTCACAAGACTGGTAATGACTATGTGAATGCACAAACCTGCAGCTGGGGGGGAATGGGGCCTGGATCCATGTTGTTAGCAGGGGAATACAGTTTCGGGATGTGCTTGTCCTGGCTGCAACGCATACATTCAGCAGAATGAGAGCTAAAGCGGAGGCCAGGGAATCCCTCACAGCAGGTGGTGCACTGTGGGCAATTCAGTGATGCAATCTGATTGTGCATTTTCCTCTGAACAGAACGCTCACTGTGGGCATCTCTATCGTATCTGTCCTGGTTAGATGCTCTCACTCTCTCCAGCCTGGCGTCTCTGTCTTCAGCAGTCTCAACTGCCAATCTCTCCTGTTGAGCTGCTCTCACTCTCTCCAGCCTGGCGTCTCTCTCTTCAGCAGTCTCAGTTGTCATTCTGTCCTGGTGAACTTCTCTCAGTCTCTCCAATCTTACATCTCTCTCTTCAGCAGTCTCAACTGCCAATCTCTCTTGTTGAGCTGCTCTCACTCTCTCCAGTCTTGTGTCTCTCTCTTCAGCAGTCTCAGTTGTCATTCTGTCCTGGTGAACTTCTCTCAGTCTCTCCAGCCTGGTGTCTCTCTCTTCAGCAGTCTCAACTGCCAATCTGTCCTGTTGAGCTGCTCTCAGTCTCTCCAGCCTGGTGTCTCTCTCTTCAGCAGTCTCAACTGCCAATCTGTCCTGTTGAGCTGCTCTCAGTCTCTCCAGCCTGGTGTCTCTCTCTTCAGCAGTCTCAACTGCCAATCTCTCCTGTTGAGCTGCTCTCAGTCTCTCCAGCCTGGTGTCTCTCTCTTCAGCAGTCTCAACTGCCAATCTCTCCTGTTGAGCTGCTCTCAGTGTCTCCAGCCTGGTGTCTCTCTCTTCAGCAGTCTCAACTGCCAATCTCTCCTGTTGGGCTGCTCTCAGTGTCTCCAGTCTGGTGTCTCTCTCTTCAGCAGTCTCAACTGCCAATCTCTCCTGTTGGGCTGCTCTCATTCTCTCCAGTCTGGACTCCCTTTCCTCACGGTTTTGAGCAGCGCGCCTAGCTCTGTCTCTCTCTCGTCGCTGCCTCAGCCGTCGTTCCTTTTCTTCCACTGTTTCAGCAGCACGGCGGGCCCTTTCTCGTTCCCTCCTACGTCGAAGTCTCTCTTCTTTGTTCCGGACGCTTGTTGTAGACTCCATCACGATTTTACACACATATAGCAAAGTAGTCAACGTGGCTTGTACGTTGCATGCAAAGTAGTGTACGTCCACGTAGCGTGTACGTTGCAATAATTTTAAAAGTGAACGTGCAAATAAGAGCAGGAAGTGATTTACGGCACGACGTACGATATATATATATATATATAGAAATATAGAAATAAAGAAAATTCACAGCAAACTCGTCTATGTGGGGCTCGCTCACGCTCGCCCCAATTATGTACAAAATGTATGATTACACTCCTGGTGTAGGAAAAATTGTGCCGCGTAAATAATGTAACCTAAACCTCACAGCACGCAGGAAAGGTCTACAGAGATTCTGACTACACCGTCGTGATCGCTATCATGCAGTGTTACAACCACACAATAATTGTGGTGAAACTCACCTTGGTGGTGGAGATACATGTAGCTACAAGCGCTTTTGTAGTGCCGTCGGCCGCCATTGCTCGATCGTGCTCTTCGACGTTGGCTGCCAGTACAGTCATACGAAGGGCTCACAAAGATTCTGACCACACAGCCGTAATCGCTGTCGTTCACTGACGCTTACATCACCGTGCTGGCAAGGTTGTAAGTACTGTTATAGTTTCGTGTCTTCCCTTTGGTCGCCATTGCTAGCGTTCGACTGAGCGTGGTTGCCACGTGGCATGTGCGTTAATAACGAATTGCAATAATTAGCTTGCGCTACGGCGAGGCAACCGCGGAGTTGCAACGGCTACCAGGAGTGCGGTTGCCCCTCGATTAATATAATATATATAATGTTTGAGTACTTAGGATTGGCCTACATAGATTCTGACTACACCACCGTGAACGCTATCAAGCACTGACCTGAATGATAAAAGTTGGTGCTGAAGCTCACCTTGGTGGTGGAGATATGAGCGCTTTTGTCTCGCCGTGGCTGCCATTGCTCGAGCGCTCTCTTCGACTTCCGGTGGCAGTACCGTTCTTAGGAAAGGCACACGAAAATTCTGACCCCACGGCCGTGATCGCTGTCGTTCACTGACGCTTGCATGCCAAAACTCACCGTGCTGGCTAAGTTGTGAGTGCTGTCTTGTCTTCCTTTTTGGTCGCCATTGCTCGCGATCAACTGAGCGTGGTTGCCACGTGGCATGTCCGTTAATTGGAACGAATTGTGAGAATGCGCTTGAGAGCACTCTAAATAATTTCTGATCTTCCCTATATATAGCTATCATGGTACTCACGTCATGTGTGATAATTGGAATGAACTGTCACACTAAGCTTGTGCTACCGTTTAACCGCGGCTACCAGGAGTGCGGTTGCCCCTCGATGATTGTAGAGAAAAATTATGACACTTTTCTGTTTCCTAACGGCATGGCATTTTGGAAGCAGTTCCATTTTGGAAGCAGTTCGTTTTCAATATATGCCGGCCATGCATCAGCATTATCCCCTGACAGTTTCCCCTGAGTGGTCCTTCGTTCAGTGTTGATGACTCATACTCCAGAAACTCCCATAGATGTCAGATGAACGTGTGTGCTGCTCTTCTGATGCTGACACCCAATTGGGTCTTGGCATATCCGCAGGCTCAGAAATGAGGCGACATCTGGCAGCTTGAATAGATATCGCACCAACTCTGCGAAGGACTTGGCTGTAAGGTTGTTAAAGATATGCATGCACATTAAATTTAGCAAAAAAAAACACGCTGAGGTGAGAAATGATGGCCCTATACTGAGTTTCTGTGGGGTAATTACTAAACAACAGAACACTGACATCATGTTGTAAACAGTAGGAAGCCAACCCTTCGCACAGGGAGGAAGGGAGGGTCTGCATGTGCCTACATTTGAGTTGTATTGACGGAATGCAATTGTGCGTGGGTAGTTAGCAATCAACTGCGATACCCGACACGTACAATCACAGTCGACCTGCTCGTTGCTCCCCTCAACTTTAAACACCAACAGGTAGCTATACACGGCATAGCACAGCATCTTGCTGCACTGAAAGCCTGGAGAAAATCATTTCTGTTGCAATCAGCAATGCTGCAGGTCAACATTCTGTCCTGTAAGTGCGTGCCCAGACCCTTCCTCGGGCCCAGACCCTTCCTCCCTGTGCGAAGGGTCTGGTTCCAAGACATAAGTTAAGAATGTCGGCTTTCAACTAGGCCCTAGTAAGGAGCCAACAATAGAGCAACTCCCCTTACCAAAGTACAGGCGCTTCTTGTAAAAGGATACACTGTACAGCACTATACTAAAACGGTTTCTATTTGAAGCACAACCAGTCAAAACCCAAGTATTGGTGATACAAAACTCACCATTTTGGAGCAGCTAACACTTTTGCAGCTGATTTCAAGTTCTCTTTGCGGATAGTGTGGAGGATTATGATATCCAATCCCCAGTACGGCACACAGTGACACCACGGTACCGCACACCTGCAGGTCCATTTCCATTTCCGTTTCCGTTTCCATCGTTCCTGGTTTTACCACTACCCGTGGCTGCAACGTGACAGCTGATTAAATTACTGCTTCTGCACGGGCAACATATGGTCAATGTGCCTCAGTGCGCCGTTATAAACATGGAGGTTTGCAATACTTCAACCAGTGTCGCAAGAAAGCCATTATATTCATGTCTCCCATACCTGGGGAGCAGGACCGGGGATACTTGTGGGACAGCCCCACATGAAGACAGGCACAAGATGGGTGTGAACAGCCCTTGGCCGTGGCTACGCTAGTAGCCACCGGCTTGGCCATGTTGGTACTCTGCGAGACAGAGGAAGAACATGTTGCTTACCCGTGGGGGTTGGGTTACACTGTAGCTTGCTTGACTGCTTGGAGTACATGTACATGTAGGTCTTCTGAGTTACAAATCAGTCACGCGGCAATATCGCTCTTTGTTTTCAAGGCATTTCCAGCTTCACCAAAGTCCGAGACACTTCTATAGCTAACCAGGACAGCTCACCTTGTGAACCGTCGATCCTCTAAGCGGCGAAAAATGACGAACGAGCTGGTCCGACAAACAAACCGCAGTGAACAGCGAGATCAGGCCAGTGGCCCTCTCGCACATTCTGCCAAGTGCCAACTGCCTTTCGCCAACCACTGAGTGTACTCTGTCCCGGAGCGTTCAGTTCTGAGTCTACAATTCGTGCATTAGCTCGGCTGTGAAGGTAAACGCCTACAAAATAACCACGTGTTCACATGGTTTTGTTCTGCAATCTGATTGGTTCCGCCAGATCCAGGCGCCTGAAGTTGACAGCTTTTCTCGCGAATGTTACCAGGCTCTCTCCTCCCCCCGTTTTTTGAGGAGAGAGCCTGGGAACGAGGCTAGTCTAAGGAAGGCAGAAGCTGTTGGGCCAACGTGACTGTATAGGATCGCAATGACCACTTCCTGTGGTTTCACTGTCAACACGGAGTCAAGGGTTCTGTAGTAAACAACAGGTCAATAGGCCAGCACTGTGCCTGGGGGCATGTGGAGTCCTTGAACAAACTACATGTATACTGTTGAGATGCGTCTTGAGGTTGTGTCCACCCACAGACTGGGCAGTTTCTTCTAGCAACGACTGTTAACATCTGCATGTTTGTGTTTGCGTTTACATTCCTGATTTCCATCACATTTCTGCATGCATTGCACCAGTGTACATGTGTGTGTGTGTGTGTGTGTGTGTGTCTTGTCTAATGTCATGTACGTATACTTTTCATGCAGGTAAGATACTTGGGCTGTGCTTTCAGGAGGAGCAGCTGTGTCAAGAGATTGGAGACCTGCTGGCAAAGTAAGGGGTCGTGAATACTGAGACAGTGTTTGCATAGCGAATGAATGCTGTTCTGTTTTCAGTGGCAAACTAACTGCCTATGTCCGTGCATGACAATGAAAGGTGATTGCTAAACTGTTCATGAGCATGAGCAAGGTATATTTCACGGGGGGGAGGGGGGGGGGGGGGGGGAGGGGGGGGGGGACAAAACATTTTCAAGGGGGGATGAATGCCCCCTCCTCCCAAAGGAAACCCCGTTGATGGATCTCTCCTTCTCCACATGAACGGGATTAGAAAACAGATCTCCGGCCTAGTAGGGTCTCCAGTTGTAAGCTAGTGAAATCAAACTTACTCGACACAAAGCAGGGAGGGTAGTCAACATGCAGACTAAACATCATTACAGCAGCTCACACTGTAGCCGTCGTATGCTGGTTAAATCAATTCCAGCAAACTATTCACCAAAAATCTCCAGTGCGAAGACCGCCAGCAACTCGATTCTACTGTTGGGAGACACGCCATAGAAGCTCTAGGGCGGGACGAAAGCATTTGGTGCGCGTATCTGTGTGCAGGGATCCCGTAACCTTAAGGGAAAAGAACACCCTGCTGTTGCATAAACTGAACAAAAATCCTATAACTGGGTATGTGCGTTGTGTAAGGTTGCCGTTCCCAGGCTGTTTCTCCTACGGCCTGGGAACGAGGCTGCAAACATGTGCATGTTCTATGATGGGTGTCCCTTCTTGCACACTCAGCCTGAGTGGAGGTATCAGCAATGGCTATTCAAGTGAGGCCCACAGCATGACAGCAAGCATGAGGAGCAGCAGTGCACCTGCCATCAACCAGCAGGCACACTCAGTAAGTCCATGCGTCAATGTTCTATGAATGTACAGTACTGTCTGTCCTGTTTGAACCAGTTGAGTATACCGTAGTCGCACGTTATTAGGCGCATATTCGCTGTTAGGCGCAGGTTCAACTCTCATCCCAGGTACTCGCTGTTAAGCGGTACAGTCTTCTTTCAGAAACTCTGCCGTTTTCGATCATACGGAGTGGAAAACAGCTATAATTCCAATTGAAGAGCACTTCCTATTTGAGGAATGTCATTATTTAAATATTCGTTATTAGGCGCATCTCGCTTATAGGCGCATATTTACTTCCTGTGGAGTTATAGGCGCATGCGCCTAATAACGCGCGACTACGGTATATCATGATTATGCATTTAATGCAGCCCATACTTCAATGAACAGGGGTCTTGAAATCTTAGCTAGCAGCTAGTGGATTCCAGAATCAATAACTAGGTTGCTGTGTACTATGGGTGACATGATAACATGATAACATGTACCTCAGGTGTACTATGGGTGACATGATAACATGATACATGTACCTCAGTGGGCCGTACAATGCTCTCAACTGTATTTGTGGTTTTTGTTTTGAATTTTTATATGGAACCAAGTTGGCATGTGTCACACAAATTAACTCAGATTGGATGTGGAACTGCAACATAGTTTAGGGCAATTATGACATAACGTTATGTCACCATGGCAACACTACATGTAGAAGCTGTGCATGTTGATTTGTCATGTTTTTCATTGACCTCAGAGATCAGATCACCACGGGGTTGTATTCACAGGGCCGTGGTGAAAACCCGGTCCGGTCCGGTCCGGGTTTTCACCACGGGGTTGTACTCACAGTTCGTTCTCCCGTACCTCCCAGTTCCCTGCCTCTGGCTCCCACCACAAAGTGGATGTTTTGGAAATGCTAGAAACTGCTGGTAGGAGCTACCTAGGCCAACCCTTCAGCGATGATGCAGACAGCCAGGACAGTCTACCGTCCGACACCATCACTTTCGAAGCCACTCCAGCATACGACCATCAGCAATACAAAGAGTTGACTCGAAAGTCAAGAGCATCTAAAGATCACAGATCTTCCGAATCATCTGTCGCTGCCAAACCAAAGAGCAAGGGAGGAAGGAACTCGCATGCGACCAAGTCCACCTCCCCAAAGAACATTCCTGGAGTGAGTCCTGCAGCCCAGATGCCACAAAGCTTTTCCATGTCTCCCAAACAGACAAGGCATAGGGCGAGCTCCTTCAAACAGAATGGCTCCACGAATCATAGCCAACGGGGCCAACTGCAGCATGCTTCAAGCTTCAGCAGTAAGAGCTACCCGGTGAAAGACCATAAGGAGCGCAATGGCTCACTGCCAAGTAGTCGATCCACTAGCCCGTACTCTACCAGTCCTCAGAAGAAGCACACTGGAACCAGGGAACCTCACGTGGAAGCTGACAGTGGCAGTGCAGATGGTAACAGGATTGTTAGAAAGCTGTTTGGTCCTGATACCACTTCTGGGGATTGTGAGCCCACTCCAGCCACATCCTCCTCCTCCTCCAATACTCTGCAGACCCTCTTCTCTCAGAGCTCAGGAGAGAGTGAGAGAGTACCCAGCACTGTGTCTGCCAATAAAGGTACCGATGTACAACTGAAGGCCATCTCTCTTGCTGAGATTGAGCAGCAGATGAAGGCCGAAGCTCCCAGTCCTGAAGGAGCAATCCCTTTCACACTGTTCAACTCAACGTCCCACACCCAGCCAGATGCTCATTCTGGCCGTGACCAGCATGTCTCCCCGGATGAAAAGGCTCAAGTTCTCTTGCAACCGTCTGCATTTGTGACCACACCCTTGAACACTTCTGTGAACAGTCCACAGGTGACCACTGCCGTCACTACGGAGTACGCCTTCTCTCCTTCACAGGGTGCTCGGAATGTGAGTACTTCCCCTGTGCAAAGTTTTGCTTCACCTGCGGGCCACTCACGCCCTCTACTGTCCACTCCTGGGACTGTGTCCATTTTGGTAGCACCTCCAAGTCCAGTTGTAACACAGATCCGTTCGAGTGGAACATTCATGTCTCCATCCACACACTCTCGTTTGACTCAGTCATTCCCGCCCATACCTCCCTTGATGCACTCACCAGGAATGAAAGCGGCTCCAATTGCTTCCATAAAGAACAGCAAAGAAGAGACCTCTACAGATGGTAGGAGGGGACACGCCGTGGAACATTCTTCTCAGCCTGTTCACAATCTTCACGTGAGCTTTGACGAGGCATTACCGGATGAGAGACAGCGAATAACGCAGAGATCTAGAACTGTCTCTGAACCTTCAGTGTTTGCGAACAGAACACCCTCCACTACAGGGTCGGAGAGTACTGCACCGGCCACAGTACCAGCCAGCTCTGGGGTATGTTACGTCCACACTTGTGATATGCACAACTCATTACTGTATGTACATGTGACAGTACTGTGTGTTATTCCGTCCAAAATTTATCGGTCAAAAATGAGTTGATATAGCTTTCTCCACACAGTGCGCAAGTACAGATGTGTATGTTAGAATGAGTAGTTATGCCCACTAGCATAAAAATGTTTTCATACAGGTCAGTGCACATTCTGTCTCCCTTTGTGCTACATGTATCTAAAAGTGCCTGAGAAGTTGATCACCATAGTGCTAAGACGCTTCTGCAGTGTACAGTGTGTTTACCCGACTTTTCCATTTTTGACCGCCCTGATCTTTGTTCTTATTTCAGCTCACTCCCCTGCCCGAGCTAGACGTCTCGCACAGCAGCTCCAGTACTGTGCCAAGCACTCTGATGTCACCCATGCAGTTTGCAACTAGGCAGAACACAGATGCCGTGAGCCAAGACGAGTTCGATGGACTTACCCGTGAACAGTTTCAGCAAGCGCTGGTGTACTTAATCCAGGTAAGGTGCTCAAGTATCTTGTATCACATGTATACGATAAAATGATGCTGTCGTTCAGGTCCCAATGTACTTTTACCTAATAATTCCGAACGGCCAACTGCATGCATTTCTGCAGTCATGTCCCTTGTCAACTAGGCAGATATACCACTCATCTCCATCCTGCAGCATGATGATGACTTCCTTGGCAAAGTGCACCAAGCTTACCAGCAAAGCCTTGCTGAGAAGCAGCTGAGAACGTAGTCATCAGTCATTGTGGTCATGTACCCAACCCCTTGTCATTAGTCACTCAGTGACCAGAAACTTGATCTGTGTTGTGTGTCTTGTGTTCATGTACATGTACATCCTCAAGTGCTGTTTGTCATGTTTAGTTGTTCGTCCTCATGTTCGCATGTACGTGTATGTCCTCCTCCTCGAATGTTATCTGTCATGTTGTATGTACATCCTCAAGTGATTTGTTATGTTTATTACATGTACATCCTCAAGTGCCAATTGTCATGTTTGCATGTACGTCATCAAGCATTATCACAGTAGTAAAATGCATTATTCACAAGTTTTGTACCAGCAAAAATGAACAACGTGCCTTTATTGGTTGATTTTGGACTACCTATATACATGGTTGGTGTCTGTGGCTGTTCTGTGATCATTTATTAACTTTGTGTTTTGTGTATGTCATGTTGCTTGTAACCGTCATCGTCATGTTTGTGTACCCTGCATTCTCTTTCTCTGTTTCTTCAGCTATCTTTGCACTTCCTCCTCTTCTTACTTACATCCCATTTGTATTTTTGTATCCTCTCTCTTGTCCTTTAAGACTTGCCTTTCTTCCTGACATACTCTCTCCCCTACCCCTCTCTTCCTCCCATCCATCCTTCCTCCCTACATCCCCCCCCCCCCCCCCCCCCCCCCCTCCATCTCCGTCTGTCTCTTTTGCCATCTCTCTCTATCTTTATAATCCCAGTTCAATCTCTTCTTTTCTTCCTTCTGTTCCAGGCGTTTCTCAACGCCTCCACATCTACAAAAGGATTCACCAAGTGACTGCTCTCACTGAATAATAACTACACAAACAATACAGTCATAGTTAATATACATATCGTACAGGTCCGTAAGAGCTAGGTTCGTTCATGTACTCCCTAGCACAATATGAAGTCCTACAGCACAACAATTCAGGGTTTCAGTTGGTGTATCAGCAAGGCATTCACCCCCCTCCCCCCCCCCCCCCCCCCCCCCCCCTCCCCTCCTCAAATGGGTATGATGGGAGCGACGCTAGGTGACTTATGCCTCCCGCTAGGTGACTTATGCCTCCCCCTAGCCTTGTTCCCAGGCCTACCCCAGCCGTTTTCTATTCTTTGGTTGCAAGAGAGTACTGTTTCATTGTTCAAGGGGGAGTGAAACTATGGTAAATGGGGGAAGGTAGCCTCGTTGCCAGGCCTGCCCCATTTCTGTTCTTCGGTTTGCTTTCACAATCGTGTATGTGAATGCAAACCAAAGAACAGAAAACAGGGCAGGCCTGGCAACGAGGCTACCTTCCCCATTACCATATAGTTTCACTCGCCCTTGAACAATGAAACACTGGTACTATGCTTCAATCTTGCACCCAGCATATGAGAAAATGAAGGGAAAAAGAATTATTTCAGCTCTCCTTTGCTTCCATCCTACAGCTGAACTATTAACATCTGCGTTGCTGTCCTACCCGTCCACTGTAAGTCAGTATTATGATTTAACCTCTAACTGCAATCATATTATTTGGTGATCACACAATCTGAAAAGGTATAGCAAATAGTGCAAGTTCTCAATCTTGCATGGAAAACAAATTGTAGCAGTCTATAAAGGGGTAGTGTACACAAATTCTCATTGCATAACTTCTTGTGGGACTAAGTTCATGATCGTTTGCTCGCTGTGCAGCATGTACATGTACATATATACACACCAAAACTAAATTGACTCGGTTAGGGTTACAGTGAAGGGGCTGCCAGGAATGTTGGCCCCAGCCCACAGTAGTATGATCTTGTAGACGCCTGGACGTTTGGGGTTATAGAATGCCAAAACTGTTTCTCTCTTGTCGGGATCATGGCGGGACATTCCAATCTCAAATCCTCCATCTGGTCCCTGGACCTCGTAGTTGAGGAAACCATACCCAGCATCTGCCACATCAATTGTGAAGGTACCCTGGCCAACTGTCCCATTCTCTAGGCCAGGACCATATGCTTTCACATTTTCTGGAGTTGGCGGTGGTAAGATTTTGACCTTGTACGGACTGCCTTGTATTTCAAATCCATTGCACCGAACGTGTACGGTACAAGTGTCTTCTGTTTCTGGGGATCCAACACTGCAATGGTAGTTTTCGTCGCTAGTTTTCTGGATCTTCCCCCTGATCCTTTTCATCCCCTTGGAGCATCCGTAGACCTTGAGCGTGTCAAACTGTGGGGTAGCATCCCTCTCTACTTGCACAGTGCACTCTATTTCCTTTCCACGGGTAATCACCTTTCGTGGGGGTAGGATGCTGTACTGAAATGGATCACAACAATGCACTTGAAACGGGCTTTTGGGGATATGTTTGCCATCCCACTGGACCGAGATCTTGTATTGGCCTGGTTTTACTGGTAAGTAACTGACATCGTAACGAGTCTCATCCATCGCAGAGATCAAACTTTCAACCTCCTCTCCCTCACCGTTGATATCAACTGTGAGTTCCCCTGATCCAGCACTTTCAGTATAGACAGAGAACTTGTTCCAATGTGCGATTTGTGCTGTGATCAATCCTTTGCCCATTGCTCGACACTGCAGAGCATCAGATGGGACAAGCTTGAATGGTGATCCTGAGATATTCTTGTCCTCAAATTTGATACTAACCAGCTGCTCATCAGTTTCTTTTATTTGAAACTGAATCGGATAATTCCCATCGCAGCCCTGCATTACCGTGACTGGAATGTCCTCAGTAGTAGTTGCAGTTTCAAGTGATGCTGTTAGATCACCGTCTGTGAGGGCACGGTTTGGGCCACGCACCACGAGGGTTATTGCACCTTGATTGCATTCTGCTCCCTCAACACAGAAGTCCTTTGGTGCAAGGGGTGGTACTACTTGGATGTCAAACGGACTACCACGAATCTGTTCTCCGTCCCAGCTGATGTGTACCGTGTAGGTATCCGGCTCGAGTGGATCAATGGTGCACTTGTAGGTGTGGCCGTCACTCCTCTCGGTTTCTCCGGTAAGTATCTCACCCTCAGCATGTGTAGCAAATATGGTTATGTCGCCATCCGCCACAGTATCTGCTACAACAGTGAACTGTGCCGACTTTCCTAGGACGAAAAGGTCAGTGGACACTTCTTTGGACACCATTAGTTGGCTTGGTGCTATTATCTTCTTGCTGGGGACTTCAAATTTGCTACCTGGAATGTGTGAGGTATAGCATGCATTTCCAAACAACACAGCGATGTGGTAGATGCCACGCTTCTGTGGTTGGTACACCACTTTGTAATCCTTTTCATTCACAGCTGTGATAGTTGGTTCAAGTACTTCACCCTCTCCTTCAATCTCAACAATCACCTTTGAACTCTCAGTTAGTGCACCCGGTGTGTGCACTAAGAACTTGTTCCATTCACCAGCCTTGGCGGAATCTATGCCTTCACCTTCTGCATGGCACTTTTGTGAGGGATCTGATACGGTAAGTTTGAAAGGGCTTCCAGGGATGGGGATCCCAGCAAACATGATGGCTAATTTTTCCTCTCCTGGTGACGCTGGGGTGTATACAGCAGAGGTTGTGCCGTCATCTTTGCCTAGTAGCGTTATTTCAGAGTCTGCAATAGCAGTCTCTTCATTACTCAGTGGGGTGGCAAGATGTTTTGGGATGACTGTAATCTTTCCAACACCTGCTTTCTTGGAGTCGATTGTGAATGCGAATGGCTCCCCAGGTGAAGCTAAGTTGCTGAAGCCTGATACTCGGCAATTCTCTGGGAAGGCTTCTCTGGTGTAGTTTATAGCCATGGGGCTACCACTGATTTCATTCCCCGTTTCTCGACTCAGAACACGGACAAAGTACATTCCTTGGTGTTGAGCTTTGAGGGAGAACTGCAAGCAACTGTCATCAATTTTCTTGATCCTTACCTCATGCTGGCTACCATCTTCTCTGAAGATTGCATAGGCCTTCAGTGTTTCCTTCTTGTGGTCAGTTGTGAGGTCCAGGAGTATGGGACTGGCTGGAAATGTTTGAGGAGAAACGGCAACGAAAGTGAGTGGTGAACCTGGGATAGCATCGTCCTGCCACAGGAGGTGGGTTTCATGTATTCCAAGTGTGGTTGGAGTGTATTTAATGGTGTACATTCTCGGCTGTTCTTCTGTTGCGTTGACGTGTGTTGGACAAATTTCCTCTTGTTCTTGTGGTGGTTTGCTCTCAGTCTGAACATCAAGTTTACCCTTTCCAGCTCCTGTTGTGTTGACTTTGAACTGAAGTTCATCGTTCACTAAACAGGGGAATGGGAGAGTGGATTCCATACCTATTATCTTGCATTTAGAAGCATTCGGGCGGGCCAGGTCAACTATGATTGGCGATCCTGCAATGTGTGTGTCTGACAAAACTACATCGACTGTGTAGAGGTCTGGCTCTGGCGGGGTGAACTTTATGCTGTACAACCCTTGAGGCTGTTTTTCCACTGTGATTGGGACCTCCCTGACTTCATCTCCTTCACAGGTTGCTCTTAGTACGTTCTTTCCTTCCCCAGAAACGAGGGCATTTTCTGGACCACACACCAATATTGTTACAGCATCGTGGTTGGATTGCACTCCTTCGACATAGAATTCACTTGGAAGTGGTAAAACCTGAATGTCAAACGGGCTGCCATGGATTTCCTCTCCATCCCAGTGGATATGTACTGTGTAGGTGTCTGCCTTGGGTGGATGAATCGTGCAGTTGTAGGTGCATGCGTCATTCTTCTCAGTCTCTCCAGTAAGCACCTCACTCTCGGCGGAAGTGGCAAAGATAGTTAGCTCGCCATCTGCCTCAGTATCTGCTACAACTGTGTACGGTACTGACCTCCCACCAGAATCTTCAGTGGACACTTCTTCAGATACTGATAGTTGACTTGGTGCTATTATCCTTTTGCAGGGAATTTCAAATGTGCTGCCTGGAATGTGTGAGGTATGGTGAGTATTTCCGAACAGGACTTCAATGTGGTAAGTACCACGCTTGTGCGGTAGGTAGGCCACTTCAGAATCATTCTCATTCACTTCTGTGATGGTTGGCTGCAGTGTATCACCCTCTCCTTCAATGTTTACAGTCAGCTTCAAAGCCCCATTGGACGAACCTGGTGTGTGAACCAAGAATTTATTCCACTCACCTGCTTTGGCTGACACTATACCTTCACCTTGCGCATGGCAGTCTTGTGAGGGATCGGATATGGTAAGCTTGAATGGGCTTCCCGGGATGGGAATCCCAGCAAATGCCACAGTTAGTTCTTTCTCTCCAGGTGAAGTCGGAGTGTATGTGGCCAAGGTTGTTCCACTGTTGTCGTTGATTAGTTTGAATTCTGACTCTGCCAGATCAGTTTCATCTGTGTTGGATGAGGCACCCACTGATTGTTGAGAGATTGTAACCGTACCGGTGCCTGCTTGCGTGGAATCAATGGTGAATGTAAATGGTTTTCCGGATGAAGCTATGCTGCTGAAGCCTGTCATTTGGCAAGCTTCTGGGAAGGCTTCTTTGGTGTACTTCACAATCATAGGACTACCACTGATTTCACTCCCCGAGTCTTCATCCAGAACGTGGACAAAGTATATTCCTGGGCATTGGGCTTTGAAGGACAGCTGCAGGCGACGTTCACCAAGTTCGTTAATACTCACCTCGTGTTGGCTACCATCTTCTTTGCAGATTGCATAAGTCTTCAGTGCTTCTTTCTTGTGGTCCGTTGTGAGATCCAGGACAATGGGGCTGGCTGGAAATATTTGAGGAGAAATGACATCAAAGGTGAGTGGTGAGCTTGGGATGGATTCATCTCCCCAGCAGAGGTGCATATTGTGTGTTCCGTGAGTGGTTGGTATGTATTTGATGTTGTATATCCTTGGTTCTTCTTCAGCAACTTTCACATTTGGCTTGCGGGTCTCCTCCGGTTCTTGCAGGGATTTGATCTCGGTCTGGACACTAAGAGAACCCCTACCAGCGTCTTGTGCATTCACTTGGAAGCTAATGTCATCATTCACAAGGAATGGGGATGAGAGAGATTCTAATCCGATTACTTGGCATTTTGTAGCATCACTTTGGTCCAGGTCGACTGTGAAAGGTGAGCCTGGAATGTGTCCACCTGACAACAGTACATTGAGGGTGTAGATATCTCGCTGTGGTGGGGTGAACCGGATTCCGTACTGGTCTGGGGATCGCTCCTCCACTGTGACGGCGACCTCTCCGACTTCACTTCCTTCGCAGTGTATTTCCATCATCCCCCTACCTGCATTGCTTGTGTCGATACACATGCTGACTTCCCCTGTGTCGAGTCCACCTGTTGGTGGTTCAACAACGATGACTTTCTCCGCGTTCGCCTGCAAATCAAGCTCAAAAGGTGAACCTTGAACTTCCATTCCTGCGTAAGAAACTGACACTGTGTAAAGATCATACTCTGGAGGAGTGAATACGAAACCATTTGGTTGGTCATCCGTCCCAAGGAGTTTGACTTCAATATCTCCACATTCTTCTCCTTTACATGCGGCCATTAGTTCTCCTTGACCAGCTTCACTGGTGTCAATTTCAAAATGGACCGGTTTTCCGACTTCAGCAGAGACAGGTCCAGTGCAGCGCACCTTTTCTGGCTGTGCTAGTGAATGCAGAGGGAACACAAATGGTGAACCATTCAGGGGCTTTTTGTCCAGCAGTATACTTACTGTATACAAATCTGGTTCAGGAGGTATGAAGGAGACTTTGTATTCATCGGGTGCAGTCTCTTCTATTTGAATGGGATGAGAACCAAACTGTTCTCCTGCGACTTTTGCTGTGATCTTACCTCCACGCACATGTAATATTTTGCAGAAGGCAAGTACAGGGGAGTTGGTTCTCCTGGGAGTGACTGTGTTGACAAGTTCCACTTCTGGCAAGCTGAGGTCAATACGAAATGGAGACCCTCTCATTTGTCTCCCCCCAAAGCTGACATCAAGGGTGTATACATCTGCCTGCTTGACTTCGTACTTTATTCTGTACTTATTAGAGGCCAGCCTGTCCACTTTAACAGGAACGTTCTCTCCTCGGTTTCGCTTTGCAACCACCTCCAGCGTTTCACTGCTGTCACCAGAACAGTCCAGATCCAGGCACACCATCTCTCCACTTCCGGCTTTGTCCGGAACACGGATCTGGGAAATTGAGGCTGTGCGAGCATGTCTGATTTGCCGAAATTGTGTGAGGTATGTCATCCTTTCAATCTGGCTCAGCTCGGGATTTGCAAATTCCTCCGGTGAAATAATCCTCTCTACTCCGAGGAGCCTTTCTGCAGCCTCCATGCTCTTGCTGCAGTTCTCTACTGCATGTTCTGCGGTCATTTGTCGGTACTCAGGAAATGAGCCATCAGAGAAGGAATTGGTAAGGGCTCCCAGGGCTCGGCCATCGACCCAGGAAGTGGAGAAATCGGTGACATTCTCCTTTGGAATTTCTTCCTGCACCCATGACAAGAGAGCCCTCTGGCCAGGAGAATTGTGTCCAAAAAAGTAGGATAGGTAGGTCATTACAGCCTTCTCACTTGGATTGTTGAGAGCAAGATCTTCTGCATTTAAGATCTTGGGCACTCCGAGGTCCTCTTCTGCTTTGCTCATGGCTTTAGTCAGCTGCTTGAGGGGATCGGCTGGAGTCACAGGAGACAGGCTCTTATTGTGTCGGCAGAATTCAACGAGAGCTACAAGGTTGGCTCCATTGGCCCAATCAGATGTAAAGTTGGTGATTTTCCTTCCTGGTAGGAGGGCGTTGAACAACCTCAGTAGCTTGCTTTGGTCTGTTCCGCTCATTTGGTATCGCAGAATCAGCTGCCACACGAGGCCGAGAATGAGGTGTAGTTTGTTGTCGAGAATATCACTTGGTCCTATGAGTACAGGAAGTGGGGTATTCTAGATTTAGAGGGGTGTAATAGCTTTCTAACCATGTTGAATTTTGATGGGTGTATGTATATTTACCACCACCATAGCAACATAGTATCTAATGATGTAGATCCATTGATGTTGTTCGCCCAGTAAGAGAGTTTGACAAGATTAGGTAGCTACATAGCTTTACCATGAAAATAAGTTAGTACAGCTTGTTTAGCTTCTCAGTGAGCAGAGATACGATGGAGATCAACAGTAGTGATCAATTGCATGCAAACGTGTACTATAGCGGTATGCTCTCCCTTACAGTCATGCATTAGCAATTTGCTGCTATTGCTTATCCATGTATGGCCAACTACATTGGTGAATCCTGCAATGGTCAAGGTAGAGTAGTCTTTTCTGTAGCTTCCTATACTTCCTATAGCTGTAAACACTTACATAACCACCTGTTGCATGCATGTGCATAAAGCTTGAGTTAATACGCTTACTATTGTGACGTGCTGCTATGGAAACGAATTGTACTACTGCTACTGTAAACACTGCAGCAATCCGTGAGCATCCAAGCACGTCCGGCAGGCCTGGCAGCCACCAGACCAATGTCTGAGATTTTGTTTGTAAATTCGCTGGGGTCATCATCCTGTTTATTTCATGCTGCTATTGACTAGTTTGCTAGCTGGACTGTGTTGGATACTTAGCCAGAAAAGCCAGCAGAGGTGACCTTCAGAGCTACATGTTGGAAATGCTCCACAACTGGAGTGCTTTGCACGCCAATGTACGTACCAGCATAAAATTTTCTGCACATCGCATGGATAATCAGCTGCCTTACAAACTCCACAGATGTGCGTAGTGCCATGGTGACCTTTGATACTGCCTGACCATAGCAAAAGTGTCTCCACCGCCCCTTGCAATTAGGTACTAATTACTCAGTCACCCAAATTATTGGCATACTGGTCAAAACATAATTATATGACTATGCTGTCACTGGGACTTACCAATATTCACGAGCTGCATGTTCTCTGTAGTTGTCATGAACTTAAATGCAATGGTCAGGTTTTCAAGCTTTTGGAAGTGGCCAACTGGCTTTGGATGGTACCTGCATGAGGAGAAGAGTGATGCATCATGTTGGGCATGGATGAATAGGAGAGCGCCAGTTTGTATAACATCGTGCAATTTTGATCCCTATATGGGATATTGTACCTGGGCCACAGGGCAAACGTAACAACTGCGCATACCATACTGATCTATTGACAAGATACATTACAATTGAGAGAATATTATTAAAAGCGTAACCTTACAAAGCAGGAGGTTACAAAGCATGTACAAGAATGTGCTGATGCTGAGCTTATAGTAGCAGCAGGCTGATATAGCTTTTAGGTCTATAGGCTATAGCTGATCTACAGGAGCATATACAGATACAGCTGTGAGATGTTATGAGAGTGTGGCATATTGCACTTAGAAAGGGACACTATAAGATACATGGCAAAGGTCAAATGCTTTTTTTGTAGCCTTGTGTGGTGTGCGAGAGTCTGACTTCGCTGGAGGGGCCGGAGAACGAGGTACATGAATAGCTATCTGATAATATTCTGAAGTGGTTGGTTCCCAGGATTACGGCCTGGGAACGAGGCTAAGTATTAATCCGGTTATGCAAAGCTGACTTGCATACTCAGGTAACAACATATTATGTTAACCTTGAGTTTGGGCTTTTACATCAGGCTTAGCACAGATTGCTATTTCTGTCTCCCGTAACAGCTGAAGATCCTTGAGTCCCTGGGTCCCCGGGTCACGGGTCCTCGGGTCCACTGTATATAGTGTCCCACTTAGAAATGGTGAGGGGATTCCTCCCTTGTATATCAATATAATATTATTAAGATTTTTAATGTGCGTGTGTGTGTGTGTGACGGAAGTGGGATGTTCGTGGGGCGGGACTAGACTAGTGACGCACGACCTTCATACTCAGTAGTCAATGTACTGAACTTCGAACTCTGCGAAGAACTTTCGAGAACATTGGGCATGCATGGGCTGGAATCTTCCAGAACAGGTGAGGCTACAAGCGGACGCAATCGGGGAGCTACAGTTGAAGCGGACGCAATCTGGGAGCAGCAGTTGAAGCGGACGCAATCAGGGAGCAGCAGCCGAAGCGGACGCAATCGGGGAGGAGCAGTTGAAGCGAACGCAAGTGGCGAGCAGCAGCTGAAGGGACGGGGAAAAGCGCAATCGGGGAGCAGCAGCTGAAGCTACACAATCGGGGAGCAGCAGCTCTGCACAGAGAGCTGTCCGGCGCCGGATTACTCACGTAGGCAAACGAGGGGGAAGTAGCTGAGCGAGCGAAGCGAGCGAAGCTACTTGTACATATGATAATTATGTTTATGCATGAGCTGACAGGGCACATCTTTGTGCTCTGTATAACACAAAGTGACTGGATAATCCATGGCTTGCATGCATTCCGATATGTGTTATAGCCCATCCGGCTCAAGGCAACCTTATAAGAGGTAATGGCACTCCTTGGTAAAAGCTTCACAAGCATGTGTGTGTGTGTTATCAGTGTTGTATTTCGTACCTGGCACATTGTACGAACCATAACAAGGCACTTTTGACAAAAGCATTCCAGTGGCCTCTTAAAAGCTTTACAACTCACGTATGGTATGGCACATTGTACCACTCTACTAATCTATAAACTATGAACTATCATTTTTATTATTTCTATACTTGATTTACACAAGCTAGAGTATGTAGCCACAAAAGCCCTGATTCCAGTCTACGTATGTTATTTTCATATAGCTTGCGTCGTGCTATAGACTGCACCAATGGTGCACAACTTGGCTAAAATTTGAAGCAGGGATCACACATACACACTACTGTAACAAAGTGTGTGAACGCTTCAATCTGATCCAACAAAAGACAAATGTGAAAGGTAGATATGCCGATGTGGGGCCCCTACTAGCTATCAGCAAGACAAGGACATATGCCAGAGAGGATCCAACACTTTGAACTATGTACAATAGAAAATGGCAGCTGTGATAACAGGAACCTCTTACTGAACTACGAACTAGACTGATATGCTGCTGTATAAGGTTGCACATGGACTTTGTGTGGATATCAGTTTAGGTTATAATATCTGTTATAAGGTGGTTTCCGATCAAGTGGTGCAGTGTTTTTCCAAAGTGTCAGAATGCTGTTAAGTGGGAGTTGAATAAGCTTATGTGATTATAATAACAGTTTACTTGGTACAGTTAGCTAGTGGCTCAGTTATATAATAATACAGTAGCACTGCACGCCAAACGTGTGAGGGAGTGCTGGTTAAGCATCCAATGTATTGTAGTGTGTGCACACTGTCTATATATATGTACCATCCTCCAACGCTAGTCAAAACATCAAATGCATATATTGCATACCCAAGTTCTTATGGACGTATACGCATTGTGTAAACGTGACTGAATGTACAGCTGATGCACTATGGCAGATGAACTGCTCAGTAAGGGCACATTATCAGGCAAAAATTTTGCCATAAAGGGAGGAAGACAACAGCGTCAAGGTAAGAACCACAGCAGGTTTAATGATGGTATGTTGTTACTACAAACATGCAAAAATAAACTTGAACAACATTAACTCGTTAATCTCTAGATATGTAGCCAATTAAATGCATGTTTGAGCAAAATATGCAGGACCGCCTTACAGCAAACAATACATTGGTGGTGGTGCACACAGACTTACAATAGCTAGCTACATACGTACAGCAATATATTGTTATGTAAGGAGTAAGCTGCCTTTAACACTTTAACCACTGAATTCTTCCCACCAAGACAACACATTTTCATGCATTCAGCGCACACCACTTTCGTAGGTACTCCTCTCCCACAGCATTCGCTCCTCAGCGGCCAAACTTGGTGGGGCCCGCACACATGGAGAGACCTCTCTGGCAATACCGTTAATGATATTCATGACCCCCCACAAGCCCAGCAATCGGAGGTCAAAGGTGGATGTCAGCCGGATTTTCGCCCAGCATTTCCCTAAACTTGGGCCAGATCTGACTGATGGCACACCTTACACCACCAATTTGCAGGTTTTCTTGAGGCCCTGGGTGGGGTCTATGAATATCATTAGAATCAAAAATTCTCGGGTCGATGAATCTCATTAAAATCAAAAGACGCCCACGACAGCCCGAAGGGGGGGCCGCCGCCCCCCCTTCGAAACCCCCCCGCTTGTACGTTTAGTGGGGGAGGCGCGCCGAAATCTGACCAAATTTTTGGGTTCGTGCCTTAAAGTCGTCCCTAGGCCCTCTGAAGACTTTTTGGTCTCTTTTTGGACTGGCGAGAAGCCCTACAAGTGCATAGGGTCTAAATGACGCCTATAGACGTCAATGGGGCTTAAAGGGTTAATGAGATTCATAGTTGGTGAGAATGGGCCCTCAAAACGGCCTAGACTTGCACTGTGAGCCAGTTTGGCATGGTTTGCCGATTTTTAATGAGATTCATTGATCCTCCATGCACATATTAACACTTTAACCACTGAATTCTTCCCACCAAGACAACACATTTTCATGCATTCAGCGCACACCACTTTCGTAGGTACTCCTCTCCCACAGCATTCGCTCCTCATCGGCCAAACTTGGTGGGGCCCGCACACATGGAGAGACCTCTCTGGCAATACCGTTAATGATATTCATGACCCCCCACAAGCCCAGCAATCGGAGGTCAAAGGTGGATGTCAGCCGGATTTTCGCCCAGCATTTCCCTAAACTTGGGCCAGATCTGACTGATGGCACACCTTACACCACCAATTTGCAGGTTTTCTTGAGGCCCTGGGTGGGGTCTATGAATATCATTAGAATCAAAAATTCTCGGGTCAATGAATCTCATTAAAATCAAAAGACGCCCACGACAGCCCGAAGGGGGGGCCGCCGCCCCCCCTTCGAAACCCCCCCGCTTGTACGTTTAGTGGGGGAGGCGCGCCGAAATCTGACCAAATTTTTGGGTTCGTGCCTTAAAGTCGTCCCTAGGCCCTCTGAAGACTTTTTGGTCTCTTTTTGGACTGGCGAGAAGCCCTACAAGTGCATAGGGTCTAAATGACGCCTATAGACGTCAATGGGGCTTAAAGGGTTAATGAGATTCATAGTTGGTGAGAATGGGCCCTCAAAACGGCCTAGACTTGCACTGTGAGCCAGTTTGGCATGGTTTGCCGATTTTTAATGAGATTCATTGATCCTCCATGCACATATTAACACTTTAACCACTGAATTCTTCCCACCAAGACAACACATTTTCATGCATTCAGCGCACACCACTTTCGTAGGTACTCCTCTCCCACAGCATTCGCTCCTCAGCGGCCAAACTTGGTGGGGCCCGCACACATGGAGAGACCTCTCTGGCAATACCGTTAATGATATTCATGACCCCCCACAAGCCCAGCAATCGGAGGTCAAAGGTGGATGTCAGCCGGATTTTCGCCCAGCATTTCCCTAAACTTGGGCCAGATCTGACTGATGGCACACCTTACACCACCAATTTGCAGGTTTTCTTGAGGCCCTGGGTGGGGTCTATGAATATCATTAGAATCAAAAATTCTCGGGTCAATGAATCTCATTAAAATCAAAAGACGCCCACGACAGCCCGAAGGGGGGGCCGCCGCCCCCCCTTCGAAACCCCCCCGCTTGTACGTTTAGTGGGGGAGGCGCGCCGAAATCTGACCAAATTTTTGGGTTCGTGCCTTAAAGTCGTCCCTAGGCCCTCTGAAGACTTTTTGGTCTCTTTTTGGACTGGCGAGAAGCCCTACAAGTGCATAGGGTCTAAATGACGCCTATAGACGTCAATGGGGCTTAAAGGGTTAATAGCTCTTATAGAAGGGGACGTACAAGTCCTGCAATTGTTTACCACTATAGGTCTCCTCCCTCAGGGGGCCAAGATGTGATTAACACCTAGCCTCGTACCCAGTCCCACACCCAGCTTTTCGTCACTGCTTAGTACGGTAAAGCGGGTACTAAGCAGCGACGAAAAGCTGGGCGTGGGACTGGGAACGAGGCTAATTAACACCCATGTGCACATAATTTAAAAAATGAAGTTTTATTTACTTCATATTTTTATTTCATATGAGTGAACAAACATAACTTAATGAGGAAAGAAGTGAACCTTGACTAAGTGAACAATTACAAACTGTAGCTATTACAGAATTGCTTAGAGCATAACAATTTTGCTGTGAACACACAGGAGAGTGCCAGGAGTATTTATTCCAATTCTGCACCCCAACACACGTGCACATGCACTCTAGAGCTAGAAATGCACTGTTCAAAATGAAGTGCTAGCTACGTCAGCACCAAGTGTGTCACTTTTGGAACAATTTTTCCACTCAAAAGTGACACACTTGGTGCTGTTATAGCACGGTGACCACTTTTTTTAACAGTGAGTAGCTATGTCTGTACATGTATATAGACAGAAGTTGTTGCACAGTTGCTTACCGTCCTGGCATTTTGCTCCCTGGAACGAGGGTCTCCAGGAGTTTAATGAGGACTACGCCATCTTCCAAATCTTTTGCAAGATCAGCTACTTCATAGCCGGAGTCTTTCAGCTTGTCGTTCAGCCAGTTCTTGAAGGCTTTCTTCTGCGTTGCGTCGAGCTCCTCGCGGCCGCTAAGGGTCTTTTTCAGTTTAGGCGGCATGGCAATACAGCGATCCTTGCAGTGCAGTGGCAAGCAACAGCACGTAGGAGTATATAAATATCGGATGGTATAATACCGTATTTCCGCGTTAATTTAATTAACGCTGTGATATCGCGCTGTACAATGTCATACAATTTTAAAATTTCGCTGCAGTGCTGGTTGCGTAGTGTCATTGTTTCCTAGCATGTTGCAAATGTTGTGCTTCCTCGCTCGAGACTTGTTAAGGCTACAGGAGAGTGAAATCATCAATCTGCGCGGCGCGGCATTTTTCCGAGGGGTCTGGGGACGAGACTAAGCTGGCACGTGCACATAATTCCGCCGGCGGGAGGTTTAATTTCCCACAGTAAACTGCCAGAAACTCGTGCCTGGAAACTGTGCACAAGCACGCACAGAGTTGGCTACAATGAGGGTGTTTTCGTTTTCTTTGGTCTCCGGTGCTGTTCGCCGTGCTTCCTCTGTTGCAGTCGTTGGGAGCCGAAATAATCTGGTACCCAGACCCCCGGCATACCACCTGCCTGGGAATGATGGCAGGAACGAATGGCAGATTTTACACTGCGATACCGAGGGCATTGTCAGGTAAGTCGCTTTAGTGTATTAAAACTTGCCAATGAAAGCATTGGAAAATGGCAAAGTAACGGAGCTAGTTCTGGCCGGGTATATAGCTACACGCGTACAAGCCTACAAGGCAGCAGCAGTAGACTTTATAGCTACGTTTAGTAGCTAGCTAGCTAAGAGGAACAAACGGTTTGTTCTATCATCCAATGTTAGATAATGCAATGAATCGCTTATGACCGTATGCAGTCAAGCCACTGACCTTGTCTCTTCAATATAGCTACTAGCCTTGTACCCAGGCCTTCAATGAAGGCCTGGGTACGAGGCTATATAGCTACCACGATGACTTCTGTGATCATTCTGGAATCATCACCATCCCTCATTGTAGCCATACACACAAGCAATGGACACTGCATTTATATAGCTGCCATGCCTCTAGTAGCAAACTCTCTGTGCCATGAATTATGCACAGTCACTGGCAATTGCAATGTATGGAGTAGTACAGAGAAGAGTCATCCGTAGGGTCCTCTTGAAGTCTGTCCGGGTAGCTATAGCTACTGTGCGACACTTGTGTGCCGATCTCAGAACCTTCCACTGTACACGCATTACACTGCAGGCCATGCATGACTGAGGTTCTCAGAGCAGTGTGACCCATCTACTGCGGAAATGGGCAAAGATGCAGAGAATTAACTTGATGAACCCGATCCCAGCTAGGAATAAACTATCCAGATGTATAGCTACAGCCTTACTGTGGGGAAACCCCTTATACCTCGGTGATTTAATTCTTCCTGGCACCCAGGTGTGGACCCTGAGGAAGTGGATTAGGATGGAGCTGCATGCATGGTTGAAGCAAATGGCAAGAACAATGGAAAGGACCTACTTCCCCATGAACATACAGTTGACTCCCTGTGCAGTAGAACCAAATACAGGTGAGATCAAGGGGATGGAGCTGTGATCTTGTGCACTGTCTATAGCTAGTTAATGCACATCTTGGAGGAGGAAGTGTTACTCCATTTAGTCCGTGCAATGTTGAGTATCTACATCTTACGTTTTAAAGGTGTGGAGATTGATCATTGTTTGGGACAATAACAACATTCATTTTCAATAATAGTAGACACATTTCAGTTGCAAAAGTGCAGTGCCAGCCCCGAGTAGCACAACCAATCAGCAAAATCGATTCAAGAATTCTTGGTTGGCTAGTATATTCATGATGACGAAGGTTGTTCAATTCCAACCCAGGAATCTTCATCTCGCTTGATTTTGCTGAATTCCAGGTTGAAATTGAAGGCCTATGATCATGAGTCAGCAACAGTGATTCAATATATACTGACAATGCTGGTATCAGAATACTTGATTTACAGAAGCTGTTGCTGCCGCTACCTCCATAGCCTTCAGAAAGGTTAGCTTCTCCTCCGCCAGCAGACAGCGTTGAATTTATGCCACACACAATTCTGTCCCACACAACATACCATCAAGAGTAGCACTCTGCTAGTGAACGCAGCTCAGACACAAATTTTGCTACGGACTCGCCTTCCCGCCGGAATCGACTGTTAACTTTGCACAATTTTGGACGGAGCTGGGTTATGGTGTAGCTTCATTGTTGTCACCACTTCCTCAAAGGACTTATCACCAGGTTTGACAGGAGATATCAGGCTTCTCAGCAGTTTGTATGCGCTTGGACCCACTACAGACAGCAGGATCTAACGTTTCTTCTCATAGGTGCTCACACCAGGCATTCAATATAACTACATGGGTCCATGGCCAATCCTCCTTGCCTTCCTCAAATTCATTGACATGACCAAAAGTAGCCGTCATTGCTTTATCCTTGTTGTAGACTCTATGGCTATTACTAGCCTTGTTCCCAGGTCATTCCCACCGCCAGTATTTAATTGCTTGCAGTACTGGCGGTAGGAATGACCGTATTTAATTGGTGACGCTGTATGTTGTAAGTTTATTCATAGTATCGCTGTTAAGTATATTCATGAAACAGTGAGCCTAACCTCCTTGCGGCGGGTGTCTCTCTCAGCACTAATAGTGGCATTCCAGCACTACTCAGGGATATGTTTCCGATATTAACATCAAGACTAGGATTCTCTGCTTCTGCTGCCATGCTAGAGACACTACGGTTTGTGGGAGGCAAGTACGAGGGAGGAAATATAAGGAGGCGGAAGGTCCATCTGTTGGGAAGGCACTTTGCAGCCGTTTTCTTTAACCTATTGGGACCCCAAAACAGCAGCTGAATATTTGCACCGAGCAGCATATTCTATACAAAGGATCCGGAGTGACTCTACCTTGCGACTCTCTGACACTCTTCATAAACCATACCAGACTGCCGATGCCATGGAAGAAGTATGTATACAACACAACCAGATTGCACTGCACTGATAGTTGGCTCTCACCAATTAAGGTGCTCAGCAGTAATTAATGAGTGAGAGGAAAAAGGTTGCATGCGCTATTGGACACAATGTTCACACACAACCATGTATCATCACTCTGCTATGTAAATACAGTTTAAACTTACCTTCAAGACATGAGTACTGATCCAGCCTCTATGTGACTACATGGACTGTATCGGATATAAAGGAAAAGTGCTGTAATGCACGGTTTCACAAACAAAATTGGACTGGTGGGAGAGCCTCTTATGTGCTGCTATTGGAATAAGTAAAAATGCAACTTAACTTTCCTATATCCAAGCAGCCAGAGTGTCCAGGAATGGCATTGGCAAAACCTTGTTTCCTTTTTGTTATCAATCAGTGTCAATGAATAAATTACAACTATTTCACAAAAGGTATATACTCACCACTATATACGAACAGTGTCCAGAAACAAAGGAGAACTTTTGAATGACATGGAGACAAAGGATGGTGCAGTGGTCTTCCTGGTACTGCTCTCAGTAGCTCTGTTCACAACTCTGGCCTACAGTGTCTGGCACAATGGGAGTGAGATAGCTCAACTGCAAGCTGAACTACAGATGGTGAAGGATTCTGTGGGGCAAGAAGAAAGTACCAGCCAGAATGCAGCTAGTCATCCTCCAGTAAAAGCAGGTCTTGCTGGTGCTGAACTGCCTGCAATGGATGGTCTGAAACTGATGCCAATGCACAATCAGCTCAGAAGGAGCACTGAGCAGGAAAGTGGTTCTGCCATTCTCAAACTAGCAATTGCCCTGTCTGGACTAAATGAACCTTCTTCTGCTGTTCAGCTACTCACAGATGCTCTCTCAGAGATTGTAGGCGGAGAACTTAAAACTCTACTGGATTGTGATACAGATGACAATGGTACAAAGTATACCATTGAGCCTGGGCCGAAAGGTGATAGTGGGCCTATTGGACAGCGAGGGGACAAGGGAGACACAGGAGAACAAGGTTCCATTGGACCAAAGGGCGAGAAAGGAGTAAAAGGCAATCGTGACTACCCAGGTTACAAAGGAGAATTTGGTCCCAAGGGAAATATTGGGGAAAGAGGTCTAACTGGTTCAAGAGGAGAGAAGGGAGAAAAAGGACATCATGGCCACAAGGGGGATTCTGGATCACAAGGAGTACGAGGTCCTGTTGGACCGAGTGGAGAGAAGGGAGGAAAAGGAGAACTTGGCTACACAGGAATCAAAGGAGAGAGGGGACAGACTGGAAGTATTGGGTCGCAAGGTGGAGTTGGACCAAAAGGGGCAGTTGGACCTCGGGGTCCTGTGGCTACTCTTGCACAGAGTGGATGCAATTGGCAGTATACTGACACCTGTGGACATCACTGTGGTACAAATATCCGGAAAAGAACCACATGCCCTGTTGGACAGTACGTGGCTGGCTTTGGTATTTACACGTGGGATCAATTTGGTCGTTACAGTACCCACATCCTTTGCTGTCCTGTACATTAAGTATATTACCCCAGTATTCTACCCCGGATACATGAATACTGAAGACAGTTTGGGTTGTGGCGTAATAGTTATGCACATTTCCTGTGGATGCAATTGGCAGTATACTGACACCTGTGGACGCAATTGGCAGTATACTGACACCTGTGGACATGCATCACTGTGGTACAAATATCCGGAAAAGAACCACATGCCCTGTTGGACAGTACGTGGCTGGCTTTGGTATTTACACGTGGGATCAATTTGGTCGTTACAGTACCCACATCCTTTGCTGTCCTGTACATTAAGTATATTACCCCAGTATTCTACCCCGGATACATGAATACTGAAGACAGTTTGGGTTGTGGCGTAATAGTTATGCACATTTCCTTTTCCTGTGTTACTAAAATAATTATGTGTGTATGAAGATGATTGGTTCCTTACTCGGAGCAACAAAATGTGTTCACCAATGAAAAGTTGTAGCTACTTTGGCAGTTTGCTGCAACATTGTTTTGTTGTGCCGCGTAAATATTGTTACACTCCTGCAGTAGGGGAAAAATTGTGCCGCGTAATCTAAATAAATTGAATAATCAAACCTCACAGCATGCAGGAAAGGTCTACAGAGATTCTGACTACACCGTCGTGATCGCTATCATGCATAGACAAACGCATAAGAATTGTGCTTTTGTCGTGCCGTCAGAGATACACGCGCTTTTGTCGTGCCGTCGGCCACCATTGCTCGATCGCTCTCTTTGCCGTTGGGTGCCAGTACCGTCTTATGAAGGCCCCACAAAGATTCTGACCACACAGCCGTAATCACTGTTGTTCAATTACGCTTACATGCCAAAACTCACCGTGCTGGCAAAGTTGTAAGTGCTGTAATAATTTCGTGTCTTCCCGCTTCACGCATGCGCGCGTGGGGTAATTACCATTACAGCAGCTAGCCCAGTTGGCAATACTAGCTATAGTGAGATTCCGCTGTTGGCGAAGTACAGTATTGCTGCATGAGCATGAAGGGCCATGGCGGCTAATGGACCATTAGTAATGGTGGTGCTATCTTGATAAGAAGCATTGTATAGCCACTGCAGCTTTGTGCATGTAAAACAATTAAGGGGTGGGATTGCAATAGCTCATGCAACTGCAAGCTGAACTGCAGAAGGTGAAGAAGTCTGTGGGGCAAGAAGAGAGTACCAGTTAGCTAAGTAATCCTCCAATGAAAGTAGGTCATGGTATGGCTGAACTGCCTGCAATGGAAAATCTGAATCTAATTCCCTGGTCCTGGTCCACACAATCGGCTTAGGACCAATGAACATGCTGGTGGTTCTGCTATTCACAGGCTAACAGCTGATCTGTCAGAACTGAAATGCAGTCGACAAAATGCCGAACCTCCTGCTGCTGTTCAGCTACTCACGGATGCACTCTCAGAGATTGTAGGTGGAGAGCTTGAAGCTCTACTGGACTGTGATACAGATGACAATGGTACAAAGTGTACCATTGAGCCTGGGCCAAAAGGTAATCGTGGACTGCGAGGGGAAAAAGGAGACAGAGGAGAACAAGGCCCCATTGGGCTAAGGGGTGAGAAAGGAGAAAAAGGCAATCTTGGCTACCCAGGTTACAAAGGAGAAGTTGGCCCCAAGGGAAACATTGGAGAAATAGGCCCCGCTGGCCTGAGAGGGGAGAAGGGAGAAAAGGGCAATCTTGGTGATGCAGGAGTTGGAACCAAGGGAAATATTGGAGAAAGAGGTCCAACTGGTCCAAGAGGAGAGAAGGGAGATAAAGGACACCGTGGCCACAAGGGGGATCCTGGATCACAAGGAGTGCAAGGCCCAGTTGGACCAAGAGGAGAGAAGGGAGGAAAAGGAGAGCTTGGCTACACAGGATACAAAGGAGAGAAGGGACGGCGCCGTCCCGGACTGGTAGCATTGGGTTGCAAGGTGGAGTTGGACCAAAAGGGGCAGTTGGACCACAGGGTCCTGTGGCTACTCTTACACAGGATGGATGCAATTGGCAGTACACTGACACCTGTGGACATCACTGTGGTACATATGTCATGAAGAGAACCACATGCCCTGTTGGACAATATGTGGCTGGCTATGGCAGTTTTGCTTACTCTTCCTATGGTCGTTACAATCCCCACATCCTTTGTTGTCCTGTACATTTGTTTTTCTACCCTGGATACACGTGCACTGAAGATCGACAGTTTGGATGTAGCTAGTAGATCTTATGGTAATCTTATGTATTATGATAGTGGTCTGTTCTCCTAGCTTCGCCTGATATCTGGCAGTTCAAAGTCTGATAAATGGAATTTAACCATAGGTTAACCAGAGTTAATGAGGGAGGGGCAGCATGCGCAGCAGGCGTGGTCTGAGTCAAAAAGATCCCCCCTTTCTAAAATCCTGGATCCGCCCCTGGCCCAGTTGCAAGTGGACTACATTGACGAGTTATTAAACAACAGTACTTTTTAACTGGCCTGATACATACGTATACCAATCAGCCCACCCACAATAGTACTGGCACCACCTCCAAATACTGCTCGATACGTACATACCAATCAGCCCACCAATAGAATGACTCATCAATACACTTATACTGGTAGCACCTACTTTACTGCCGGATACGTACATACCAATCAGCCCACCAATAGAATGTCTCATCAATGCACTTCTACTGGTACCACCTACTTTACTGCCGGATACGTACACTGCACAAACACCGTGGTTGTTTTAACCAAATTTAGCCACCTCAGTTGCAGCTCGTATACAGCTAGTCATGGATGCATCTGCTGATCATCATGTGCATATGCAATACTCACAACTGACAGCTGCAAGCAAGTCATGGGATGACAAACTGTATTGTTACTTCAACAATGTAGTTTCCACAGTGGGATGCATAGCTATATAGATTGTAGAGTACTAGTATACCTAAATGGATAAAGTAACATGCACGTGTCCTTGTGATAAACACAACTCACAGCTGCAAGGTTTGACATACTGTGGAAGCAACACATTGTAGTGGTTGTGACTCATATCGCTACAAACAGGTCACCTGATGGATCTTATGACTGAACTGCAACTGAGGTTACCAAATTCCTGGTTAAAACAAACATGTTGTTTTTGCAGTGATATACCAATCAGCCCATGCACCAATAGAATGACTCATCAATACACTTGTACTGGTACCACCCCCAAATACTGCTATGGGATGAGCACTGAATACGTTTATGTTGAGTGTGGTGAGCTGTATTCAGTATTGTACTATTTTGGCTGAGAGTACTTACACAGCTCCAAACTGTGTCCAAAGACTAGCTAGGTGGAGAACAGTTGCTTTGAATGACATGGAGACAAAGGATGGTGCAGTGGTCTTCCTGGTACTGCTCTCAGTAGCTCTGTTCACAACTCTGGCCTACTGTGTCTGGCACAATGGGAGTGAGATAGCTCAACTGCAAGCTGAACTGCAGAAGGTGAAGGAATCTGTGGGGCAAAAAGAGAGTACCAGCCAGAGTGCAGCTAGTCATCTTCCAGCAGATGAAGGTCTTGGTATGGCTGAACTGCCTGCAATGGAAAATGTGAATCTAATTCATCAGCTTAGGACCAATGAGCATGTTGGTGGTTCTGCTATTCACAAACTAGCAGCTGCTCTGTCAGAACTGAAACGCAGTCGACGAAATGCCGAACCTCCTGCTACTGTTCAGCTACTCACAGATGCACTCTCAGAGATTGTAGGTGGAGAGCTTGAAGCTCTACTGAACTGTGATACAGATGACAATGGTACAAAGTGTACCATTGAGCCTGGGCCGAAAGGTGATCGTGGGCCTATTGGACAGCGAGGGGAGAAGGGAGACACAGGAGAACAAGGCCGCATTGGACCGAGGGGTGAGAAAGGAGAAAAAGGCAATCATGGCTACGCAGGTTACAAAGGAGAATTTGGTCCCAAGGGAAATATTGGGGAAAGAGGTCTAACTGGTTCAAGAGGAGAGAAGGGAGAAAAAGGACATCATGGCCACAAGGGAGATTCTGGATCACAAGGAGTACGAGGTCCTGTTGGACCGAGTGGAGAGAAGGGAGGAAAAGGAGAACTTGGCTACACAGGATACAAAGGAGAGAAGGGACAGACTGGAAGTATTGGGTCACAAGGTGGAGTAGGACCAAAAGGGGCAGTTGGACCTCGGGGTCCTGTGGCTACTCTTGCACAGAGTGGATGCAATTGGCAGTATACTGACACCTGTGGACATCACTGTGGTACAAATATCCGGAAAAGAACCACATGCCCTGTTGGACAGTACGTGGCTGGCTTTGGTATTATCACGTGGGATCAATATGGTCGTTTCAATACCCACATCCTTTGCTGTCCTGTACATTAACCCAGTATTCTACCCCGGATACATGAATACTGAAGACAGTTTGGGTTGTGACGTAATAGTTATGCACATTTCTTTTTCCTGTGTTACTAAAATAATTATGTGTGTATGAAGATGATTGGTTCCTTACTCGGAGCAACAAAATGTGTTCACCAATGAAAAGTTGTAGCTACTTTGGCACTTTGCTGCAACATTGTTTTGTTGTGCCGCGTAAATATTGTTACACTCCTGGTAGGGGAAAAATTGTGCCGCGTAATCTAAATAAATAAATAAATAATCAAACCTCACAGCATGCAGGAATGGTCTACAGAGATTCTGACTACACCGTCGTGATCGCTATCATGCATAGACAAACGCATAAGAATTGTGCTTTTGTCGTGCTGTCGGAGATACACGCGCTTTTGTCGTGCCGTCGGCCACCATTGCTCGATCGCTCTCTTTGCCGTTGGGTGCCAGTACCGTCTTATGAAGGCCCCACAAAGATTCTGACCACACAGCTGTAATCACTGTTGTTCAATTACGCTTACATGCCAAAACTCACCGTGCTGGCAAAGTTGTAAGTGCTGTAATAATTTCGTGTCTTCCCGCTTCACGCATGCGCGCGTGGGGTAATTACCATTACAGCAGCTAGCCCAGTTGGCAATACTAGCTATAGTGAGATTCCGCTGTTGGCGAAGTACAGTATTGCTGCATGAGCATGAAGGGCCATGGCGGCTAATGGACCATTAGTAATGGTGGTGCTATCTTGATAAGAAGCATTGTATAGCCACTGCAGCTTTGTGCATGTAAAACAAGGGGTGGGATTGCAATAGCTCATGCAACTGCAAGCTGAACTGCAGAAGGTGAAGAAGTCTGTGGGGCAAGAAGAGAGTACCAGCTAGCTAAGTAATCCTCCAATGAAAGTAGGTCATGGTATGGCTGAACTGCCTGCAATGGAAAATCTGAATCTAATTCCCTGGTCCTGGTCCACACAATCGGCTTAGGACCAATGAGCATGCTGGTGGTTCTGCTATTCACAGGCTAACAGCTGATCTGTCAGAACTGAAATGCAGTCGACAAAATGCCGAACCTCCTGCTGCTGTTCAGCTACTCACAGATGCACTCTCAGAGATTGTAGGTGGAGAGCTTGAAGTTCTACTGGACTGTGATACAGACCATTGAGCCTGGGCCAAAAGGTAATCGTGGACTGCGAGGGGAAAAAGGAGGCAGAGGAGAACAAGGCCCCATTGGGCTAAGGGGTGAGAAAGGAGAAAAAGGCAATCTTGGCTACCCAGGTTACAAAGGAGAAGTTGGCCCCAAGGGAAACATTGGAGAAATAGGCCCCGCTGGCCTGAGAGGGGAGAAGGGAGAAAAGGGCAATCTTGGTGATGCAGGAGTTGGAACCAAGGGAAATATTGGAGAAAGAGGTCCAACTGGTCCAAGAGGAGAGAAGGGAGATAAAGGACACCGTGGCCACAAGGGGGATCCTGGATCACAAGGAGTGCAAGGCCCAGTTGGACCAAGAGGAGAGAAGGGAGGAAAAGGAGAGCTTGGCTACACAGGATACAAAGGAGAGAAGGGACGGCGCCGTCCCGGACTGGTAGCATTGGGTTGCAAGGTGGAGTTGGACCAAAAGGGGCAGTTGGACCACAGGGTCCTGTGGCTACTCTTACACAGGATGGATGCAATTGGCAGTACACTGACACCTGTGGACATCACTGTGGTACATATGTCATGAAGAGAACCACATGCCCTGTTGGACAATATGTGGCTGGCTATGGCAGTTTTGCTTACTCTTCCTATGGTCGTTACAATCCCCACATCCTTTGTTGTCCTGTACATTTGTTTTTCTACCCTGGATACACGTGCACTGAAGATCGACAGTTTGGATGTAGCTAGTAGATCTTATGGTAATCTTATGTATTATGATAGTAGTCTGTTCTCCTAGCTTCGCCTGATATCTGGCAGTTCAAAGTCTGATAAATGGAATTTAACCATAGGTTAACCAGAGTTAATGAGGGAGGGGCAGCATGCGCAGCAGGCGTGGTCTGAGTCAAACGCGCCAACGTCAAGCAACAATATTTATTGCACGACTGGTTGGGTTTTACTGCTCTTTTGCACGAGCTAGCTTGATCATCACTCGCCGTCTCAAATTCAAGGCTCCCACCCTTAATGTCAGGCCCACCCCTAAGCATGTTGCTCAGCGCCTCCACTGGGAGATGGATATATAGCTATACACTGGCCCTTCTATCATATCTCCTAGTGTGAATGGGCAGAAATGTAATTGGGCAGGTGATTCAGGGCAATGATTCCCAGAATGCAAAGCCCAAGCTCACATCACCTAATAGGAAAGGGAAAGCAAGAATATACATTGAAGACAGTATACCCGACCGCCCAAAACTGCAAGTTCACTTCTGCCCCTCCTACCAAACGTAATAGAAAGGTAGCGACAAATGGTTATCCTTTTTCTATGTCTTGAACTGAACATCATTAACCCTCGGCGCGCATGCGCACAGGGTTACTGTAGTCGTTTTGTGTGTCTGTTTGTCTGTTTGTCTGTTTGTCTGTTTGTCTGTTTGTCCAAGAAACTTATCTGCCAACTGGTGCTAGTAAACGTAGAACTAAAGGCACTAGCGGTACAAGCGGGATACATACATGGATTTAAAACTGGCGTTTTTCCTAAAAATACTTAGTTAGGAAGCTAGAGCGCTTCTTGCTTACCGCGATAATGTCCGCCATTTGTCCAACATGCAATTTTCCAGGCGTACTTGCAAATGATTATGGGTTTCCTGGTTGCTTCATGAATATACTTACCTAGTCAGAGTGAGCTACATGAATATCTTTACCAGGCTGTGAATACGACAATGCCCACTCGCTTCGCGTGAGGCTCTTCTGCGTGTATTCACGTATGCACTGCATGTAGTTCATAATGATTACATCATGCACCATTTGGATGTAGATTTCTGGCGAGAACCCTGTTGGTTGGCCACTGGTGACTGACAATGGAGTCTGTATGGTCTATGCATCTGAGAAAGACATGTCCAAAGTGTGGTGCAGTAGTACAGTGCATGCGAAGAGGGCAGTTTGTGATTGTGGCCATGCCTTTGCGTGTAAAAGGAGAGCACGTTGCAGTGATGATTGTGAGCCTAAGAAAGCTACCAAACGCCGAGGGTTTGCACTTTAGTGCTTTTCATTAACTTCCAGTTGTTGCATTGTTCAAAATTACACAAGATAACAGAGAATTTGTGACAGTAATTCCTGGTGGTCTTCCCCGTCAGGGACACTTTTAACACCCTGTATGGACCTTGAAGTACCTTTTCCCCTGTTGGGAAGCAAGACGGTTAACATTATGCTATGTCAGTTCATGCACCATAGTGTTGTGATCATGGGCACCAGAGGGTTTGCACTGTTGCATTGTCATTACATAGTTGAGAATAGTCTCTGAAGTACTGTAGCTAGCTGAACTCACCAGATATTTGCCAGTAGCGAATATAGTCCGTACAGCCTTCAGCACGCTTGGCAGTAATGAAGCACTGGTTTCTACTACCTTCAGGCTCTCAATTTGGTCAACCATAAGCAAAATGGCTCTGTACAACTACACGCTGCCTTTTCACCATTTCAGTGCAGTCAAACCAACACATATTCCTGAGTGCCCTGTGCCATCTCACAGGACTGGTGGGTGCATGTTGAATCAAGCAAATTTTGCCTCTATACAGGAAACTGTACCTCAGAGCGCTAGCTCAGTCCCTTCCATATAGCTAAGGAAGGCACTGAGCTCTGAGATCTAGTACAGGTCCAAAGGTCAGTCTGCAAAACCCTGTTCAAGTGGTTTACAAAAGTTCAATCTTGAGTCCTCTAGAAACTCTCTGTCATCTGTTACAATTATCCTCCGAAACAACACTTTCTGTGCCGTATTTGTTCCAACACAACACAAACGATTAAATAAGTACATAGAATCAACAGAACAACCAAGATCACACAACTAACCACTAGTCAGTCAAACTAGAGAGAAAGTTTCAGAATGTTAGCACATGGCAGTTTGATCTCCAATCACATGACTTCTCCCTCCAGCTAGTGAGCCAGCCGGCAATCCAGAATATGTTAGCACATGGCAGTTAGGTCTCCAATCACGTGACTTCTCCCTCCAGTGAGCCAACCGGCAATCTAACAATGAGACCTTTAGGCCAGTGGGCAAGATTGCAAACTCCTCCTCTCCGCTCCCCGATTGCATCCACTAACTTCTGCTGCTGCTCGACGATTGCATCCATTTTAGCTGCTGCTCCCCGATTGTGTTTGTCTCTCAGCTGCTGCTAGGCAGTTGCGTCCACCTCAGCTGCTGCTCCATGATTGCATCCACTGCAGCTGCTGCTCTCCATTGTGTCTGTTTCAGCAGCCTCAAGTAGTAGAGAAATGGCCCCCCAGCTACAAGTATATAAGGGCTTTCCACAGCCAATCCCTTTAGTTGAACCCACTTTGTCTCCACTGTCACTCAAAGATCACCTACTCTTGGGCAGTTTGTATACTGTAGTAGCTCGTGAATACTTCTTTGCAAAATAAATTGTTGCAGTTATAAATCTTACTTGCGCAATACCATTCATGGAGACTCTGATTGCTAGTAGTGATTTTATTCATGGTCACAGGAGGATTCCTGACTGCAGAGATAACACTCTATGATTATCACCTAAAGAATAGATGTTCTCACAGCACATTATGAGACAGACAAACTGTGCGTGTCAATGTTACTCACAAGCTCTGCTACCTCTACAAATTTTACAGTGCATGGACAATTGGCAGCCCCACTGTCTCACTCCATCTGCTGGTGGGGATCCTATATATTAATACACTTGTACTGGCACCACCTCCAAATACTGCTCGATACGTACATACCAATCAGCCCACCAATAGAATGACTCATCAATACACTTATACTGGTAGCACCTACTTTACTGCCGGATACGTACATACCAATCAGCCCACCAATAGAATGTCTCATCAATACACTTGTACTGGTACCACCTACTTTACTGCCGGATACGTACATACCAATCAGCCCATGCACCAATAGAATGACTCATCAATACACTTGTACTGGTACCACCCCCAAATACTGCTATGGGATGAGCACTGAATACGTTTATGTTGAGTGTGGTGAGCTGTATTCAGTATTGTACTATTTTGGCTGAGAGTACTTACACAGCTAGATATAGTATCTATCTTATGGATGCAATCGTCGATTGCATCCGCCGCAGCTGCTGCTCCCCATTGTGTCTGTTTCAGCAGCCTCAAGTAGTAGAGAAATGACCCCCCAGCTACAAGTATATAAGAGCTTTCCACAGCCAATCCCTTTAGTTGAACCCACCCACTGTCTCACTCCATCTGCTGGTGGGGATCCTATATCCAAAGACAATGCTGGAAGTCTCATCACAAAGCTGAACAGTAACAGAGTGGTCCACATATTGCCCTCGATCATTTATGTAGTATAGCTAACACTGGATGTGGGTCACGGTTAGCCATAATAATATAATATAATATATTATATAATATATATAATGATAATGATGCTGTATGTCTAGAGCCTGCAGGCTGCCAATTGTCCATGCACTGTAAAATTTGTAGAGGTAGCAGAGCTTGTGAGTGACATTGACACGTGCAGTTTGTCTGTCTCATAATGCGCTGTGAGAACATCTTATTCTTTAGGTGATAATAACGTAAAGAGTGAGTGTTATCTCTGCAGTCAGGAATCCTCCTGTGACCATGAATAAAATCACTACTAGCAATCAGAGTCTCCATGAATGGCAAGTAAGATTTATAACTGCAACAATTTATTTCGCAAAGAAGTATTCACGAGCTACTACAGTTACAAACTGCCCAAGACTAGGTGATCTTTGAGTGACAATGGAGACAAAGGATGGTGCAGTGGTCTTCCTGGTACTGCTCTCAGTAGCTCTGTTCACAACTCTGGCCTACAGTGTCTGGCTCAATGGGAGTGAGATAGCTCAACTGCAAGCTGAACTGCAGAATGTGAGGCAAGAAGAGAGTACCAGCCAGAATGCAGCAAGTCATCTTCCAGCGAAAGTAGGTCTGAAGTGCCTGCAATGCCCATGCACAATCAGCTTAGAAGGAGCACAAAGTACGCTGGTGGTTCTGCTATTCACAGACTAACGGCTGCTCAGTCAGAACTGAAACGCAGTAGAAGAAGTGCAGAACCTGGTACTGTTCAGCTACTCACAGATGCACTCTCAGAGATTGTAGGTGGAGAACTTGAAGCTCTACTGGACTGTGATACAGATGACAATAGTACAAAGTGTACCATTGAGCCTGGGCCAAAAGGAGATCGTGGGCCTATTGGACAGTGAGGGGATAAGGGAGACACAGGAGAACAAGGTTCCACGGGATGAACAGGTGAGAAAGGAGTAAAAGGCAATCGTGGCTACCCAGGTTACAAAGGAGAAGTTGGCCCTAAGGGAAGCATTGGAGAAAGTGGCCCCAATGGCCTGAATGGGGAGAAGGGAGAAAAGGGACATCATGGCCACAAGGGGGAGTCTGGTTCACTAGGAGTACAAGGCCCTGTTGGACCGAGTGGAGAGAAGGGAGGGAAGGGAGAACATGGCTATACAGGATTCAAAGGAGAAAAGGGACAGACCGGAAATGTTGGCCCACAAGGTGAAGTTGGACCACAAGGAGCAGTTGGACCTCAGGGTCTTGTTGCTAATCTCACACAGAATGGATGCAGCTGGCAGTATACTGACACCTGTGGACATTACTGTGGTAGAGATGTCCTGAAGAGAACCACGTGCCCTGTTGGACAATATGTGGCTGGCTATGGTAGTATTGCTACCCTCAGCTTTGGTCGCTACCATCAGCAGATCCTTTGTTGTCCTGTACATTAACAAGACGTTATATAAAATTATCAGTTTAGATTGTGATGCACAGGCACATCTCTTTTGTCTGTGTTGTCCTTTTGGCCATGTCTGTATGAAGGTGATTTGTACCTTACTTGCAGCAACAAAAGTTCTCTGATGAAACAGCTGTTGTGAACTTTTTTCTGCATAATAATATTATGTTGGTGTCAAGTTCACAGTCACTAGTGACTGACAACTAGTGCTGCTGATGTTCCTGCCAAGCCCGCACGCATAATATGCATGCAAATAACGGTATGCAAAAATCTGACTTATCACATCAATCGGGATAGTGTATCTCATTCTGAAGTCTGAAGTCACTGTTCAAATTTCTCGTCAATGACCAGTACCAAGGGTGCATCGACTAATACGCATTCAGCACTGACCCTAAACATTGCCCTACTGCCTGCCAGGCCAATAACCAGTTAAGTTAAAACCCTTTAAGCCCCATTGACATCTGTCTATAGAGGTCATTTAGACCCTATGCACTTGTAGGGCTTCTCGTCAGTCCAAAAAGTGACCAAAAATGCTTCAGAGGGCCTAGGGACAACTTTGAGGGATGAACCCCCAAATTTGGTCAGTTTTTGGCGCACACCCCCCACTAAACGTAGAAGCGGGGGGGGGGGGGGGGGGGGGGGATTCATGTCGTGGGCGGGGGTTTTGTAACGAGATTCATTGACTCAAGGATTTTTGGTTTTAATGAGATTCATAGACCCCACCCAGGGCCTCAAGAAAACATGCAATTGGTTGGTGTAAGGTGTGCCATCAGTCAGATCTGGCCCAAGTTTAGGGAAATGCTGGGCGAAAATCCAGCTGACATCCACCTTTGACCTCCGATTGCTGGGCTTGTGGGGGTCATGAATATCATTAACGGTATTGCCAGAAGGGTCTCTCCATGTGTGCGAGCCCCACCAAGTCTGGCTGCTGAACAAATGCTGTGGGAGAGGAGTACCTAGCTACAAAGGTGGTGTGCGCTTAATGCATGAAAATGTGTTGTCTTGGTGGGAGGAATTCGGTAGTTAAAGGTTAATGTATTGCATCGAGTGCACTACGGGATTCCTTCCGCGAGGGTAGGTCAAGAGCCAAATATACAAAGCCAAGATGTATTTCTCAAGACGCCGGCCACCATGAATGCAAATGAATCCTGTAGTGCACGACACCTACAGTACATTAACTTTGTAGTTTATTGCATTGTATCCAGAGCTCTTTTTCTTGTACATGTATATATTTTCCGGAGAGAAATAATGACAAATTCTTTGGTACAGTTAGTAAAGCTGCCAGAGTTAATTGCCCTTGGTAATGCCAAGCATCTGACTGGGCCCTGATTGGAATGCTAGAAATTTTTGGTCACATTAACATGCATCTACAGCTACATAGGATTATGGAATGATAACCTGAGTTGAGTGCCTTACGGTTACCCTCCAAGTGACTACGTATTTGGTGCATGTATGTGTGATTCTGTGATAGAGTCCCTATAAGTATGGATGCCTTGGCAACCACATCTTCATGCAAAGGTGAACTATATTGAGCAGGCCCTGGAGAAGAGAGAAATGGGACATCATAGCCACAAAGGGGAGTCTGGTTCACAAGGAGTATAAGGTCCTGTTGGACCGAGCGGAGGGAAGGGGGCAAAGGGAGAACGTGGCCACACAGGACACAATGAACAGAAGGACAAACTGGAAGTGTTGGACCACGAGGGTCAGTTGGACCTTGGGGTCCCTCGACTTCCCTAGCACAGAACAGGTGCAACTGGCAGGCGATTACATGTATAGACGGCTAGCTGTCCCCGTTATTTTCGTAGGTACAGAGCCATGTGTTCTGTTGGGCAGTATGTTGCTGGGTATCAAAACAGCGGTGGAAGCACTTACATTTTCTGTTGTCCTGCAGCATAAATGACCAAGTTAGCTAATTGATAATATGCTGAAATTGTCTAGTTGTTGACATGGTTTTACAGTAGCTACCCTATTAAAACTAGAGTTGTCTCATAATTTATTATTGTTGAGTTTATGTCTGGGTAGTTTGACTTGATAATTATACAGTGCATTTGCTGTCTGTCTTTGAGACCTAAACTGTAAACGCTATAGTTCCTAGCCTCATACCCAGGCCTTCTCACCCCACACATAATACTATACTGTAATCGACAAATGCTGGGGGGAGAAAGGCTGGGGTATGAGGCTATTAATTCCCACCTACTTGTGTAGTTAAGAAGGCGATAGGGTTCACACCAGTTTCAATAGGGCTACCAGTAGTCGACAACACCTGGAGAGTAACATGTACGCTAGATTGATGCTCCTTTGTGCATCGAGGTGCTCGTAATCTAGGTCCTGCTTCCAGCTATGTGGTGGAGTTTGTTGCTTTGTTGTAAATTACCATTACAGCAGCTAGCCTTTGAACTGAGAAATGTTGGCAATAATAGCTATATATAGTGAAATTCCGCTGTCGGAGAAGTACAGTATTGCTGAGCATGAAGTGGGCGGCTAATGGTGGTGCTATATTGCATTGTATAGCCACTGTAGCTTTGTGCATGCAAAACAAGGGGTGGGATTGCAATGCACTTCTCTCCTGCACACGCTTTGCCTACAAGGACAAGTTGTGATTATACATGTCATTGACTGTAGTATAAGAAGTGACCGAAGTAATACAGACTCCATCAATGGCATGTCAACAGTTTATGACTACATAAGCTTTGGCTTGTTTTTGGTGCATTCAAAAATTAAACCGTCAACGTTTCTTAATAATCTCAGCGTATGGGAGCAACCAAACGTGCTGCAACATCATGCAAGTCTATCTGCAATGTGCTGAGTGCACTTAGTCTACTGAGAAGTAACCAAATATCAGAGGTGAGGAAAGTGGGGGAAGCTCCTTTATTTATTCTCAGCTGTAGAGTAAATGATCATTGTACTACGGTGATGACGCACTTGAAAGGTGCCGACCACAGTTTATATAGCATAACCTGCTACCCGTCGTCTAACTACCATAAACCCGTCGTCTAACTAGTTACCATACACCCTTGTCAGCACATTTTAGTGTACACAGAAGCCACTTCAGTATACTCAGCAGCCACTTCAGTATACTCAGCAAGTGCACTTAGAAGCCACTGTAGTACAAGCCAGTTGTACTACCAGCTGCTGTGGTTTATCAGGAACACACTCGGCTGTTATTCAATTAGAAGCCTCGGCTGCGCCTCGGCCTCTAATTGAATAACAGCCTCGTGTATTCCTGATAAACCACAGCAGCTGGTGGGCAAGTGGAAAACCCGGATACGGTCGGACGCGGATACGGACGCGGACGCGGACGCGGACACGAACCAAAACTCATTTTTCAGCCCTTTGCAGTGTAGGACAAAAGCTAAACATTCGCTAAAGTTGCTTGCTTAGCCTACTGAACCGCCTTTCATGTATTTCCTCGAGTCAGCAGAGGTCAAAGGCCACGTGCATATTTAATGAGCTTCAACAAAAGAGCATTTATTTATTGCAGAAACCAAACTCAGGCCTTTTGCCAAAGCATAGGAAGCAGAAATAATATTCCTATTCCATCTATGACGATGGCTGATCGAAGCTCGAACTTTCATTGTTGAAGCAAATATGCACGTGGCCTTTGACCTCTGCTGACTCGAGGAAATACATGAAAGGCGGTTCAGTAGGCTAAGCAAGCAACTTTAGCGAATGAATAACCATGTTTAGCTTCTGTCCTACACTGCAAAGGGCTGAAAAATGAGTTTTGGTTCGTCCGTGTCCGCGTCCGCGTCCGCGTCCGACCGTATCCGCCTTTTCCACTTGCCCGCAGCGGGTAGTATAACTATAACGTATACTAGACGAATGCAGAACATTGTGGGGCGAGCCTGAGCGAGTACAGTTGTCGAATGTGCATGGAGCAGTTGCATGAGCATGTGTTCCTACATGGAGCAGATGCATGTGCATGACTGTCAGTGCATGGCATCCGAATGTGACGGAGAGCATAGCACGACTTAAGGACACAGAAGTTATGACACTAAAAGTACACCCATGCACTTCACAGCAACTGCAAATCAGGTTAGCCGAAGCAGTCTGGTAGGTAGGTCCAGGAGAGCTCTCTGTCTTTGTTGTCGCCACCGGAGGGCGACTTTCTCATTCTCTGCTGATGCCAGATCTGTGTCTTGACTGCATGTCACAGTGAGTTAAGTGTTACCGAACGCAGGCCAGTCAAGTTCCCATCCTCTGGCAATAGCTGAAGCAGCAGTCCAACACACCGTGATGGTTTATAGCTTAACTCTTTAGGGGCCAAATTCTTTCTCCAGGTCATTTTCAGTCTATAGAACACTTAAACAAACCCTAATTTCTGTTCCCTGGCATTGCTGGGCTCGAAACTGCTCACACAGGTAATTTCAGCTATACTGAGCATATACGTGACTTAACCACACCCACCAATTAACGAGCTTGCAATCAAGCCTCCCGAGAAATGCCAACCTGCCGTAGCTGAAAAACGGGCGATGTATGCTGGAAATGGAGGCCCTACAAGGCAAGACAGCTACTTTCTAAGTCCATTTATGCCAAAAACGGCAGAAATGGCCCTCCCAGTGCCGACCAAGACCTTTCTATCGCGGAGCCCAGACACAGCCATGCTGTTTGCACCCTTCGGGTGCACCCACCCACCTCCCCCTGCCCCGCCCTTTCTGCTGGCGCAGAGCCTATCTCCCAAGGACATTGCCGGATGTGACATCATGAAGCTGAAAGTCTCATGACACCTTAAGGCGTCATTAGCTGCTAAACGGTTAAAGCCGGCATGCATGCTAGCGCTAGTAGCTAGCTAATGCACACCATGATGTGCTCTGCATGCAGGACATGAGATCGCTTGAAGCGCTCTCCCCGTCTTCATGAAATGCTTTAGCCCCTCACCGTGCGCTATAGTCTCCATCCTCGTTGAGGTAGACCGTTCATGGTTCGTGTCTAAGTCGTTGACGTTGCAATAGTGAGTTCGTTTGTGGTTTGAATTAACGCATGACGCAATGACACGCAAAATACGAGCAGGAAGTGATTTACGGCACGACGTACGATAGATAGATATAAAGAAATATAAATATATGGAAAATTCACAGCAAACTCGTCTATGTGGGGCTCGCTCAGGCTCGCCCCAATTACTAGACGAATGCAGAACATTGTGGGGCGAGCCTGAGCGAGTACAGTTGTCGAATGTGTATGGAGCAGTTGCATGCGCATGTGTTCCTACATGGAGCAGATGCATGTGCATGACTGTCAGCGCATGTCATCGACAGAGAGCATAGCACAACTTAAGGACACAGATCACACCAGAAGTTATGACACTAAAAATACACCCGTGCACTTCACAGCAACTGCGAATCAGGTTAGCAGAAGCAGCTAGGTAGGTCCAGGAGAGCTCTCTGTCTTTGTTGTCACCACCGGAGGGTGACTTTCTCGTTCTCTGCTGATGCCAGATCTGTCATGACTGGTCAGTCAGTGGGTTACGTGTTACCGAGCGCAGGCCAGTCAAGTTCCCATCCTCTGGCAATAGCTGAAGCAGCAGTCTAACACACCGTGATGGTTTATAGCTATGCATGCAGTATTAAAGCCTGCATGCAATTCTAGCTGAGCTAGCTATGTAGCTATGCTACACACCATGTATGATGTGCTCTGCATGCAGGACATGAGCGAGATCGCTTGAAGCACTCTCCCCGTCTTCATGAAATGCTTTAGCCCCTCACCGCGCGCTATAGCTAGTCTCCATCCTTGTTGAGGTAGACCGTTCAGTTCGTGTCTCAGTCGTTGAATGGTGAGTTCGCTTGTGGTTTGAATTAACGCATGACGCAATGACACGCAAAATACGAGCAGGAAGTGATTTACGGCACGACGTACGATAGATAGATATAAAGAAATAAACTAGGGGAATGCAGGACATTGTGGGGCGAGCGTGAGCGAGTACATGCAGGTGCTGAATTTGCATGGAACAGTTGCATGACATTGTGCTGAATGTGCATGGAGCAGTTGCATGTGCATGTCATCAGAAATTGTGAGTCTGACGGGGAGCATAACACAACTTAACGACACAGATCACACCAGAAGTTATGACACTCGTGCATGCACTTCACAGCGTTGAAGCAGTCTGGCAGGTAGGTCCAGGAGCGGTCTCTGTCTCTGTTGTTGCCACTGAGGATGACTTCCTCGTTCTCTGCTGATGCCAGATCTGTCATGACTGGTCACAGTGAGTTTAGTGTTACCGTGTGCAGGGCAGTCAACTTCCCATCCTCTGAGCAGTTGCATGGCTTAGCATTTGAAAGGCACTCCGGCGAGTTATAGGGGATTGTGAGTTCAAGGAGGATCACCTCCCTTGGTCTCACTGAAGCGCTCTCCCCGTCTTCATGAAATGCTTTAGCCACTCACCGCCCCACTATAGTCTCCATCCTTGCAAGGCCTTGTTGAGGTAGACTGTTCATAGTTCGCGTCTCAGTTGGACGATATAATCAACGCACGAGCAGGAAGTGAACTCAGTTTGGAAATAACGCATGACGCAAGAACACGCAAAATACGAGCAGGCAGAGATTTACGGCACGACGTACGATAGTTACACTCCTGGTAGGGGAAAAATTGTGCCGCGTAAATAATCTAATTAATTAATTATTACACTCCTGGTAGGGGAAAAATTGTGCCGCGTAATATAATATAATATATATAATGTTTGAGTACTTAGGCTTGGCCTACAGATATTCTGACTACACCGCCGTGATCGCTATGATGCACTGACCTGAATGATAAAAGTTGGTGCTGAAACTCACCTTGGTGGTGGAGATATGAGCGCTTTTGTCTCGCCGTTGGCCGCCATTGCTCGAGCGCTCCATCGACTTCCGGTGGCAGTACCGTTCTTAGGAAAGGCACACGAAGATTCTGACCACACGGCCGTGATCGCTGTCGTTCACTGACGCTTACATGCCAAACTCACCGTGCTGGCTAAGTTGTGAGTGCTGTCTTGTCTTCCTTGTGGTCGCCATTGCTCGCGATCGACTGAGCCACGTGGCATGTGCGTTAATTGGAACGAATTGCAATAATTATCTTCGCTACGGCGAGGCAACCGCGGCGTTGCAACGGCTACCAGGAGTGCGGTTGCCCCTCGATATAAATAATGTTTGAGTACTTAGGCTTGGCCTACAGAAATTCTGACTACACCGCCGTCATCGCTATCATGCCCTGACCTGAATGTAAAAAGTTGGTGCTGAAACTCACCTTGGTGGTGGAGATATGAGCTCTTTTGTCTCGCCGTGGTCGCCATTGCTCCAGCGCTCTCTTCGACTTCCGGTGGCAGTACCGTTCTTAGGAAAGGCACACGAAGATTCTGACCACACGGCCGTGATCGCTGTCGTTCACTGACGCTTACATGCCCACACTCACCGTGCTGGCTAAGTTGTGAGTGCTGTAGTAGTGTCTTGTCTTCCTTTTGGTCGCCATTGCTCGCGATCGTGGTTGCCACGTGGCATGTGCGTTAATTGGAACGAATTACAATACTACGCTACGGCGAGTCGGCAACTGGTTGCAACCAGTTGCATCGCGCGCGGCTACCAGGAGTGCGGTTGCCCCTCGAAATATATAAATATATATATATATATATAGAAAATTTACAGCAAACTCGTCTATGTGGGGCTCGCTCACGCTCGCCCCAATAAATATATGGAAAATTCACAGCAAACTCGTCTATGTGGGGCTCGCTCAGGCTCGCCCCAATAATGCTACTGTATACATACCATGGGTGTGATCTTTGATTCTGGAGCTCTAGTCTACCTACTTAAGGCACCATGGCAATGTACGCGATATGCGTGTGCATGCAATGTACATGCAGTGTCTAACTTGCTATTAGCAATTGCCTATTAGATTGTGTTAGCCCAGTTGCAGTGGACTACGAAACAACACTTTTGCACTGTTTTATGCGACTGACCTGATACGTACGTACACCAATCAGCCCACCCACAATAGAATGTCTCATTAATACACTTCCACTGGCACTGCCAGTGACCTCCAAATACTGCTATATATGGGATAAGCATGCACTGAATGTGTACAATGGAGACAAAGGATGGTGCAGTGGTCTTCCTGGTACTGCTCTCAGTAGCTCTGTTCACAACTCTGGCCTACAGTGTGTCTGGCACAATGGGAGTGAGATAGCACTGCTAAAGGCACTGTGATTTTGATTGATTATAGCTTTTCCTCGTTTTGCCTAGAAGCTAAGTTTGAATACATACTGGTACATAATACAGACACAGTTTATGAGCTATATATACAAGCCTGCTTAAATGGTCTATACCTCGGACTAGGGGAGGTGGGGGGGGGGGGGGGGGGGGGGGGGGGGGGGGGGGCTGGGGAGAGAAGGGTGACTACAGTATCATGTGTTGCATGTCCACGCGTATATCGAGAAATTTGTGCTTAGGGCACACAATCTTCAAGGCTCAGTAACGTATCTCTGTGAATGAGCCTGTCAACTTCCACGGAGCAACTCACAGCAACAGCAACAAAACTTTGGTAGTAAATCTTTAGGGTTCTGCTGCTATAATCACAGTGATGTTACAGTAGCATAACCTTTTATGACATAGTGAAAGATAAACTTGTAGACTGTACATGTCCTTTACTCTCTGTGTCAATGAATTGGAGAAAAACTTGCTCATTAACGTCATATAATGCAATTCATTGAGTAAGGACAGTTTACAAGTTTACAACTTTCACTATGTCATAAAAGGTTGCATCACTCTGATTGCTGGTGAAGCAGTAGAAGGGTATAAAGAGCAATTTGCTAGCTACCAAGTTTTTGCTGCTGTTGTTGTGAGTTGGCCACACTAAAACTACGAACTGAACAATGGAGACAAAGGATTGTGCAGTGGTCTTTCTGGCACTGATCTCAGTAGCTCTGTTCACAACTCTGGCCTACAGTGTCTGGCACAATGGGAGTGAGATAGCTCAACTGCAAGCTGAACTGCAGAAGGTGAAGGAATCTGTGGGACAAAAAGAGAGTACCAGCCAGAGTGCAGCTAGTCATCTTCTAGGTCTTGCTGTGTCAGAACTGCATGCAATGCCCATGCACAATCGGCTCAGGAGGAGCACAAAGCAGGCTGGCGGTTCTACCATTCGAATTCCCAAGCTAGCAGCTGCTCAGTCAGAACTGAAACGCAGTAGAAGAAGTGCAGAACCTGGTACTGTTCAGCTACTCACAGATGCACTCTCAGAGATTGTAGGTGGAGAACTTGAAGCTCTACTGGACTGTGATACACATGACAATAGTACAAAGTGTACCATTGAGCCTGGGTCAAAAGGAGATCGTGGGCCTATTGGACTGCGAGGGGAGAAGGGAGATACAGGAGAACAAGGTCGCATTGGACCCAGGGGTGAGAAAGGAGAAAAAGGCAATCGTGGCTACCCAGGTTACAAAGGAGAAGATGGTCCCAAGGGAAACATCGGAGAAAGAGGCCTCACTGGCCTGAGAGGGAAGAAGGGAGAAAAGGGCAATCTTGGTGACACAGGAGTTGGAACCAAGGGAAATATTGGGGAAAGAGGTCCAACTGGTCCAAGAGGAGAGAAGGGAGAAAAAGGACATCATGGCCACAAGGGGGATTCTGGACCACAAGGAGTACAAGGTCCTGTTGGACCGAAAGGATTGAAGGGAGGAAAAGGAGAACTTGGCTACACAGGATACAAAGGAGAGAAGGGACAGACTGGAAGTATTGGGTCGCAAGGTGGAGTTGGACCAAAAGGGGCAGTTGGACCTCGGGGTCCTGTGGCTACTCTTGCACAGAGTGGATGCAATTGGCAGTATACTGACCGCTGTGGACATAGCTGTGGTCAAAGTGTCCAGAAAAGAACCATATGCCCTGTTGGACAGTACGTGGCTGGCTTTGGTATTCGTACATGGACTTACCTTGGTCGTTACAATACCCACATCCTTTGCTGTCCTGTACATTAAGTATTATTCTACCCCGGATACATGACTACTGAAGAGAGTTTGGGTTGTGACGTAATAGTTATGCACATTTCTTTTTCCTGTGTTACTAAATAATTAAGTGTGTATGAAGATGATTGGTTCCTTACTCGGAGCAACAAAATGTGTTCACCAATGAAAAGTTGTAGCTACTTTGGCAGTTTGCTGCAACATTGTTTTGTTGTGCCGCGTAAATATTGTTACACTCCTGGTAGGGGAAAAATTGTGCCGTGTAATCTAAATAAATAAATGAATAATCAAACCTCACAGCATGCAGGAAAGGTCTACAGAGATTCTGACTACACCGTCGTGATCGCTATCATGCATAGACAAACGCATAAGAATTGTGCTGAAACTCACCGGAGATATACGCGCTTTTGTCGTGCCGTCGGCCACCATATGCATTGCTCGATTGCTCTCTTTGCCGTTGGGTGCCAGTACCGTCTTATGAAGGCCCCACAAAGATTCTGACCACACAGCTGTAATCACTGTTGTTCAATTACGCTTACATGCCAAAACTCACCGTGCTGGCAAAGTTGTAAGTGCTGTAATAATTTCGTGTCTTCCCGCTTCACGCATGCGCGCGTGGGGTAATTACCATTACAGCAGCTAGCCCAGTTGGCAATACTAGCTATAGTGAGATTCCGCTGTTGGCGAAGTATATACAGTATTGCTGCATGAGCATGAAGGGCCATGGCGGCTAATGGACCATTAGTAATGGTGGTGCTATCTTGATAAGAAGCATTGTATAGCCACTGCAGCTTTGTGCATGTAAAACAAGGAGTGGGATTGCAATAGCTCATGCAACTGCAAGCTGAACTGCAGAAGGTGAAGAAGTCTGTGGGGCAAGAAGAGAGTACCAGCTAGTAATTCTCCAATGAAAGTAGGTCATGGTATGGCTGAACTGCCTGCAATGGAAAATCTGAATCTAATTCCCTGGTCCTGGTCCACACAATCGGCTTAGGACCAATGAACATGCTGGTGGTTCTGCTATTCACAGGCTAACAGCTGATCTGTCAGAACTGAAACGCAGTCGACGAAATGCCAAACCTCCTGCTACTGTTCAGCTACTCACAGATTCACTCTCAGAGATTGTAGGTGGAGAGCTTGAAGCTCTAGCTACTGGACTGTGATACAAATGACAATGGTACAAAGTGTACCATTGAGCCTGGGCCAAAAGGAGATCGTGGGCCTATTGGACTGCGAGGGGAAAAGGGAGACACAGGAGAACAAGGTCACATTGGACCGAGGGGTGAGAAAGGAGAAAAAGGCTATCATGGCTACCCACGTTACAAAGGAGAAGGCGGTCCCAAGGGAAACATTGGAGAAAGAGGCCTCACTGGCCTATAAGAGGGGAGAAGGGAGAAATGGGCAATCTTGGTGATGTACAGTAGGAGAAGTTGGAACCAAAGGGAAATATTGGAGAAAGAGGTCCAACTGGTCCAAGAGGGGAGAAGGGAGATAAAGGACACCATGCCACAAGGGGGATTCTGGATCACAAGGAGTGCAAGGCCCAGTTGGACCAAAGGGAGAACTTGGTTACACAGGATACAAAAGAGAGAAGGGACACACTGGAAGTATTGGGTTGCAAGGTGGAGTTGGACCAAAAGGGGCAGTTGGACCACAGGGTCCTGTGGCTACCCTTACACAGAATGGATGCAATTGGCAGTACACTGACACCTGTGGACATTACTGTGGTACATATGTCATGAAGAGAACCACATGCCCTGTTGGACAATATGTGGCTGGCTATGGCAGTTTTGCTTACTCTTCCTATGGTCGTTACAATCCCCACATCCTTTGTTGTTCTGTACATTAGTTTTTGTCTCGGCACCAAAGTGCCGAGACACAGTGCTGGATGCGTAGGTACGTACGTACGTGGTACGTGGTACGTACGTCGCTTTTCGCAATGCGCTGCGCAAGGCTGCATGCATGCTCTACACCCTTAATAGGGTATCAAACGTATTTATAGCCTGCAAGTAGATTTTCAAAAATGATTATGGGTTTGCATGGCTGCTCATGAATCCTCTTACCAAGACTGCCGCTACTAGCTAGCTCTAATTGGGGCGAGCCTGAGCGAGCCCCACACTAGCGTGACTTCATTGCGCAGTGCGTGTGTATGTTTGCTTGCTTGCTTGCTTGCTTGCTTGCTTGCTTGCTTGCTTGCTTGGACTTGCAATTACCGTAAATTTTAAATCAGCGAATTTCACTTGCACGTGCACAATAATATTTAAATTCAACGAACTCTAGCACGCACCTCCTCGATGCAAGGACTCGTGAACCGTCTAGCTACCTGTTCGACGGACGATGGCGACAACAAAGAAGGAGAGACCACTCGTGGACATTGGCTAGAGCACCACGAACATTCTGCCTCCTCGGTGGCGACACTCCGCGGACCAGACGGTGACTGCTCGTGGGCCTATAGCTACCGCCGGGCCGGGCGGTGATGCCGGTTGCTGCTGGAGTGCCGGCTTCAGCTATAAAAGCTCACAGTTGCTGTGATGTGTACAAGTGTATGTTTAGTGCCATAATTTCTCTCGCCTATATATGATCATTGCCCAGTCACATTCTGATGACAGTGCAACTGCTCCTTGCATGTCCCGGTGCATGCACTTTGCTCAGGCTCGCCCCCCAATGTCCTGCATTCCACTAGTACTTAATTCAGGACAATGAATACTCATCCATCCAGTGTGCTGCACTCAGCCATCCCAAGTGCATACTAAAGCTCACTCAGCTCTAGCTAGCTAGCTATAGGCCTATAGATAAGTGCTGAAAGAATTGGCCAAGGTGTTGACTAAACATCAAGCCCAGACACGACCATACTGCTTTCACCCTCCAAGGATATTGACGCTCACTTAAGCTGAAAGTCTCATAGCTAACAGATTTTGCAGTCATAATAAAGGGTTAAGCAGCTGCCATGTCCTCTGCATGATTCTAGCTGATACCAAGTCGTGCCGAGACACATCAAGTCTTTTAAAGACTCACTTGTTATTCTACCCTGCATGGATACATGTGCACTGAAGACAGTTTGGATGTACCGGTAGTAGATCTTATGGTAATCTTATGTATTATGTTAGTAGTCTGTTCTCCTAGCTTCGCCTGATATCTGGCAGTTCAAAGTATGATAAATGGAATTTAACCATAGGTTAACGAGGGAGGGGCAGCATGCGCAGCAGGCGTGGTCTGGGTCAAACGCGCCAACGTCAAGCAACAATATTTATTGCACGACTGGTTGGGTTTTACCGCTCTTTTGCACGAGCTAGCTTGATCATCACTCGCTGTCTCAAATTCAAGGCTCCCACCCTTAATGTCAGGCCCACCCCTAAGCATGTTGCTCAGCGCCTCCACTGGGAGGTGGATATATAGCTATACACCGGCCCTCTATCATATCTCCTAGTGTGAATGGGCATGCAGAAGTGTAATTGGGCAGGTGATTCAGGGCAATGATTCCCAGAATGCAAAGCCCAAGCTCACATCACCTAATAGGAAAGGGAAAGCAAGAATATACATTGAAGACAGTGTAGTGCACATGGATTTTGTGGTCAATTATTTCTGTCAGTCACCTGATTTGTCAGCCCTTACAAGATGAACAGTGCACGTGTTGTGGAGGAATAATAGAATATTTGAGTCACCTAGCTACTGAACTAGCTAGCTGTACAAGTAAGGCTAACATATTACCTTACATTGGTGATCCCGACTCCCGAACAACCGACGCTCTATATGACCGACGAAGAGCCCACCGCCCGGCCCGCAGAAGCCACGGCCGCCGTGGCCAACGTCTCTGTTGTGAAACTTCCGCCATTTTGGCCGTCTGACCCCGCCGTTTGGTTTGCCCAAGTTGAGGCACACTTCGCTACACGGCGCATCACATCACAAAGAACACGTTTTGACTACGTTGTTGCCTCCTTGTCTCCAGAGATAGCCACGGGGATCCGTGATCTCATCCTGAAGCCCCCAGACACTAACCCCTACGACGTTCTCAAAGAACAACTCATCAAGCGCACTGCCGCCTCGGCACAACGCCGCTTCCAGCAATTGTTCAGCTCCGAGGAATTGGGGGATAGGAAACCAACTCAACTGCTAAGACGCATGCAGCAGTTGTTAGGGGACCACGCCGAAGTCACTGACGGATCTTTCATACGCGAACTCTTCCTTCAACGATTGCCCTCGAATGTCAGAATGGTGCTGGCGTCTACTAGTGCCACTACCAGTCTTGAAGAACTTGCTGAGTTGGCTGATAAAATAGTTGAGGTAGCCACACCCACCATTGCAGCTACTACTACTCCCCAACCCTTCTCACAGCTCCTCACGGAACTGGAACAACTCCGAACCGAAGTGAGACAACTTCAACGGTCCGTCAAAACTCTCTCACATAATCGCCGAGGACGATCTACCTCCCACAGCCGACCATCCAGCCCCGCTCCACCTTCTGCTGGTAACTCTTCTATGTGCTGGTATCATCAAACATACGGTGAGGCAGCAAGGAAGTGCAACTCTCCCTGCTCTTACACCGTACCGTCAAACGAGCCGGCCGGCCATTAGGGGCGACATGTGCGTCCGGCCTTCATACCTGTCGCCTATTGCACATAACCGACCGCATAAATAACCTTAACTTTCTTGTAGACACTGGTGCACAAGTTAGTGTACTCCCGCCTTCTCGCACTGACCGTCTCAGGAAGCAGGGTTTCACGCTCTCTGCAGTCAACGGCACATCAATAGCGACATTTGGCACACGATCACTCACCCTCAATATCGGCTTACGTAGAACTTTTCGTTGGATATTTATCATAGCAGACGTACACAAACCCCTCCTTGGTGCTGATTTCTTGCATCATTTCGGCCTGCTAGTTGATGTTACTAATGGTAAACTAGTAGACAAACAAACTCGCCTTTCAATACATGGAATCCTCGCCCAGGATACACCTCCTTCACTAACACTTCCAACTCATGCATCCTCTCAAGCCTACTCAGCCCTACTCTCGGAATTTCCGGAACTTACACATGTGCATAACTATAACGATAGCCCTGTTAAGCATAGTGTCACACATCATATCACTTCTTCTGGTTCACCAGTTTCATGTCGAGCCCGTCGTCCCCCCCCCGAGAAACTCAAGGTCGCTCGCAAGGAATTCGAACATATGCTCGAATTGGGAATCATCCGTCCCTCATCAAGTGACTGGTCGTCTCCCTTACACATGGTCCCTAAAAGGACCCAAGGTGACTGGAGACCTTGTGGTGACTACAGAGCCCTCAACCACGTCACCATTCCAGATCGCTATCCCATTCCTCATCTACAGGATTTCTCTGCTTCTCTCCATGGTGCCAAGGTGTTTTCAAAGATTGACCTGGTGAGAGCTTATCATCAAATACCAGTAGACCCAGCAGATATTCCTAAGACGGCCATCACAACCCCCTTCGGACTCTTTGAGTTTGTGCGCATGCCCTTTGGACTACGAAATGCCGCACAGACATTTCAAAGATTCATGGACCAAGTCCTTCGTGGCCTGGACTTCTGCTATGTCTACATAGATGATCTGCTGGTGGCTAGTTCCTCACCTGAGGAACACAAGCATCATCTCCGCCTGGTGTTCGAACGTCTGTGTCACTACGGCATCATCATCAATCTTCAGAAATGTGTTTTTGGTGTTCCAAGTGTTGAATTTCTAGGACATTCTGTCGACAGTACTGGCATTCACCCTCTCCCTGCCAAGGTACAGACTGTCCTGGATTTCCCACAACCAACCTCTCGCCGCCAACTTCGAACTTTTCTCGGCCTCACTAACTTTTACCACCGCTTTATCCCTGGATGTGCCAGGATTGCTGACCCCCTCAACACCCTACTCGCGGAAAGTAAGGAACACCTATCATGGAATGATTCACAAATCCATGCCTTCTCCGCCCTCAAGGAAGCCCTAGCAAATGCTACCTTGCTGGCCCACCCCAAACCTAATGCCCTGACCAATATCATGACCGATGCCTCAAACTCCGCTGTAGGTGCAGTACTGCAACAGTACGTTGATGGACAGTGGCAACCTATCTCATTTTTCTCAAAGAAACTTCAACCAGCTGAAACACGCTACAGTACATTCGACCGAGAACTTTTGGCCATCTATCTCGCTATCAAGCACTTTCGTTATTTCCTAGAAGGTCGTACCTTCCATGTTCTCACTGACCACAAGCCTCTTACCTTTGCCTTCAATGCACGTGCGGATCGCCACACACCTAGACAGTGTCGACACCTGGACTACATATCACAGTTCACTACTGATCTCCGTCATGTACGAGGTGTTGACAACTCTGTTGCAGATGCACTGTCACGCATTGAAGCCAATGCCCTCCTTCAAGACACCCCACCTGTTGTTGATTTTTCAGTCATGGCAAAAGCCCAAAGAACCGATCCCGAACTTCAGAACCTGTTGTCCAATCCAGAAACATCTTCCATCTCACTAACTCAATTCACTCTCTACACTGGTGACCTGACTCTCTTCTGTGATATCTCTACAGGTATTCCCAGACCATTTGTCCCAGCTTCCCTACGGAAAATCGTATTTGACTCTCTTCACTCTCTGTCACACCCTGGTGTACGTGCTACCAGACACCTCATCACCACCCGATATGTCTGGCCCAAGATGAACAAGGAAATCAATCAGTGGACCAAGGCTTGCCCTCAGTGTCAGCGAGCTAAGGTTACCAGACACACCAATGCTCCAATCTTATCGTTCAAACCACGCACGTTTTGATGTTGTCCACGTTGATATTGTGGGACCTCTGCCACCCTCTCAGGGATACCGGTACCTTCTCACATGTGTAGACAGGTTTACGCGTTGGCCTGAAGCATTTCCTCTCATGGATATCACTGCTGAATCTGTCGCTAGAGCCTTTGTCCTTGGTTGGATTGCTAGATTTGGTGTCCCCTCCACAGTAATCACAGATCGTGGCAGGCAATTTGAGTCTAACCTCTGGAGTCAACTGAACCAACTTTTTGGCATTCACAAACAGCGTACTACAGCCTACCACCCTGCTGCAAACGGTATGGTGGAACGTTTCCACAGGCAACTGAAGGCTGCTCTGAAGTGTCACTCAAACCCCCAGCAGTGGATTGATTCACTACCACTTGTGCTACTAGGAATCAGGACAGCTCTGAAACATGACCTTAAGTGCACAACAGCAGAACTGGTTTATGGTGTCACACTCAGGCTACCTGGAGATTTTTTTGCCACACCACAAACTCATGCGCTAAGTGATCCAGCATCCTACGTTGATCGCCTGAAAGACACTATGAACAATATTCAGTACCGCTCATCACGACGACCCTCCCAAACATCCACCTTCGTTCACAAAGACTTGAACCAATGTACTCATGTGTTTGTCAGACACGATGCCATCAAACCACCCCTCCAGCCAACCTATGATGGCCCATTCAAAGTCATTGATCGTAAGGAAAGACATTTCGTTGTTGAACTCAATGCTAACAGACAGGACACTATTTCGATTGATCATCTCAAACCTGCGTACTCTTGTGCACACACCTGAACACTCTCACTCTACATCTCTCCATTACACACCTCCCACCCCTCCATCACCCCCACCCACTCAACCCAAGCAAACCAGATCTGGACGACGTGTTCAGATACCTGACCGTCTCATGCAAGTTACTTTATATCGTTCCACTTACACTTTGTATCATTCCACTGGAGGGGGAGTTATGTAGTGCACATGGATTTTGTGGTCAATCATTTCTGTCAGTCACCTGATTTGTCAGCCCTTACAAGATGAACAGTGCACGTGTTGTGGAGGAATAATAGAATATTTGAGTCACCTAGCTACTGAACTAGCTAGCTGTACAAGTAAGGCTAACATATTACCTTACAACAGTATGCCCGACCGCCCAAAACTGCAAGTTCACTTCTGCCCCTCCTACCAAACGTAATAGAAAGGTAGCGACAAATGGTTATCCTTTCTATGTCTTTAACTGAACATCATTAACTTCCAATTATTGTTTCATTGTTCAAAATTACACAAGACAACAGTTCTGATGAGAATTTGTGACAGTAATTCCTGGTGGTCTTCCCCGTCAGGGACACTTTTAACACCCTGTATGGACCTTGAAGTACCTTTTCCCCTGTTGGGAAGCAAGACGGTTAACATTATGCTATGTCAGTTCATGCACCATAGTGTTGTGATCATGGGCACCAGAGGGTTTGCACTGTTGCATTGTCAATACATAGTTGAGAATAGTCTCTGAAGTACTGTAGCTAGCTGAACTCACCAGATATTTGCCAGTAGCGAATACAGTCCATACAGCCTTCAGCACGCCTGGCAGTAATGAAGCACTGGTTTCTACTACCTTCAGGCTCTCAATTTGGTCAACCATAAGCAAAATGGCTCTGTACAACTACACGCTGCCTTTTTCACCATTTCAGTGCAGTCAAACCAACACATATTCCTGAGTGCCCTGTGCCATCTCACAGGACTGGTGGGTGTTGAATCAAGCAAATTTTGCCTCTATACAGGAAACTGTACCTCAGAGCGCTAGCTCAGTCCCTTCCATATAGCTAAGGAAGGCACTGAGCTCTGAGATCTAGTACAGGTGCAAAGGTTCTGCAAAACCCTGTTCAAGTGGTTTACAAAAGTTCAATCTTGAGTCCTCTAGAAACTCTCTGTCATCTGTTACAATTATCCTCCGAAACAGCGCTTTCTGTTCCGTATTTGTTCCAACACAACACAAACAATTAAATAGGTACATAGAATCAACAGAACAACCAAGATCACACAACTAGCTAACCACTAGTCAGTCAAACTAGAGAGAAAGTTTCAGAATGTTAGCACATGGCAGTTTGATCTCCAATCACATGACTTCTCCCTCCAGCTAGTGAGCCAGCCGGCAATTGAGACCTTTAGGCCAGTGGGCAAGATTGCAAACTCCTCCTCTCTGCTCCCCAATTGCATCTGCTGCTGCTCGATGATTGCATCCATTTTAGCTGCTGCTCCCCGATTGTGTTTGTCTCTCAGCTGCTGCTAGGCAGTTGCGTCCACCTCAGCTGCTGCTCCATGATTGCATCCACCGCAGCTGTTGCTCCCCATTGTGTCTGTTTCAGCATCCTCAAGTAGTAGAGAAATGGCCCCTCAGCTACAAGTACATAAGGGCTTTCCACAGCCAATCCCTTTAGTTGAACCCACCCACTGTCTCACTCCATCTGCTGGTGGGGATCCTATATCCAAAGACAATGCTGGAAGTCACATCACAAAGCTGAACAGTAACAGAGTAGTCCCACATTGTCCTCGATCATTTATGTAGTATAGCTAACACTGGATGTGGGTCACGGTTAGCCATATGAAATGATGCTGTAGCTATGTCTGAGCCTGCCTGAAGGCAGGCTGCCAATTGTTCATGTACTGTAAAATTTGTAGAGGTAGCAGAGCTTGTGAGTAACATTGACACGTGCAGTTTGTCTGTCTCATAATGTGCTGTGAGAACATCTATTCTTTAGGTGATAATAATGTAAACATATGAGTGTTATCTCTGCAGTCAGGAATCCTCCTGTGACCATGAATAAAATCACTACTAGCAATCAGAGTCTCCATGAATGGTATTGCGCAAGTAAGATTTATAACTGCAACAATTTATTTCGCAAAGAAGTATTCACGAGCTACTACAAAGTTACAAACTGCCCAAGACTAGGTGATCTTTGAGTGACAATGGAGACAAAGGATGGTGCAGTGATCTTTCTTGCACTGCTCTCATTAGCTCTGTTCACAACTCTGGCCTACAGTGTCTGGCACAATGGGACTGAGATAGCTCAACTGCAAGCTGAACTACAGAATGTGAAGGAATCTGTGGGGCAAGAAGAGAGTACCAGCCAGAATGCAGCAAGTCATCTTCCAGCGAAAGTAGGTCTTGCTTTGGCTGAAGTGCCTGCAATGCCCATGCACAATCGGCTTAGAAGGAGCACAAAGTACGCTGGTGGTTCTGCTATTCACAGACTAACGGCTGCTCAGTCAGAACTGAAACGCAGTAGAAGAAGTGCAGAACCTGGTACTGTTCAGCTACTTGCAGATGCACTCTCAGAGATTGTAGGTGGAGAGCTTGAAGCTCTACTGGACTGTGATACAGATGACAATAGTACAAAGTGTACCATTGAGCCTGGACCAAAAGGAGATCGTGGGCCTATTGGACTGCGAGGGGACAAGGGAGACACAGGAGAACAAGGTTCCACAGGACGAATGGGTGAGAAAGGAGTAAAAGGCAATCGTGGCTACCCAGGTTACAAAGGAGAAGTTGGCCCTAAGGGAAGCATTGGAGAAAGTGGCCCCAATGGCCTGAGTGGGGAGAAAGGAGAAAAAGGCAATCTTGGCTACCCAGGTTACAAAGGAGAAGTTGGAAGCATTGGTGAAAGAGGTCCCACTGGTCCGAGAGGGGAGAAGGGAGGAATGGGACATCGTGGCCACAAGGGGGAACGTGGTTCATTAGGAGTACAAGGCCCTGTTGGACCGAGTGGAGAGAAGGGAGGAAAAGGTGAACATGGCTACACAGGATTCAAAGGAGAGAAGGGGCAGAAGGGAAATGTTGGCCCACAAGGTGAAGTTGGGCCACAAGGAGCAGTTGGACCTCAGGGTCCTGTTGCTAATCTCACACAGAATGGATGCAGCTGGCAGTATACTGACACCTGTGGACATGGCTGTGGTAGAGATGTCACGAAGAGAACCACATGCCCCGTTGGACAGTATGTGGCTGGCTATGGTAGCGTTGCTGTCTATTCCTATGGTCGTTACAGTCCCCACATCCTTTGTTGTCCTTTACGTTAACTACTTACTATTCAGTTTTGATTGTGATGTAATATTTCCTTTGCCTGTGTTGCCTTTTGGCCATGATTCGTTCCTTACTTGGAGCTTGTATATTCACCAATGGAATATTGTTCTTTGGCAGTATTCATTGTTTGTCCAATATGGTGTAAAGTTGACAATCATGAGTGACTGACGGCTAGTGCTGCTCATGGTTCTGGCATCAGCAATATTAATTTGTGGTATGCATGATCTGGGACCTCACTTTATCACATAAATCGGGACGGTGTAAATTATTCTCAGGCCACTGTTCAAAGTTCTCGTGATGGACCAGTAATCGTCAAGGACCAGTAGCTACTCGTCAAGGACCAGTACTGAATGTAGTCGAGTATTACATGATCAATCACTATGCAGACGAAGTAGCCAGGACCCCTATGTCACGTACAGTGCTCCCAGCAAAGAGAGTACATTTTGGTTTCTTTGAGAAAATTATGTATAACTTCAAAGAGACATCATCTATGTTCAAAATAAGTTGATAGAAGTGTACCACAACCATTTTGTAACCAATCACGAAAAAATAATTAAGTCACATGACATTCCAACAGGGCTATAGCTCCACATGTCAACTGAGTATGCAAAATACTTTAGGGTCGGCATTTCCCTAAACCTAGGAGTTAAGATCTGAAACTTGATGCACGTGTAGTGACCCAAGTGGAGCAGGTTTTAAGCCCCTCTTGAATCCTTAATTCTGTTGTCCTGAGAGAGCAGAGATGTTAGAGCAGTTCCGGAGGGGCCTATACTTTAGGGTCAGCATTCACACAAACCTGATAGTTAAGAGCTGATTTTTTTGTGAGAGGTCATGCTTATGCTATAGTATGTCTGGCCCAAGTTTAAAATCCTAACCCCTTACAGATCCTGAGATGTTGCCCCTTTTGTTCAATTTTTGTAAATTTAATCAAAAATCTGACCTTTGACCCCTGGTTTTTCTATTGAATTTATATTGAAAAAATTTTTTTTTTGTGGAAATCCAGTCCAAAGGGGTTCTCAGGTGGTTTTATGGTGATTTGAGTGTAAAAAACTGGTTGTAACTTCCAAAATCAAAATTTCCGAAAATGTACTCTTTGCTGGGAGCACTGTACATGTTCTAGTGTAGCCGATACCACCCCATTAAATCATGCCAACAGTTCCAGTGACCTAGATCGCCCGCCCGGAGTAAGAGCGTGTAACTTCCGGGAAATTCAAACCGGGCAAAATACATGAGTTGTAAAAATAGCTATAGCGTGTCTAAACACTCTTGTAGAGATTCTTTCCGCCACGTGATAATTGACTGGAGCGGCGACACTGTGGTCATTATTCTGTGTTGTTGTGCACAGCTGTGTAGTTCTGAGCCAAGTGACGGCAGGAAGCGACAGCGACAGCTACCAGAGAACGCTCTGCTCTACGGCTGTGCGGAAGGCTAACCCAGTTAGCCTCGTACCCAGGCTGTACGATGCTATAACCTAGTGTATACTCAAACACAGTCATTACACTCCTGGTATAGGAAAAATTGTGCCGCGTAATGTAATTACATTCCTGGTATAGGAAAAATTGTGCCGCGTAATTACACTCCTGGTATAGGAAATAAAGTGCCGCGTAATGTAATATAATATAATATAATATAAATAACTCGTTCGAGTGATAGGAATGGCCTACGAAGATTCTGACTACACCTTCATGATCGCTATCATGCACTGTCCCAACCGTACAATTTTGGTGCTGAAACTCACCTTGGTGGTGGAGATATGAGCGCTTTTGTCTCGCCGTGGACGCCATTGCTCGAGCGCTCTCTCCGACTTCCGGTGGCAGTACCGTTCTTAGCAAAGGCACGCGAAGTTTCTGCCGTTCACTGACGCTTACATGCCAAAACTCACCGGGCTGGCGAAGTTGTGAGCGCTGTATAACAAGTTTCGTGTCTTCTCGATCTCCTTGGGCCGCCATTGCTGACTCAGCTCAATCGATCGACGCGAGCGCTCATGGTCCTCACGTGGTATGTGCGTTAATTGGAATGTGTTGCAATACCTAGCTTGCGCTATCGTCGATCTGCAACCGGTTGCAACGCGGCTACCAGGAGTGCGGTTGCCCCTCGTATAATATAATATAATTAATGTAAATAACTCGTTCCAGTGACAGGAATGGCGCACAAAGATTCTGACTACACCGTCGTGATCGCTATCATGCACTGTCCCAACCGTACAATTTTGGTGCTGAAACTCACCTTGGTGGTGGAGATATGAGCGCTTTTGTCTCGCCGTGGCCGCCATTGCTCGAGCGCTCTCTCCGACTTCCGGTGGCAGTACCATTCTTAGGAAAGGCGCACGAAGATTCTGACCGCACAGCCGTGATCGCTGTCGTTAACTGACGCTTACATTCCAAAACTCACCGTGCTGGCTAAGTTGTGAGTGCTGTCTTGTCTTCCTTTTGGTCGCCATTGCTCGCGATCGACTGAGCCACGTGGCATGTGCGTTAATTGGAACGAATTGCAATAATTTAGCTTCGCTACGGCGAGGCAACCGCGGCGTTGCAACGGCTACCAGGAGTGCGGTTGCCCCTCGTATAATATATTACACTCCTGGTATAGGAAATAAAGTGCCGCGTAATTAAATAACTCGTTCGAGTGATAGGAATGGCCTACGAAGATTCTGACTACACCTTCATGATCGCTATCATGCACTGTCCCAACCGTACAATTTTGGTGCTGAAACTCACCTTGGTGGTGGAGATATGAGCGCTTTTGTCTCGCCGTGGACGCCATTGCTCGAGCGCTCTCTCCGACTTCCGGTGGCAGTACCGTTCTTAGGAAAGGCACACGAAGATTCTGACCACACAGCCGTGATCGCTGTCGTTAACTGACGCTTACATGCCAAAACTCACCGTGCTGGCTAAGTTGTGAGTGCTGTCTTGTCTTCCTTTTGGTCGCCATTGATCGCGATCGACTGAGCCACGTGGCATGTGCGTTAATTGGAACGAATTGCAATAATTTAGCTTCGCTACGGCGAGGCAACCGCGGCGTTGCAACGGCTACCAGGAGTGCGGTTGCCCCTCGATATAATTACACTCCTGGTAGGGGAAAAATTGTTACACTCCTGGTAGGGGAAAAATTGTGCCGCGTAATCTAACTAATCTAAATAATTAAATAATCAAACCTCACAGCACGCAGGAAAGGTCTACAGAGATTCCTACTACACCATCGTGATCGCTATCATGCAGTGACAGAACCGCACAATAATTGTGGTGAAACTCACCTTGGTGGTGGAGATACAAGCGCTTTTGTCGTGCCGGGCCGTCGGCCGCCATTGCTCGAGCGCTCTCTTCTACTTTCGTTGCCAGTTCAGATCTTACGAAGGGCCCACGAAGATTCTGACCACACGGCCGTGATCGCTGTCGTCCCCTGACGCTTATATACCGAAACTCACCTTGCCAGCGAAGTTGTGAGCGCTGTAATATTTTTTGGACCATCACGTTGACCGCCATTGCAGTACGTAGGCTGCGCGTGCGCGCGCCCCCTGGACCGGCCAAATCACGTACGTACGTACGTACATAACAATCGAGCACGAGGCGAAAACTATTTTGTGTGCGGAATCGATCTTGAGCTGCTTGAGCACGAGGCGAAAGCTATATTTGCGAAAGCTATATTTGTGATCTTCCTCAGAGTTACTGGGGCCTGTAGACTATTTTGGACTTTGACAAATCTATCTATCTACCGCAGAGGCTGTTCTTTCTGAGTGTATTCTGTGAGCTACACTGTACTGTGTATACTGTGAGCCATTGACGTTAGAGCCCTCTTGCACCAGGCAAAAGCTATATTTGCGAAAGCCGTATTTGTGTGGGACTGCTCTTCCTCAGAATCCTGTGAGTTACTGGGGCCTGTAGACTACTTTGGACTTTGACAAATCAATGTATCTATCTATCTATCTATCTATCTATCGCAGAGGCTGTTATTTCTGAGTGTATCCAGTGACCTACATTGTGCTGTGTATCCTGAGCAACACTGTACTGTGTATCCTGTGAGCCATTGACGATAGAACCCTCTTGCGACTCCTGTGAGACCGTACTGTGTTTTTCTGCCAATCTGAGAGGTAAACTAATTGTTGGGAGTAGTAATGCCTAAGGGGTTCAGTCAGTGTGCAACGTGTGGAAACTCAGTGCCTGTACGTAGTAAAAAGTGTTCTCAATGTGGTAAAGTGCTTCACCCTAAAGGTGGGAGACCTAAGGGCTCCTCTGTGAGCAAGGGATTCTCTGTGGGTAGGAGTGGTGGGAGGCCACAAGGTACTACTGGAGCGACTGGGTTCAGAGTTAGTGATGGGAGGCCGGAAGGCACCACTAGAGCTGCAGGTTACCGAGTTAGTGACGGGAGGCCGGAAGGAACTAGCCAGGAGGCAGGGTACCAAGTTAGTGGTGGGAGGCCGGAAGGGACTAACCAGGCGGCAGGATACAGAGTGGGAGTGGATGGTGGGAGGCCGGAAGGGACTAGTCAGGCGGCAGGGTACAGAGTGGGTGGTGGGAGGCCGGAAGGGACTAACCAGGCGGCAGGATACAGAGTGGGAGTGGGTGGTGGGAGGCCGAAAGGGACTAGTCAGGCGGCAGGGTACGGAGTGGGTGGTCAGGCTAGGCCTGACGGTTTTAAAACTGAACTAGCTGAGATCAGTGCACATGCAACAGCAAATGAGTCTGAGGTAACGGACCAAGTCAACATGTCAGAAGATATGCTCAGGCAGTGTACTCGGAGGGTAGTGCAGCAGCGCCGCTTTGATGCAAGACCACTAGGTGAGGCGCTTTGTTGGCAGTGTGGAAAGGTTTTGTGGAGCAAGCCAGACTCGACCCACACGTGCCTTGTGAATCCCCCACATGGCCTCAGTGAAGATGATGCACCTGCCTCTGCGTATCTTCGGGCTGTACCTGATTGCAACCTCACTTTTGTCAAACCAGGCAGAGAAGACACATTTGAGAGTGACAGATGGTACTGTTGTTCTTACTGTCACACTCACCAAATCCCACTGGAATTCCATGTTGGTGATGTGTTCAGTAGTGATCCCACCGACCTCAAGCCTGTGGTCGAATGGGACATGCAAAAGCCGGAGCCTGTAGCTGCCCTCAGAAACACGTACGAAACAGGACAAGTATCTCTAGCAGGACTGTTCTCTACGGCAGTGAGAGATGCTGGGTTCGCCCAGTGGAAGCATGTACAAGGTGAGGTCAATGCTATTCACAAGCTTGACAGGCACTACTATGGCCTTTTTGGCTTCCTTGCATGCAAAGAGGAGGGCATTGTTGCTAGCAGTGATAACCCACAAGCCTCACTCAGAATCCACAGAGCTCTCAAGTGGCTCAAGAGCCAAAATCGGCTCTATGATTCATTCTTTGCAAACTACGAAACATTGTTCCGCTATGCCAAGCCTGGCTTCATCAATCCAGACCTGCTAGAGCATCAGGACATCCCTCTAGAAGACCTTCTGGAACAGGAGGCTCTAGGCATGGCTTTCCCAGTTGACTCGCGCTACTTTGACCAGTTCCCTCTCATTTTTGATGAGGGCGAGGACAAACCTGATATAGTCGGAATGCAACACCCACAAACTCCTATGATGGAGTCCCAGGGGGCTCTAAGAGACCTCGTGACTACCAAGTACGGGGAGAAGGACCTTGAGCCCAAATCATTCCCTCACCTCCACCCCTGGGGGTTTGGCGGATGGTACTACAAATCTGACATGACCTTTTCGGCGCATGTAAAGATGCGTCTGTTTGATGTGAGGGGATGGTATGCCGAGGACCCCATTTACCCGTTCTTCAAATTTGATTACATGACCAAGCGCACGCTTCGCGGTTATGCATCTCGCCGCACCGTGAAGTGTGCACAGCTTAGTGAGCCACTAAATGCCGGGAAAGTGAGGGATGGGGAGAGGAGTTCCAACCGGTATGAAGTGTATGGCAGTGAAGTCCCACGAACAGTGCCTGGATCACTCCAGCACTGGAAGTCATTTGGTTTGGACCTCACTGCCATGGTAGCGCAGAGGGGTCTACCTGATTTCTTTGTCACCTTGAGTGCGTATGACTGCTGGCCTCAGACTCAGGCAACTCTCTCACGTGGATGGGGGGCTTCACCTAGCAAGGAGGAATATGAAGATCTAGCCAGGAATGTAGATGACAGGCAGGCGGCAGGCTTTCACCCCCAGGTGTCTGTCATGTCCGCTGAAAAGCGGTTCCAATGGTTCAATCAAGTCCTACATTCGGACAACGGTCCCCTGGGGGTTGTAGAGGACTGTGTCTGGAAGAAGGAGTACCAGAAAAGGGGTGCTGTTCACTGGCACATGCTGGTGTGGGTGAAATCCGGTACCATTCCCGATGGGGCCATCATGGCTGAGGTGCCCCGTCCTCCCAGTACCGACAACGAGGACCTGCGCAGGGTGGGGATGTACCTGCGCAAGATAGTACTAAAGATGCAGATGCATGGGCAGTGTGTCCCCAGACGATGTTTCAAGGGGGCCTTTGGGAAGTACTTGCCGCACTGCAAGTATGGATTTCCTTTCAAGGTACCACAGCTCACCGAGGAACTGGATGAGGACTGTGTGCGCTTTGTGTATGTGCGTAGAGAACGCGAGGATAGGATGGTGGTTCCCTACAATCCTGAGATCGCCGTTCTGTGGGGGGCCTCACACAATGTGCAGCGTGTGAGCAAGCATGGGTTTGAGCAGTACCTTGCCAAGTACATCAGCAAGGCTGAGCCCTCCTGCAAGATTCAGCAACCTGAGAATGCCTCCCTTCCAGAAAGGTACCTGCGCACACGTGTGGTAGGTGCAATTGAGGCCGTCGAGATTCTTTCCGGCTTCCACCAGAGCCAGATCACTAGACAGGTTATTTTCCTGCACACCGAGCTAGCTCCTAGTCAGCGTATGCTCAAGCTGAGTAGGGATCTACAGCACCTGCAGCCCGACTGTCAGGACGTATACGCCGCTACCCGCTTTGATACCTACTTGGCCAGATCGCCACACCTTTCTGGCATCACCTACCAAGAGTATTACCAGTGGTGGCGGTCTTCTGCACAGACTGAGCAGAGAAAAGCCGAAGCTGCAGCTGCCGATGGTGAAGATCACTCACTTAGGCCGAAAGGTGCAGATGATTTCGCTGCCTACAATCATGCCATGTCAGTGTTACGTGATGCCAAATCTGAGCTTGTCACCCGCCTCGAAAGCTGTGAAGTTGCAGTCAATAGCACCGAAGGACTGCTAGCACTCCTATACTGTGCACGTTTCCATGCTGTTCCTGCCTCAACCAGAGATGCGCTGTGTACCTACTACCAGCAGTTGGGCATTGAGCTTCCGACACCAGACCTAGCTGTAGCACTCCCTGAAGCTGACGTGTTTGTTGCCGAGTGGGTACTGGAGGAAGCCGATCTCCTTGACGGGGACCTGGGTGAATCCCTTGGCAGTTCCCATTGGCTTATGCAGATGGGTTTGAAAGAGGGAATCACTCAGGTCCTCGAGAGGTTTCCTCCAGGAACCATGCTCGCTGACAAGCAGGGACATTACTGGGTGAGAAGGTCCACAATGGCCGTCACACGCTACAGGTTCATCAGTCCAGTGGGCGACGATCAGGAGAAATTCTATGAGCAAAAGTACTTGCTCCACGTGTGCATGACAGATGAGGATGATGTTGTGCACAACCCCCCTCGATCATGGCTGGAGCTGTGTGCCAGCAAAGGCATGTGTGATGCTCACATCGATGCACTGTCATGCCTTCAGTCTGCCATCTCCCGGGGGTTCAACATTGAGTCCTTGCGGGCCCTAGCTCAGCTCTACATTGATCACAAGTTCATCACAGAGGACGAGGCAGATGGTTTCCTCTCTGAGATACCAGTCATGGGAGAGCGAGATGATGAGCCACAGGGTGAAGTGACGGACCATCTCTTCACTGACCCAGACTCGGACCTGGGCACCCTAGTTCCAAATCGACCATCATTTTCCATTGACGAGTACGTCCAGTCTTTCACAGACTCTCAGCGTAGGGCTTTTGACTGGGTGTCTACAGCCCTACAAAATGACCAACAAATCTTTGCTGCAATAGTTGGTGCCGCTGGTACGGGTAAATCCTACCTACTGAACGGACTAATCGAATTGATGCGGTCACATGGGCTGGTGGTCAGCAAACTCGCACCAAGCGGTGTTGCTGCCCATCTCATTGGTGGAACTACCATCCACAACTTCTTTGGTCTAGACATTGAGTGCAACTCCAAGCTAGAGCATGGCACCACACAGGCAACTCTGGTCCGCAAGACCAACGTTCTGATCATTGACGAGTTTTCAATGATTGACTTCTACCTGCTACGCACGGCAGAGGGCCTCTGCCGCAAGTTTGCACGTCACAGATCCTCCAAACATCCATGGGGTGGGAGGCACGTATTGCTTCTAGGTGATCCTGCTCAGCTCCCCGCCGTGAGCCGCATGGACATCTTTGGCACAACACTGTGGACACAGTTCACCATCCTCTTACTGCGTGAAGTGAAACGTGCGGTAGACCCTGCCCTGGCATCCACACTAGCCAAGGTTAGGGTGGGGATTTGTGATGATGAGGTAGAGAGGTGTTTGCGCTCCCGAGTGAGAGTTGAAAATTGGGACACCATTGACCTCAACACAACTGTGGTCATCTGCTCTACACGTGATGAATGCAGGGAGATAAATGACCACTGCATTGAGCGCGTAGATGGGTGCAGTTGTGAGTATGTCGCTGTAGACAGTGATCACAATGGCAATCCACTGCGTTCTGCAGACGAAGAGCGCATCAGCAGGTGCAGAGAACGTCTACCAGACAAGCTCGTCCTAAAAGTGGGAGCACGGGTGATACTCCGTAGGAACATTGACATTAAGGGTGGGTGGGTCAACGGCACTCTAGCAACAGTCAAACAATTGCATGAGAACTGCATTGTCATTCAAAAGATGAACAAACCGACTGAGCGCTATCCTGTGCCTAGGTTCAAGCAGAGATTTGACATCCCAGGCTGCTCATACAACATCATTCGCTCACAGTTCCCACTGCAACTAGCCTATGCTGTCACCGTCCACAGGATGCAAGGCATGACAGTGCGGAAAGCAATAGTGAAGCTAAATGAGCACTTTTTTGCCTCAGGTCAAGCATACGTTGCCCTCAGTCGAGTTAGACACCTGGAAGACCTGATCATCTGGGGTTACTGTCCACAGGCCATCCACATTGACCAGTTTTATCACCAACTCCTTGCATGGTGTGACTGTGTGGATGCAATCCGCCCAACTCCACCTTCAACAATAGTCCCCTACCCAGAGCGTGCTGACGATGTCAGCAATGCACCTCTCCACACCGATGAAGGGGAGTCAGGCCCAGGTGGAGCCAAAACCAAAGTGCCGCGCTCAAAGTCCAAAAGCCGGCAACCACAGTCTGGTAGTACCCCACACTCGCGCAAGCGCAAGCATGCTGCTAGATCAAGTGATCATAAACCCCCAGCTCCCAAAAAGCCTAAAAGTGAAAAATCAATTCCCACACTCACTTCATTGCCACCCAATCCTGGAGTTAGGGTTCTACAACAGGCCATTACTACAGCCCTAGGCCAGTCTCCCCATTCTCTACTGCGTGAGCTGTCATTGCTGCCCAAAACTCAACTTAGTTGTGCAGTCACACAGCATGCATTAACTCTTGATAGGGTGGTTGATATCCTCAATAACATGCCAACACAGTTTGCAGAATCACACCCACAATTGTCTCAAGACTCTGTAGCATCACGACAATGCCACCCTCTCCTCCTTGAGACTTGCAAACCTGTGGTCACTCTAGGAGATGGCAACTGCCTGTACAATGCCCTGTCACTCACACTAACCTCTTCCCAAATACTGCATGCAGTGATCCGACTACTCTGTGTGTATGCCCTGGTCAAGCACAAAGATGTGATCATTGAAGCCCTGAGTGATGCATACAGGCAAGAGCCCTCTAGACTCAACATACTCAGAATGTATGCACAGGCCCTCACAGAGGCAGTAACCCTCCATGCCTGGGGAACTGATCACCACATGTTTGCTCTCAGCCTTCTTTTCGGCAGGCCTATTTTCATGTTTAACACTTTTTACGAAACCCCGTCTGGCAGCACAAACTCTCAACTCCAGCTTGCCAACACCAGAGATGTCCGCCACCTCGCTGAAAGATTTCGTGCGCGTGAACCACCCACGAGACTGCATGTTCTCAACTGCAGCAACTCCATGCAAGTCACTCTACTTACCAGTGGCTTGGACCGCCTACCATATTCTCCACTCTGCATTTGCCACACTGGTAACTCACATTGGGTTGCCATGCTTCCCCTCTCGCAGTCAGTCCTCTCACACATACCAATCCCAACAGCTAGGCTGTTTATTGAATAAGCATCTTCCCATTCGCTTACACTGCACATGGGCAACAACGTGCATGTGCAGCAGTTACATGTATGTGCTGAAGCATACCCACATACCCATCACTCCTCACGCACACACACACACACACCACATTGCCAGCACCACATGCAATGCACACACTCTCTTCTCGTTTCTCAACACTCGATCTTACACGCTGCCACCAGGGCGCATACACTACCTACCCCTGGACTATCGCAGCACTTGGTGCCATGCACAAACACCACAACACCACAAACGCAAAGAGAAAAGGAAGGGGCTGGAAGAGGGAGGTCCTTTTCTCTTTGCTGCCTCTCCAAGTTCTGTTGATTACCATGTACCTACTCAGACAACCCACCTGCAGGGAAGTAAAGTGACCAATGGGAAGACGAATGCCCTCAACTCAGCAGCCATGGTGAGTCCCTCTATGTGCATCAACACCATCAATTACACACTAATTACCAATTTCCAGTTTTGTCAGCCCCCTTGCCAGTAGCTCACTGCTGCTGTATACGCCTATACACATACCCAGTGTGATTCACACAGATAACTCAGTCTGTCCTGCAATGCTGCAGTACCTGTACCAAAACTTCCTCTCCCTCCATCCACTATCTTAAATGTGATCACACACACATGCACACATACACACAGGTTGATGCTCCACACTGGATGCCACATTTTCTGTATCCTTATGTAGACCATCTCTATGCATGTACACAAGTGTGCCATGCCCAAATAGGCCAAAACAGACTGACCAACAAGGCAGTCTGTACATGGCTCTTGATATGTGTTCATTCCTACACAGCCCCCAAATCGTTGGAAACAGCTTCAAGATTCTACCCTACCCACACCCACCATTTATGAATGACCACCGAATGAAACCACCTAAGCCAAGAAGCAACAACCGAGGATGAGCGAACAGGACGCCCGAACAGGACGCCCGTACCCCCTTCCCACCACACCAGGTTCAAATACGACAAACCACAAACAGTTAGGTAACTGCCGTGTTGATATTATTATTATTTGTAGAGGCTTAGAAATAATGGTATGCATTGGAGAGGTGACCTTGGTCTAAGATGATAGCATGCCTGAATAACAGGGTGACAGGGTACAGGACGTGGAGGGTGGATTTACAACAGGTGACAGCTTAAACAACACTTAACCTTCAATGGATGGCAGACAGTAATAGAGGAAGGTAGTGGAAGGTAATAGTACCAAACCCACTTGGCATCTTGGTACATGTACATTGCAACAAGCAGAATTCCCAGAAAAAGTGTCACCAAGACAACCAGTCTTACAGGACCTAGATGTGCAGTGTATGTCTCAACTGCCAAATTCCAACTCAGCTTGCTAGTAGCTCATGCACTGCCTACACACATTCACACAAATAACTCTGTCTGCCCTGCAATATGCTGCAATGCCTGTACCAAAATGTCAAACACTTCCCCTCCCTCCATCCACCATCTTAAATGTGATCACACACACCACACACACGACACACACGCATGCACACACGCACGCACACTCCCACACACACACCCACCCACCCACCCACCCACCCACCCACACACACACACACACACACACACACACACACACACGCACACACACACAGGTTGATGCTCCACACTGGATACTCCACTTTCTGTATCCTCCTTAAGTAGACCATCTCGATGGGTGTAGGTTGGATAGAATCTTGAAGCTGTTTCCAGGGCTGTGTTGCCTCCTATTTGGGCATGGCACACTTGTGTACATGCACCATTTACAAATGACCACCAAATGAAGCCACCCAAAGCAAGAAGCAACAACCGGGGATGAGCGAAGAGGACGCGAGGACGCCTGTACCCCCCCCCCCCCCCCCCCCCCCCCCCCCCACCGCCGGTTCAAATACGACAAACCACAAACAGTTATGTAAGTAACTTGTTTATTATTTGTACAGGCTTAAAAATAATTAATAAATGGGTACTCAACAGAGAGGTGACCTGGGTCTAAGATGACAGCATACCTGAATAACAGGGTGACAGGGTACAGGACGTGGAGGGTGGATTTACAACAGGTGACAGCTTAAACAACACTTAACCTTCAATGGATGGCAGACAGTAATAGAGGAAGGTAGAGGAAGGTAATAGTACCAAACCCACTTGGCATCTTGGTACATGTACATTGCAACAAGCAGAATTCTCAGAAAAAATGATATCACTCACCAAGACAACCAGTCTTACAGGACCTAGATGTGCAGTGTAGGTCTCAACTGCCAAATTCCAACTCCCCTTGCTAGTAGCTCATGCACTGCCTATACACATTCACACCCATCTGCCCTGCAATACCTGTACCAAAATGTGAAACACTTCCCCTCCCTCCATCCGCCATCTTAAATGTGATCACACACACACACACGCACACGCACACACGCACACGCACACGCGCACACGCACACGCACACGCACACACACACACACACACACACACACACACACACACACACATACACACAGGTTGATGCTCCACACTGGATGCCACATTTTCTGTATCCTTATGTAGACCATCTCTATGCATGTGCACAAGTGTTCCATGCCCAAATAGGCCAAAACAGACTGACCAACAAGGCAGTCTGTACATGGCTCTTGACATGTGTTCATTCCCACACAGCCCCCAAATCGTTGGAAACAGCTTCAAGATTCTACCCTACCCACACCCACCATTTACGAATGACCACCGAATGAAGCCACCTAAGCCAAGAAGCAACAACCAAGGATGAGCGAAGAAGACGCCTGTACCCCCTCACCCCCCACCAGGTTCGTATTATTAGAGGCTTTAGAACTAATAAATGGACAGCCTTGGTATGCAACAGAGAGGTGACCTGGGACTAAGATGATAGCATGCCTGAATAACAGGGTGCCAGGGTACAGGACATGGAGGATGGATTTACGACAGGTGACAGCACAACACTTAACCTTCAGTGGATGGCAGACAGTAATAGAGAAAGACTCTAGTACAAAACCCAGCTGACATTTTGGTACATGACCATTTGCAAGAAGCAGAAAAAGTGATATCACTCACCAAGACAACTCAGTCTTATAGGACATCCTGTTTACTCATAGATTTTTTGTTAATGTTTATGTACTCTCTCCCCCAGGTCCACACATACATTCATACGACAGGTTACAGCACAACACTTAACCTTCAGTGGATGGCAGACAGTAATACAGAAAGACTCTAGTGCGAAACCCAGCTGACATTTTGGTACATGACCATTTGCAAGAAGCAGAAAAAGTGATATCACTCACCAAGACAACTCAGTCTTATAGGACATCCTGTTTACTCATAGTCATTGCTGATTTTTTGTATGTTTATGTACTCTCTCTCCCCCGGGCCCACACATACATTCATACAATCATACATACATAACTATAGGATCCAATTCCTTATCAAGTTCAACCCCACATTATTTGAACAGTGTCAACTGTTGATTATTGTTATCATGAAGTTGACAAATTACACATTGAAATGTATACATGATTGTTTAATCAAATTATGGACTCAGCTGAAACAAGTGCAACTAGGAGACAAGGTGGAGAATGGTAATAACGAGGACTAGGTTGAGAGTAATAGGAGCATGCAGCTTGGGGTGTACCAGTTGACAAATGAGTTTGGGGTAAAAACACTGCATGGGTCGGCACTAGGACAGGAGGCAATCAGATGCCAGTTCCAGATGAGGACAGGCCATTTCCAGATGAGGACAGGCCATTTCCAGATGAGGACAGGCCATTTCCAGATGAGGACAGGCCATTTCCAGATGAGGACAGGCCATTTCCAGATGAGGACAGGCCATTTCCAGATGAGGACAGGCCATTTCCAGATGAGGACAGCTAAATTTGTTTGCAGATATTATTAAAAAGATGCAGGCTGTGTGAGGCAATATTAATGTGTGATAGTGGTGAGGTATACACGTGCTACAATTCCTAGTGCATGTTGTGTTAGAAGAAGTTCCAATGGGAGAGGCAGGAGTTACAAACCAGGATAGGAGACATCAAGGGTTCAGATGCTTTGTTGGAGCAGACAATGTTGAACAGATGTTGGGTATATAGGAGGGTTAAGTTGCAGGCTTGGACAGGATGGTAGTGGAGAAGATTGATGCATGATTTGATAATGGCAAAGATGGTGGCAGATCGAGGAAAGAGCTAGTGTTCTAAGTCCAAACCCCGTGTATAATCCCAGCCTGTTTCCTCCCTTGAATCTCCTGAACCCCTCCCCTGACAATCATCACATTCCACCAATTTAACGTTATGTACCCACCTATAGCATTTATTATGACGTAATGCATATGATGGCCATAACTGGCTCATGCAATGCTAATTAAAGGATGTTACACAGCACATTACCAAGTAATATAATAATACTAATGATAATGAATACATGTAAAGTTTGGCATTTTGCAGTTATATTATATTATTGCTAGTGTATATTATATACTAGCAACTTGTACTTTAACTACTGCTAATCTCTTTCATCTGCAGACATGTATCACATACATAACAATAAATACTACCGAAACAAACATTAATCCCATTAACTGAACTTAGTAACTTATTAGCATCCATGTCGCTTTTTCATTATAATAACTCTTTTCCTTATCTTATCTTCATTATTTAGTTTGTATTATTCTCTTGATTATTCCTTGATCGTCATCATGCATTACAATCATATATAATAATTATGATTATGAATGAATCTGAAATGTCAATGACCATACAATTATGTCATGCATGCAAAATTAAAACCTGTAAAGTAGGCCAAATATTTCATTCATTAATTATAGTATATATAGCTACATGCAGCTAGCTAACTAACTTCTCTCATCATCCATAGAGCAATGGACTGATGCTCTAATTACATTCCTGGTAGGTGGTAAATTGATTACCAACCACCTTGCGCTACGGCGAGTCGCATCCGGCGTTGCAGCGGCTACCAGGAGTGCGGTTGCCCCTCGTATATTACACTCCTGGTAGGGGAAAAATTGTGCCGCGTAATCTAACTAATCTAAATAATTACACTCCTGGTAGGGGAAAAATTGTGCCGCGTAATCTAACTAATCTAAATAATTAAATAATCAAACCTCACAGCACGCAGGAATGGTCTACAGAGATTCTGACTACACCGTCGTGATCGCTATCATGCAGTGACACAACCGCACAATAATTGTGCTGAAACTCACCTTGGTGGTGGAGATACAAGCGCTTTTGTCGTGCCGTCGGCAGCCATTGCTCGATCGCTTTCTTCGACGTTGGTTGCCAGTACAGTCTTACGAAGGCCCCACAAAGATTCTGACCATACAGCCGTGATCACTGACGCTTACATGCCAAAACTCACCGTGCTGGCTAAGTTGTGAGTGCTGTAATAACTTCGTGTCTTCCCTTTGGTCGCCATTGCTAGCGATCGACAGAGCGTGGTTGCCACGTGGCATGTGCGTTAATTGGAACTAACTGCGATACTTAGCTTACGCTACGGCGAGTCGCAGCCGGCGTTATTTGCAACGGCTACCAGGAGTGCGGTTGCCCCTCGATATAACATAATATAATATAATTAACTCGTTCGAGTGATAGGAATGGCCTACGAAGATTCTGACTACACCTTCATGATCGCTATCATGCACTGTCCCAACCGTACAATTTTGGAGCTGAAACTCACCTTGGTGGTGGAGATATGAGCGCTTTTGTCTCGCCGTGGCCGCCATTGCTCGAGCGCTCTCTTCGACTTCCGGTGGCAGTACCGTTCTTAGGAAAGGCACACGAAGATTCTGACCACACAGCCGTGATCGCTGTCGTTCACTGACGCTTACATGCCAAAACTCACCGTGCTGGCTAAGTTGTGAGTGCTGTCTTGTCTTCCTTTTGGTCGCCATTGCTCGCGATCGACTGAGCCACGTGGCATGTGCGTTAATTGGAACGAATTGCAACAATTAGCTTCGCTACGGCGAGGCGACCGCGGCTACCAGGAGTGCGGTTGCCCCTCGTAACTACGGTTATTAATTGTGTGGATGTGCTTACCTGAGGCTGGAGGTGGAGGACGTCGACATCTGATGATCAGCAACGATCGCCACGGTGGGTTATAGCCCGGGTTCAAATAAGCTCAGCCGGAGCCGAATTGCTAGCCACTTAGATTTTCACACTTGGCTAACGTGTTCACAATTACCGCCATACGGCTTCAGGTGCAACCGGATGTTCTATTTTTAGTACAACTCATGTATTCCGCCTGCACCACGGGCGCCTATTGAAGTTACACGCTCTTACTCCGGGCGGGCGATCTACTTATGCGCTCTTGCAGTGACACATGCAACCGTCAAAATAACAATTCCATGCAAGATTGAGACTGGGAATCGTGAGGTAGATTGAACCATAATAATTGTGGTTTGCATGACTGGATCAGCATGAAAACCACCTGATCTCTCAGCCAACTTCAATGGGGTTGTCACCCAACTACCCTACATAATATGCGCACATTCATGGCATACTTGGTCTGGACAAGCTACGTACGTAGCTATGGCAGTACATGCACCCCCATTCCTAAGCCCACATGATATACATAATTAGCGTATACAAATCAAACTAGTTTCCTCAATGTTTCATTTAGAAAGTTAACCATTCAAGGAGGGACAAAATTATATGGGGGAGGCATGAGTTGCCTTGGATACATAATAATTCTTGGGTATTAATTAAAGGGGGTGCGATGTATTCTTGGTGCTACATTCTATTGCATTGCTTAGAGCACTCTGTGACTTCCTAGCTTATTCTCCCAAGCTAGCTATGCAGTATTCTTCACCTATAATTGCATTAATTTTAAAGTAACTGTCAGCTTGGCACAGCTCAGCAGTATCTGCATAGAGATTGATCATGCTGTACTCCACTTGCTCTTCTTCCCTCCTTTAGGTTTGAGTGACTTTCTGGATCATTCCTGTGATCTGTCTTCAGTGGGTGGGATCTTGGGGCTGCTTGTCATGGCATCAACAGTGACCAGACTGTATGCCTTGATGAAAGCTCTCATGTGTATCATGGGCAGCAACCAGCAAGCACTGAGATGGAAAGAACTCGGTTCCAGGTGGGTCAGGGGTTAATTACAATTGAAATTCCAACTTCATTAACCTACTATTCAATACACTATATGAATGCATTACATTGTGGGGCAAGCCTCAGTGAGTGCATATGCAGCCTGCACATCAGAATTACAACACAAAAACTGTGGCTGAAGCAGCCTATAGCTATAGCAGGTGTGCCACACACAACCTATACCCATTCTGCACACTGTTCGGTACACTGTAGGGCATGTACAGCTGCAGATCAGTGGGCACGAACAGATTATCACCAGTATATATATATTATCTATGCAGTTCCCGTCACTAGGTACCTACTACCTGCAAGTAGGGTGACGTACTGGAGCTAGTCATCTTCCAGGTCTTGATGGAAGAGCTGAAACTGGTGCCCACACACAATCACCTTAAGAGGAGCATTCAGCAGGATGGTGGTTCTGCTATTCACAGACTAGCAGCTGCTCTGTCAGAACTGAAATGCAGTAGAAGTGCCGAACCTAGCTGTTGCTGCTGTTCAGCTACTCACAGATGCACTGTCAGAGATTATAGCTTGAAGCTCTACTTGACTGTGATACGGACAACAATACAAAGTGTACCATTGGACCTGGGCCCAAGGGTGATCGTGGGCCTATTGGACAGTAAGGGGAAAAGGGAGACACAGGAGAACAAGGCCACACTGAACCGAGGGGTAAGAAAGGTGAAAAAGGCAATTGTGGCTACTCTGGTTACAAAGCCGGGAGAATTTGGTCCCAAGGGAAACAATGGAAAGAGGCCTCACTGGCTTAAGAAGGGAGAAGGGAGAAAAAGGCAATCTTGGCAACGCAGGAAAAGTTAGAACAAACGGAAATATTGGAGAAAGAAGTCCAACCAGTCCAAGAGGAGAGAAGGGAGAAAAGGGACATCATCTCTGAGTGTCTGAAATTCAGGGGCATACCCTCAGATCCCGGGGTGTAGGGCTACGTAGTGTGCAAGCAAAAGTACATGGTACACCCCTGTGTGTGAATTTTGCCCTGGTTACTACTAATAGCAAACTGTGGCTACAGTGCCTTTTATGATGTCATAAGCCCTACACCCCGGGATCTGAGGGTACCCACTAGCAAATACTATCACTAGTTCTCAGTTTAGTGACTTGTTTATACAAAAAGAAGGGCTGTGATTTTAATCGATCCAGTTTTCCTCGATTTGCCTAGAAGCTAAGTTGTGAATACATATTGGTACATAATACAGTCTCCATCAACACAGTTTATGAGCAAGGGCTTGCTTTTGGTGTGTTCGCCTGCTTTAAGCAGCGTATACCTCGGACCGTATATCGAGAAATTTGTGCTTAGGGCACACAATGTTCACATGAAGAATCTGCGTAGAGTCTAGCCTCCATCAATGGCATGTCAAGCAGTTGGTGATCAACTATAAGCTTCTTGTTTGTTGGAAGCTCCTTTATTTATTCTGTTCAGCCAGCTGTAGAGTCCATTTCCAAAATTTAGTTTCTGGAGATCTAGTCTGACAAAAGTCAATATAGTTACTTATGTTCCAAATTGATATTGTTGGATGCCACTCCCTATTGCTTCTGCAACGTCGGGGAACTCTGAGACCCTTCACCTGATATTCATTGCCAGGTAATATTGTATTATGTACGTACTGGCTCGGTACGTATGTACTGGCTCTTCATTAGCTTTATTAAATTACCTACTTGAGGCACCATGGCAATGTACGCAATGTGTGTATGCAATGTACATGCAGTGTCTATTAGCAATTGCCTATTAGCTAGATTGTGTTAGCCCAGTTGCAAGTGGACTATACGTTGATGAGTTATTAAACAACACTTTTGCACTGTTTTATGCAACTGCCCTGATATGTACTTATACCAATCAGCCCACCCACAATAGAATGTCTCATTGATACACTTCCACTGGCACCACCTCCAAATACTGCTATGGGATAAGCACTGAATACGTTTATGTTGAGTGTGGTGAGCTGTATTCAGTATTGTACCATTTTGGCTGAGAGTACTTACACAGCTACAAACTGGGTCCAAAGACTAGGTGGAGAACAGTTGCCTTGAGTGACAATTAATGGAGACCAAGGATGGTGCAGTGGTCTTCCTGGCACTGCTCTCAGTATATTTGTTCACAACTCTGGCCTGCAGTGTCTGGCACAATGGGAGTGAGATAGCTCAACTGCAAGCTGAACTGCAGATGGTGAAGGAATCTGTGGGGCAAGAAGAGAGTACCAGCCAGAGTGCAGCTAGTCATGCTTCAGTGAAAGTAGGACATTGAGACTGGGAATCATGAGGTGGATTGAACCATTTTTGTGGTTTGCATGTGGTTCTGGATCATGCAGGACCATGCAGATCTCTCTGCATGATGGGGTTGTCAACCAACTAGCCTATAAGGATAATATTGAGCGTATATGCACCCTTGACCTCACTCAGAGCAACAAAATGTGTTCACTGATGAAACTCTTTGGCAGTGTTCATTGCTATAATGGTGTCAACATTGTTTTGCTACAGTTCTTCATTGCTGAGTGCCTAATTAACATGAGGCAACTAATCGTGCAGTGTAGTCAGGTCACGTTTGTATAGATATCTTATATCCGTCACACTTTAGTTGACCATGTTGTGAGCCAGAGGGCAGTAGAAACCAGTACTGTCATTATTGCCACTTTTTGTAGCGCCATGCATCCTGGTGATATATATTCATGTGCTTATATAGTGGATGGACATTCGCCGTGTTGAGTGTTCCCAGACAAAGTGTGGTAAGCAAAGTACGGTACCACGTGCCTATGTAGTAGTCTGGGAACGAGACAACAGAAACTGCCCCTATATTATAATTTTATAATGATTGTGAATATATTCCTATTGACAGGAAAAGACCTACATGAAAGAGTACAGGATGCCAATTGGCATCAATAGCAGAGTAAGGGTTCATGAAAATTACTTCATTTTGAAGGCTGCGGCCATGGCACACACATCACCTATATGGGGGAGGAGAGGTGGTTTAAGTAGTGACATCAATGCCTTCAAGAACCAAGTAACCCAAATCGTCCAAATTTTGGGAATGATTGTACTAGCCGTGTTGGAGATTACAGGCGGTACACGTTGTCTACAATATTTTGCATGTGAGAAACCTTTGTGCTGTTAGGTTAATTCAACTACTTTGCGTTCTGCAATTGGTAGCTCCTACCTCAGTTATCACAGCTGCTTCAAGGTCTTGTTCATTTTGTGAGTATAGCCACTGCACCAACTATGTGACTTCCCAGCAAGATAGACTGAAGAACTATGGACCCCTTTGCTCCTGTTATGATATACAGGGCCGTGCATGTGGACTGAAATGTCCAATACTGCTGTGGAGACAACTCGCTAATGTTCATTGCATGATTCAATGTCAACGATTGCGTGTGTTCAACGCTCGTCATAATGACAGTCACTCACATAAATTGATGCTTGATCTTTTATTTGCGATGCTGTAAGCAGTCACAAAGTCTGCAAAAGTAAAATGAAGCTCCGAAAAGTCAGTCGTTTTTCGGAACTTAGGTATGTGCAAAGCCAGCACTCTTCCGGAAGAAGCTCTTCTACATGTTTGGAAGAAACCTTCCGATTCTTGGAAGCCTTCGGATTTTTGAAAGCAGCCTTCAGGTTTGCACCAGAGATCAAGGAGTTCCTAAGTGGTTTTCACTTTTGCCTGTTGCTCGGGTGTTGCAAAGATTAGTAAAACGACAGTTCACAGAGACGTTCTGCAAGCAGTTTCTTACTTCAGATATGCGTAGCACTTCTCAAAACTTCATGAATGCGCTCAGCCACACGAGGCACAAGGCTAGCGCAAGGGTGGGTGCACATTCAAGTAACCTTTGAGCCTATACAGGATATTGAGCCAAAAGTGGGGGGTGGGGACTCTTTCAGAGACTAGACATATACAGTGCCTGTAACTCTGAAGCACGTTTGGTTGAGTTAATTACTGGTGAATATAGTTTGCTGGAATTGATTTAGCCAGCGTACAACGTCTACAGTGTGAGCTACTACACTGATGTTTAGTCTGCATGTTGACTACCTTCCCTGCTTTGTGTTGACTAAGTTTGAGTTCACTAGCTACGTTACTTTCTGTGCGAGAAAAATGGCTATGTATGCCCACCGCGCGATGAGCCCGTAACTTTATAATAATGGCAGTGAAGATGACATTGTTAGCGGGGACATCCCTGAACTTGACAGTGAGCACGAAGAACACGACATGGCTCTGAATCATGCACGTGCACACTTGCTGCCACATAGAGGATGGTGAGCACTCTTCGAGGTTGAATGCGTTGAAAGAGCTCCCACCCCCGTTCATTGAGCATGTAAGGTGCACTATCTGCCCATGGCTGCTCTACAGCCTACACTGTATATAGTGTGAGACAACAGTAGAGGCTGTCAAATTAACCCTCCCACAGGTATGGTTGCAAGTTTGGCATAAACGTCTTGCAGGGTAATTCCTTATGAGATCAAACACATGCAGACTCACAGTGTCATCAGGATGTCAGGTTAGTCAGACTGGCCGTGGGCTGGTTATTCCTGGATAGACATGCATGGGTGAAACCATTCCAGTGATATACTATAATGCAGCACAGTGGTGGACTGTAGGCATTCAGGCAATAGGCTACCCAAGCATCACGTGGCAGCAGCTGAACTGTATGTTTAGCTAAGTCAGTACACCAAGAAAATGCTTCCCTTTGAGGAACTATTTCTCACCATATTGAATGCACAGTCTTTCTGCTTCCATCGGCTGTCCAATGGCCACAAGTGCATCCACGAGTTGCTTGTATGTAGGATTAGGGCTGTTCTGAAGCCAAACCCTGAACATATCCCTGACACAACGCCTATTGTCTTGTGGACCCATGTGTTGAATGGTCATCAGTTCTGAGTCATCAATATCAAGCTGGAGACCAAGGTCATACCAGTCCACCACTTTTGTACCAATGAGGGCCTTCATCGTGGGTATTGGAACGTCAGGGGAGGCTGAGGTAAAGTGGCTGGATGAATGGGATGGTCCTGCTTCCGGATTCTGTGACAAGCCTAGAGAAGACAAAGACTTATGTGCAGTCTAGAACCATGGGATGCAGAATGAAGAAAACAGTGCTTGTACTATTCTAAGCTATGGCACAGTTTTTGGTCAAACATAGTGATATTGAGCGGATCAGTCTGACGAAGCCAGACCGAGCACGTAAGTGCAAGGGTCTGATCTGAAGCCTATATCAAGTTTTGTACCAGCTGCAGAAATCTTGCAGTCCAATCAGATTGCAGAATGGGCAATCGCTACCGCAGTACTTCCTGTAGTTTGCCAGAGATTGGTTGTTGAGTATCTGGGCTAACAGAAACTATAGCCTGTGTTGTTATTAGCAATCCACAAAACTTCTTCTACATATGACCTTCGGGTTTTGAATTGCAACCATTTGAGAGTATACAATGGATTTTCATAGCCTCGCTCCTAGGCCATCTCCTGCTCCGCATACGTTACCTTTGAAGTCCTGCCCCAGGCCATCTCCAGCTCCGTTTTTTCCCCACATACTTGAGCTTTGAAGCCCTACCCTAACATCACTATTGTTACAGCGCATCACCAGACATGCTGTCCAACATTCTGATTCCACAGTAGACCCTCCAGTGAGTGGGTGTGTGGGTAGGAGTCTGAGACAAGTGCTAATGGTTGTCTTGTTCCCAGAGCCAAACAACCCCAGCGAGGATTGCTTCCAATATCACTCGTGGGGAAGGAGGGGTACTGTGGACCTTCGGAATGATGACAATTGGAGTTACACGTGACGTCATTCCTTTCAGCCCAAGGCCAAGGTGCCACCGTTCCTTTATTCATGGTTTGTTTGTGAGCGCTTGAGCGTTGTTGCTACGTGGTGACTCCTATGGCACTACAGTCCTGCTTGATGAAATGGCTGACTGCCATGATCGCTGGATTCTGCACAGTGACTGCACCAAGCACCTGCTGCCAGTACTAGCCATTTTATCTAGCCACTTTGAACCGAAGCAAGTTCATGAGCTACTTGATGTACACCATAGCGGCAGCAATCATTTGACTAGTCTTGGCTGCCATCTAAGTTATATATCATTTTAGCCATAGTTTGAGAGCACTTCTAAATCAGCAAAAATAAGTAAATACCAGTTTGCAGTGCATTACGGGTTTTAATGCACGAGGGCAATCTAGCTAACGGTCGAGGGCAAGATAATGCACTCACCTTCTGCTCGTGCATTATCCGCCTGAGACCATTAACTAGATTGCCCAAGTGCACTAAAGCCTGTAATGCACTGCAAACTGGTATCTAAACTACTTAGTGCAACTCACTGACCCGAAACAGCCGTTGATCTTTGAAAAGTGTGCATTATCTAGATAATGCACACAATAAGCGATGTCATTTGATCGATTCTGAAGTGTCTGATTTGTTGAGTACTAATTTACGGTAAAATTAACGAATAATTGAGTACATGTGCACCTGCATTCCACGTAATAGCCTATTGGCCTTATGAATTTTAGTTCACAGATAAGTGATCCAATCTAATAATTATGTACACCCCTGCAAACCTTTGTAGACCGAGAATAATATTCATATCATGCAGTAATACCTTCCACATATTTTGCGTGTATCATCCATGCCAGCCGCTTTTCTTGCATTCTTTCAAGACCTTTCACTAGCATTTCCCAGGAAGGTGCATCGTGATTGTACAACCAGTAATACAGCACTTCTGCCAGACGCCTGTGGCTATCATACTGATCTGCTTCAATCAACTTTAGTATATCTGGGGGTACTCCAAGCTGAAGGCCCAGAAGGAACCACTTAGCAGATATAGGCACAAGCTCATTCATGAGGTCTTTCAGGTTGAGATTCATTGCTGTAAGGAAGTAGGACAAAAGTTTTTAACATTGTGTTCAGCACTGTATTTACCAGTGTTCATGCATGCTTATACACACTGTACTACCTTCAAGTCTCCGGTATTTTTCTGCTGCTTCCTGCACAAACAGTATAAACATGTGACCACCATGATAAACTGCCTTCCTGCCCTGTTTAGTTAGCTACCTGCAAGTGTCCCACATTCCTTACATAAAAGAGTACTTCATGAGTGACTATTGAATTCCACTATCATCTCTCCTCTTAACTTAGCACATATCATATGAATAGAAACCACTCATCGGATAGAACAGACTAGAATAAAGATTGGGTGCTGTTTGTGTCAAAACCCAATTTTTCATGAAGTGAGTGTCAATGGATAATTAGAAAAATTGATTTACTAAAATTAATGTCTTGGACATTAAAATGACCTGGACAACATATTATTATGCAAGTAGAATTGACAATGGCCTTTCGTTCAAGAGAAAAGATTTCCGCTAAGTGGTCCAAGATAACGAGCCATAACTTTAAGCTTATACTATCCATGCACTTGTGGAATGATAGACTGGTAATTCTTAATCAGTACAGAGTATACCTGTGGAACTGAATAACGCTTGGGAAGAGAATGTTCTGCAGCTGTAATAGGATATCCTGCTGTAAAAAAAAACCACCAGTATCAGCACTGCTTACAGCTTTAAGGTGGCGGGCAAGCAATGATACGCATGACCGCGCAATAATTGGAGGCGTGGTTCTGAATCACCGCTCTCGAGTGCGCCAGCAGCAACCACCCAAGATGTTGTGCCACCTTTCTTCTTCCAAGGCTGTTGGGCATCCATTGATAGCGTGTCTAGTAGAGCTCTACATTATACATACTTCGTACCGTGACAAAGCCAGCTGCAAATCTCAGCGAAATGTAACAGTTTTTTCTGTACGTCTCAAAAATCAGCCAAACATATTTAGCTAAAATGCTCTTCGCAGGCAGCTCTTCCGCTGGTTACTCGAGGGGGCTATGTAGTTATATGGCGTCGAACGAACGTCTCATCGTGGTTTCTACCCGGCAACCTGCACAAAAACAGGAAAATTGACCTCGCGATAACACTGTTAACTCCGTATCCAGCTAGTTGCGAAGCGTACTTACATAAACTCAACGTAGCCCCCTCCAGACTGGGCCTGTCTTGATCCTGAGAAAAAACAGTAGCAGTAGTTTGTGTGCAATGAAACTGAGACGCACAGAAAAATTATTTAATTCCATCAATGCTGAATAATTCGCTGTCTCCGCTGTTTGCTACTCCAGAACATCCTGGCTTGGTACATAAGTAGCATTTACCATGAAGTGTTTGAATACCACATTTGGTTTCCACTCATGGCAGGACTTGCAGGTTACAGCATATTTTAGATGACATAATTAAAATCACTTGACCGCCACCTCAAATTGTGGTCATGCTTAGGAGCTACATGCAGACATTTTCAGCTACAAGCCGCCTCCCAACAAGCATACACAGAGCTAGTGCAATATGGGTGGTTCACCAAGGAGGCAATTTGTGCACTGTATCCATTGTCATACTGTGAGAGGTATATAGGAAACATAAAATTGTTGATCAAATTAATGCAGCAATCAATACTCACTGTTCCCACTACTGTGCTCTCCAGTCAGCGCAGTCTACATAAATACAAACAACCACATCATGTACATATCTGCATACTGTGAGGTCATATGTTTTCTTATCCTACCAAGTGAAAGGTGATTATTTAATGTGCAAGAAGTTACTCTCCCAGCTATGTAGGATCCTGGATAATGAATGGGATTATACACGATAGATGCATAATTATAAGTGTGTCATTAATTTACAAGTGTTGAACCATTGTAGATGCATATGTGTGTCATGGCTATGGCCTATAGCCTCGGTCCCAGGCTCTCTCCTCAAAACCGGGGGGAGGAGGAGGAGAGAGCCTGGTACTGGTAACATACGTGAGAAAAGCTGTTGACTTCCGGTGCATCATCATCCACGTGATAAACAAAGGACACGCCTACTTTTGTGGTAAATGTCGCGCGAATCAGAAATCAGTCGTGCTATTGAAAATATCGCTCTTCGTTTTCAAGACATCCCCAGTTTCACCAAAGTCCGAGACATTTCTACAGCTAACCAGCTAGGACAGCTCACCTTGTGAACCGTCGATCCTGTAAGCGGTGACAAATGACGAACGAGCTGGTCCGGCAAACAAACTGCAGTGAACAGTGAGATCAGACCAGTGGCCCTCTCGCACACCCTGTCAATTGCCTTTCGCCAACCACTGAGAGGTACTCTGTCCAAGAGTGTTCAGTTCTGAGTCTACAATTCACACGGCAGTGAAGGTAAACGCCTATATGTGTTCACGTGGTTTTGTTCTGCAATCAGATTGATTCCGCCAGATCCAGGCGCCCAACAGCTTTTCACGCGAACGTTACCAAGGCTCTCTCCTCCCCCCGATTTTTGGAGGAGAGAGTCTGGGAACGAGGCTAAAGCTTGCCCAAGGCTAATAATAGCTACAACTCTTGTATCCGGTCTGTGGTTAGGTTGGTGCCTCCCCCTACTAAGTTAAGTGGTTTTGTCCGGAGGCTCTCAAAGGGCAGAGCGTGGTGAGCGCCAAAACCAAGAATGTGCAAGACGTTAATCGTGAAAGATATGAGCGCCTTTGTCTTCCCATACATCAAACAGAGCACTCGAGCTGGCAATGGCCGCCAACATATGGGAAGACAAAAGTGCTCGTATCCCCACATCACACTACCCAGTTTACAAGCATTTTAGCATGAAATCTATTAGTTAGTCTATCTGGCACTCAGAACCATATATTCACATCATCACCTTATATTAGTTTAACTACTGAGACACTTATGGACACACCTGTGGAGAACACTCTTCTTTACTGGAACCTGAGCTTCCTCCTAACTCCACTGTAGAGAAATCAAAAGAAACCAGCTACAGTTAGAGTTCAAGCAGACTTTTAAGAGTATAATTATAGGCATACTATCATACACAATACTCTCTACACTCAAGGAAAACGTACCATAATTCCGGGCAAGAATTGAAGCAACATTGATCAGAGCGGGGTCATCTTGGAGTGTACGAATAAACTGGTGAAATGATTTGGGATGAAACTTTATCGTATGCTCAACGTCCTTAAGTAGAATCACTGCTTTCTCGGAATAGGACAGTGACAAGGTGAACATTTCATTTCTAACCATAGCTGTTATCAGCTCTCTTGAGTACAAACGAATAGCCATCATATTAAGATTTTCTGGATGTCGAATAGCATCAAACAGAAGGTTAAAACCTCCCTGGAAAGCCTTAGCCTCTGGGGAGCTGGCCATACTGTGTGAGAAAGTATAGTCCACAGTCAACCTGGGGTTCATTTCCAATCCCAAACAATCACGTTAGGCATGCTCCATGCATGGCAACCTATATTACACTCCTGATAGGGGAAAAATTGTGCCACATATTATACTCCTGGTAGGGCTGCCATTGCTTCAACCTTGGCTGCCAGTACAGTCTTATACGTAAGTCCCACAAAGATTCTAACCACACAGCCGTGATCACTATCATTCACTGACGCTTACATGCCAAACTCACCATGCTGTGTGGGTAGCCAAAAATTTTAGCTATTTAGTAGCGATTATGCAGCGCAGCAGCAGTACGGCATTGATATTCGGTTTGATAGGCAGGGCCGTACCTCGCATATATTTATAGGGCAGGGGGGGGGGGGGGGGGGGGGGGAACTGCCCTCCCAGAGAACACGACTTACTTGCAAGTACCGACCAGGAAGTGGTTTTCAAATCCCTAATAAAACACACTGTCACATGACCAGTCAGCTGCATGTACATGTGCATGCATGTACTGTGCCATATGTATACACTAGGCTGTAGAAAATATCCAGGAGTTGATGGAGATGGCTTCCAGTTCCAGTAGCTCACCAAGCAATGATGATTATTGATGAGCCTATTCCCAAGAAGCTCTGCCTTAAGAAATCCGCTAAAATTCAGCATTAAATCTGAGTCATGTATATTAAATTGTAGAGCTGTGATATTGCTCCTTGAATCATAACTGATTACTGGGGGTTGAATGATTATCCAATTATTGGCCAAATTTTGTGGAGGCATATGATGTACATGTATGTAGTGATGCTTCATTAAGTTCAAAATACGTACGTACCACCAAGTATTACGACATACGTTTAAGCTACGATGTGAGTTTCCTACGATACACCATGAATACACAATAGTATAATACACAATAGTACAAGTTTATTATTCTGGTATTGCCGTAAACCGTTGTTTTTCGAAGTTTTAGATGGCTGAATGGTTATTTGAAGCTACACAGGGGTTTCTTGAACCAATAACGAAGTAAGTCCTCCTTACGAGCTGTTTATAAACTGAGCTGTTTTTAACTCCTCAACAGATCGGTGATGTAACCTACAATAATTACATGCGCGCTCTATGATTCATTGGCCAATGCAAATGGAATGAGTTAGTGACAAGAAATCACACTCAAACCACCAGACGTTCTCCGTGGGGCATGCGTGGACGGCTAGGCACGAGACTAGATAAGGATAAGATTTTTGCATTCAGAAAAGCTGTTTGCAGTGAGTACTGATGTGTTAACAGTATTAATTATAGCCCATCATTGATGTTGACAGCATACCACAGCACTTGTTGTTTATACAGCTGCATGTCTAATGAGTCTGAGTAGGTATCTATAGCCAGGAGCGCATAATGAGGTAGAGGAGCGGAAGGAAGGAGCGTGAAATCACCACGCAAAAGATTAAAAATATTTGCCACAGTAGTCCTGTTACTAGTTTAGCATGCATGGGTATCGTTGTTTTTCTGTGATGCCATTGACTGACTACAGCAATGTGCCAAAGTCCGCTGGGAGAGAGAAGATAGCGTCCGTAAGGTTTCCCTGCAGTCATCAACTCCAGAAACGCAGAAGGGGTGGTTAGTCGAGACACCCGCTTGGCTATACAATACACAGCTGTGGCAGTGTTCTAACCAGAAATTTGTTAAGGAGGGCACATAATGAGATTCATGCTGGTCAGTAAGCCATGTATTTCAAGTGGTCGCTAAAAGGAAATCAAGGTGCAGAAGTTGGCAAAGGCTATAGCCTCGTTCCCATGCAGGCCTACCCGTTGTTTTTTTTGTTCTTCTGTTTGCGTTGACAATAATACACGGATGCAGAAGGGCGGTGAAAAACATGGACGGCCTGGTATCATTCATCACGTGAGTGACGTCAGGTGGAAATAAGGGGGGCGGGGCCCGTAGTCGTTTCAGCAGGTCCTGAAGGCTGTTCATGATTCATCCAGTCGGCTCGGTTTGAATGCTCCGCGGCTAGTTGAGACTCAGACGATCTACACAACTTCGTCAGCATTTTTTTTTGCGGTTGGGCCACACCCCCCATATGTCCACACCCCCCATATGTCCACTTGATATAAAGCACGTGATGAATAATACCAGGCCTTCCCCGTTTTTCGCCACCCTTCTGCATCCGTGTATTATTGTCAACGCAAACCGAAAGAAAAAACGGGGTAGGCCTGGGAACGAGGCTAGGCAAAGGGCACATTTTGCTTTTAGACCTGACCACAAAGGGCACACATTAGAAGCCCAAAGGGCACAGTGCCCTTCAGTAGCGGCCTAGCAAGAACACTGAGCTGTGGTCGCTATCATGTGCTGTCCCAAACGTATAACTTTGGTGCTGAAACTCACCTCAGTGGTGGAGTTATGATCGCTTTTGTCTTCGGGCTTCCCACCATTGCTCGAACACTTGCTTCAACTGTCATTGGAAGATTAATGACAACATTGTGACCACTGCGGTTGCTGGCACTATAACGGTAGTGTAAGGAAGTTGTACTGTTGAGTATATGTATATAGGTATAGCAGAATTTTGCTATTATCTCCCGTTAACCCATCAATGTTTCGTGATTCTTTCTGCCTTACAGAGAAACTTGATTCAGAGTATTTTGATGCTAGACCTGACGGGCATGAAACAGGTGCTTTGTGCACTTTGCTGTGTAGCTGGTATCGTGACAACCCTAGACCTCCGTTCAAATTGCATACACCCGAGAGGAAGTACATAGCTTCAAGAGTACTACGACGACTTGATGTTTGGTATGATTATGAAGAGCTAGTGATCCATGAAAGCACTGCCCTGGGGGGAAAACTGACTGCAGTTTCCCTTGAAGAAATTGTTCAACCTCGAAATGGTGTCAAGTTCATAATAATAGCTGGCGAATTTGGGTTTGGTAAGACTGCTATGGGGTGGGAATTGTACCAAAGGTGGGGAAAGAAGGCCCCTGGGTATGAGCACTTTAAAGCAGTTATATTTTGTGACCTACGAAACAGTGAGATTCAGAGGGCCAAAACCCTCAATGAACTTCTTTCTAGTGGAGCATACGACCCTTCAGTCCAGAAATCAGTTTCAGCTGAAGTGGATGCTTGTGATATGGATCCGAGACTTTGCTTATATTTGATGGGCTTAGTATGTCAGCTTCTAGTGCAAATCAACCAAGACGATGTCTTCTCTCTAGATGTTTGCGTAGGCAGTACTTGCAGGGTTCTACTGTCGTCATTACTTGTGATTCTTCCAGTGTTGAACACTTGATTGCGGTGTATCAGTTTGAGGAAGAAACATACCGGATTTATGAAATCAAGGGATTCTCGACAGCTAACTATGAAAGTTATGTGAAGACTGCAGCTTCGTACCGCCAGAATACTACAATATAGTCGAATTCCTAAAGTGCAACTTGGAATTTAGGGAGCTCATGAAAAGGCCGCTCAACTGTGCAGCTATCACAGAATACCTTCTTGCCTTTTGGAATCAACATGATCGTCCCCTTGCACACATGGTGAAAATGCTTGGCTATCTTGTTTTAGTCTGGCTGCAACAGAATTTCCTTTCACCACAACATGAGCACCACATCCAAAGTTTGTTTGCTCTACCCTCTGAACTTGAGGAATTTGCGCAGCTATGTTGCCAAGCATGGGAATGCCTGAAGGATGGAAATGCACCAAAACCAAACCGAAAGGACAATCAACTATGTCAGTTACTTCCCAACGCTGCTGTCAAGACCCGAGATCCGCATTACTTCACTTCTCAACCAGTGCAACACCTGTTAGCTGGCATCCATGTAGCAGTAAACCTGGATCATTCCGAACAACAGAAACTATTTGAACAATGTATTGATGAATTGTCAGAGTGGGAAAAGCCTGTTTTGGACTTTGTTCCTCATATTGCTCAGCTCAGAAACATTCAAAAGGAAGTACCCGAGGAAGTAGCTGCATTCAGAGCACTGCACAGTAGATGCAAACGTGAAATCAGCACAACCGTGAGCCAATTACCAGTACTATGTCACCATTCACAAGAAGCATTACGGAACTCTGTGGTTAGAATTAGCCATAACTCCTCTGTTGTCCTTGAATCACGCCACTACTCCACGATAGGTGAACTTTCTAAAGCAGGAAATGTGTTAGAACTACACTTCTCTGAACAAATAGAACTTAGTATAGGTGAAGCCGGAGTTGTGAATATGGAGAGACTTGCTACTGAACTTTCTGACTACAACATACGACTTTTGGACGTCAGCAACAGATATATTACAGCTGGAATGAAAGAATTGAAGCAATTCAGAGGTGTTGCTTTAATGAAGTTGTCTAACACACACTTGGATGCTGAAGCATGCCAGATACTTGCTCAGACTTTGGTGGACCTGCACAGTCTGGAATCCCTTTCTCTGTCTCAAAATCCGCTGATTGGTGGCAAAGGAGCTATTGTGAGACTCATCCTGTCTTTGCTGGATAAGAAATTCTTACAGACTCTGGATTTGAGAGATACAGGGTTGTGTAATTCCCAGGAAACTGACACCACCATAGATTCCACAGGGGACGTCTGTGCAATTGCATGGCTGCTGATGTGCTCTTCCACTTTAACCTCTTTGGATTTGGCCTTGAACGATCTAGATGCTACTTGCGTAAAGTACCTAATGCATGCATTGTTGTGCAATGAGACTACCGCTCTGAAGAGTTTAAACATAAATCATTCAAAGTTTGACCAGGATGCTACAGACATGCTCATTAAAACATTGAAGGCTAATAGAACGATTACAGAACTTGACATTTCTGACTGTGGAATCACTGACATGCCTACCAATGCAGTATACCTGGTCCTGCAAACTCTACCCTGCGAAAACTAAACCTCTCCAGAGACAAATATAACGGTCGGTCAACGGACAAAATCCGAACGAAAAAGGCACGTGACCGACCACGCGGTATCGCAGTCTGACAAAATGGCCGGTCGAAAGTGTCCTGCTGCTTGGGCATCGTTGCCTCCATTGTTTCCAAGTGCTAGCATAAGCTGTGTCATGGTACAGCACCGTAAACAAGGCTACATATCAAGTCGCCGTTCGAGAAGTGGCCGCTCAAGTCGCCGTTCGAGAAGTGGCCGCGTGCGGAACTTCGATCGGCAAGACCAGACGTTGACGTCGCTAAAGTGCAACAAAGACAAACAGGACCAAGGCCTCGTGGCTCTTCCGTGATTTCAACATGCAGGGAGTACAAAAGTAAGCTTATCTCTATTCGCAAGCTTATCTCTATTCGCAGGTACCTCCACATACCTGCAACGTGCGCGTGGAGTGACAATGTCTCACGTACCTGTGTGCTGTGCAAACAAGGAGCTGGTCGTGAGCTACGCTTTCATTGCACGCTTGCGCAGCAAGTACATGTATAGTTACCATAAGCCAGTTAATCACAGAATTCACTACCATAAACTATAGCAAGCACTTCAAGTGAACGGTGGGCGATAAATGGAAAATTGGTGTCAGACCATGTCCGATCACGTCCGGAAGTGGTCTGACACATTGTCTGATCACTTTCCAGAAGTTATATTTGTCTCTGCTCTCTGGCAATAACCTTAAGGAGCAAACCGTCAAGTGCATCAGCTCAAATGAGTCGCTACAATGTTGTTTGTGAGTTGTGTATAATTACATTGTCTTTGAAAGTATGTGCATCTACAGTTCATGCTTATACATGACATTGTGTATTTATTTCAACCAGCATTACTTTTGAGAAGTACAGTCATTACATTGTGTTCATAGTCAAGTTCTATTCATTTTGGGGGGGAAAACCCTGCCATGCAGTAATAGTAGTGGGTTAACTGGAAATAATCACATACTTATATAGTTGCCATACATTAACTCCCATAGAAAAGCGTGCAATTTTTTCCCCAAATTGCACGGTTATTGTAGCCCGAGGGCTGTCAGAAATTGCACGGTTACGGGCGGCCGCTATTTTGGTTGAGTGAAGTCTTCTCCTGATTGGAGTACAGTTTATTTAGTCCTTTCCCAACCAATGACGCCATATGGCGTCATGAGACTTTCAGCTTCATAATGAGTGTACAAAAGCGGCCATTCTGCTTTTCTGCAAAACTGCCCTAGAAATTCCTAGACACTGTGACTAAACCACTTGCAGTAAGAGTGTGCAACTGCCATATGTTATTCACCACCACCATCTCTGGCAGTATGACATGGCAAACAGTGTGGTCAACAAATACATAGGTTGTGTAAACTCTGTAGTAATCACAATTTCACACCCAGTAGGAGCAAGCAGCTGCTACTACTTCACCACTGATTGTCTACTCGGAGATGGTGGTAGTGGATACCATATGGCAGTTGCACACCCTTATTGTTATGAACTCTTGTATGTACTTATCGAGATAAAATTAATGTCCATCGATAATAGCTTTCCCATAATTTATTGCCCAGGCCTAGATGTCTATGGACCAAGAGCTAGTTAGTCACTGTAAGAATCCCAGACACTTGGGTATTGCCATTCCCCTTAGAGGTATCTATATATATAAGCATTTCACCTTTTGGACGTCTTGAGCTAGCTGCACTGTAGCTGTGAGCTGGTCAAATCGCCACACAAAAGCATCTCCGTTCCGTTCCGTACTATATTGTTCGGATCCGTTCCGTACTTTATTATTGCAATATTGTTCGGATCCGTTCCGGTCTGTTCAGGTCCGTTCCTGTCCGTTCCCTTCCGTTCTCGGGACCCGAACACAGCGTGATGGCGGACGGACTTAGCGACAAGAAGCTATTCATGCCAGCAGAGGAGTGTCATGTGCCCACGGCCCCTAGGACACTATCTAGTCAGGGTAGGTTCCTGATTAGTAGTGTTCCTGCATGGTACATAAGATAGAACTCGTCTGCCAGAGCGATAACCAGTATTCTCTAACGGCTGGTACAGCAATATATAGAGTTGGGTTAGACTAACCCAACCCTAACCTCTATAAATTTCTGTTTGGCTTATTGGAGGGTAGCGTTCTGTTGCTATTAAACCGATAGTTACAGTCATCCTGTAACTATCGGCTGGGTTGACAGCCAAGCCCTAGCCTCGTTCCCAGGCCTACCCCGTTTTTTCTGTTCTTCGGTTTCCGTTGACAATAATACACGGATGCGGAAGGCGCCCTTCCGCATCCGTGTATTATTGTCAACGGAAACCGAAGAACAGAAAAAACGGGGTAGGCCTGGGAACGAGGCTAGCCAAGCCCCATGTTTCCATGGTTTCCGACCGTGCAAATCCAGCTTGTGAACTCGGGTAGCAAAGATGATCTATGAGAAGCAGTTTGGTCTGTGAGGGTATTGTCACCGTTCACTGTGTGGTCCACACTGGGTTGAACGGTTAATGTACTGCGTCGAATGCATTTAATACTGGGTTTACTGTGCAAAGGTGGGTCGAGAGCCAAATACAACACAATGCGCAGCCAAGAGCTGTATTTCTCAAGACCCACCACGAATGCAATAACTGCACGAGACGTGATAAACTGTGTGGCTTATTGCATTGTATACATGTATTTCTGGTCTATATGTTCTGGGGAGAAATTAAAGCCACTCTTCTCCTCTTTGGTACTTCATCTTGTACAGCTTCATACAATGACGGCTGGTACGGGTAATTATTGACCTTCTTCTTTGGTCCCAGCACCCCACTGTCCCCCGGTTAGCAACTCTCTGATCTGCATCGCACTTGTGGGCCTGCCGGCGCGGGGAAAGACCTACATCGCCAAGAAGCTCTCCAGATACCTCCGGTGGATAGGACTGAATACTCGAGGTAGGCGCATACACCTTTAGAAACTTATGGTAGTATGAAAATCATTGCTGGTGTCGTCACCTTTGTACTGCCGCGAGTTCATGTGACTGGTAAGAAAGTGATGACCCTGCCAGCACACCTTGTGAGATTACAAACTCAAACTCACACTGAAAGTTCATAACATAGCTCTTATATTATTCCTCGTTGCCAAGGGGTTGGTGGGGAGTGGACCACTTACTTTAGTGATGTGTGGAAGAATTCCCCGATAATACTAGTGTTTGCGCTTTGCAAGTAGACATGTGATGTCATGTAGGCATCCTAGTGGAGCCTAGCTACCGTTACTCCAGCAGCAAGATGTGCACCTAACCTCGTTCCCATGCGGCCTGGAACGAGGCTAGCTGTGCACCCCAACCTGGTATCAGGTGATGTCTGTGTCCTCGTCAGTGCACCAGACAGGCTGCTGTGTTGAGGGGGGGGGGCAGTTAGTAAAGCTGCCAGAGTTAGTTGTCCTTGGTATTGCCAAGCATTTGACTGGGCCCTGATTGGTATGCTAGAAGTTTGCTAGTCACATGGTTACAGTTGATATACTCAGGAATGCCAAGGCCTCAATTATTATCTGAACATGCTACATGTACATAGGATTGAGGAATGATAACCTGAGTTGAGTGCCTTATCCTCCAAGTGGTTACCCTCCAAGTGGTTACCCTCCAAGTGACTACGTACTTGGTGCGTGTCTGTGTGATTCTGTGGTGGAGTCCCTTTGAGTATGGATGCCTTGGCAACCCCATCTTCATGCAAAGATGAACTATTGAGCAGGGCACCTTGCTTGATCAGGACACTTTTTGTCCCAAGAGTGTCTATAGTTTGGAATGTTGCGTGGTGAGATGGCATCAGTGTGACTATTGCCGCAGGGGTTTACTACCCCTCCCTCCCGACCCAGAATTCCCAGACTTGGGATCATTAGATACTGTACCATAATCTTGCAAAAAGAGCACCTATGGGTGGTGCGGGGGGGGGGGGGCACATACGACAGAGCACCACTGTTCGACTGTTCGTGGTTTGTACTTGTCCATCGTCAGTTGACATCTTCCGCTCTCCACGGCAGCCGTGGTTTGCTGCTACATAAATCAAAGATGCCAGAGTAGTCTCCGAAGTACAGTAGCTGTGCTGAAATGGCTGATGGAGGACAGCATGCTTGTGCACGCAGTCTGCCTTATCCGTGGCTGTATGAACCCCTAGCTAAGGGCACGTTACACATACGTACCCCTCTCTTCTCTATGTATACAGTGTTCAATGTTGGTGAGTACCGGCGCAAGGTAGTCGGAGCCAGCAAGTCACATGACTTCTTCCACCCTAACAACAAGGAGGCTCTGCGGCAGAGGAGGTGAGTACATGTCAACTGCATGCGTCTTTAGAGAATCGCACGTGGGGTTTGCGTGCAATTTTCTGTATATTCATTAGATGTCGAGTCCAAAAAGGGTCTACAAGATTTAAATCCTGAGAGCCCTGGGCTGTGGTGTTCTGAGTGCAGCTAAATAAGCGCCTGAGAGTTTTGTTTATTGTGTTGTGTGTTGCAGGGAGTGTGCTGTGCATGCCCTGGGTGATGTGCAACAGTTCTTGCTGCAGGAGGGAGGACAGGCAGCCGTGAGTTGGTTCTCTTGGTACATGTAGTGTGGTGCCCACTGGAGGGACCTTGCATGAGGGTTCAACGGTCAGCTAGTACCGACCTAGATCATTCTGTCACTAGATCATTCTGTCACTGCGCAGGAATTTACCAGTTGTGGTCTCTTGCCTCTCAATTTGTTCCACCCACAACTTCCTGCACTAGCTGTGAGAGAATGACGTCTAACTTGCTGGACGAAGTGTCGTACTTGTGACCAGCATCTCCATGTACATACATTGTACACCGGCTTATTTCTACCAGGACTGTTTATGTACTACCACTTTTTGTGCATGAGAGCAACGTAGTAATGGTCGAGGGCAGGATAATGCACAATTAAGGTGTGCACGTTGTTTTCTATGCCTGTACCTACACATGTACTTAATCTGTACACCTAATTTTAGCCCCGTTCCCAGGCCTCCTCCATGGGAATGAGGCTTGTACAATTGTAGCTTCGCATTTGAAGCACTGATATAGACATAACCATGACATTAATTGTGTTCTTGTTATGGGGATAGGGGATTGGATCCCGATCCTGCCAGTGAAACATCACATGGTTACTCATACGAGTACTTGTCTGCAACATAAATACACCTCGTTTTTGTTACCTTTGCAGATCTTTGATGCCACGAACAGCACACGTGACCGGAGGGAGATCATACTGGACCACTGCATCACAAACTGCATCAAGGTGGGTACCTGTTAGCCTCGTTCCCAGGCTCCTCCCCAGCTTTTTGTACCTAAAACGGGGTTAGTGTACAGTATGCCACCAAAAGCTGGGGAGGAGCCCGGAACCAGGCTAGGTAGCTGTCTTGTCCTGTAGACAAGTACTTATGTATGTATCCTCGTTCCCAGTCTTCCATGCCCAGCTTTTGTCACCGACAAAAGCTGGGCATGGAGGCCTGGGTAGCCTCGTTCCCAGTCCCACGCCCAGCTTTCCGTCGCTGCTTAGTACGGTAAAGCGGGGAGGGCCTGGTACATCTTCTCACGTGAGTGACGTCAAGGGTAGAAAGGGGTAGAAAGACCGGAAGGAGGCGTGGGCGTACGTGGGTCTCAGAACAGCAAGAAGAGCGAAGGTACGAGGTAAAATAACACACGTATCTAGCTAACGGGGGGCGACTGTCATACTCACCGAGCGTTGAACGTGTAGATGGCTGAATAACACGCGAAACGTAGCGTCTTCGTTCTGAAAATTTTGCCATTTTTCGATTACGTCATGCTCACGTGAGAAGATGTACCAGGCCCTCCCCGCTTTACCGTACTAAGCGCGACGGAAAGCTGGGCGTGGGACTGGGAACGAGGCTAAGGCCTGGGAACACGGCTATATGTATGTACACTAGACATAAACTAGAGGGGGAGGAGAGAGCCTGGGAACGAGGCTAGGGTTTAATATTCACATGCATGTATATGAGTTCGCAAGCATAGTGACATCATTAGTGTAGTATGAATGTGACATTTACATGTCAGAGTTTCATACAGGATTTTTTGCTGGGGGCGGGGGGGGGGGGACACATGGCAACCCATGCAGCCCCACCCCAACCACCGTATTTGCCTGTAAGGTGTAGCTACATGTAGCACACTTCACTTATTCACTAC
>OZ007505.1:19016649-19122687 GCA_963931865.1 Axinella damicornis | reverse complement strand
GAGCATAATGGAAACACATATATTAAATGGGTAAAATAAATCTAGCATAATCCGCCCAACCCTAATGGCTTGCGGGTGTTGGAAGTAGCTACACGTTTAGTATTGTCGCTTTGAGATTTTAGCATAAAACATTAGTGAGCCGGAGCCCATAACGAGATGGGTTCTGTGGAGAGACGTTGACAACATACTGAGTAGCCCTATATAGGAGAGGCAGGAGAGAGCTCTTGTTCCTAGACTATACACATGCAGAGTGGATCTCCTTCCCAGACCCGTTGGCATTTAAATCGAAAGTTCCTTAATTATTGGTGGTATGGTTACAGCACGTATCTGCCTTAAAATGACCTCTATATACTAAAGTTGTGCAAGTCATGTACCACAATAGCTACATGGCTACAACAAAGATGGTTTGTACAGATACACTATTATAATAAATAGGATTTAGCTACCACTGATATAAAAAAATACCACTTGACAATGTTCGCTCTAACTTCTCCAGGATGGAAAAGATCAATTTCAGTGGTGGGGAACCCTTCATCAAAAGTAAAGGCCACTATGTTGGGAAACTTGTTTGTTATTGCAAGCAGGAACTGGGTTTACCTAGTGTGACCATCGTCAGCAATGGCAGCCTGATAACAGAGGACTGGTTCCAAGAGTATGGTAAGCTCAACACTCTACTGAATGTAAACATACAAGCTTCAGTGTAGACTCCAGACGCTCTGCACAACTTCGTCGGCCAGTGTTTAAACTTATTTGCGATTCCCCCCCCCCCCCCCCCCCCCCCCCCCCCCCCCCATGATTCACGTGATGCATAATTTTTTGCTGTTCTTCTGCATCCGTGTACTATTGTCAATGCAACCGAAGAACAGTAAACGGCATAGGCCTGGCAACAAAGTGGTTACCCCCCCCCCCCCCCCCCCCCCAAATAAAGAACAAAATCGTGGGATCGCATGAATGCCAACGAGGAGTTCACTTGCATTTTGGACAGTATGATTTTCTGATTGAGTTAAAACCCATTGCACCCTGTAGCAGCCAAATGAGCCCGGAGGATACCCATACAAAGAAGCGGCAGAGCATGTACTTAGTATTAACGCCTAATATTAAACCTCCCATATAAATTCTTCTGGGCTTATAGCTGTTTGCTGTCAGGAGTAGGTAAGCTCAACTGACCCCGAGTAGCTAGCATATACCAATGGCATAAGTGCTGTTTTAAGTATGCAAAGTGTTGAAGTGTTAGATAACGAATCCTGCAGAGAAACATCCATTTGCACTTAGTTGAAGCTATAGGCTGCATGACATTTAATTCCTATCATGGAGCACTGTTAGAGCCTCGTTCCCATGCAGGCCTTCTCACCCCAGCATTTGTTGCTTGCAATACTATTACTAGTGGCAAATGCTCGGGTGGAAAGGCCTGGGAATGAAGCTAGTACTTGCACTGATTGTTCACTAATTTGTTGCTAGCTAGTTCAATTGCTGATCTTGTTGCTCACAGGTGAATCATTGGACATACTGGCCATTTCTTGTGACAGTTTTGATGAAGCTACCAACATTGATATCGGACGACACCAAAGGAATGTACACCACCTAGCCTCCCTAGTCAACATTAGAGAGTGGTGTCGTGCCTACAAAGTGGCTTTCAAGATTAACACTGTTGTCAACACACACAACTGGGAGGAGAATATGACACAAGAGATATTGCAACTGAACCCTGTCCGCTGGAAGGTACGGAACATTCCTGCTAATAAAGTAGGCCTTAGCAAACAACTAATACGATGATGATACGTACATTTGCTATAACTACGCTGCTAAGTTTCCAATGAACTATAGCTACATAGAACTCCTCATGCATAGGCCTCTGTATATATTATTGTGATAACCCAAGCGAGCAATGCCAGTGCAACTTTGCAAGACTTTGACAAATCTGATATATCCTGCACTGTACAAATGGCACAACTTAAAAGGACCAATACAGGAAACGGAATCATAAAATTAGGCATGCATGCGCAATCAAATAGACAGTTCAAAGTACAATATGCTACAATTATGATGTGCACATTCAGTACTGCTTGATACGTGTCGCCCTTGGACAAAGCAGAGCATGCAAAGTGCGAAGTCTCATGTAATACTCATATAAACACGGTACGTGAACTGATATAGCTGTGGCGGCAGATGAAGTTCTCATGCAGGTGGTAGCTATCTTGTTCTGATCCCATGCAATGAATACTTCCTCCTGTCATGTGATGTGTATGCAGGTGTTTCAGTGTTTGCTCATTGGTGGAGAGAATGCTGGCCCGGGTGCACTGAGAAATGCTGAAAAATTTGTCATTACTGATGAGCAGTTTGAAAGCTTTATTCAGAGGCACAAATCTGTGCCTCAGGTGGTTCCAGAATCAAACACCAAGATGCGAGATTCCTATCTGATTTTGGATGAATATGTAAGCTACAGTACCACCACACCGACGTCAAGGATGGATTTGGAGGGGTCTTTGCTTCCCTTTGTGCAGTCCAGAAATCTCATCTGCAGGAGTGGATAGTAAACATCTGCAGGAGTGGATAGTAGCCTCATTCCCAGGCTCGTGACGAAAAGCTGGGTGATGGCCTGGGAATGAGGCTAACAGTATAGCATGCTGCTATGTATTGTGTACATATAATGACCAAAAATGATGTGTATAATCTGTGAACCAAAAAATACATGAATTGTCCTGTTGATTGTTTACTATCCACTCCTGCAGATGAGATTTCTGGACTGCACAAAGGGAAGCAAAGACCCCTCCAAATCCATCCTTGACGTCGGTGTGGTTGAAGCCATCAAGTTCAGTGGATTTGATGAAGCAATGTTTCTGAAGAGAGGTGGACGCTATGTTTGGAGCAAGGCAGACATGAAGCTTGATTGGTAGTTGGATTATGCCTTTTGTTCATAATGCAGGTGCTAGTAATTTATATTATATAAAAAAAGTATGCAAATAGATTAGAGTGCATTTTCCTACTAGAGATATTCAAGCTATGCAGTGATGACCATAAAATTATTCCAGAAACAATTGCTCGTGTTACTTTATTGTTGGGATTAATCTGCATGGGACTGCAGACCATGATTATCACACTAAACAATGTAAGGTACACACAACATAGAACTATATAAGAATCAGACACACAATGTCATGGCAATATAGTTCCAGGGCAAGACACAGTCAGTTATATTCCATATAGCAGGATATTTTCGTGGATGGAAATCATCAGCTTTATAGCATAGCTACCAGGACCACAATGCTAGGACTACTTTCAATGATTACTATAATTTGCAGACACAGGCATATACTCTCAGGCAGTGAACAAAACTTTTCATCTATGAGTGGATTTCACTTACCGTAAGCCTCTACAACCGCATGCGTACAGTAAAACTAAGAGTTTGATGTGACAAGAACCTGCATAATCAAAGCTATGCTGGTTGAGGACAGGCTCAGCAGGGCTGTTTGAAGAAAAGAAGAGGTGTAGGATGTGTACTGATGATAGATGTATGTTATGTGATGAGAGTGGGGAAGTAGAGGATGCCCTAGAGTGGATGAGTGGAGTATGTTGTGTACTCAGTTGACATGTCAAGCCATAGCTCTATTGGTAAGTCATGTGACTTAATTGATGATTGGTCGCAAAAGCTTATGGTACATCAACTTATTATGATGTCTGTTTCAAATGGCTTGTCAAATCAACCAAAACCTTTGCTGATGACCACAGAAGGGCCTGTTATATTCCTATAATTATGTGTGTAAGTATGCAGCCAGGTGTAGCTATACCTGAGGACATGCAACTTGGGATCGTGTGCATGAACTGTATGCTGCAGCTAAGGCATCCAGTTGTTCATGGATATATAATAATGGTCATGTGATGAAAAGTTAACACCTCTGAGTCCGGATGCAGCAATAATTAATGCAGCAGTTTATACCTATATACAGCCTAATAGTACAAAAAAATCAATTTCATTGATGCAGCATTTCCTATAGCCTAATGTTGAAGCACTGAAAAAAAATTGGCCTGAAATGTGTTCTGTCTTAATGAAATAACAAAGAGCTTCAACAAGTTCTGTTCAAATCTTCTAGAGCTTCTACTCATCTGGCATGAACGGTGCTGTGTGTGTATGTCATAAAAGGGGTGAGAGCATTGTAATGTGTTGGGATGAGAACATGTCTCTGAAGAAACAAATGTTTGCATTATTGATACATCATGCTAACTTACGAGGATGTGGAATCAGTTGCTTCTTCACCTCATCTGGCATGAATGGCCCTGTGTGTGTATGTCATAAAAGTGGTGAGAGCATTGTAATGTGTTGGGATGAGAGCATGTCTCTAAAGAAAACATGTTTCCATTATTGATCTACCATGTTAACTTACGAGGATACGGAAGCAGTTGCTTCTTCACCTCATCTGGCATGAACGGTGCTGTGTGTGTATGTCATAAAAGGGGTGAGAGCATTGTAATGTGTTGGGATGAGAACATGTCTCTGAAGAAACAAATGTTTGCATTATTGATACATCATGCTAACTTACGAGGATGTGGAATCAGTTGCTTCTTCACCTCATCTGGCATGAACGGTGCTGTGTGTGTATGTCATAAAAGGGGTGAGAGCATTGTAATGTGTTGAGATGAGAACATGTCTCTGAAGAAACAAATGTTTGCATTATTGATACATCATGCTAACTTACGAGGATGTGGAATCAGTTGCTTCTTCACCTCATCTGGCATGAATGGCCCTGTGTGTGTATGTCATAAAAGTGGTGAGAGCATTGTAATGCGTTGGGATGAGAGCATGTCTCTAAAGAAAACATGTTTCCATTATTGATCTACCATGCTAATTTACGAGGATACGGAAGCAGTTGCTTCTTCACCTCATCTGGCATGAACGGTGCTGTGTGTATGTCATAAAAGTGGTGAGAGCATTGTAAATCGTTGGGATGAGAGCATGTCTCTAAAGAAAATATGTTTCCATTATTGATCTACCATGCTAACTTACGAGGATACGGAAGCAGTTGCTTCTTCACCTCATCTGGCATGAACGGTGCTGTGTGTATGTCATAAAAGTGGTGAGAGCATTGTAAATCGTTGGGATGAGAGCATGTCTCTAAAGAAAATATGTTTCCATTATTGATCTACCATGCTAACTTACGAGGATACAGAAGCAGTTGCTTCTTCACCTCATCTGGCATGAATGGAACTGTGTGTGTGTGGAGGTGAGAAAATTGGTTGTGAGCATAATGTGCAGTGATGCCTTTCTGCAGTGAGAGCACATCTATGAATGGTTGCATTATTGATCCATGCTAACTTACGAGCATAAATATAGTCCAGGAATAGCTGTATACTAGACTACGAATGTATAGTACACATCATGCAGTATAGGGTTCTGCATTGCAGAACTCACGTCCATGTGGCCTGGAGGCAGCAGGAGTCAAGAACGCCCCCAGCAGGACAAAGAGCGCAAGTACCTCCTTCATTGCAGACAGCAAATTTGCCTGGAGGATGATGCTGTAGTATTCAGCTCACTTCTGACGAGAAACAAATTTTGACAACCAGCTAGGAGGTTGATCTGTCCGAGTGTTGTTGCTTTTATAGCTGTGTGAAGTTAACTACCGAATGTTGCTAGTGGAACGTGATGCAGCACACTTCACTTGAGTGAACTCCATTAGAGAACTTATGGTCACCCGAGATATCCTCAGCACGTGCATAGATCATGCATGTGTGAACTTTGGTTGAACAACTATAATTGACATTGGACAGAGAAGTGCATGACTTTGGTGAGGTCACCAAAGTCAGTGAGTAATGCTGCAGTTCATCAAAACCTGGAGCAGTTCCACCCCAAGAGCCAACGTCGTTTTGCATCACCATATATATAAAGGTCATTAAGGATCCCGCTGGGGGATGTTTTGAAAGAAGTGTGACATGCCTTTTGTTTGTGAAAATGGTTGGGATTGGTGTGATTATTTCCCATAAGGCTTGTAGTTTAAAAGGACCCCTTTTGTGTTTAAGTTACTAATAATATTCTCTTCAACAGATGGGTGGATGCGGGCATGTAAAATGATGTCGTAAACTGGTAAGACTGAAGTATAAGGTGAATGCATGGTGTACAGCTAACATGATATAAAGTTTCATTACAGTAGTCATACCTTATAAAAGGTAGGATGCTCCTGTATACCAATCTCCAAACCAAGTAGATGGATAAATTAAATCGGCAACATCACAGACCACACAAGTTTGTGGAAACTGTTCCCTCTGCTTGAAAATGCCTCAATGTTGAGGCCTTCTACTGAACTGAAAATTTGGACAAGGCAAGCCCCCACCCACAGTCTGACCCATCATCAATACACACCAAAAAACTACGGATGGATTTATCAGGGGTTCTCTCCCAAGCTACAGGCCAAACCTACTGTCATGCTCCAAACGAGGACTTGGCTACCCTTGGCTTTACACTTCAGAAATCCAGACTGCCGATTCAGAGATTGCCATAATATATATATACAGGTCCTGGAGTGTCCTACCTTAATAGCAACTTCAAGCAATTGGATGGTTTATAGCTGCATTATGATACCTCTCTTTGTACAAGTTGATTCTTTGAAGTGACTTTGATGTAGCAGTCATATAATATTATGTTCAATACAAATTAGGACAATGTCATGGATAATGTCTAAACATGGCATGTTCTGCATAATTCCTAGTATGTCGATTGAGTAACTCAATGCATAATTCCTCATGCAGTGAGGTGACCTCGTAGTGATTTTTGCATAAAATGATCGCGTGAGGTGACCTCACGATCATTTTATGAAATAAATCACTACGACGTTTGGTTGGGTGCAATTTTTGCCAAATAATTATGTGACTGACATTAAAAAAAAAATCAAGGATACATAAGATATCATTTGAAAGATCTAGTTTTTCATGATGATCACAATGGTACAACCCCCAGCATTATATCTCATTCACATGCATACTATATACAAAACCTGCACCGTGGACTGCGGACTAGATGTGGATTGGACTATGGACTGGACTGGACTGATCAAAAACAGCCGTACACCGACAGCAAACCTGCTTAAAAATGCCAGTATACCTGAAGAAGATTACTAGAGTGTAATCGCAATAAATTTGTTGCAAACTACCGCCTTCGTCCAAGTTCTAATTGCTATCGAATATTGCTGAGCACGGTGATAACATGACACTCAAGGATCGTACTGCCTTCTACTGAACTGAAAATTTGGAAGACACCGCTACAGTGGACAACTCCAAGCATCATTTGTTCCAATTACTGTTTCCATATGGAATCACCTACCCCCCCCCCCCCCCCCCCCCCCCCCCCCCCCCCATGCACTTACTGCACCTTCACCTCGCACATTTAAGTTAAATATTGCACCTTTGTTCTTGTACTTAGTTAGTGTTAGGGTACATACCTGTATTAGCCAAGCTTAAGAAGGCTATTGTGTATCCTTTGCATTGGCATGAATTATTATAGAAAAAAACAAACAAAAAACTCCCATGTACACTAAGCGGTGCCTTTGAAGCCAGGGTATACCAATATACATGATCAAGTGTTGCTTAGCAGCTAGGCAGCTGTGAAAACATAATTGAGACAATGGTACAAGTGATCTGTGATGGCAAAAAAAACGGTAAACAAACTACGACGTTTGGTTGGGTGCAATTTTTGCCAAATAATTATGTGACTGACATAAAAAAAAAAATCAAGGATACATAAGATATCATTTGAAAGATCTAGTTTTTCATGATGATCACAATGGTACAACCCCCAGCATTTCATCTCACTTCACAACATGTGAGTAGTTAAATGCGTGTGGTTGTTCACATAACCAAGAAAACCTAATGTACCATCTGATCTGTTCCTTGTCATGTGCAAGTCATTGTTGTTTGCAAGCCTGTGACTATTCTTTGTAGTAAATGTACATGTACCTATCGAATTTTATGAGCAAATTTGTATGCAGCACAGTAAGCAAGTTACTATACTAAGATGCACCTGACGTGCACGTCTAGAGATCCTAAGGATGGAATTTTGGGAGGGCCTCAGTAATCCATGTCGATAAAATATATATCTGTCTTGCTGCTTTCAAACTTGCACTAAAAAAGCATAAGCACTTCAGCCTTAATCCTAGGCTCCAGTGTTGTTTAGTGTGACTATTATATCAGAGTTTTATTAGTAGTTAGTTATTGCATTCTGTAGTTAGTTATAGTTTTGCTGCGTTCCATCGGATGCTTTATTTAACTAAAATGGAAATAGTTATAGTTATGCTGCGCTGCCAGATCTGTGTCATGACTGGTCACAGTGAGTTGTGTTACTGAACGCAGGCCAGTCAAGTTCCCATCCTCTGGCAATAGCGGAAGCCACCATGATGGTTTATAGCTAGCTAAGCCTGCATGCCCGCATGCTAGCTATGTATGCTGCACCGTGATGTGTTCTCTTTCGGATGCTTTTATTATAGTTAGGTTTAGTTAGTTAACTAAAATGGAAATAACCTAACAAAAAGGGTTACTGAAACTAAAAGAAGAGGCAAAATTTGCTGTTTCCATAGTTGTTAATCCTAGCATGCTAGAACGCCAGTGCACAGCCCATCACCTTTTCGCAGGCGCACTTGAAACCACCCCTCAAGACCTTTATATGGCTTCATTCGTGACACCATTTCAAAGGTTCAAAGGTTGTTATAATTATACAGACCCACTTGAGTATATAAACTGACACAAACAGAGGCTGACTTAGCTACATGTGTACAGTTCTATGAGCCTGAGAATGAGGCTATGAAAGAGCAAAACAGAATCACTTAGTCTAGAAATGTCATGTGATAGTGTTTCCTTATATTACATTTCCCAGGACATATATAATTATATAGCTAGTATTTTAATCAAAGCCTTATAAGATTTCTGCCACAGGGCCAAAAGAGTCCATTTACAAGAGTTTACGATGTTGTAAACTAGCAATTTTGCTTGTAAATCATTGTGTAAACTCTAGTAGATGAACTAGTTTTAACAAGCCTTGTAAATTTGTATACTCATCAGAAATGAATGGTGGCAATGGAATTAAAGTGTACAACATAGTAAACGGACCCTTTTTGCCCTGTGTGCCTAACTAATTCAGAGACTCAAGATGCATGGTGGGTCATCATTGGTTTTGCCCTTAACCGGTGAGAGGGTTAAATTGTCCTGTTATGCAATCATGTTAGAACTCCAATCGTTTTCACATCATTGTTAACTATGTTCATACACGTCTACAGCTAGGCCAGCCACACAGGCTGTAAAATGTAACATTGGGTTCATTAAATCAAAAACCTACTGGCTAGTTCAGTCCTAAGTCTTTGGCAATCTGTGTTGCAGCCACACTGTGATAGAAATCCTTGTTCTTCCTGTAGGTTGCAACTGCCAGATCCCTCCCATCATGCTCACAGCAGAACAGATCCCTAAAGAAACAGAGAAAGTGCAGTATACTACCCAAATTTAAATCACTGAGCAGACTGCTATGCCATTAGTAGACAGATTCATGTGTGTGGTGAGGCATTATTTACCCTGCGCGCGCATGCACGAAGCAGGGTTAAGCAATCAGTTTTGTACGTTTGTCCGTCATTTGTATGTCTGTCCGTCATTTGTCTCTCCAGGGAAAAAACAAAGAAGTGTGATCTATGCTTCTGTTCTGTGTAGCTCCAGCTTTGTCTTATTAAACAATGGTAGAGTCCACCATTTTAATATGGTCAGCAACCAAATATACAGGCATACACGGGCTCTGGCACGTGTTCATATACTGAATCCATGTCAGTGCAGTGCAGCATGGATCTTAGACTGGATGACACACAGGGTAAGCATTCTATGAATACACTCTAGTTTCTCATATTGAATAGGATCCGTGTAGCTACCTCTTTGTAGCTACAGCAGAATTGCCGTACGCTGGGTTGCGATTGTTGGGATTTGGATTGTGAGGTTGTTTGAGCACAAAAATCAGCACACAATAGCTGCATGTTACGCACAGAGCTCACTACTCACAATAACATGCTTAGCAATGTGCACATGCAGGGCTCCCTGGAAATCAGAACAGTACCTGAATGGGATACTCTTAAGTTTCATACATGCATACGTATGTACATGCAATTTGTTTCTGCATACAACATTTCTCTCACACAAACTTTATCCAATTTTGTCCAGTTTTGTGCACAAGTGCATGGTGAGCTAGGGAACAAATCCTCGCTATTGATACCTGCAGGCAGATACTGCAGCAGTGGCATGCCTGCCAAAACACCAACTTACTTGTAGAGTGGTCGCACAAATTTCATCCTCCCTTGCTTAGTAATGAAGTCAGTCACCACAGGAAATACGTCCTTCCACTTGGACTTCAAGCAGAGTTTCAGCCACCTGCAAGAGTGACAAACACATTCCCAGTAGGTGCACTAAAATATGCATCGCTCAGCAATGGTAGAAATTGAGTCCCACAATGGTGATGTAAAATTAGATATACGATGCATAATTAGAGAACACCTCACTAGGGAATAGTGTACAGCAAGGTAAGAGGTATAACCAAGCCACTGCATTTCTTTTTGGGGTATCCATAAATTGCTGATACGTACATATGTGGCATCGTGCATATTGTTGTGGTTGCTATCACTGATGTCGCAGCCATATTGCATCGGTGCCTTATACTCTGCATGAGCCAGCTGGCTTTTCAGTCCAAGTAAGTATCACTATATACAGTCCAACAAACCAGTCAACAACAGTATGCATGATACAAGTAAACTTCAAGACACACACAAGAAATTGTTGCTCCCGTGGCTGCCGAGCCTGCTGTACCTCTTCCGATGCTGATGGACATCTGATTTATGAATACTTGCCTGAATTTGATCTCAGCATTCTCCCACTGCCCCAAGCCGTACACCTTGTCCATGGCTTGAAGTACCCCAACAGGAAGTGGAGGCTGCGGAAGTATACATACTCATAGTTACTTATTAGTCTGTGACTTCATGAGCACAACCTGATAGCAATGTAACATAGGACGGACAGGTTTAGGTTTCAGTCAACAGAGGACTGCAAAACATATTAATCTGTGCTACTAGCATACTTAGTCTATTCATGATCAATAGCAATTTCCTGTCCTCCTCCACCTGTAAGTCTAGATCAGTCTATATTTTCACTTTCATCATCCAGCATTTCGCACATGTACAACTGAAGTGGTGTGAGTGCTATGTGGTGATCTCTCCCCTTACAACTTAAACCCACATATGAACCTGTACTTGAGTGTATTGTGAATTTACCACTGCAAGTAAAACATGCCAGTAGAATCTTCTCACAGAAGAGCGCAATTTTTTTCAAGGTTGTGTAATTACTCTTGTGCAAAAAGAAGTCGAAGGTCACTGGATCCACTTACACAACTTACAAATGAACAATAACACATACTTAGCATCACAACAAATATTAATTTCAGACTGGAACAGCAAAGTTTCTTACTTTGGCAAGTAGCTGGTTCAAGAACTCTTGAACTGCCCTGGACGTCATCTGCGCAATGTCACTCGCAGAAAACTGAGAAAGTCCCGAATCAGTCAGCTGAAGAGAAAGTAGGCACCGTCATGTCTACAAGCTGCTCTATCAGAGGACATTCGTACTATGTACACACTAATCAAACTCAGATCAGGGTTCACACGATCAATGAACAAATTTGCACTTTAAATACACAGCTACTAGTCTACAGCACTTGTGGACAGTATCTAAAATCCCATTGGCCAGAGGGCATAACAATAACTGGTATCTACAGTGGAACCTCTCTATAGTGGTCACCCATGGGATAGTATTCTTGGCTGCTATAAATGGATTCCATAGCATTTTTTCACCATAGAAACTGGAGGGCAAAAGGATCATGTGATGTGATCTTGACCAGTCAGCATGTATCATGGTGATGTAACACCCCGCAGTTCCCATGGTAAAATGAGATAAACAGGTGGCTGCTTTTAGCAGGTCGTTGTGTACAGGATAGTACAACTGGGACCAGCAGTAGTGAGAGAGGTGGCTGCCTTAAACAGTCAGTGACCACTGTGGACGGGTTCCACTGGACTGCACTGTTCATGCATGCTTTCCTCCCCAGAACTCATGGGGGTTCGCAGGGACTGTCTAATCATCAGATCAGAATTTAATATTACCTCCACTGTGGTCCACTTGTCAGCCAAGGCAGCACTAGCATCTGCCAAAGTAGTGTCGTACCTAACAGATTACGGGAACAGTGCATGGATGTGGTGAAGATTGGTAAATGCCCTAACAAAGTGCAGGGTACGTAGGAATGGTCAGGTCCTACACATTTTACAGATCTTAGTTACTCTAGGCATGGATTACCTTACTGATTCTTATCTCGAAAAGGAAATTCACTTTCTTCGAAAACAATCGTCTAGTTAATGCAAAGTGCAGTCATGTGACTGGATTTCATTGCACCAGATTGGTTGAAAGTCTTTCCTTGCGAGATGTGTAAACGTCTGATGTTCTGACATGTTGAAATGCACCACGCATGGGTAATTACCAGTGTATCAATGCTTTGCATCTATTATAGTGATAGTACTGAGCTTCTACCCATATCATATCATACCCATGCACATATGCTTATCGAATTGAAGCACCACTTTCTTTCGTTTCCATCAAATTTACAGCTGGTTCATCTCATGCACAGCCCGTTCCCAGGCCAGGAGTGGCCTGGAAATGAGGCTAACGCTCATCTCTCTTGAGGCAAACCAATGTTTGGTGTGAACAACAGTCAACCCTATGAAATTACCACATACATGTTTGTATTGCTTCACACTTCGGCAGTTAGGTTACGTTTATCAACTCACTCTGGTGTGTAGGGTGGCATCCCGGGAGTGTACAACCACTTCTCCCACTCAACACTGTCAAACATGCCGTCACTTGCCTAAACAATAACGAATGTGAGTCTACTTAACCATTTGACACATGCATGAAAGAGAAATCTCATTCTTTAGGGTGACATGTACAGTGACATGTACACATAATTATAGTGCAAGAAATTACGTTTGTCATAGCCACTTACAACATGGAATCATTTACCGTACATCATAATGTTTTCAACCCAAGACTTGAACGAATTGCTGGTACAAACTCATGCAAACAGATGAATAGCGTTGCTATTGCTAGCACAGAGCTTTGCAGGTACGTAGGTTGAGGGATCGAGCACTACGGACATCAACAGAGTAGAAAATCACTTATGCATGCATAACTAAACTGTACTGTAGATTGTGTTGTATTACTGCTCCCTCAGTCAACCTGCAAAGCTCCAGTCATTTTACCTGTTGGTGAAAATACTCCAGAAAGTACTGCTTCCACACTTCAGAAGAGATGGTGCCAAATTTGAACTTCTCCACGTAGCTCTTCAGGAAATCATCAAGAGAACCTACCAAAGTCAGATACAGGAGAATCATGAGGGAATGGGCTCTAGGCAATGCTGGTTTTACCGTTTTATGTAACTTTCAGGCTAGTATTCAGGGATTTCAATCCCCAGCTGGATCCTGGAATTTTTGGTGAATTTACTTCCCACTCTCTAAGTACGTATCTCCATCACTGCCCATGAGCACCTATATACTCTTGCATAATGCAATGACTAACCATTTTATTATTACAAGTTAAGGTGGTAAATAAGTAAGCTGTCCCCCCCCCCCCCCCCCCCCCCCCCTCACACACACACACACCTTACAGACCTGGTCCTCCCAGCAGTGTCTCCAGATAGAACAGGAAAGCAGATCCCTTCTCATAAGGAATGGAAGAGAAAGCATCCTCAGGATGGACCCCAGCAAGACGGGGGACCAGGGCAGTCAGGGGGTACTTGTTGTCACGCTTGAAGCAGTCAATCTGAGAGGGTCGCAATGTGAGCTAATTAGAACAATTGATCCAAATTCATAATATGATATATATACTCACTGCATCAATCAAGGCTTTCCATCCATCTGCATGAGATAGAGTTGAACCCTTTCATTAACACTGGACAGTGTATACAAGTGTACAGTGCTCTTCCACTTACCCATTGCATGCAAGTGACGCTCCTGTTCTCCATGAAGCTTGCCCACAATCTTCCTCTCAAGATAGGTGGTGATGCCTTCATTTAGCCTATACGGGAAGCAAATAGCTGACCTTTCCAGTCACAGGAACTACTGGCAGCCTCCATTCGAGGATTGTAACACCTGTCGGTAAGCACTACTGCTAACCAAAATTCCTCCCATGTTATGTTAGTGACCAGGTTCCCAGTCCAGCTGTGGGACACTTCATGAGCCACCACCTGAATAAAAACAATTCAAGAAATTTCTGCAGCTATATATAGACAGTATACATCTATGTAGGCAAATGAGGGGCAGTAGCCAAGTGAGTAGTAGCCAACCAGCGAAGCCACTTGTATACAATCATCGTACTGTCATGTAAACATTTTATAGTACTGTCATGTAAACATTTTATAGTATAACTCCCGGGTCATACTAAGTGTTCAGCAGATGTTCAGCAGCTGTGCTTATTATCTAATCTGGATATGCAGTAATGACCGGTTTAGACCTGCACGAGCAGATAATAGCTGCCCACCTGCCTATATGTACACAAGTACATGCAAGGCTGATCAATCCCTGATGCCACTGATATTGTAAGTTTTGTTGAGACTACAACATCCACTTTCACTTTCACTACTCCAGTGCAACTTGTAAAGGAGAGCACTCAACAGAAGTGCTACAATGGTGTGTGGACTTACATTTGCAAGGGATTTGTCACCAGCCTGCAGAGGAGGAGAAAGGGACTGTGGTAGCTCCTTCATGATTCCATACTCATAATAATGTATTGCTATGAACGTGCAAATACAAAAACAGATCACATACTCACAAGCAGAGTGGGAGAAACGAATGTGAGGCTGGGGTTCTCCATCCCACCATAGGGGAACGAAGGGGGCAGCACGAGGAGATCGTACTGGCCCCAGATGTACCGTCCGACTATCTCCTCTGCTGCTTGAAGCATTATCTCTGTCTGTGAAATGGGCAAGTATACATGTACCTCTGATTCAATTCAATATCTCTTGAGCAGGAACAATGTACAACTTGTAAGCCATGCTAGGTTTCACAGTGGAGACAACTGGATGGGAGGAGAGTGGCCCACCTCCTCAAACTCCCTGGCTGCTTGATCTACCACCTCCTTTTCAGACCACACATGGCTCCGTGGACCAATCTTCCTGGGTGAAGAAGGGCGAAGCACCACTACACAGTATTATACTTCTGAGCAGACCTAAACAAAATGCCTGCCAGCACTGCAAATTTGAGTACTGAGACAAAGAATTGTATCTACTAAGGTGGATGGTATAGTAGGAACAAGTTGGCCAGTTTGCTGTGTACAATTTGAAAGGGCACAGCGATTGGTGAGATTTCAAAGACAACAGCATGCCAACAAAAATGATGGCTAACAGGTATGTACTTCTTGTGCCTAGCAGCTTTAAGGTTACGGGATACTCGTGCGCGCGGCGTGTGAAATGTATTGGGAAATGTATACTTAAGCTCGCTAACCAAAAATCTCGAGTACGAAGAGCGTGAGCAACTTGATTCTGGCGGTGGAGGTGCGCTGTCACAAGGTGCAGGGCATGACGGAAGCTTTTTGCAATAGTATAATCCCTGGCAAATTTATCTGCTGTCTCGCTCGAGAAAAGCGGTAAATACGGCTTTTTGGTGAACTGAACTGCTCATTTTTGCACGGCTATACAGCGTATCGGTAAAAGCTTCCGTCATGCCCTGCACCTTGTGACAGCGCACCTCCACCGCCAGTATCAAGTTGCTCACGCTCTTCGTACTCGAGATTTTTGGTTAGCGAGCTTAAGTATACATTTCCCAATACATTTCGTACCGCGCGCGCACGAGTATCCCGTAACCTTAAATGTGCATGACTTCCAGTTGAGTTTGATCGAGTGGGCATAATTATATGGACTGGGTCACCTACAATTGCACCATTTTTTCCAAAATGAAAATCATTGGAGAGTTAATCAGGAATCTAAATGCTACTGTGAATGCAATCAGACTCACACCCATTTACTCTGTACCAGTATAGGAATGTCTCTCCTGTAATACGCCTACTTTTTGCTCATAGATTTTCACATAGTAGACAATCCTCATGCAGCAACCTCGAACCCAGGTGTGGAGGTTCGAAGCTACCACCTCACCTGCTCTCAAGAGCTCCCACCACCAGAGCAACCAGGTAGGATGGAATAGGTATCTCTTGCCGGAACTTGAACACCGTCTTTCCTGCCTTCGTGGGGTGTGGCTCACTGACCAACCTCTCACCACTCATCAGTGCTGTCAATTCTGATGGAACAGTCACCTAGAGATGAAGGGGCGGTCCGGAGGGTAACAATTGTGGAAGAGTGTGGAGCACAAAGAGACCACTAGGCTACACATAGAGGAAAGCAAAATTAATGAGGGTCTCAAATGGATGCAATAAGAGATTCCATTCTTAGATCACAAAGTAACCACATTTGATTTTGCCTTTTAGTCACTTTACTCAGGCCATCTATCTAAAGTACCAAAAGGAGTGCATTTTACTCATGTAAACATACCTACCTCAGCAGAGTATGTTGTCTTGGCAGAGGGAGTATCCTGACAGGGTAACATGCTGCGAGCATTGATGGGCTGAGGAAGGATGAATGTAAGCACAAGCTAATGAAACTGAAAGAGAAATCAAATCCCTGTCTGACATGAACCGACAACCCATATTTGGTAAACCAACAACCCATATTTGGTAAAAGACATTACCTGGCACTGAGTGTAGAGGTAGGGATGAACCTTGCCTGCTGTCTGGGCTGGCTCCAGCCACTGCACAGCAGTACAGGAGGGGGAAGTCTCATACTGAACTGTCACCTTTACCGCTGCACCTCTGAGAGGGAGAAGAGAGTGAACCAATAGTGTGTGCAAATACTTTGACCTCCAAGTCTGTGCTCACTTCTTCGCACAAGTACTGGGAAGTGTGATGCAGAGGACAGAGCCAAAGGCTCCCTCGGGGGACTGGATCTTAAACTGAAGAGTCTCGCCGCTGTCAGCATTCACCACAGAGCTCACATTCAGGTCACACACATCCAGCACCTGAAAGAACAAATCACAATGAAAAGAAGCTTACAAACAGTTGCAACATGTACTGTAGGTATTGCTCTTGGCCCACCCACTAGTCCTTATATAGCTATATAGTGCAGCTACATTGTACAGTACAAATCCATGAGATTAGCTAGTCTCGTTCCCGAGGGGGGTCTGGGAATGAGACTAGAGAGTGTCTTGAGTGTACGAGTGTGGTATCAGCACCAGGGTATACGACGGGTCAAGTAAAATATTGACAACCAAGCTGTCGTTAGATCAATAGCTAAGAACTCAAGGGGGTGGTGACACTCCCATCGACGCCGTAGTCAGAGCTGCGACCGAGGTCAAAATATCTTGACTGTCATTTTTGCTTCTTGACCACTTGACCGCATCGCAAAAAGACACTTGACCGTTTGACTGTGCTGTATTTCAGCCTTTGACCGCTTGACCGATGATAGTATACGGAAGAATGCTCCACCCCTTCCTTAGTTTACAGGGTCAAGCTTCGCCGATAAGTCCGGTCGCAGCTCTGACTACAGCGTCTATGGGACCTTGGACCTTAGCCACCAGTAGCAATCTCAGAGTAAACAAACTCACTCATACAAGGTATAGGCTGTCACTTGCTGCTACGTATGTATACACACACCACGTTTCAAACTGCAGTAGAGTTGGCAAGGTCAGAGCAAGGCCTATTTTAGACTAGTACAGCCTTCTCAGAGAACTTGAGAACATAATTTTCCACCCTCTAATCTCTCGCAATGTTACTGTAAGCGGAGAGATTACGTGTTAGGAACTGCTCATCATGGTGTGAACCAGTGCACCGGTCAGTGCACTTCATCAGTGAAGTACCAGTGTTGATTGCCAGCTACACAACTAAACATGTCATGTTGTTGAGCAACACATCAGAGTAAAGATGTCAACATGACTTACGAGATTTGCTACGCCGTCCTCAAGGGCTGTGACATGTAAGGTGATCGAACAGCACAGCTTCCTAGCAGCAAAATCTGGCTCCACCTGCCAGTCCCAGTGGTTCACGACAACCTCGCCAGAGTTGCAAGAGGAATTAGGGTCTTTGCTAGCAGCCATAGTCCACAGCTAGCATGCATGAACCACAAAAAAAATCCAGAACTCGCAGAGCTCTTATTCATGACTCGGGGAAGTCCAAATATTCATTAATGGGGCTATGACCTGAAGCCATTCAGTCTGTCTAGTGTTAGCTAGGAAGAAGAAACATGCACATTAGTGTGCTAGTCTTGTCCTCAGGCCATCCCTCACTCCGCTTGACTGCTTACTTGACCTGGAACAGGAGACAGCCTCTGAACGCAACGAGGATAGTGCAACAACACTCACGTCACGAGACCATAGGAAAGAAACAGAGCCGTGTAAGAGAAAGGTGTGCACATAAATACATTAAAAACACTAGGCTAGTCTCTGTGCAGGATTGGTCTTGTCATTTCCAAGGCGTGCTAGAGATAGAGATTGGTCTTGTCATTTCCAATGCGTGGTGGAGGTAGCTCTAGAGTCAGTTCTGCTGGTGGTCCTACTGGTTGCTGTACCAGAGCGACTGGTTGCTGTGCCGGAGCGACTGCTGGCACGAGAACTGGCACTGCCTGGGGGGTACAATAATGATTGTGTAATGTATTTTGGTATATCTATTTTGCCGCAAGGTGTTGCAACAAACTAAAATTAATGTTAAGTTAGTCATGACCCTCTGTCCAACCACTGTTGTTGCAGGAGGTGAGCTATATCCTTATCCTCATGATCACTCACTGGGTAACAGGGCATCCTCTAGCTTCGTTTGAATGAGCTGCAGGTCTGGAAAGGGAAGAAAATAAGGACGGAACTATCAACACTTCGTTCGCACAAACAACTGCATCACAACTGCATCACACATCAGCCACAGTACAAATCTTAATGCTCTGTGGGACACCATGATAACACATCCTTGGTCTCAAGACCACTTGGTTGTTATTGTGTGCTTCAATATTGCTCCTGGGGTCTTCCCAGTTTTCATACAGTCTTGCCCAAAGCCCAAGCAGTACTGTGTATGATAGTCGCCAACCATGAGCAGTGAGCTAGGGGTATGAATCCGTCTATGAATCTTGATATATATAAATCATTGCCCTTCCCACTGACACACCCCCTTTTCTACCCACCTAGTACCTATGTGTAGTGTTTCATTTATATGGTTGATGTGATCCGATATTATTTTGGCATGAAAAGTGTACAAAAAACAACCAGCAGGCACACATAGTTATCATGGTTGTGCGTTATGAATCATAGCTCACTTGTAGGCCCTTAGTCGCTGTTAGGCGGTATTTTAGCAATGATAATCGTGAACAGAGTATTCAAACATCGCCCATCACTAGTTTCATTCACAACACATTTCTCTTGAAACTTCTATGCACTGCTATTGTCAACTTAAGCTCAGATGAGCGGCCAAGGGATAAATCGTCCTCAGTGAATCTAACCACTGTACCATCCAGCGGAGCCTCATTCCCATTCAGGCTACTATTGCCAGCAATTCTTGCAGTAAGCTATAGCTAATGGTTACAGTGTGGTTCAAACATCGTACCTTCCGCAGTGAACCTGTCTCTGTGACTCTCTTGTAACACCAGCTGCTGAGGTGCTCTCTTGCTGGCACTGGTGGGGAGCTTCTTCCTAGCTGAGCCAGGAGGGGACTCTATACACGAGGTAGGAACCGATCCTGTCAGCATTCCTTCCGGGAACATCTTGTGAAGTACTCTAAGACCTGCGGAGAAGGGGGGGGGGGGGGGGGGGGAGGAAGGGAGGGGTGGAGGGGAAGAGGGGAAGAGGAAGGAAGAGATGGAGAAGGGGGAAGAAAGAAAGAGATGGAGGCCAGAAGACGACAAAGGGAAGGGAGCAGAGAGGTGAGATAAACGGGAGGGGAGGGGAGAATGAGGCCAAGGAGCTCTAAATGAAGGCAAGAGCTAGCAACTGGACTAAACGGAAGCCTCATTCCCAGGCCTTCTACACCTCCAGCTTTTGATTGCTTACAGAAGTGATCAAACACTGGAGGTGTACAAGGCTGGGAACAAGGCTAACTAAATGGTACTGCATCTACAACAGCTGGCATAATATTATATATACTGTAGAACATTCGTCACTGCTCACCTCCAGAGAGCATGAGAACATTATCAACCTCCCTCTGCACAAATATGGTGGCGGCCTGAGGTGCCACCCTCTCATCTTCATCGTAGAGGATGATGATCCGCCCTGATTTGTTCTTCTACGAGCAGTGGTCAAGGGTGCTTAAAGAAACACACATTACCAATGGCTAGGTCTCATCACTAGGAAGTTACCTACATAGTGTAATCATAGAGGCTGAGATACATGCACCAAGTATACCACAATATTATAGCACTTTCAATTGGTGTATATATGCATACTCTCCCGTACCGGATTAAATTTCAGCTCAGACAAATGCAAGCAACAAGGATACATATTCCAGTATCTCCTTGGTGAAGTAGTTACACGACCTAGAAAGCATAGTTGCTGGATAGCTCCTTGCTAGAGGGAAATGATGCAATATGAAAATATGAATATGGGGGGAGGGGGGGGGGGGGGGGGGGGGGGGGGCAAACCTATAATCAGATTTGTTGCACGAGACTAGAACCCAGGACACAGCGAAGACATCACACACTTTCATGAAAGGTCATGAAACTGCGTGATGTCTTCGCTGTTTTTGAGAATATCACTTAATGCTAGCTATAATGTGTACGATGTGGCCTACTTATGCGCTCTTGAAAATATTCCCTCAATAGTAACAGCATACATGTAAGTACAGACATGCACACTACTCAGCCTCAAACCCAGCACACACACAGATGCGCGCGCACACACACACACACACACACACACACACACACACACACACACACACACACACACACACACACACACACACACACACACACACACACACACACACACACACACACACACACACACACACACACACACACTGAACACTGCCTACCAGTGATGACGTGGCATTGTTCATACTGCTCCCTGTCCCTCACGTCCAGGAGAAGGTAGGGGGACGGGGAGGGAGAGGGGGAGGGGGGAGGGGGAGAGGAGTGCACTGGAGAGAAACTACTCTCTCGAGCTATGTCCATCTCACCCACACCTGCCACCACACTGTGCAGGAGACAAAAAGTGCAAAGATAGGATGAGTCAAGACTGAATCGACATTCGTACATCCTACGATCATTCTGCGCCCTCCTTTGTTTCTATACCGGTTACACAAAATGCCCTCATGTAGGGTCATGATTTACGGAACTTAAATTGAAATTCCACCTCCATTCCAATCACTCCCAGTCTCGGGGGAAGTACTGATACTAGCCACCCTTGGCAACCGAGTACTTAGTCTTGGTCCCAGACCCAACCAACTCCAGCAGGGATCGCTTTTAGTATCGGCAAACGGTCTGGGAACGAGACTACCCAGTACTATGGACAGGTAGCTGGTCGTTCCAGGATTAGTGCACAGTACAGGACCAACATCAGTGACCACAATAGAGAGGCGACTGCCACAGTGAAACCACAGACAGATTCCACTGTACCAACGTTCACTGACAGGTAAGAGTAGCCTTGCCCCTAAGCCCCATTTACACGGTATAATTCATGACAAGTAGTCCAGCCTAGGCCTAGTCCAGCCCCACAGCACTGAATGTGAAAGAAGATTCATGAGCTAAACTGGCTGCATGTGTGGACCCACATAACAAAAGTACCCCCTCCTCCTGAAAGTGTACCCCCTGCTTCTAAATGAGGTACCCCTCCTCCTGAAGTATACCCCCGCTTCATGCATACCCCTCCAGATCAAAAGCCCACACCCATTCGTCACGAAAACAGACCTCATACTTCTAATCCGGATTCTAATCACTAAGCAGGCTGGACTACTTGTCATGAATACTGACAGCTTCAATGTGCAGCAGATAATCCACTTGGAAACCTCTCCAGCTGTTTACACCCACCTCCTAATCCATTCGGGACAACCCACATCCTGATATGGGTACGTAAACATCCAGATTAGAGACTTTGCATGTGGGTTTAGGCCACTTCAAATTGGTTCATGGGCCACTTCACTTCCTCAATAGCCCCCCCCCCCCCAGGTAGAATTTCCTGTTATGTCATCAAGGATTTCCGGATTGGTATATAGTTCTGGAGTTCATGGTCAGTGAAAGAAGAATCAATTTGAAGTGGCCTTAGTTTAATCCGGATCCTGAACCAGTTTAAACGCCAGGTGTAAACAGGGCTCTGGTCACATACAGTACAAAAAACGTTTTTTGGCACAGTACATATGTATGTGATCAAAACGTGGGGAGGGGTGGAGGGGGCTGGAAATGTGGGGAGGGGCGGAGGGGGCTGGAAACGTGGGGAGGGGCAGAGGGGGCTGGAAACGTGGGGAGGGGCGGAGGGGCCTGGGAACAAGACCAGCACAACAGTACACACCTGTGGAAGTTGCCATACAGGTACTAAGTTTTCTTCTAAAAATGGCCTTCACACAGGTGGAAGCACGATGATAGCAATACACACACCGCCTCATTCCCAGGCCTGTACGCCACTTTCGGTTGACCTGGTATCATTCCTCACGTGCCTGATGTCAAGGGGAGAAAGGTGGTGGAAGGAATGTGGGCGATCTGGGACTCAGAACAGCTAAGGTACGGTACCACACATATCTGGGTAGTGGGGGGGACTGTCATACACACCAAGCGTTGAACGTGTAGTCGGTTGAACAATTTCACTTTTTCATTCTGGCCATTTGTCGACTACGTAATGATCATGTGAGGAAACATACCAGGCTCTCCCCGCTTTTCCGTACTGTAAGCAACGAAAAGCTGGGCACGAGGCTACCATATCAGTACACACTATATCAAGGTACACATGTACTTCCTACCTTGAGAGTGTGGATCTAGCAGTGCCTGGCGGAGTGCCAAAGTCCGAGTAGGGTGTGTGTAGGGGAGGGGTCTGTGGGCTACCGGGATCCCCTGGTAATGAGAGTGTTGCATGGAGTATAGCAGAATATTGGCTAAATTCCATATCAGTGCAATACTCTGAAGTGCATATACATGTATGTACATTGACCACACGTCAGCAAGAGGGAGGGATGTACCAAAAAGTGGTTCAGGAGTCTCCGCTTCTGCCTCGACTTCCTCACTTTCAGCCACCTGCAGTACCTGTACACAGTCAATATTAACAAACAATCAAGTTCTACAAGTTCATACACCATCTGTTCCAGGCTAGATCTGCACCTGACTAGCCTCGTTCCCAGGCCGCGTGGGAACGAGTCTAGATCTGCACCTGACTAGCCTCGTTCCCAGGCCGCGTGGGAACGAGTCTAGATCTGCACCTGACTAGCCTCGTTCCCAGGCCGCGTGGGAACGAGGCTAGATCTGCACCTGACTAGCCTGCAGACATGCAGATGCTTTTAAAAAGCCACTCAGCATTAAAACCAAGCTGCCAACTTATAGCTTCATACACAGGCCTACCATATTTTTATTCTCGGCTTGTGTTCACAATAATGCACATGCTGAAGTGTTTTTCACGGATTCTCCGTGCAAAATGATATTCAATCACACTTGCTTGCAAGTTGCCAAACATACAGTTGGAAGCTTTATCAACTCAACCCTGTGCTCATCTTATTGGAGTTAACCTGCCGGTAATTACCACACGAAAGAGAGCGGCTTAGGAGTACTCACCAGTTGAGCAAATGTGGTCACCTTCAACCTCTTGAAGATCTCATCTTTTCGGTAGCGATAATCTGTGTGACATACCCAGACACACAATACTCACTACAGGATTGTGAACAAATTTGCAATCTGGTTTCTGTACGAATTCATTGATCAGCAGACTGTGCCAAAAAATTATATGCAACTCTTAGGCTGCACTGAGTTCTTGTATTTGTGTTACCACTGACGGGCTTGCCATAATGGTGGCCTGGAGAAGGCAGAGCCTATTTTAACCAGGTCGCCTGGAACTGACGGCTTTAATGTCCAACGCAATAGGTAAAAATTCCTGCCCAGCAATTTTGGGGGTAGGGCTGAGTGCACGAAAGATCCCTGTTGCCAGTGGGGCTCGAACCTGGGACATGTAGGCCAATCGTCCAGTGTTTTAACAACTTGGCCACCGAGCAACCTCAACAGTAACGGGACGAGAGTACAAACAAGACCTCTACCAAGCCGCAGAAAGGTGCTCAAGAACAGCGGCGAGGATGAATGGATCTTGGCCATGCTGTGATACAACTGTTTTTTTGTCAACCTCCAGTGGCTCAACTCTCACTGACATTATCACCTTGTCTATTCATCCCCTCTGTGTCTCAGTTAAAACAAAAAAAACCTCATAGAAAATCTCTTTTGCCTTCTACAATGCTCCTTCAGTGCTATCAGCCATACATGTATGCATACTATCCTTTTAGAGTTGGGGTGTCACTGTTGCTTCCACTTCTATCAGCAGTCCAGTCTGGTCTCCCCCTACCCTCTAGTTCACATCGCGGGGGTCTAGCACCCTCGAGCTCTGTTGCCCGTCACACTCCTCTTCATTGTTCATCATGATATAGGAAGGAACAGACATGACCTACATGTATGAACTCACTTCTTTTAATATCTTCCAAATGTTCGAGGTACTTGGACAGGCTGGCACCTGTGTAAAAGTGCATGTGTGCAAGTTTGTATGTAGGAGAGCAGCCAAGTAGAAGTAGATATAATCAGTCTCAACAATATTGCACACTGTAATTGTCCAGAGGAGGTTGGACACATGTCATGTGACATACGTGCGTAGGCAAATTCATATGGAGGTTTTCAATCTGAAGTGTTCTCGGTAGTCTTTATGAGTACAGTGGAACCTGTCTAATGCGGTCACCTGGGCGCCAAAAATATTTGGCCTTATTAGACAGGTGGCTGCATTACAGAAAACCTCTCTAAAGCGGTCATGTGAAGTTTTAGTGTGATTGACCTCCTCAATACAAAGGTTATTGCGACACTGAACAACTTTGATTCAAGTAAGTTCCACGAAGAAGACAACTAAGGACTTCAAGTATTGTAAAATAATTGTTTCATTTTTGTATGCTCAGTTTGGCACTTTCTATAATGTTAAACGTACGCGTGCACGTACGCAACACATGCGCGCACTCGGTGGCCGTTATTGGCAGTGCGTTATAGCGTGCTATAGCGCGCTTGGGGTGGAGCAACGTGACCGCATCACGTATTACGCAGGTGACTGCTATAGAACAACAGTCAAGTATGGAGACTGTGGGTTCTCATCTCATCCTACATGTAACTGACATCATTCGAAAGCTCTAGTGGAGTAGATTCCGAATATGCCGTCAACCCCGTTCAACCCCTTGGTCACTTAGGCTATACGGCCTCTTTAATGAGTGGATGGGCGGGATGGCAGTGATACCAGGCACTCCTGGTACTCCAACTGGAAGCCTACCCAACCTGAAGTGTCTTCAAGACACTCCTACAAATTCCCCAACTGTAGCTTCACTTCTCGTTAGCACTTTACGTTTACCTTTGGTCCCAGGCCATGTTGACGTGGAAACGAGGCTGTTGAGGTTAGAAATGTAAAACTTCCAATAATTTCCGCTCGAATGCAGCGCATAGTCATGTGCACAGAAAATGTGTCCAACCTCCACCACACACACATACACTGCAAGTCATCACCATAACCACCACCAAACAAATACCTTGAGAATCAGGAATATGTAAACAAAGTTACAAATGTAGTTGGTTGCCCTGGCAACACATAAGTACATGTAACTTGCCTGTGTCAATAGTTGACTTGATGTGCTTGTATCTGGGATTCTCTGGAATTTTCTTGTTCAGTGACTGCAAAGAAATTTCAAATAGGGCAACAAGTGAGCATTACGGTCTCATCCCTGGTCACCTCCAGTCTGATTGATCACTTGCAGCAGTTGCTATCATGATAACCAGAGGTGGGATGGGCTAGATACAAGGCTAATTTTTCTTTGCATCCCAGTGATCACATCTGGCTACAAAGGGTGGCATGGTAATGAGTAGATCCATTGCAATGGATCCCCCCCTCCCCCTCTTTACCTAGCTTTGTTCCCAGGCCTTCCACACCTCCAACTTTTGATCGCTTGCAGTAGCATACTGCAAGCGATCAAAAGTTGGAGGTGTGGAAGGCCTGGGAACGAGGCTACTCTTTACCAACAACTTTCAGTAATGTGGTAATCACCTAGTTGCTAAAAATCCTTTCTACCCGCAACGTCATTTGTGGTAAAACTTCACATGCCCTCTATAGAGCGCTTGCAATTACGTCACAAAACCACGTGACTGAGTACTTCTGTATGGCAAAAGAACGCGGAGTTCAATGGCAGCTGAACGAAAACTACCGACTCACTTGTACTCCAGGTCGCGTAGCTGCTCGATCTAATCGGCATGGTAACTGCGCTACAGTGACAGTTCACACAGTAGTACTTCGTAAGTTCCGATCTGCTTGCGTTTCTAAGATCACTGTAGAAATTACTACTTTTTGCCATACAGCCTTATGAGAGAAATGGGAGTAAAACGGAGGGCCTTTCGGTTGTTTTACGGCCGGTGACGTCACTTGCAAGCGCTCTATAGTGCTTCACCGATAGAAACCTGTCCGGGGTCTGGGAACGAGGCTAACAAGATCCAATCTGAGAGCAGTAACTTTCAAGAAATCCTATAACGGTGCGTGTGCTTTGTTTTCCCCAAAGGATGACTCGGAAACAAAAGGACTGGTGCGCACCAATTGGAAGCGCTTCCCTATAAATATTAAATGCACTCATACTTAGACTTAGTTTGGTTCGCGCTCACCGTCGCCTTCTTAGTTCTTCCTCCCGGTCCTGAGAATGACATACTGGACTGTGGCTACCTCCACCTCGAGCTAGCTCTGGAGCTGTTGAACTATCCTCTGATATGATCACAGACTGTGTGGTCTTGTAACCATAGCAATGTATGTGCTCCCGGCATGCGCGCGCCGCAGATGCAATTGCATAAGACAGCTCGCCCCGGCCGGCCCCAATCGCAGGAAGTGGGAAACGAAAACTCAAGTGTGCGTGCGTACTATACTCTGAAGATGCTTGGTCTCTTTGTATTGTACACTGCTGGTGGGTTGGTGGGGTTGCTGTTTGCAGCGTTCCTGGTGCTCACCGTCTACATCTACTACATTCACTGGAAGTACTCGCACATCCCCTCACCAAAGTTGCCCAGGTATGTTAGATCAGTGATATTTATACTTTGAAACTTGTACTGTTCGCTGTTTTTTTTTTCTTTTTATAGCTTCTACCTGGGACACATCCCTGATATCTTGAGGGCACGCAAGGACAGTGGAAATGATGAACTCCCCCTGTCGGATATAATTCGCTGGTGGTGAGTACGCATCTTCAGTGTACCATAAGTGATACACTCTTAAGTTAAGCACCAGAATCAAGCTGCTCACGCTCTTCGTACTAGAGATTTTTGGCTAGTAGTCACTACTGAGTTAGTAGTTAGTAGGGACATTAACTAGCTCACTGCAGTTCCAGTGACAACTACGATTTGGGTACTTGCTGTGCATATTGAATCTATGTCGAGTAAGTTTTGTTGCGATTCTATGTGCAAGAAATATGATGTTCAAACAACCTACTTATGCGCTCTTGACATCATATGTAAGGTAGTGTGGCATCATTTGCATGTGTGATACGTACTTCAAAGTATCATTTCACTGTACAATTCCAGGTATGATACTTGAGGCATCGGATAATTTCAAGACTTAACTCTTAAGACTTATTGAGACCTTAACTCCTACCGTAGCTACGGCATGTAATGGAACACGTACAGTTTCGCAACAAGGACTCAGTCATACTAACCGCTCTTGGGTTGTTTCAAATTAGCATTTTTACAGTGATATATGGTGTTGTGAACCTGTACCCAATAATTGACCACAATGCCAGTCAATTATTGGCTTACTATTTTAATAACCCGTTATTGTCTGCACTGGAACCATGGTATATTTTGAACCATGATTGTCATCATTTCTGAAGTTCTGTACAGACAGGAGCACATAATGAGGTGGAGGAGCGGAAGGAAGGAAGGAGCGTGACACGGTAGTCCTGTTACTAATTTTAGCTTGCACGCGTACGGAAACTTCACGAAGGATGACTACTAGAAGACAGAGAAAAGGCCAGTATCAATGGTATAGTGAGGCAAGGGAATGACATACTGGTAGTGACAGACCTCGAGAAAGTGCTGTATGACGATGCGGTTGATCGAGCCGCTTCACACAGCCAAGCGGGCGTCTCGACTAGTGGAAATAACAAATAACCGCCCCTTCTGCTTTTCTGGAGTTCACGACTGCTGGGAAACATCCCGCGACACTTACGGACACTATCTTCTCTCTCTTCCATGCATGCTAATAATAGTAGCGGGACTACCGTTGGAAAGTTTTTCAATATTTAATCTTTTGCATGGTCATTTCACGCTCCTTCCTTCCTTCCGCTCCTCTACCCCACTGCTCCTCTACCTCATTATGCGCTCCTGGTACAGACCTTTGCAGACCAACCTGCAAAGGTCAGTGCATGTAGTTTACTATTGATGAGTTGACATAGCATACCATATTGCCAATTAACCAGTCAATATGAGGCTTCCAATTACAAAAAAGGACAAGGTTTACAACACTAGTTGCTCTTCCAGTTACCTTGTTACAGCTCTACATGGTGTTTACAATTTCTTTTGCTCCTAGGAATCCACTCAGCTCTACCAAAAGAAAATAAGTATAGGTGTATTCTTGAGGGAGTTTTCACCTGAAATAGTTTTCACCACAGTACTTTAGTTGCTATTCCAGTTACCTCTTTACAACTGTACATGGTTGTTTACGATAATTATAGGTATCAAGAGGTTGGCAGTCCCATCTTTGCTATCTTTATCTTGTGGAGAGTGATTATTTTCACAGTGAACCCAGAGGATATCAAGGTATATAGTTATATAAAACTTATAAACTTGTGTGTATTTAATTTGATGCGACCTTGAACATGGAATATTGCTGACTTCCTCTTGAACCGGTTCACTATAGGAAATCACAACACAACCAAAGAACAGCAAGTCTATAAGCTTGATGTGGTTGGTTAGAAACCTGGTTGGAGAAAGGTATCTCAAAATTATTATTAACTGGAATGAATGTCTACTATCGTTGTATTTTGTGCACAGACTCCTTGGAATGGGTTTGTTTAGCATTTCTGACTATACGACTTGGAAGCCACGAAGAAAAATCTATGACTCTTCATTTAGCAAAAGGTGATTATTATACTATATTAGAGTATCATGACTCCAAGTATGTGATACCATGCAAATATGTGACAATCTTCCCTGTACAGTTATCTGAAGGGCTTGGTGCCTTCATTCAATGAGGGTGCAGATAAATTCATAGAAGGGCTGAGGCCACTGGCTGATGGTAAAACAACAGTACCAATGAAGGAGCACTTGGCTGAGGTCACTCAGGATGTGATCAGCAAGGTGCAAGGGCTATGAAATAAACTACCGTGCATCGGCTACTCACTGTATTCCTATACTCATGATATCATGATACAATATAGTTATACTAATGATTTCTTGTGTTCTGCAGGTTGCCTTTGCATCAGACTTCACACAGACATGGGATGACAAGTCACTGGGCCTGAAGAGAGCTAAGGGAACTGGCAAACTGTCATTTCTCATTGCCAACAACTTAAAAGGAGTGGAGCAGGTTTTTAATTCTGTCATCCCTTCATTGTACCCTGTGAGTTATCAGGGAAGTCTTCACCTTGGGTAGTATACATATGTACACTGTGAAGTTGATACAAGGCATGAAGTTTAACTCAAACATCAGAGAAAGGCAGAGGGTGGAGGCCTGCAATTCTGCTATGTAATGAATGGCCACTGTTACACATTGCTGTGTACACTGATTCTATTCTGGTAACCGGTCCTGGAGTTACTTATGCACGAGTCTCGTTTCCAGACCATTTATCCAGCGCGTGTATCGCTTCCAGTAAAACGCTTCCAGTATAACATGCACGATACTAAAAGCGATCCGTGCTGGGGTTGGTTGGGTCTGGGACCGAGACTACCATGCACATTTTGTCAAATGCAGGAGTTTAACATTCAGTCAACAAGATACTAGTGCTAACAACTTTTTAAAGTGATAATGTATTCACCAAGAAAGCATGCCTGATCGATTATTCTCACGAAGGCTAGCTGTACACTAACATCCAGACTTGGATGTTCAGTAGCAACAAGTGCCTAGCTACTACAGTAGATATATGATCTTGATTCCTCTGCAGTACCTACATCCTCTTGAGGCAGAGGGGTACAGGGAGACAGCCAGGGCCATCAGAGCCATTGGCAGGGACTGCATCCAGAAGAGGATCAGGACCATTAAGAGTGGAGAGCAGCCCCCCAATGACATTCTCTCACACATCCTGCAAGTTGTCAGTAAGTAAATGATCTGCACCAGAACAGTGCATAAGAAGTGATGAATATAGCTATTACTTATTACATGATTACTAAAGATTGTTTCCTCCTGATAGATATATCTTTATACCATACTTAGGCTATTCTAACCAATCACGTTACAGTATTTGCGGGAAATAACGGGTCATATATCCCGCGGCCGGCTGTGCGCGCATACCGTAAGTGATCGCGTGCTCGAGAAAGCGAAGGCTAAGCTCTGTTAGTCTAGCCAAGGAGACTTGGGCCTTTACCGCTGCCTCAGTCAAGTATCACGGATGCCTCTGCCACTGATCGGTGAGTGTCTACACCATAGTATCCATGTTTACACAGCGTACTCAGTTTAGAATAGCCTAAGCATGGTATAAGTTAGTTGTATCCCTGGCCAGCGGGATGTATGACCCTATATCCGTTGGGAAAGGTCAGTGCTTTCGTTCCGCCTCGGAAGTGCCTCGGGCTTCGCCCTCGGCACTTCCTCGGCTCCACTCAAGCACTGACCTTTCCCGCGGGATATAACGGGTCATACATCCCGCTGGCCAGGGATATAACCTATACATATTACACTCCTGGTAGGGGAAAAATTGTGCCGTGTAATATAATATAATGTAAATAACTCGTTCGAGTGATAGGCATACGAAGATTCTGAGTGCACCTTCATGATCGCTATCATGCACTGTCCCAACCGTACAATTTTGGTGCTGAAACTCACCTTGTTGGTGGAGATAAAATGCTTTTGTTGTGCCGTCGGCCGCCATTGCTTGATCGCTCTCTTTGACGTTGGTTGCCAATACAGTCTTACGAAGGCCCCACAAAGATTCTGACCACACAGCCGTAATTGCTGTCGTTCACTGACGCTCACATGCCGAAGTTCACCGTGCTGGCGAAGTTGTGAGCGCTGTAATAAGTTCTTGTCTTCCCTTTGGATGCCATTGCCGACTCAATCAACCGGTCCTCACGTGACAGGTGCGTTAATTGGAATGAGCTGCAACGCGTAGCTTGTGCTACCAGCGAGTTGTAACCGGTTGCATCGCGTCTACCAGGAGTGCGGTTGCCCCTCATGACTTGATAAAATTAATACTTAACTTAGTATTCTGTTCAGAAGTGCAGATTAGGTACATAATTGCATACTTCCTGCAGTAGTGATTATCTGTGGCACATGATGGATCAAAATGTCGGGATGTGCATCCAGATGAAATCGTCTGCAAGAACCATCATCGATGATTTTGGTCATAATATTATGTGTTCCATTCTGCTCTGCAGGCACTAGCAAGGATGTTGATCTTGAAATCCTTGTAGACGACTTTGTCACTTTTTATATTGCAGGTGAGCAAAACCATTAGATCTGCTTTTGTGTCACAAAAGAGCGCCCACTTGTGAAAGAGTATACCATTCCTCAATTTTGGCTCAGTTTAGATTGCTTGAATGACGTCTACCCACCAACTGGTGTCGGATATCAACTCTTTACCAACCAATGACTGCAAAAGTCGTCATGAGTTCCCATAAGCCCATAAGAATTTATATGGGTGCTTTAATACTAGGCGTTATACTTTAATACAGGGTTTTCTTATGGTTGGTATGAAGTATGAAAATCGGTACCGTTTCGATTTGCTGGTCGAAGCGATGATTATGAATAGCCACAGTGAACGGTTGATTTTGCGTACATAGCGTGTAGCTACGTAGGTTGGACTAGCTGATCTAGATAGCTGATCACTGCCAAGTAAGCTTGTTGCTATATGTATCAGTGGTGGATCTAGAGATTTTGAAAGGGTGGTTCGGTTGGCACATACACTGTCACTGCGCACCGCCAAAGGTGGTGTGCAGAGCTGTGAAGTGGTGATCAGTCCGCGCAAAGCGCGGAAAATTTTTTTACGTGTTCTTTTTAGCGATCAGGAAGCGCTCTCGTAGCATCTCTGCGCATTCTGGACATGTTTCCAGACGCAAAGAAGATTGACTAACTTAACCCCAGACGCAAAGAAGATTGACTAAGTAACCTCAGACGCAAAGAAGATTGACTAAGTAACCAGATGTGTGGGACTGTTAGCTTCTATGATCGTCGACGGATTACAACCACGTACGTGGACAGTCGACGTTATTGCTTTATTTTCTAATTATACGTATATACAGAACAAAAATAATTGATGTAAAATTAAAATTGTGTAGCAGCGTAAACCTAGCTAGCTCATGACTATGTCTGCCTTCAGGCTTTCAGCCCGCGAACGGTCAAGGTATTACCAACCACAGCTACAATAATACAAGTAGTTTATGTTAACAAGGGTCAAAAGGGGGGTTCGCTCGCACCCCTAGATCCGCCACTGGTCGATACGTAGTCTACGATATTTTGTGGGTATAATTCTGGGTAGTTCGTCCGAACTCAACGAAGTACCCCTGGATCCGCCAGTGTGTATACGTATTTGAAGCCGTTCTCTGTGGCTATACATCACCTCTTACCAGCACTGAAATCGAAACGGTGCCGATTTTCATACTTCTTACCTGCAGCCCTGACAGTGAGTCTGTCGATCTCCAAGTCCAGTTGATGTTGCTGTCTGTGGTCGAGAGAAAGCTTCGTACTTGACCACCCTTGTGAACATTATTGACTTTAAATGTTGCTGAGAGAAAGCTTCGTACTTGACCATGCACCCTTGTGAACATTATTGACTTTCATCATTACACTGTAGCTGTTTTAACCAGCGTACAACAGCTACAATGTAATGATGATAAGTCATGTGTTTTGACTTGTTGCACGGATAGCCTGGTGTATTTTGCAGGGTGGCATGAAAAGAAATCGCGAATTATGCATGCCTAGAGCAGGATGATCTGGTAAGTTTTGTGCAGATAGCAAAAATATACGCAGATCACTGAACATCTCTTCATCACAACCTAGCAAATTCTGCATAGTAGTGCCAGTGAGGGTTGGGCTCCCATCTGCCTGTCAGTAATTTGACGCAAAAGTGCTCGAGCAGTGAGTCTAATTGCCTAGGTCCAAATACCCTGGGGCATTTCATTTTCCTGTTCCAGGAGTTCATACTTCGTCGTGTGGTGTTGGAATGTTGGAATGCAACTTGTTTCAGATTAATATCTGTTATAGTTCCTGAGATATAAAGCAGCCAAGTTACTGGCAAAAAATTTCATCAAAATAATAGTACAATGACATCATAACCTTAAGAATAAACATTGGTGTAGCCAAACCTGGGCCCACCCAGCCTGCTCACTATATAGATCTACTGCTTTCCGCTTTGCTACCATCTTTCTTAGATAGCAGAAACCGTCACACAAAGAAAAAAGTTTTCACCGACATACTTGCAGTTATCAGGAAGGGCTCTCATGGCAACTTGGTACTTCCACTGCATTGCTATATACTGCTTTCTGCTTCCGTGCCATGTCTTTCTCAGCATCATGCACTGTGGCTATAATTTTATTTATCATACACCTACATTTGAATAATGTACAGCAGTCAATGGGAAAGCCTGGTACGCAAGCGCAGTTGATAAAAACCCGTATTTTGTACAGTAGGTCACGTGAAAAATCCGTATTAGTACTGTAGGTCACGCGAGAGATCCGTATTATGTACAGTAATTACGTCACGTGCGCTACAGCAAATCTGTGATAGTTTTGTGTCAGAGACTACCTGGACTAGCTGGTAGCCTGGTAATGACTACTTTTTGGGCTACTGAAGAGGACTGTCACCATAGTACCAAGCTATACCGGAAACATATCACTTGTTTGTCGCCTTCGGCATTGTTACTCATGCTTCGCACTCGTAACAATACTACGGCAACAAACTCGTGATATTTTCCGGTATAGCTTGGTACTATGGTGATACTTATAATAGTATAATATTAGCCAGTTTCTCACTTGTTAATAATTGATTATCGATTGATCAATCATACTGACGCCCGGGCCATGCACATGCAAGTGCTATTACAGTATTATCACCAATGAGTACACATGGGTGATATAGAGTAAGGAATTGATTTTCAGTCACTTTATTACCCTGCGCGCGCATGCGCGAAGCGGGGTTAAGCAATCGGTTTTGTCGTCAGTCAGTCGTCTGTCGTCTGTCTGTCAGGCGAAAAAAATTGAAATCTCGCCACATAGACCCTCATAAACCATCGAAATGGAGTCAAACAATAGCAAATAGCAAAAAAACTGCTCTATATGTACCTGACTGAAGTCAAGGCGCTCCGTTTCGCTGTATTTGGGCTAATTCCTACTTTACATAACTATTCATAACATGGCTCCACCTCTTCGTGACCTCAGTCCCATCAAGAACAGGACACGCAGTGCATTTGGTAACTTCATGCTTCGAGATGACCGCTAGGAAACAGTGTTTTCTCACGATCTACAGTGCTCCAGAGCAAGAGAGTCAACTTCTTAAAATCTTCGTACACTGCATTTTGAGCTCTAAAGTACTGTATTATGTACATAACTTTCGATTTTAAGTAAAAATATAAGGTTTGAAAGAAAGTGATTTTTTACCATATATGGCAGTACAGAAACCATACAAGTGCTCAGCCAGTTTTAGGGGTTTTGATGGAATTTTGACACAAAAATCTCCATATCTTCAGACCAAAAAGGAACTAGGGGTTGAAATTTGCAATGTAGCTTCATCAGGGCATTGCCTATAAACTATTCAAATTTGGAATCTTAACTAGTAACCATCAGTGAGTTTGTAACTAAACACTTTTACACCTTTAAAACAGGCGTTTTGCTGAATATTTAAGACACCATTTACAGTTGAGCTTTCAAACTACTTTCATTTGTGTATCTTTGGGTGGAGTATCTTCAATTCAATTTACAGCTCTTAACTAGCATGGGCTGAAGAGATCACAACTAAAAAGTGTGTTTCATAAATTTCATGTTTACAAAGCCATACAAGGGCACTAGTAGTATACAGCATCCCATAAATTAAGATATAGATTCTGCGATCATCTCTCCATTCATGTACCAAGTTTTGAAACTTAATATGCATCTGGCTTCAAGTTATAGAACTTTATATAAAAACTGACAAAGTTGACTCTCTTGCTCTGGAGCACTGTATGTACTTCGCAGACATCCTGGCTATTGTTTCGGCTGTCTTTTCCAGCTATTTCCTATTATTCGTAACATTTGGCCCCACCTCTCCAGCTTCACAATATAATATGTTGTATATACGGTAAGCGGTCACTCCCACACCTTGGATATGGCCATACACGAACACAGTATACGCGATAGCCGCCCTTTCGATGCGCATCGGCAGAGATGTCACGTCGATTGTAGCTGCACTGCATGCACCCTGACGTTCAGCGCGGGGTATGTGTTCTATGAACAGCTCTAGTTTCCAAGGCAATACTACTTCAAGAGTCCAAGATACGTGAATACAATGCATTGAGACTACAATGCAAACCACATTTTCATAGTTTTGGTATATGGCTTTGAATATGAAGGGCTCTGAAACTTTGTTCATCGGGATTTGGCCTCTGACTTCGGACACCTATATGCATCTGCTACATGAAAAGCAGCAACCAGTTGCTATGCCTCCTAGAGAAATGCATGGGTGATCCCACGTAGCATAGGTGGTTCCTCTGTATAGTTCTGAGAGACAGTGTATAAGTTTATGATTAGAGACAGGATTTCAATGCATTGTTCTCGTTTCAGGCCAGGAAACGACCATGAACCTGCTCTCATTTGCAGTTGTGCTCTTGCATCTTAATCCACACATCCTTGAAAGGTGAGTGCTTCCTGCTCCCAGTGGTGATGATAGCGATGGTACTCGGTAACTTTCCCTGTGTACAGGTTACAGTCAGAGGTTGATGAGGTGCTTGGAAACAAGGAAAGTGTCAGTGCTGAAGATTTGGAGAAACTACAGTACACTGAACAGGTATGTGTACTAACTATGTACATGTAAGCTTCATTTTGGTCATCCACTATTGATAGAATTATGTGCAGTAACATCCTTGATGGTTCCACAACTCATCCTCATTATACCAAATAACCTCATAGCTTCACTGTTGCTGAATTTTCAGGTTCTCCTTGAAACTCTCCGTATGTACCCACCAGCCTTTGGCATTTCCAAGAGTCCTGGCCCAGGTGGAATTAAAGTTGGTGGCTACCACATCCCAGAGGGCACACAAATCACAGTAGGCACTTGAGTTAGCTGCATGATACCTGCAGAAGCTAACATGACCACTGGGATGCTATTGCACGATCGTAAAGATGTGAATGGGATTCTCTTTCAGTTGTCCACTGCAACAATGTGTCGATTTCCAGAACACTTTGTTGACCCTGACATCTTCAATCCAGACAGATTTGACCCCACGAACACAAGGTCAGTCTTCTTCTATAAAATTATTTGTTCCGCATAAAAGCAGTTCTGAAATGGCAATTCTGCAGGCCCAGTTCCTTTGTCTACTTTCCATTTGGACTTGGCCATCGGTCCTGCATTGGGAAACACTTTGCCATGGTAAGTGATTTCTCAGTGCCATCACCACCACTATAGTGTTATGGGAAAACTTTGTACACCAAACTAATGACATTGATTCAGTTAGTATTGTGTGAAAGGCAAATGCATGCATTGAACTATACTAAGAAGCTGAAGGCTTACTGATCAGGCGTTTGACTAGGCCTAGAGTTGCTTCGAGATATTTAATATACAACTCTATTTCTGACTTAGCTAGCTACCGTACCATGTATGTACGTGGTAGGTAAACATTTAAACATATTTTTTGTACACTTAATTGGAATGGAATTAATCCACGTCGAGAATCATGTAGACGGTCACGGATTGCACGGAAACCAAAGAGCAGTGGCAGTGCAGTGCAAAGCACAAAGGTGCTACGACAGCCCATCCAGGCAACTGAAAAATTACCGTGAAAATATTTTTCCGCGCTTTGCGTGGAAGACAGATCGGCACTTCGCACCTCTGTTCACCTCCTTCGGCAGTGAACCCCCTTTCCAAATTTCTAAAACCGCCACTGAAGAGCATAATACCGAGTATTAACATCTAATATTAAACCACCTATATAAATTCTTATGGGTATTCTGGGATCATTTGGAAGTTGCTGCTATAGGGTAGCCTCGTTCCCAGTCCCACACCCAGCTTTTCGTCACTTGCAGTACGGTAATGCGGGGAGGGCCTGGTACATTTCCTCATGTGAGTGACATCAAGGGTTGAAAGACGGTAGAAAGATCTAGAGACGTGGGTCTCAGAACAGCAAGAAGAGCGAAGGTACCAGGTAACATACCACACGTACATGTATCTAGCTAGCGGGGGGCGACTGTCGTACTCACCGAGCATTGAGTGTTGAACGTGTAGATGGTTGAATAACACACAAAACGCAGCATCCTCGTTCTGAAATTTCTGCCATTTGTCGATTAGGTCATGCTGACGTGAGGAAATGTACCAGGCCCTCCCTGCTTTACTGTACTGCAAGCGATGAAAAGCTGGGCGTGGGACTCGGAACGAGGCTAGCTATAGGGTGCAATTGTGTCTCATCCCCAATAAAGCTAGTACACATTCAAGACTTGAAAACGATTGTCTGCATATGTTGCCCTATACAGATGGAGACTAAAGTGGTGTTGTCTAAGCTGGTTCAGAACTTTACTATCTCCCTTCCTGAGAACTACAAGCTGGTTGCAGCTGCGAGAACCACTATACAACCCAAGGATAATGTGCCATGCACTCTTGAATCTCGCTTCAGAAGTGTGAACAATAATTATTGAGGTTACTATATATCCATCTATAAATATTAACAACTGGAAATGTACTATTGTGAGCACTCAATGATAGATTATTGATGTATAATTGAATGTTTGGTGGGCACAAGCAAGTAATCTAGCATTAACTCTCAGGTACATGGGGTGTGACACTATGGCTAATAGCAATGTATGTACCATCAAATGAGTGTTGAAGTAAATTATGATCATAAGAATAATCAACATGAGTACGACTCACCTCTATGTAGCCGGGCCCTACTGTAAGTAAGCCCTCTGAGGGCCCCAGACAGTACAAGCATACTTACAGTCTGATCAAAGATTTTTAGTGGTTCACCAGAATTTATGGATCGATGGAGCTGGAGAACTGATAAAAAGTCTGTAAGCATCCCAATAATGATGTTTTCTGGATAATCTGGTATAGGAGTAGGTATCGACCAGTGTCTCGTTGATTTTGTCTCATTACTTTGTGTTTTGGATTATTTTGCACATGGCTGTATCCTGCTGGTACGTAGGTCTTATGCAAGTGCATGACAGGTCTTTTTGTTATTTTTACCCTGACTTGGAAAGAGTTGCATGTAAGTTAGAAACGTACCAGATGTCATGACATCCATGACAATCAAACAAAGCCAGCTAAAGGTAAAACTATGGAAATTGTTATCATTTTCAACACCAAGGTGATCGACACATAAGCATCAGTGATGACGGTAATCACAATGTTAATGGTGTAGTCAGAATTAGCAAATAGCTATGTCCGGAGAGCTGCATGTATATAGCTACAGTCTAAGTGAGTGCTCAAGTAATGGTGGCCAATTGAAAAGCAAATTAATTAACTCGCTCACAGCTCAAATACCGAGGTGAGCTCAGCACAATTGATATGCAAGCCCATAGGTCTTCTCATCACAACTCCACCACAGTCAACATTGAGCTCTCCCTTTTGGTGGTCCACAATGTACTTAGGAACTGACAATGCTTGAAGTTGAGGGCCTTCCAAGTCGCACAATGGACACAGGTGCTGTCCCCTACCATGGTGACTCATCAACCTGCTCAGTTTCTGCAACCCAGTTATGCACACAACCCCCTTTCTAAAATCCTGGATCCGCCCGGAAGTATTCTAGCATTCAGGGGTGAGTCAGTCTGCTCCATCAAGCCTCCATTGCCACTTGCAGCGATAAGGGCCAACTTCACCTCACACCAACCGCAATACCTAGTCATCAAGGTTTAATTTCTCTGACACTCCTTCACCAGATCTAGAGAGGAGACTTCGTCACTGAGTGCCTCCCTCACCCTAACCACAGAACGACAGTCATGACAGGGGGCTGATGGGATGCCTGACATTAATTAGTCTTGGTGCATGCATGGGAAGTATAGCCTCAAAGCCTTCTCACCCCAGCATATTTGTCACTTGCAATACTAACGCGGTAGTACTGCAGCAAGCGACAAATGCTTGAATGAGTGCCATGACATCGATATCACATGCAAAAATGTGCCAGACTCTCCTCCTCCTCACTCTGCTACTGTGCAGGAGGGAGCCTGGTAATGAGACTGGTTGTTGACAGCATGGCATTGAAACTGGCAGCTGGTACTGCAGATCAACATAGTAAGTAGGAACAGGATAGTCTGGACCCGGCCACAACCCTCCATTAACAGGGAAGGGTCTTTGGTCGAGCCCAGACAGTGTCACCGTCACCGTGGTGTGGGCTGTGATCCAAGTAGTCTGTCTACGGGACAACATACAAACTTACCTCTGAAGTCGATCTGCTGACCCTGCGAAGCACCTCAGCTGCAGAACAGTCTACTTCACTTGAGTTTCGTTCTTCAATGCCTTCTCAGCAGATCTGATGACTGTATGTTATGGACTAGTCCCATTCCCAGACTGGAACTAGACAATACGCATTGCGTCATGCTATTTTGGAAAGCATTACATCACACGATAAAACCTTATATTTTGGGGTGTGGCTTGTTAGGAATTTGTCAGTGAGCAAACCCCGTGAGACTGCCTAACTGAAATGATTGACGCCCTTGGGCCATCATGGCCCAAGGGTGTCAATCAGGCATAGGGCGCTTGAGGGCATGCAGTCTTCCGGCCGGGGTTCGGGGTTTGCTCTCTTCATAGTGATTGCATCCCTCATGCTGCATCATGCAGGCTACGTTTGCAATACTGCACGTACATGTATAATCTATTACGACAGCTAGCACCAAAAGCAAACCAAAGAAGGTCATGAAGGTATCATCCTCACGTAATCACAGCAGAACCATAATTATTATACCTTCCCTTCACACAGTTTTTCTTGGTCGAGAATTTTCACTAAATCTATCTGGATCCATGCATGTGTGCTACAGTCACAAGGGGGTGACACTCCCATTCACACCATGGTCAGAGCTGCGACCGGGGTGAAGAAATCTTGACCATCATATTTGCTGATTGACCACTTAACCGCATTGCAAAAAAAGACTCTTGACCGTTTGACTGCACTGTATTTCAGCCGTTGACTGCCGATAGTATACGGAAGAATGCATAGCGACTCCACCCCTTCTTTAGTATACGGGGCCACCCCTTCTTTAGTATACGGTCACAGCTCTGACTATGGCATCTATGGGAGTGTCACCCCCTTGGGTCATGGTCATCGACTGAGGCTGCACTCAGATATGGAGGCCGGAACGCAGGAACAAGTTTGGTGGGCTGAATTATTGGTTCAATGCCAGAAATGGAGGCTCATTGGCTCAACACTTTGAGGTGACAGGGTCGGTTTCTCAAATCATTCATGCAAATTATGCATGCTTGAGAGTAATGGCCAACTCAAGTCTAGACACGGCTGTGCACCCACACTCCTTCCTGTTCGCTGCTACAATGTGATGTGTTCAATACTCATAATTACTTACACCAAACTAATGCTACCTCTCTGAGCTTCAGGATGAGATTTGCAGAGTTCAAACAGTTTCACCACAGCTTGCACAGTGAAGAGGCAAGGGCATCATTCTGGAGCCTGAGACATCTCTCTGAGGGGTTTCTGATGAGCTGAGGTCTGTATATTTCACTACAGCTCATGAACGTGTAAGCTGTCTGTTTGACATAAACTCGAACAAATTTTTGGCGGGAAGTCGCGTTGCGCATGCGCACCTGGATACATCCGGTTTGGGTTTAAATACTGAATTTGTGGCAAGTTTTGGCGGGATGTCGAGATGGCACACTCGCTAAGCACTTGCTTTGCAGCCTGGGGGTTGAGTGTTCGCCTCCCCAATAACCGAGTACGAGTCTGGGCCACTCCGTACATACCGGTTCTCGACTTCCCCGCCTAGCAGCTCGAGTACGCCGGTTCCCATCTGACCACCGAAGCTAAAGGTGTTCTGGTTGAAAGCAGGTTAGCCTCCTGTGATTCCAGGACCGCCTATCCAGCGCTCCTGAGGCTTACACTTCGGTGTCTGACCTGTCACGGAGGGATAGGTTGTTGCTAGGTTGTATTTTTTTCTTTTTTCTTTTTTTTTTCTCTTTTCCTTTCTTTTTTTCCTTCTTTTGCTGCTTATGGAAGGAGGGAGGCTGCTGTGTTTTTTTTTTTCTTCCTAAGCCCTTTCTTTCTCTTTGTAGAAAATTAATGGCAAGTGCAATACTCTCGGAGTCTCGGTCTCGATCGCGCTCGCTCGCGCTCGCGCGCTCTTCGCAAGACGTCATTTGTTTATCAAACTTCACAGAGGTTCTGCCTTCAAATGGCGCACACCATCTATATATGATCATGGCGATATCGTCTCTCTTTGATACGGCACTCCGAGCCGTGATGCGAGACTTCCACCATCATGAACCGGAGCTGCGTTACCTTCCCTCTGGAGTGAAGGGGCGTGTGGCGAGGGTGATGGCAAAGAGAGGGCTAATGAACGAGAGAAACATGGAACTAGTAAGTACTGTAGCTAAAAGTGTAATGGAGGTGTGGGTGTAAAGACTGTCAGACTAGAGGTAGCCTCTTTCCCAGCCCCGAGCAGAGGGAGAAGAAAAGGTCCTGGTTTCCACTGTTTGTGCATGTGCTTAATTATCCGTAACCGAACACATAATAGTTGGAGCCCAGTCACCAGGGATTTATGGCAGTAAACCAACCGAGTCCGAGGGCGAAGCCCGAGGACAAGGTCGGTTTACGTTGCCATAAATCCCTGGCGACCGGGCTCTGACTGTTATATATCCCATCTGATTGGTCCATTGAATCTCATCGCCGGCGCCGTTCGACTATGTAAATACAAGGCTACCTTGGTAACTACAGATTCGAGAAACTGCAGCCATGGCCATGCCTGTTCTTTCTCTCCCCCTGCCTTGGCATGTGCGAGTGGACTGACTCGACTGTGCACGAAACTCCGCCCTTGGTGAAGCTCCACCTCCAGCTCTGTTGCTGGTCCTAGCCCTGCCTCGTTCACAGCCGCTCCCCGTTTTTCGTCCTGTGTAGTTACCCTGAGGGAGGGAAATATGGCTCATACACTCCCTCCCCTTCTATGGCATTAGTATAGTAGGTGGGATATAATTATATATTCATACATGTAAGGGGAGGGTGCAAATGACGTCTTCATAGTCACATTGCAGTGGCGGATCCAGGGGGGGGGGGGGGGGGGGGGGGGGGGCCAGGGGGGCCGGTGCCCCCCCCCCCCCCTGGCTAGAGAAGAAATTTTTTTTTTATATAGCTAGCTGCCGCTACGTTGCAACTCCTGGCCTGGCGCCATGGCCTCCTCAGCTCGCAATATCGTGCGTTGCCTGAAACCGAACGGCTTGGGAACGAGACCACGATCTAGTATACCCCTCCGTGTACGTACGTATTACATTCGTGAGCGAAATAAGCAAGGAAGAAGCTCATGGCGGCCCTGGGACCTGCAATCCTCGTACATCTGGAACTTGCAGTGCAAAGCGCGAAGGTGCCACGAGAGCCCATCCTGAGAAGTGAAAAATGAAGGCGAAAAAAATTTTCCGCGCTTCGCGCGGACTGATCAGCACTACACGCCTCTATGCACTGCCTCCAGCAGCGTTTCATATACGGTGCCCCCCCCTTTCATAAATCCTGTATCCGCCCCTGCATTGTTGAGCGTGTGATGCTATCTATTTTGCTACACTGGTCCTCCATCTGCGAGATGAGGGGCGACACGACCACAATTGCACTGCCACCAGCAACAGACTTACCCAACATTTGTTATTCAAAACAAACAGAAGAGTCTGGCAGCTTACTGACTCCACCAGGTCGGTGCGACGGTAGCCACACGAAAACAATCCCGTCTTTCAATTGCAGGTCGCTGTTCTATTTCAATTCCGGAGCGCCTTGCCACCTGAGGGCATAGGAGAGCATGATTGAGAGCTGTTGTAACGCACGCCACTCACTTACTATGTTAACAGTACAGACCACATTATCCGCTTCAACATCACAAGTGTACAAACATTCATATGTAATGGAACGTCCACGGTGCTGGTGGAATTCCACCGCGATTTAGCGCATGCACAAACAGTGGAAACCAAGCCCTTTTCTCCTCCCTCTCTCGGGCCTGGGAACGAGGCTAGACTAGAGGTTAGCCCCTCTCCACCCGGCCGGTCAAGCAGGTATGCGGCGAAGCCGCACGTGGAGGGTGGAGATGGTCTAGCAAACATTGCACTTGATTGCGTTTCAACTGACCAATCAGATCTCACTGAAGCGATTCGTTCCAACACACCCTAGGTTCTCCATGACAGTATCACAGATCTGGACCTCAGCGAATGCAAGGATGTTTCTTCTGACGGCCTCAGACGGATCGCCTCCTTCTGTCCCAGACTAAGAAAACTAGACCTCAATGCTCCACACGGATGCAGGAACACCATCACCTCTCGTGGTATGCTGCTGGCATTAGTCTCATTCTCAGACTGTCTGGGAACGAGACTATACTCATACAGTCACCTCATAGCAGTTGACAGTAAAGCTATGACCATTAAGTATGCAATGTGTTGTTATATTGTGGTTGCAGAAAATGATTTAATTACATGCAAACTGCAAGATTTTCTTTAATGTGGCCAGTTTCAGTAGCTGGTGCGTTTCAGTAGCTGGTGCGATCCAGAGTGTTGGGCATGATAATTGAACTGCTGTATACTCAACAAACATCTCCACACATGCATGCACACATCCACCATGCATACACATGTACACACCACACTTAGAACACACACACACCACACACACCACACACCACACACACCACACACACATACATCACACACCACACACACATACATCGCACACCACACACACACACACACACACACACACCACACACTCACACCACACACGTACAGCATTCTGCCTCTTATTCTCTCACTGCAAGCGTCTCCAGGTAGTCAGTCTCAGATGTTGTATGTTAGTGGACAACAAGTCCATTTCCTGTCTAGTTCAGAGCTGTCCGATGCTGACCTCGCTGTGTCTTGCTGGCTGTGTCATGGTGTCGGACAGGGGCCTGACCGCCATTGGACTGAAGTGTAAACACCTCCAGGCACTGGATGTCGCTAACACTAAGGTGAGCATCGTCAGCTGAAGTGACGCAGCTGTCGGTTCAGCCGTCCTTGTACCCAAGCTTTCCATCCCAGATTGTATCTTGAAGCTTTGAACAAAACTCATAGGATTTCACACATGAAGCAGTGCCACCGTGACTGACCCCCCCCCCCCCCCCCCCCCCCCCCCCCCCCCCCCCAAAGCTGCATACACACAATCTGAAACAGAAACCCGAGTACAAAAATTTCAGGGCAATTACTGTAGTTGTTTTGTACCCTGAGGGGTTTACCTCGATGGACTAGTCACTAATGTACATGTATCATGAGACCAGAAATTGTACATCACTGCAGCCTAGAGACTCTCACTCTACCTGTACATCACTGCAAACCGGTCCGGCCATTTCCTAATGGATGACATTCTCCACTGTCCAGGTGTCCAGTGAAGGCTTGCTAGCCCTGGCAAGTGGACCATGTGCTAAAGTACTGAAGGTAACACTAGTTCCTGTCTTCTTTTAGATTACTGCTTTGTTACAAGTTCATAGAATCATATGGTGTACGTGTGCAGGTGTAAAACGTTTATGTTACAAGTAGCTTCACTTGGTTCAGGTACTACCCCCTTATATTCCTGTGTGAGCAGTCTGATGTCCGGCACCATTTGTGCTATTTCTCTCCCAAAGTCTCCGTACAGAAGCTGAGAACACAGTCGTCTTGCCCATGTCAAGCAGCCACAGCAAAAGGAAAACAACTCACGGTTGTGGCCCTTTCGCTAGCTATGTATCAGCCACCACAGATACATAAGTCTAGATCACCAGCTTCCAGCATGAATTTCTAACCTCCTTCCATGACCTTGGCTATCTTGGCAGTGAGTTGGAGGGCAATCTACTGCTCAGTGACCTGTCTCAAGCTGGTCCAGTCTGCCTAGTAAGCTATTGTTCTCACTTGTAGATACCTCTGTGGCGTTGCTCCTTCAGTAGCGCCTATATGCTGTAGCTTCTCATTCGAGACATGAGCGGCCAGTGTTTGACTCGTGGTCGAGTGGCTTCTGTTGACATCCCGCTATACATGTACACACACTCACATGTAATTATGGTGATGAAGGCTGCGGCAGAATAGAAAGAGACACTGAAACACAACAACAGCTAACACAACAACAGCTGGAGCTCTAATAAGCATAGCCTCATTCCCAGGCCGTTCCCACCGCCAGTATTTCATCGCATCCAGACTGATATTAAATTTTCATACTGGAAGCAATGAAATACTGACGGTGGGAACGGCCTGGGAATCTGAAAGTGAGAATGGCCTAGGAATCTGAAACACTGGCGGTGGGAACGGCCTGGGAATGAGGCTAAACATGGTGACATTGGTCATGTATAACGTACATGTATATACATGCAAGTAAACGTGACAGGTCTGAGAGCAATGAGTGTGAGTGCGGGGAAGTGACACCCCTTGGAGTTAGTAACAGACAAGTTGACAACAGCTTACCATCACACGGGGCTGTTGTAGAAAAATAACTACATATACACATGTATGTGTACTTGCTGCTGTTTACAACAGGCACGTACACCTATTCCAGAACCCTACCTAAAGGACCAAAAAGCCTTTGTCCAAATGGTGTCTACCTTAGAGGGGTTTACTGTATGGTGATTTCACTGCAGGAGTTGAACGTCAGTCACTGTCTGAATGTGACGGACGAGGGGGTCCAGTCGGTGGTGACCCAGTGTCCCCGGCTCTCCATCCTGGTGTCCCACAGCTGTCCCCTCCTGACCAACGTCTCCAGAGACATTGGCAGCAACGGACAGCGGCTGAAACAGCTCACTTGGACTATATACTGACTGTGAAGGCTCCTTCCCAGGCCTTCTCACCCCGCGCGTAAGTACTACACAACACGGGCCCGGGTGAGAAGCCTGGGGAACGAGGCTACTGATTGTTGGTAGTAACTTGTTACACCATCTTTATAATCTTCTTGTCACAGACTATAATACACAATGCTCGTCTGTATAATAATTTTCCCTTGCAATATCTGTCTTTCTCAGTCACATTAAAATTTTAGAATGCGTGACCAAGTTACGCATTCTGGACACGTTCCCAGATGCAAGGAAGATTGACTAAGTAACCAGTAAGTATCGATGCTCATTCCCAGACTATTTTCCCCCTCCGCATGCGAAAAATGGTCTGGGAACAAGACTATCGATGTGTGGGGCTGTTAGCTTCCTTCTTCTGCTCATCGTCGACGGATATATTACAACTACGTAGAATGCCTACCACACTGCATTGACCATACAGTACAGTCGATTGCGGTTGGTTTGAACACACGTACTGCGTATTGCGTACCACACTGTATTTTCTAATTTAAACATATATACAGAAACAAAAAATAATTGACGTAAAATTAAAATTGTGTAGCATGCGTAACTTGAACCTAGCTAGCTAAAGACTATAATATCATGTCTGCCTTCAGCCAGTTCAGGCTTTCAGCCCGCGAACGGTCAAGGTAGGTAAGTTGCGCTTACATTTCAAACATGCAGCTTGCTTTTCTGCCTTGCGTGTATGGTCTGATCAAATACATTTTTTGGTTCTCCCGGCTTGGAAAGGGGGTTCCATGGAACCCTCGGATGGATCCGCCACTGAATGGAAACGTAGGCTCTCCATTCGATCCTTGTTGATGTTCTCCTCAACAGCAGGTGTTGCTAAGAGATCCCTGTTCACTATAGCTAGGGCTACTTGTGGCTCCAGAAATGCTTCACTGCTTGCCAGTGTCCTGATAATATCATTTGCATGGAGAAATCCTCCTGAAATGCTACACAGTTGCAACTTAATTCTTCAAGAGGGGATCCACGACCAATAGGAACAACACCGCCTTAAGGCAGGAGACAACACTGAGCCCTGCTTCATAGCAGAGGAATAAAGTTGCGCTGGCATATTGGCATACACGATGAGAAGTCTATAGGTGGAAGAACATGCAGGTGTATAGAGCTACTGGAGGTTCAAGGTATACCTATACGCACATAAGCACAGGGTTGGAATTTCAAAAAAAAATGTAATAACTGAGTTTTGAGTGTAGCCCTTGCTAATAGGTAATATAGGAACAAGCCTACCCATAAATCTCTTCAGGATGAATTGTTTGCCTGCATTTATAAAATTCTCTTTTCAATTTCTCTAGTTTCACTAACAGTAAACTATAGCTAGCTAACTATACGTCAATATTCATTGTTTGCGAACTTCAAGAGTGCACAGAACACTGCCCTTGGGTTGTGTAGTGGTTCTGGCAGCTGCAACCAGCTTGTAGTTGTCGGGAAGGGAGATAGTGTAGTTCTGAAACAGCTTAGACAACACCACCTTAGCCTCCATCTGCATAGAGCAAGATATCAGGCAGTCAATGAAGTGATCACCCCTTGAATGTGATTGGGTTTTCTCATTGCACTTAGACATAGCTATTGTTGCATTTCTCACAAGATACTACAATTCTGGTGTTCCCATAATACTAGTATAGCAGTGAAAACCACTTACCATGGCAAAGTGTTTCCCAATGCAGGACCGATGGCCAAGTCCAAATGGAAAGTAGACAAATGAACTGGGCCTGCAGAATTAGACATTAATTTAGCGCAAGGTCTTTCTGAGAGGTGAGTTTGCCCTACCAGTGGGTAGCACTAACAGCTAGGAATCTGGTTGCCACTGGAAAGCTCGGGTCTTACTCTCACCTCGCGGCGAGGATACTACTTGTGCAGAATCAGATTGCATCCACCAGCTGTACTGTAGGCAGCTAGTGTATAGCTTGCCCCATTAATGTACACATAACAAGACAAAAGTGGCCATAACTCCACTGCCACTTGAGGTCAGTTTCATTTTATACTTGCTATCAGTCAGTTGCACAACAGCGATCACAACAGACTCTCAATGAAACTTCCCTGACTACTCCAACCTTACAGTAATAACAAAACCTAATTGCATGAAAGGCTCACTTTTTGTTTGCAGGGTCAAATCTGTCTGGATTGAAGACGTCAGGGTCAGCAAAGTGTTCTGGCATTCGACACATTGTGCCAGAGCACATCTGAAAAAGTAATTATTGTGCATCTTTACATCTTTTGGATGAATTCATTGACCTTGTATCGAGTGTTCCAAAGGCTATGTTAGCTGTGCAGTAGCTACCATGCAGTTAATACCTACCATGATTAGTGTGCCTTCTGGGATGTGGTAGCCCCCAACTTTAATTCCACCTGGGCAAGGACACCTGTCAACACGATCAAATGGTGGGTACATACGCAGAGTTTCAAGGAGGACCTGAAACAGCAACAGTGATAATAGCAACACATATTTATAGTGAGGGAATGATTTATTGAACAATCAAACAGGCTGATGGTAATGGTCTTCCATCCGGCCATGTGCAAGCTAGACGGTAATGATCTTTGATCCGGCGGTCCCAGGCCCCAGCGGGACGGTGAGGCTGGAGGACCTTCAGGAAAAGGTGCAGTCGTTGGTCCAGAGGGCGCTGGAGGCCAACCAGTCGGGAACGCACCCAACTACCCCCCACGGGGACAGTGGTAAGTGGCGAGTTTCAGCTTCTCTGCCTGTAATTTCAACTAAAAATCTGATCAAACTTGCTGAGTTGCGTGAGGCAACTAAACTGACCACGCAGGCCACAATCTCAGGTAGGCATGTACCCAGCAATAGTTAGTCACGCTTAGGAACTACGTATTTCAGCAAATTCTCCCAACATATCACTTAGTCATCTTCTTGCAACAGATCTCTGAATGCACATAGCCGGCTATTACATGAGACCACGCCTACTAATTATGCTCGCCTGCGGAAGGCATTTTCCGCACATATGTATATTATTCCTAGAAACAGTAGAGAGAAGTACAGAGGTTTCTTTCTTCACTGTACAATGTGGGCTTCCTTGGCATCTAAAGCAAGACAATAATTTACCGAGGTGGAGTAAACTCAGCCGAAGTCATTGATTTCATTGTGTGGCTGAAGTTAGCTCAACTGCCTATCATAGAAAATGTGAATCCAAGTGTGTGCAGTTGTGTCTAGCACTAGTATAGTTGAAAAGGGGTGTGCCAGTGGGAAGGGCAATATAAGCCTGAAAATGATTGTCATAAATCCCCTCCCAAAAGGTGGCATTATACCTTTACCGTTAGGGTACCTTTAACCGTCGGGGCCCCGACGGTTTAAGAGCTCCACTCTCCCCCTGCAAAACAGACTGGACTGGTTTCAACCCTCCTTTATGTAGTGGGGTGTCATCGTCAGCAGGCACCGCTCCGGTGGAAAATGGCAACTGGTATTATACTCAGGGACTAGCCCACAGACCTTTGTTGGCTATGGCAACCACCTTTGGTCAGTAACTGTGCCAGAGGCTGTTGGAGTGCCTGGGAATGGCATGCACATGCGTCTTTACAGTCAATCCACACAGAACCTGTAAGCTAGCCCATCTGACCTGGCTGACAATCCAGGCTGTGTGCAGGGAGGGAGTGGAGTTCTTTAAAAAAATGACAACCGTTGAGATTCTGGCTTCTAACGTCCATAGTTGCAGATAGATGTCCTAGAGCTATTTTCATTGTGATTCCTGTCTAAGTGATTCTAGCAGGTCAGGTTAGTAGGACACTAACCCCCTTTTGCTCTAGCGGGCTGGTACAGGTACCTCGATCATTAGTGGTGCACCCATCAAGGAGTATATTCCTTAGTTAGTACACATACCTGTTCAGTGTACTGCAGATTCACCAGATCTTCAGCACTGACACTTTCCTTGTTTCCAAGCACCTCATCAACCTCTGACTGGAACCTGTACACCGAGAAAACGTTACTGAGTACCATCACTATCATCGCCACTGGGAGCAGGAAGCACTCACCTTTCAAGGATGTGTGGATTAAGATGCAAGAGCACAACTGCAAAGGAGAGCAGGTTCATGGTCGTTTCGTGGCCTGAGAGAGAACAGCGAATTCATATACCGGTACAGTCTCTCAGAACTGCACAAGTGCTGTAGGTATAGATTTGGATCTTGTTCCGAATATGCACTTGCTAGGGTTTGGCTCACCCGCCATAAAGAAGGTGACGAAGTCATCAACTAGTACCTCAATATCAACATCTTGACCAGTGCCTGCAGACGGAATGAAACATCCTTTCCCAAACAGTTTACATGCAAAGCAAAGTCACTCATGAACTTGCAAGGTATATTAACTGCAGAAAAGCATTCTGCTGCTACATGTAGTGTTGTGTACAGCTATAGCTCCATGCGTCTACAGACCATACATAGGAATGCACAGTTCTTTATTTAAATCTGCACGGCTATATTGCAAGTACTGCTACCCATCATGAGGAAATCCAATCTACAGTTAGAGAAGTTTATCATGGACTTACTGACAACTTGCAGGATGTGTGAGAGAATGTCATTTTGGGGCTGCTCTCCACTCTTAATGGTCCTGATCCTCTTCTGGATGCAGTCCCTGCCAATGGCTCTGATGGCCCTCATTGTCTCCCGATACCCCTCTACCTCAAGAGGATGCAGGTACTGCAGAGGAATCAAAATCACAACTGCTGTAGTAGCCAGTACATTTAAATCTGGAATATATAGGCTAATAGGCTCCTGTTGACTAATTAACTGTGCATTTGACCTATAGATTTGCACCTGTGCACACATGCATACAGTGAACAATTAACAAGCATCAATAGTGCATAGAATTGCATTGTCATGCCACAGCTCATGCACATTCACGCACACAGTCCCCTAGTCTCGGTCCCAGACCCAAACCAACCCCAGCACGGATCACTTCCAGTACCCCTGGAAGCAATCCGCGCTGGGGTTGGTTTGGGTCTGGGACCGAGACTACCAAACAATCTGATCTATGTGTGGCTTGTACAATCAACTTCACACTGGTGTCTAAGCCTAATAAATAACAGATGAATACACAACAGTGCAGGGCAAGCTTGAGCGAGTGCATGTGCAGAACATGGAGCAGTTGCATGCACATGACTGCATGTCATGTTATCTGAATGTGACTGACTGTCGTGACCGAGCATACCGTATAGCGGGATACGTTCATTCGTAAGTGCAAATTTCGTATAAACGGCTGAAATGCCTTCAGCAGAAATTTCATACTTTAATTTAATTTTTGTATGCGCCTGCGCATTGGTACGGTGTCGTTTTCTGTTTTCGGTGGAGGCAATGCACAATGGTAAGAGAGTACCAGGTCTACAGTGCTGATATCTGGGCCTCGGTAATTTTGCCACCTGGTTGGCGGCATACTTGCCGATCATTGCTGTTCAATGAACTTGGCATACTGTCATCTGTCGCACTTCCGACTCGCTATCATCACAGGCTGACGGGTCCACTGGAGTCTGGAAGGCCGTTCGAACGCCAGAAATACCATTACAAACGCCATCGCATGCTCACGACTTCCACGTGTTCGATTGCCCGTTCAAAATTTGATGTTAAAATTTAAAATTTTCGCAGTTTTTATTTTCTTATCTCAAGGCTTCATACGAAATATACGAAAATTTGCACCGTCCAAAAATTTCCTGCTATACGGTAGCACCACTCGGATATCCGCAACACAGGGTATGTGATGCAGTAGTGTAGAAGGCACATTGCTCATGGTCTATATGCACTGGCCCACCACAACATGTACTCTGCAGGACATGTTCAGGTGCACTCTTGATATATTTTTGACTTGTGATAGCCCCTATTGCTGTAGTCATTGAAAAGACTGGTCCACGTGATGAACGACTTCAAGCTGCATGTGTGGTCTCTGCCAAAGCTACGAAGGGTTGCTCCAGCTCTGTCTCAAGTTGCTTCCACTAGCCTGTTGAGGCATCGTCTCCTCAGTTTCCGGAGGTAAAAAGTCACATCCATACTCAACAAATTAAGGTGGCAATAGCAAATCCTTGTGGGTTCTCTACCACATCCATCCATGACTTGTATATCCATGGGGTTTTTTCTGTGTGGAGACCAACACGCACTTGTTGGGAAAGCACTTCATCAAGCTTTAATTGAGCTCTGGTTAGAAAGCTTTGCCTGGTAGAAGGATTACAAGAGCAAAGCTAGCAAAGCTGTAGGTGGATATATTTCCATCATGAATCATGTCTCTCGCTCACTGGGTACAATGACGGGATGGCCGACCGAAAAGACTTCTCCAATCCCTTGGCTGTGTGGGCAGTGAGAAATGCCAGTTTGCCAGTTCCCTTGAATCTCTTCAGGCCCAGTGACTTGTCATCCCACGTCTGTGTGAAGTCTGATGCAAAGGCAACCTGCAGGCACAAGAAATCACATAGTTTGAGTGAGCTGCATTATCAATGCGTTAAATACCTCATTATGTGAGGATATTCATTTAGTGTAGCTCATAGCCCACCTTGCCGATTGCATCTTGAGTGACCTTAGCCAAGTGTTCCTTTATTGGCACCATTGTTTTACCATCAGCCAGTGGCCTCAGCCCTTCTATGAATTTATCTGCACACTCATTGAATGAAGGCACCAAGCTCTTCAGATAACTGTGCAGGGAGGAATGTGACACATCAGATAATTAATATTGATACTTTAGGAATCGAATAATTACCTTTTATTGAATGCAGACTCGTAGATTTTTCTTCTTGGCTTCCAAATTTCGTAGTGTGCAATGGTAAACAAACCATTTCCACCAAATCTGTGTATATAATAGTTGCTTAAACAATTAGTTTAGGCAAGTATAAGATATATACCTTTGTCCAAAGATGTTTCTAAAGAACCATACAAGGTCTTCAGGCTTGCTGTTCTTTGGCTGTGTTGTGACATCCTATGCAATGAATATGAGATTAAACGGTTTATTAATACATACACAACAAAAATTCAGTCTCAGACTTTGCTGTGTAAATTTTGCTCCCACAATACTGCCTCTAGTACCTCTCGATCAGGCCGGCAGGTCAAGTGCGTGAGGGCTAGCGGAAAGACTATACCATACCTTGATGTCATCTGGGTCCAGGGTAATAATCATCACTCTCCAGAAGAGAAAGACAACAAAGACAGGACCTCCAACCTCTTCATGCCTGTGTGAGTACATGTCCATGTCAATATAAACAATCAGTAAGTGGCTACAGGACGTTAGTGGACTTACATAATTCTGTCCAGTAATATGTACATGTAGCTTGCAACTCAGTTCGATGACAAAGGTGGCTAACTGTTATTGCAATGATGTATGATTTTACCGGACACAATTAGCTGTTAGCCTCGTTCCCAGGCTCTCCCACGCGCGAACAAAAAATAGCGACGAAAAGCTGGGCGGGGCCTCGGAACGAGGCTAATTAGCTATGTAAATCTGTTGTACAAACTTATTCATTATTATAGCAGCTATGTTGTACACACTTATTGAATCAATGATTATAATATATAGCAGCTACCAAGTTCCCTACCAGGCTAGGAGTGTAATAATTAAACTGGTTGACTATTAACTACATAAGTAGTCTCGTTCCCAGACCGTTTATCCAGCACATGTAACTTGCCCCACACTGGGGAATTTTCTCTTAAAAACAGTTCATGCAATTATTGCATTTCAGAGGACAGAGCTTGAGGTACTACTTCTCTAAGTAGGTACAAAGAATACTTGAGAGGTGCCCAGTAGTACACCCTCTCTGTTTTGCAATTGCTGGATGCAGAGCTTTTGACATTCCAGTGGCATACTTCATTCAACAGATGATGTGCTGTGTGACATAGATCTAATTATATAGAGGCTACAATGTATGTGATATTGATTTAATTTTGTTTTGTAATAGATCAAAGTAGGCTGCACTTGTATGCACATTCATTGACTACTCTTCTCAACTGATGCTAATAGGATCAAAGTAGTCTGCACTTGTATGCACATTCTTGATTACCACAGTGGAGTAAAGGTGTAATGTCATCTGTATATATAGGCTACAGAGCTTGCTACAAGCACACTGACCGCAATAAGTAGAAATCAGTACAGTAGTTAGTCTCCTAAAATGAAGTTAGTTTTGAGGTGCATCTCTAAGTAGGTACAAACAATAGAGCTTGAGGTACTACTTCTCTAAGTAGGTACAAAGAATACACGAGAGGTGCCCAGTAATACACCTAGTTATTGCATGAGTGCAAGGGCTATACGTCGAATATTGGCATCGAGCCCGAGGGCCGCAGGCCCGAGGGCGAGTGCCAATATTATGACATATAGCCCGCGCACTCATGCAATAACTAGTTTGTTGCATGATCAATTGGTGCCAATATATCATACTGGCATTGTGGTCAGTGCCATATATTATATATTGGCATAGCGGTACCTTTGAACTTGTAGGGTATCATGCAACAACATAAATTGCTGCATGCAGACTGTGCTTGTGAACTTTGAAGCTAGATAATTACATCATCCACCGTTCATTGGCCCAGTGTTGACTAATTAAATTTGCCATGATATCCTCTCACTATACTCAACGAAGAGTACAATGGAGTTGTTGTATTTAATTGGAGACCCATGCAGCCACTACCCAGAACAACTGTCCCACAAATTAGGCTGCCATAATGCTTTCATCCAGCTCCTCTTACACCTGACACAAACATCACCTACACACAAGCACACAAGAGGTGAGATTAGTGAGGGATCTCTGTGTGTCTGCAGTAAATATGAGAGCAATTATTTAGCATCCATTTCTGTGTACTCACAAGTAAGGGTTGTCTATCACTATGTGAGTGTGCATGGCATGCATGTTTAGGAGTTACAGCGACTGCATTCACTCATGCTGTTGCCATGCAAAGATGGATACTCACCACAAGCGAATTATATTGGATAGTGGGAGCTCATCATTTCCACTTGTTTTACACGCCCTCAAGATATCCGGGATGTGTCCCAGGTAGAAGCTATAAGAAAACAGTGAGCAGCGTAAGTTTAGGAACACACTTACAGGTTAATTTTTGCAGTCGTGACGCCATGTACATGTATGTTTGCAGGGAAGTTAGAGCCCAGTAGAAACGATCTGGTATACGTGATGCACATACAGGGGAATAACGTGCATAAACAGGACTTTAGCCCTAGGGCGTAGCTAGCAATGAGGCAAGGGAGGCAGTTGCCTCCTCGATAATGATGTGCGTGTTCGGAGTCTCGCACACTCCACGTACGATGTGCGTTCGATCTGATGACAGAGACAGGAGCTAGGCTGACCATGAGCCGGCATATACTCTTAACGCTGATAGTGCTGCAAGTCTGGGACAGTCAGGGCACCGGCATATTGCTGTAGCATTTCGAGAGCAACTGTTTGCCGCACTGCGTATTAACTTATGAATAATTAATTAGCTCGAAACATTTTCACCGCGCGCTTGGCGCGTGCAGAGAACTCCATGCCTCCTCAGTCTCCAAATCCTAGCTGCGCCCTTGTAGCCAGCCTTCTACGGAGAGAATTGTCAATGCTCACCCATGATTCTATACCAGAAGGGCACATTAGCCATCTGCATGTGCAGTAGCATGCCAGCTTATCCTGAGCGGTCTGCAGTACATAAGCGTATCGACGTGGATATTGGTCCGGCAGGAAGTACATACTTTAGGTATAGGTACTGGAAACACGCGCACATTTAGAACCGGCCCTGGCCCTAATATACTCTAACCCTTCCTGCCAGACCAATATCCACTTCATAAACGTATAGAGTTGCAAGATTGAGTGCATGGTGGGCTAACAGTTCACCCACCAAATGCAAATATAGAGACATCAATTTGCCCTGAAATCCCCGCCTTGGCAGCCCTTGCTGCTAGTCATGGGATTAATCCCGCCTGGCTACAGGCCGCTTTACAAAATCACGAATCATAACACCAAGCTATAAAACAACAATGGACACTGCTAGTTTGGAGCTATGGACTTTTTTTATGAGTCTATACCCTAATCGTACCTCGGCAACTTTGGTGAGGGGATGTGCGAGTACTTCCAGTGAATGTAGTAGATGTAGACGGTGAGCACCAGGAACGCTGCAAACAGCAGCCCCACCAACCCACCAGCAGTGCACAATACTAGGAGCCCAAGCATCTTCAGAGTTGAGCCTGCAACCGAACAAACTGCTGCAGCACGTAGTATAAGTGGGCGTGTCCTACCGATCGTGACGTAATCATGCAAGTAAAATTATAGGCCATTCGTGCAGGAAGTTGTGGGTGGAGCGAATGGCAAAGACTGAAATTGCTCAACAATACTGCAAATCTCCACATACTGGTCAGCATGAGTCACAATGGTATGTAGAGCTCTAGAAACTGCAGTGTTCAGCAATGAGGTATTATCAAGTGGTGGTAGCTGGTGCTATACTCATTGCATGCACTGGCGGCAAACTTCCTGGCCAATACCTCAGCTAGCTAACAGTCAGGTCTTACTTTCACCGCGGCCCATGGAAACCTGTTATTATGTTAAAGCTATACCCACTTACAGTAGCCATGCAGCCGTGGCAAGTCGGTGGATGCAATCTCAAATGTCCATGCTGCCCATGACAGTCACGAGTCAAATCAACCAATGGTGGCAAAAGACACATGTAAAGGCTGTTCACATCTTCAACACCGAGGTGAGTTTCAGCTCATAAGCATCAGTGACAATGACATCCCAACATTAATTTTTTTCTTCTATGCAAGTTCAATGTACAATAGGTAAATAGGGTGAATGTATAGTAAGAATGCCCTGAGAGCTGTAACGTCGGCAACAGTCAAAGTGAGTGCTCAAGCAGTCATGAATGGTAGCCAACAGAACCAAAAGACATGACAAAAGTGCTCACAATTAACTCCACTGATTGAGTTTCAGCGTAAACACTGGCCGCATGATGACAGTGTAGTAATGTTTGTACGCCTTTCCTGGCAGTGGGTGCTAAAATATCCTAGATTAATCATTACTTATGCAGAAATTCATTTACTCAATACTCACTTGAGTCAAATTGATGATGAATTTAAAGTACAGTACATTAATTTGGTGAAAGGTAATACTGAAGTCTCAAACCAAAAGTTCAGTTTCAGTTGACTGCAAATTAACTTAATGATAGCTAGCTACTTCATTGACGTTCATGTACTGCGAAATTCAAGAGTGCATGGTACATTATCCTTGGGTTGGGTAGTGGTTCTGCCAGCTGGAACGAGCTTGTAGTTCTCAGGAAGGGAGATAGTGTAGTTCTGAAACAGCTTAGACAACACCACCTTAGCCTCCATCTGTTAGAGTATAGAACAAGATCTTGATCAGTGTATACAACCGTACAAGGAGTTCATGACAACTGCCTTTACAGAAGATGAATGAATCATTTGGTGTGCAAAGTGTACCCAGTGAGAAGTTATTAACTTACCAAGGCAAAGTGTTTCCCAATGCAGGCCCGATGGCCTACTCCAAAGGGAAAGTAGACAAAGGAACTGGGCCTGCAGAATTGGAACGATACATAGATTACATTTCAGAGCTTTTATCGTACAATTCACAGTTCACGGAAGACTCACCTTTTGTTCATGGAGTCAAATCTGTCTGGATTGAAGACGTCAGGGTCGACAAAATGTTCTGGCATTCGACACATTGTTGCAGTGGGCATCTGAAAAAGAATCCTAGATATATTATCCTAGGTACTTAGTGGGGGATACTAATATCCTGAAGGTCATATGTATAATTATATAGGACCAAAAGCACATGAGCCATGGCCAGCGGCTCGATGCACCCTTGATAGCTAGAGCTGTGTAAATTCTGCAGGTATCTTGTAACATGCTTACTGTGGTATGTGTGCCCTCTGGAATGTGATAGCCACCAACACTAATTCCACCTGGGCCAGGACACCTGACAATGCCATAGACAGGTTGGTACATACGGAGAGTTTCAAGGAGAACCTGAGAATTCAGCAGCAACGTGTTAACAAAACTATGATAACAGCAACAGATAGCTGAATAATTATAATGAGGATGAGCTATGCCTGTAATTTTACCAAGAAAGTGTAAATGGATGACAAAAATATAGCAGTTAGTACACATACCTGGTCAGTGTACTGCAGTTTCTCTAGATCGTCAGCACTGACACTTTCCTTGTTTCCAAGCACCTCCTTAACCTCTGACTGGAACCTGCATGCAGAGAAAAAGTTACTGAGTGCCATCACTATCATCACCACTGGGAGCAGGAAGCCAGTGACTCACCTTTCAAGGATGTGTGGATTAAGATGCAAGAGCACAACTGCAAAGGAGAGCAGGTTGCAGGTTGTTTCCTGTCCTGAAAACAAGTTACAATGACATACAATAAATCTCACACTCATGAGAGTCTCTTTGAACTCCACATGTGGTAGCTAGCTAGCTAGCCTTTACAATGATGGTTAGATCTAGTTCAACTCGCATTCAAAATGCACTTTGCAACAAAGTTTGGCTCACCTGCCATATAGAATGTAGCAAAGTCGTCTACTAGGAGCTCAAGATCGACATCTTCTCCAGTGCCTGCAGAGCAGAATGGATTGAACTTAAGGATCAGCACTAAGTCGATTGACAATCAAGGGATTATATACCAATTGGCAAACATTGCTCTATATAAGGCCCCGTCAAGAATGCATGATGACGTCATCATGCGCTCTTGGCCCCGTGGGTACATCTATGCAAAACTGATCATAATTGGCTTTCCAAAACAAAGAGTAGCCCACGCTATAGTCAAAGCCACAAAGTAGCTACCGTAGTCAAAGTACAATCTCCCACAGGTCCTTAGAGGAACATGCATGAGATTATATACCTGGGGTAAATCTCATCAGTGGTAAATATTAAACTGGTGGAAGTTTTGTGTGTTTCACTTACCATGGCAAGTACATGTAGCTAAAGATGTTGCGGCTGCAAAGTCTGGTGGTAATGATGCAGATGGCTCTCATGCATGGCTAGTATAAGTATTATACTCAGTAACTGCTACCCGGCATGAGGAAATACAGTTTATATACTACAACAGGTACTGTTCTGATACTTACCGACAACTCGAAGGATGTGTGAGAGAATGTCATGTGGGGGCTGCTCTCCACTCTGAATGGTCCTGATCCTCTTCTGGATGCAGTCCCTGCCAATGGCTCTGATGGCCCTCACTGTCTCCCTGTACCCCTCTGCCTCAAGAGGATGCAGGTACTGCAGAGGAATCAAGATCATGACTGCTGTGGTAGCCAGTTGAAGTATATACTAATCTGAATAGACTCATCAGAAGAATTTGGGCATTAGTTGTTGATGAACTGAATTAGTCTCGCAAGCCAGCCTCTTTTTCTACGAGGGGGCGCGCGCGGAGGGGGGAGGGAAAAAGAGTCTGGTGACTTAAGCCAACATTTCGTTACCCAGTGGACAGTCGAACCGCACCCGTACCGTATCACGTTAGGAAACGGGAGTTTTATTTTGTCCGCGCTCGACGTTGTATAAAAGGAACATCATTTCACTACTTCCCGCATCGGAACCAACCTTCGTTTAGCTCCTTTTCTGATTGCTTTTCAACTCTTTCGACTCAGCAGGCTGCTACTTTATTCAATATACGTTACTTGTATGAAGAAACTAGCTACAAAATATGTAAAACATACATGTAGATTGAGGCCGAAGCCAACATGTACATAACGATAGCATCTGCAGTGAGTCTGCACATCGCCGTTTTTGCACGTTTTAGCGGTCATACTATCAACTACTTGCAGCTGCAAAGGTGGGAGTGCCTAATGGTGCCATAAATTGAACTGTCCCAAAATTCTCCACGAAGAAATACAACCAACAGTAAATAGTAACATTATAGCTTGCAGGCATGAAATAAAATTTAATGACACTGCAAGGAATGCAAAAATGTACTGCTCTATACAGACACCGGTCACTACACTGAAGTCTTGGATCTTGAAGCACGAATGTAAGCTCTCTACTAGCATGCCAACTGTGAGGTGTAGACGTCTCATTCATTCACTGTCAGCATGCTGCACATCTATTCCACCGTTATTCTCTCTTGTGTGTGGTGTGGTGTGTGTGTGTGTGGTGTGGTGTGTGTGTGTGTGGTGTGGTGTGTGTGTGTGTGGTGTGTGTGTGTGTGGTGTGGTGTGGTGTGTGGTGTGGTGTGGTGTGTGTGTGGTGTGGTGTGTGTGTGTGGTGTGGTGTGTGTTGGGGGGGGGGGGGGGGGGGGGGGGGGGGGGGAGGGGAGGAGGAGTTACATTTTGTGTCTCTTCCCGGAAATTAGTTAACCCTTCCAAACAATACCATGGCTGCGATAATATATCCCCACTTGTATCTAAATCCCATACATGCAGAGGGTGGTAATGAGCCATGACTCTCTCCCTCACAGTAATTGTAGTAATTCCCTCCCCCAGGTGAAGTTGAAGAAACAGTGCATAGTGATAGTGTTGTCAATCAATACATTAAGATTTTACGTGTCTGTGTGTCTGTGTGTCTGTGTGTGTGTCTGTGAGTGACGGAAGTGAGATGTTCGTGGGGCGGGACTAGACTATAGTGACGCGCGACCTTCTATTTACTGAACCTCGAACTCCGCGAAGAATGTTCGAGAACATTGGGCCCGGGCATGGGCTGGAATCCAGTATGCAATCGGGGAGCAGCAGTCGCAATCGGGCGAGCAGCAGTTCAAGCGGACGCAATCGGGGAGCAGCAGTCGAAGCGGACCGGGAGCAGCAGCTGATCATGAAAGCGGTGAGCAGCAGCTGAAGCTGGGATGCAATCGGGGAGAAGCAGCTCTTCAGAGAGCTGTCCGGCGCCGGATTACGCACGGTAGGCGAACAAGGGGGAAGTAGCTGAGTGAGCGAAGCGAGCTCAGCTACTTGTAGCTACACATAACAGTACAATACATGTTGAGGCGCTAGGCTCCTCCAGTTCAGCAATGAACTTGTCAACGTCATATCGGGAAGCACTGGCATGATTGTAACTGGAATACTGGACTGCTAAGAGACCGCTGCCCCACCCCAGCAGTAAGGTCTAGGCAAGCATCTTGACAACGCTTACATGCAACTGGTATTATATCCTTCATCTTGAATTCCTTGTGTTATATAAGAGGTGTGGATTGGGTGTGGCTATACCAGTAGCGGGCCGGGGACGGCGGCCAACTTACTCAGGGCTCGCTACCGTTAGTATTCTGATTGTTAGGCGCTACTGTTGCCAAGCTACGACCGTTACCAAGCAGTGCCGCAATATAGATGTCGACGTGTTCCTATAGCCGCAGGGTCTGGAAACATGATAAATGTATTGTATAGTGTGTACTGGGAAACATCACTCGTCTGTAGCTGTATTGTCACTCGTACCTGTGGCACACGCAACAATATGGCAACAGACTCGTGATATTTCCCAGTACACACTATATAATCAGCAGGAAATTACAAACACTGGGGGTAACCCCAAACTTGTTGCAAGGACACATAAGGGCTGGAGAGGCCTAATGTAAAGCAGACTGCCGACTCATGGACTCTTGGACTCTTGCTGCCTCACACACTACTTTCATGGGTTCACAGCGCTTCTTATATACAATAGGTTTTATGGCACAAGGCTTGCTGGATTTCACAACTCCAAGACAGTATACAATATACTGGTTGAGGCCCTCGGTGGGGTCTATGAATCTCATTAAAAGCAAAACCTGGGGTCGATGAATCTCATTAAAATGTTGCATGTGCAGTATGACTCCATGAGTCCACAAGTTCAGTCCACACTTGACATAGGCTGTCTGGGAAAAGGTCAATTTTCTTGTCATACGTACCAACAAATGCAGGCAAACATTTTTGCCACACGTAACAATTATACATGAAATTTAAGCAGCTGTTCTCATGCTATAGGAGAATACAATGTCAACCCAAAGACCAAGACACTACCACCCTGATCGACAGTGCACTCCCTGTATACTATGTGGTAGGTCCGAAGCATACTTCGCACACTTTGCTTCATGGAATGTAAGTGAAAAAGCTTTCCTAATACGACACTATGAGAAGGAGGTGCTACCTGACAGCTGCATATGCAGGGCTGATCACCTGGAGGTCAAGCGACACCTCTCAGACTACAATTACATCCCAAAGTGGAAAAGGATGAGAGCAACAACCAAGGTGGGAGTCGGGCGCTGCATACACCCAGACTGTCAGGTAACATCCCTTCAGGAGAAACTCATCACACTATCCTTCCAACCAATTTGAGCAGCAATAAACGTACAGTCAACATCTGACCAGCCTTTTGTTGTCTGTCAACAACATTATCAAGAGCTAGCTCTACACACAGGCAACAGTTACCAAATTGCCAGACGCAATGCCACTTTAGTTGGTTGGTTGTTTCTCCCCTCAGGCAAAAAAGTACTCAGAATGGCAATTTGGTACTTGCAGGGATTCTAGCCTTTTATGCCGTCAAAACCGCCTCCCTATCCCCCCTAGGCCCTCTCGCTATCTCAATTTCAGCTCTGCGCAAGGGCGCTGCACCACAGGCGTCCTCTTGGTGGACGTGGGCGCCCGCAGCCCACTCGCTGCCTGTACTTTCAAGTGATTCGACCCAGCCAAGTGTTTTCTGACGTGATATACGCTCAGTGATGAGAGATCTGCCCCACAACTGCAGAGCTTCTTGGTAGGAGGACGCGCTTCTTCCACGGCCTCGGATCGTCAACGCGCTCATCAACCTTTATTGCACGTGTCCATTACTCGTGCACCTCCGTATATCTTATTTCTTGGACCGTATACCTCCGTATACTACGCACACGTCATTATGACGTCATGGTTGGTTGTTGGTTCGCAGGTCAAGGCAAAAAAGGGGATTGCGTCGGCAAAAAAGTGAATGGTGACCCAGTGGCTCTACAGGACATTTACTGCACCACAACCATGTGCATGTGGGGCTAAGCCTAAATTTCGAAATCCGTTTAGCAGACACAGCCCTGATCCCCACCGAATATCTCAATGAAACAACTGGGTTTGAGGGCACTATACAACCAGACGACTACATCTGTTCTGTCTGCTACAAGCTCCATTTAGTGGTACTAGAACAAATCGAAAGTGAGTTTACATCCAGTGACATCTGGAATGCAAGATTGGAAGATGAGACCGACGAACTCACAGGGGCAGTCCTGAAGACGGCACTGTTTGTCGCAGATGAACTTCTCCACCAACGCGCAGTCCTCCTGCCAGTAGTTTGCCAAGTCTTCAAAAAGGCCTATCCATCTGCAGCGAGTACAACTGGTCCGCTGCACCTTGAAGTGGGTGACAGCACCATCATATTCACCTCTCAGTGGCTACTGCATCAGCTCATCATCTACCTTCAGGCCCACCTCAGTTACAAATGCATGAATTTGACTGGGAGTCGGATGAAGTACAGCAGAGGGTCAAGCTCACAATTGATTTCTTCACGAGAGGTTGTTCCTGTAAAAAGAGACAATGTCACAAGAAGTCAGGGTGTGGCTATAACAGACTTGCGATGATCTGATATATTTATACGCTTTAAATAATAACTAGACACGCTGTCTTGCACTACAAGTCATTGTGTAGCTGTTACCAAGAAATTGACTCAGCACAATTTGCATAATTTGCATGAACAAAACCCCAAACCAGTGGATGTTAGCAACCTAAATTTAGCTACATGTGCCGGTCCTAACACAGCCTTAAACTGTGTCTGCACACTGCTGTTTTTGCAGGGCTATGATGTTTATATCCACCCCAAACCCTAGAATACTTATTGTACTTTACCCCAACAGTACAAATTTTACTGTCCCACTCACCAGTGCAGGTATAGGCGCCACGATGTAGTAGCTGGGGTTCACCTTGACCGACTGCCAGCCAACTATTTTGACGAATAACACTTCAGAAGTCTTGCAAATTCTACATTAAACGACAAAAACAGTATCTTGTACCACTTTTAAACCGTTTTAAACAGTCAAATCCTAGCACTCCAGCTCTCTGACAGCTGCCTAGCCATTTTTTCTCAACGGGTCCACGTGCTCCAAAAGTCGGCCATTTTGTAGGGTAACTCCCACTTCCGCTCAAAATAAATCGCAACGGAAATGTACGGGTGCGGTTCGACTGTGGAATGCAATCAACTGTAGCAAATGAAAAAGTCACATGATAGCTATCCAATTATCGCCCACAACTTTCAAATGTGCAACTGCGAATCGAGTTGGAGGAGGCTCGCGAAGCTCTGGAGAGTAGTAACCGTTGGAAGGTGAGCCACGGAAAAGCCTTCAGCAGTATATATACGTAGTAACAAGGCGATTTTCCAGTACCCGTTAGAAGACTCACGAGTACATCCCGTCCGCTGAAGGAGTTCTTCACTGCTAATTCTTGCTTTGGGGCACAACCTTGGATAGCCTAGTTGCGTTTTGCAGCGATGGCAATCGCACGCACTGTCTCTGAATTCCGCTATGAAAATCATGTGACTGCTGCAATCTCATTGGCTCTACCCACATTCCGGCAGAGAAAACGAAATGTTGGCTTAAGTCACCAGACTCTTTTTCCCTCCCCCCTCCGCGCGCGCCCCCTCGTAGAAAAAGAGGCTGGCTTGCGAGACTAGAACTGAATATGGTGTCCTTAGCTTTGTTTCTACATCATTTGGCCTATTTAGGAGTTAGAATCAAATTCACATGCATATTGACAGTTGTAATCAATAATTCCTTGATAACTTGTGCCTCTCACTGGGTAAAATGAAGGGATGGCAGATCGAAAGGCCTTCTCGAATCCCTTCAGGTTGTTGGCAATGAGAAATGTCAGTTTGCCAGTTCCCTTAGCTCTCTTCAGGCCCAGTGACTTGTCATCCCACGTCTGTGTGAAGTCCGATGCAAAGGCAACCTACAGGTATGTAATAAATCAGTTAACGGGCAGTGTACTACTATTTAAATCTACCACTGTGAATTCTTTTGTAGATTGATCAATATTCAAAGAGAACTTTACTGCAGTGTGCAGCCCACCTTGCTGATCACATCCTGAGTGACCTCGGCCAAGTGCTCCTTCATTGGCACTGTTGTTTTACCATCAGCCAGTGGCCTCAGCCCTTCTATGAATTTATCAGCACACTCATTGAATGAAGGCACCAAGCTCTTCAGATAACTGTACAGGGAGGAATGTCCCACAATCATATTATATTTGGAGTCGTGTTACTAGCTGTTAAAGTAATGGAATGGAGCAGTTACCTTCTGTTAAATGCAGGGTCATAGACTTTTCTTCTTAGTTTCCAAGCCTCACAGTCAGAGATGCTGAACAAACCGTTTCCAAGAAATCTGTGCATAATGACAACGTGACAGACAGTTAATTAATTAACCCTTTAAGCCCCATTGACGACTACAGATGTCATTTTGACCCTATGCACTCATAGGGCTTCTCGTCAGCCCAAAAAGAGACTAGGGACATTTTTGAGGGACGGACCCAAAAATGTGGTCAGATTTCGGCGTCCCCCCCCTTTGCATGTCGTGAGCGTTTTTTGTTTTTAGTGAGATTCATTGGCCCAAGGATTTTTGATTTTAGTGAAATTCATAGACCCCACCCAGGGCCTCAAGAAAACATGCAAATTGGAGGTGTAAGGTGTGCCATCAGTCAGATCTGGCCCAAGTTTAAGGAAAAAATGCTGGGCGAAAATTTGGCTGACATCCACCTTTGACCTCCGATTGCTGGGCTTGTGGGGGGTCATGAATATCAGTAACGGTATTTCCAGAGGGGTCTCTCCATGTGCGCAGGCCCCACCAAGTTTGGCCGCTGAGGAGCGAATGCTGTGGGAGAGGAGTACCTACGAAAGTGGTGTGCGCTGAATACATGAAAATGTGTTGTCTTGGTGGGAAGAATTCAGTGGTTAAAGGGTTAAATTAGCTAGACCTCCGGTTCCAAAAAAGACATTTACATGGGCATTATCCATCAAAGTCTACGTAGCTACACAAGGTTACCAAATCTTACTGCCAAACTACTCCCTCTCCTTGATAATACATGTACCAAACAATTCAATATGCAACAGATTTGCACCTTTTCCAAAGCTGACCCCACACTCTGCATGACCCCATCATCAATACACACAAAAACAGGTCAAAGAGATTACCAAATGAGATCATACCTTTCTCCAAACAGGTTCCTAAAGAACCACATAAAGGATTCAGGCTTGTTGTTCTTTGGTTGTTGCACGATATCCTGCATAGTGAATATGATCTCAAGAAGAACAGAGTGAATGGACAAATGTAGTATACCTTGATATCCTCTGGGTCCAGGGTAACAACCATCACTCTCCAGCCGAAAAAGACAACAAAGACAGGACTTCCAACCTCTTGATGCCTGCATGTGCAAGTAGCTGGTATAATGTGTAGCAGTAAGACTGAGTAAGTATACAGACTCTTCCTCCAGTGTTATGCCTCTGCAATAACAATGTCAGATGCTAACAGTTAGCATGGTTCATGGGATGGTTCATGCATGAGGTGGGCGGCAAATCTATGACACAAGTCTTGTCTGCATGATGTATGACAGGATTGGTGTCCTGACTGATATTTGCAATGGTATCCAGTGGTCCGAGACTGGTACACTATGCAGATGATCATGAACTAACTAGCTAGATGCCAAACACACTATGATTATGTTCAGCTGCAGCTGGAAGCGATTCATCGATGCTATTCATGCACTAGCTACTGTTTGAGCAGATGGTCATTTCAAGTTAACTTTTAACTTATCTTAAACGTAAGAAGGTCTCCACACGTTTCCCGACCAAGCTTATGATTAGGTGGTCACACAAATTGTTAGCTATACAGCAACCTTGGCAATATACTCATCTCCTAGGCTTATTTGGGCCATTCATTTATGTCCAGTGTCACTGCAACTTTCCTTCCTCCTATATATCTATGTACAGTTATACTCTTAACACTTGTAACTTGTTAATTAGTGTTTGCATACTTTTAGCCTGAGGCAGTCTTCTATTGTAGCTTTCTGTGCCATCTTTGATTTGCTTGTTTCAGTAGTGTTTTGTAACTAGTGTACTGTGGTCTTTCAAGACATGTTGCATGACGAGACATGGGTACCCGCATCCTTAACCAGGCTCTGGTTACCTCGCTTGAATCTCGGTGCCTCTGCCACAGTGGTGGATAAACAAAGAATGTGCACACAGGTGCAGCCTACCTTATCCTCATAATACTATCTCTGAAATGAAACCATATAGCCTGTTAAGTTACCATCCACAGATTATGGAGGTCAGTTTTTTAGCTTGTAATTTACTTAAACATACCCTAGATAAGGTTCCCATCGGTTTTCACGCTCAAAACTTCACACAGAACTGCACACATCCACTTTTTGACGTGTACGCGATCAAGATGCTCAGGCAATGGTAACTCACTCTAGCAGAAAAATTAGCCTTGAAATCAGCCTTGAACACTGGAATTTGAGACTCTGCAAGGTGAGACCACTGTTTCTAGGCCTATTTATTTAAAACCCGAGAAATGGCCTACCCGGCTCCAACCAAGGGCTGCTCAAAGCTGAGCCCAGACGCGGCCATGTGGTTGCACCCTTCGAGTGTACCCACCCACCTCCCCTTGTCCCGCCCTTTCTGCTGACGCAGAGCCTATCTCCCAAGGAGATTGCCGGATGTGACATCATGAAGTCTCATGATGCCATATGGCATCATTGGTCTGTAAAGGGTTAAGGTTGAAATTCTTAGTCTGAAGTAGTTACCTAGGAGGAGCTATAGGAATGCTGGAAGGGCGTCTGAAATGTAACCTAATTTTGCTCCTTGTTTTGTGAAATCTGATCTGAAATTGGAGATGCTTATATTAATAGGTACGTAAATGCCTTGTGACGCCAGACTCATAGCCTCCCGCATGGCTTATGCAAGCAACATGATATGATAACCTTTATGTACAGGGCTTTTCCAAACCCTTGCAACAGCCACAGCTGGTTGCGTTAAGTGGACAATTAATTTTGTGGTCGAAACTTCATCTGTGTGAAACCCTAGTACAGTAACTTAATTAAAGGCCAACGTTCAGTGCTTAAGTACAGTTGTATAGCCCTGCCTGCGCTCCATAGTATGGAATGGTCTACGCAAGCATTTTAGTGTAGTGTTGCAAGGATTCCGAAAAACCCTGTACATGTACGGGTGGAGATGCTGTATTCTACTGCAAGTGGGTGCCTGGAACATTTAGACATTTCCAGCATATACATCCATGTGCATGCATGGTATTTAAGTAGTACACCTGCAGCATAAGAGATTGATGCCTGGTTTATGCATAACAGTGTATATAGGAATGTATATATGGCAATTGCAGACATGTCTTTTTTATTCTGCTGCCAGTGCAAATGGTATACAATTAGAGGTGCATATACTCACCACCAGTGAAATATATCTGATATGGGGAGTTCATCATTTCCACTGTCCTTGTATAGCCTCAACATATGTGGGACATGTCCAAGGTAGAAGCTTTGAGAGAACAGTATAAACTATAAGTTAAACATATTTATCGTCACCACTCCCCCCTTCTATCATACACATGTATAGCTAAGCTTATACCTTGGCAACTTTGGTGAGGGGATGTGCGAGTACTTCCAGTGAATGTAGTAGATGTAGACGGTGAGCACCAGGAACGCTGCAAACAGCAACCCCACCAACCCACCAGCACTGTACAACAAAAATAGACCAAGCTGCATCTTCAGAGTTTGATCTGCTAACCGAATTTCAACTTCGCAACAACAGATCGACTCGCGCAGTTGATTTATTTATATAAGCAGCTCTTGCGATGAATTTGTTAATCATTGGAGCTAGCATGAGAATGGTGCTTGTCTGCTTGGGAAAGTGGTGTTTGCAAGCTTGAGAGTATTGTTTGCAAGCTTGAGAGTATTGTTTGCAAGCTTGAGAGTATTGTTTGCATGTTTGAGAGCATGCTTCAGGGTATTGTTTGTATGCTTGAGATTATCGCTTGAGAGTACTGTATGTGCATGATGTTCAATTGCGCCGCCTCCTGCGTGCTCGATCGGAGTGGAGGGTCTGGCCACGTCACCATACTTCATCTTGACATGCAATGGCCTGCTGATCTTCTAGTTCTCGATCAATACTTCTCTCCGTCCAGCTTAATTGGTTTAGGAAGGGGTATAGTCTCGCTGGCCAGCCTCTTGCCACACCCACGAGAGTAGATTTGGCCAAATAAATGTGTTTTCAGAACTTCTCAGAAAATCTAAATTTCTGACTATTAATTGTCGGGCAGGAGGAGCTGGCTATCGCCTGCTGCTGCAGAGTGCAGAGGTCAATGTTCCCTTCAGGCCCTGTGGAGAACTCCCAAATCTCCTCTGCAGAAGGAACTTGTTCCGTGGTTACCGTAGTCCGGAAACACTACACTTTATGCAATGCCATGATAATACCCGAGAATGCTTACGTCAATATCATGAAGGAGATTTCATTAACAATGCAGCAAATACTAGTATGCATACTCTCTAGTGAAAGTAGCTAAGTACATTTCTCATTGAGGGAGAATAACACTATGCATTTAATGAGACGGGTAATCCTAAACTTTCACAATGGCACGCTAAGAAACTGCAGTGTTCACCAATGATATAATGTATCCATTATTATTCTCAACACGCTCCCCGTAGCTGGTGCAACTCACTGGTAGATCTTATGCAAGTGGCAGGTCTTATTGTTATTTTTACCCTGACTTGCAAGATAGCAACAGGCAAGTCAGTGGATGCATTCAGATGTCACGACATCCATGACAATCAAACAAAGCCAGCCAAAGGTAAAGCTATGGCTCATTTTCAACACCAAGCTGACACATAAGCATCAATCACGACGGTGATCACAATGTTAATGGTGTAGTCAAAAATGTCCTGAGAGCTGCAGTCTAAGTGAGTGCTCAAGCAATGGTGGCCAACAAATCACTCACAACTCAAGGTGAGCTAAGCACAATTGATATGCTAGTCCATAAGTCTTCTCATCACAACTCCTCAAGTGCAGACCCATGCCAACATTGAGCTCTCCCTTTGGTCGTCCACAATACATGTGCTTCGGAACAGACAACGCTTGAAGTTGAGGGCCGTCCAAGTCGCACATCAATTGGACATGGGTGCTGTCCCTTACCATGGTGACTCGTCAACCTGCTCAGTTTCTGCAACCCAGTTATGCACTTCCCGTCTAACCTCATTCCCAGGCATCTCACCCAAACATTTGTTGCTTGCAGTACTATACTGCATTAGTAATGCAAGTGACAAATTCTGGGGTGAGAAGGCCTTGGCCGGAACGAGGCTACTTCCCGCCAAGACTAAATTAAAGTCAGGCATCCCATCAGCCCGCTGTCATGACTGCATGTCGTTCTGTGGTGGGGGTGATGGAGGCACTCAGCTAGCGATGATGTCTCCTCTCTGGGTCTGGTGAAGGAGTGTCAGAAGAACCTTGATGACTAGGTATCACGGGTTGGTGTGAGGTGAAGTCTCCCTTTCTGACTCAGCGGCAAGTGGCAGTGGAGCTCCACTGCCACTTGCCGCTGAGTCAGAAAGGGAGACTTCACCTCACACCAACCCGTGATACCTAGTCATCAAGGTTCTTCTGACAGACTGACTCACCTCGGGATGCTCAAATACTGGAAGAAAGCTCTCCATTCCTTCTTGGTGTTTCCTCAACAGCAGGTGTTGCTAAGAGATTCCTGTTCACTATAGGGCTACTTGTGCCTCCAGAAATGCTTCACTGCTTGCCAGAGTCCTGATATCATTGGCATGGAGAAATCCTCCTGAAATGTTACACAGTTGCAACTTCCTCAAGAGGGGATCCATGACCAATAGGAATAACACTGCCTTAAGGCAGGAGACTACACTTGAGCCCTGCTTCATAGCAGAAGAATGCTAGTTGTGCTAGTTGTGCTGGCATATGCAATTGGCATACACGATGAGAAGTCTAGGTGGAAGAAGGTGTATAGAGCTACCGGAGGTTCCAGGTATACCTATATAGGCACATAAGCACAGTGTTGAATTTCCAAAAAAAATGTAATAACTGAGTTTTGAGCGTAGCTAATAATTGGTACTTTGGAAAAGCATATTAATAGGGAATTTCTTATATTATAGGAACAAGTCTACCCACAAATCTCTTCAGGATGAATCATTTGCCTGCATTTATAAAATTCTCTTTTCAGTTTCTCTAGCTTCACTAACTATAGCTAGCTAACTATACATCAATATTCATTGTTTGCGAACTTCAAGAGTGCATAGAATATTATCCTTGGGTTGTTTAGCGGTTCTGTCAACTGCAACCAGCTCGTAGTTGTCAGGAAGGGAGATAGTGTAGTTCTGAAACAGCTTAGCCAACACCACCTTAGCCTCCAGCTGTATAGAGCAAGATATCTGGCAGTCAAGCTAGTGTTTTGAGTACACACCAATAAAGTGATCACCCCTTGAATGTGATTTGACTTTCCTCATTGCACTTAGACATAGTTGTTGCTTTTCTCACAAGATACTACATGTCTGGAGTCCCATAATAGTATAGCAATGAGAAACCACTTACCATGGCAAAGTGTTTCCCAATGCAGGACCGATGGCCAAGTCCAAATGGAAAGTAGACAAAGGAACTGGGCCTGTAGAATTGGACATTAATTTAGTGCAAGGTCTTTCTGAGAGGTGAGTAGCTACCAGCTAGGAATCTGGTTGCCACTTGTCTTCTCTCACTTCGCAGATACTGCTTGTGCAGAATCAGATTGCATCCACCAGCTTGTGCTTATAATTAACTGGACTGTACATGTAGGCAGCTAGTGTATAGCTTTCCCCGTTAATGTACACATAGCAAGGGCAAAAGTGGTCATAACTCCACTGCCAAGGTCAGATTCAGCACAAACATTTGGTGCTTGATGTCTGTCAGTTGCACAACAGCGATCACAACAGACTCTCAATGAGACTTCCCTGAGTACTCCATCCTAGCCTCGTTCCCAGACCCAAGATGGCCTGGGAACGAGGCTTATTCCACCCTTTCAGTAATTAATGACAATAAAATCATCCCCTACCAAGAGTATGGTTTCAAATTATTTCATGGAAGGCTCACTTCTTGTTTGCAGGGTCAAATCTGTCTGGATTGAAGACGTCAGGGTCAGCAAAGAGTTCTGGCATTCGACACATTGTGCCAGAGCACATCTGAAAAAATAATTGCACATCTTTATTAATTAACTAATTGACCTTGTATGGAGTGTTCCAAAGGCTATGTTAGCTGTGCAGTAGCTACCATGCAATACCTACCGTGATTAGTGTGCCCTCTGGGATGTGGTAGCCACCAACTTTAATTCCACCCGGGCAAGGACACCTGTCAACACGATCAAATGGTGGGTACATTCGGAGAGATTCGAGGAGGACCTGAAACAGCAACAGGGATAATAACAGAGGATGATCTCTTGAACAATCAAACAGGCTACTGCCTCTAAGAATCTGAATGAGTTGCCAAGCGCCTTAATGCGAGGCAATCTGACCGCGCAGGCCTCAACCTCAGCTAGCGCTGGGTTTGTATAATTATTATGTGGCAATAGTGAGTCACGCTTAGGAATGCAATTACTGTTTAAGGTTAACGCGGTGCGATGCTACATCATGGTCTCTGTGTGTTTTAGCGATTGACACCACGGATGGGTTGGACCACTCGGGAGATATCCTGGACTGCTGATTGCACAGTCAGCAACTCAAGCTCTTACTCTTCTTCATAGGTAACAGTGAGCTAACCATGCAATGAGTTTCAGTGCTTGTGAAAGCATGCACAACTTCAGCAAGTTGTTAAACATACCACTTTGTCATCTTCATGCAACAGATCTCTGACTGCACGTAGCCGGTCTATAACATGAGACCACACCTACTAATTGCTCGCATGTGGAAGGCATTTTCTGCCCATATGACTATTCCTAGTAACAGTAGAGAGTGGAACAGAGGTTTCTTCACTGTACAATTCGGGCTTCCATGGAGCAAACTCAGCCGAGGTCATTATTTCATTGTGTGGCTGAAGTTAGCTCAACTGCCTATCATAGAAAATGTGAATCCAAGCGTGTGTAGCTGCTGGATCTAGCTCTAGTATAGTTGAAAAGGGGCATGCCAGTGGGAAGAGCAACAAAATGATTTCATAAATCCCCTCCCAAAAGCTCAATTAAGAGCTCCGCTCTCTCCCTGCGAAACAGACTGGACTGGTTTCAACCCTCCTTTAAAGCTATATGGGGTGTCATCGTCAGCAGGCACCGCTGTGGTGGAAAGTGGCATCTGCATGGTATTTATACTCAACAGGGACCATGTATAGTGCGGTTCCAAATATGGATGATTTAGACCATCTATATTTAATCATCCAAAATTGGATGATTATTGCAGACCATGCTAAAATCGTCCAAATTTGGCTTCTTGTTCTCTGTAGGGAACCAACATGTTCCAATTTCGGACGATTCATGCAATCCATGATATTTTACACTGTAATCAATCATCCAATTTTGGATGATTCACACCATCCATGATTGATTTACCCTTAAACCGTATAGCGCTTAAAGTTCGTGGGTCTAAATTTTCGCAAATTTGGTGAATTACAGGTCATTCGCGATATTATTTTAACGAAAATTTTGACACGTGTTGTGCGCCTACAGCTACCGTGGACAGTATTCCGCGCGACGGCTAGCTTGATGGCTCTAGCTGTTTGTGCACTCCAACAGTGAAGATGGACAGTAGTCGAGGTGTAAGCCTCCGGGTCCACATGGAGAGGTACCATCATGCATGTGCGATATCTGCCATTGCTGAAGCTGCCAGCTCGTTCCGGCGCGGCAAAGGTCAGGGGAATGCCCAGCTGTATCTGAAAACGAACTCTGAGAATGTCGAAGTGGGGAAGAGAGTCACAGAATACAACGCACTGAGGCCGTCTGTATTCGGTGGACTGGACTCGGGACTGGACTCGGGACTGGACTGTGGGACTGAACTCACAGAAAGTTGCGCTCGTCATTTCTGAAGGCCAGAAAACAGGAAATTGTGGAACGGCACTATATAGCTAATAGCTTACCAAGTACGCGAGGTGTACCAACACAGCTGTCACCATGTAGACAGCCTGCCGTGTCCTACCATGCAAAACCAGCTCGACTTCCAATTCGGTGCAAATTCGTCCATGATCTGACGACGACTTCGAGGAACACATGGCGGTCATTGCTAGCAAACTCTCGTATACCAAGGGGTACAACCATTTCGCAGCTTCTTGAACGGTTTCTATGCATGCTGCTGCCTGGCACTTCCTTCCTGCTTTCCGCCTGCCTGTGCTGTGGGTCTATAATTATTCATTGTTCTTGTCCCCAGACCATTTCAGTCTGGGAACAAGCCGGTTCAGTGCATCGTTGGCGCACATGCTCTGACAGAAAGGGCTGGAACGGCTGATATCGAGTCATGGTCGGCTACCCCAAATGCAATTCATGTCATGTAAGTATTTAGTAGTGTTTTGATGCTTCAAAATGATGAGCGCAACTTTCTGTGAGTCCAGTCCCACAGTCCAGTCCCACAGTCCAGTCCCGAGTCCAGTCCCGAGTCCAGTCCACCGAATACAGACGGCCACGCACTGACGAGGTGGTCTGTGGTACCTGAGTTCAGCGCGCACAGCCGTACAGGAGTTTTCAAGTGCAGTACACGTCACATGTACACCACGCCCATTGTGTGGGTGTGGCATTTTTACCGCGAATTCGCGTTCAACGAAATGTTCTCGAAGTGCAATTCGCGAAAATTTAGACCCGCGAAACATAAGCGCCATACGGTATTACACTGTAATCAAACATCCAATTTTGGATGGTTCATGCCATCCATTATTGGATGATATATTGCACTGTAAGGAAGCATCCGATTTGGATGATTCATGCCATCCATTATTGGATGATTTATTACACTGTAATCAAACATCCAGTGGTGCACACATCAAGTTAGTACACATACCTGTTCAGTGTACTGCAGATTCACCAGATCTTCAGCACTGACAGTTTCCTTGTTTCCAAGCACCTCATCAACCTCTGACTGTAACCTGTACACAGGGAAAAAGTTACTGAGTAGACTAGCTACAAGGGCGCATCGAGCAGCAGGAAGCGCTCACCTTTCAAGGATGTCTGGATTAAGATGCAAGAGCACAACTGCAAAGGAGAGCAGGTTCATGGTCGTTTCCTGGCCTGAGAGAGAACAGCAAACATTGTGAATTCATATACCAGTACAGTCTCTCAGAACTGCACAAGTGCTGTAGGTATAGATTTGGATCTTGTTCCGAATATGCACTTGCTAGGATTTGGCTCACCTGCCATATAGAAGGTGACGAAGTCATCAACTAGTACCTCAATATCAACATCTTGACCAGTGCCTGCAGACGGAATGAAACATCCTTTCTCAAACAGTTTACATGCAAAGCAAAGTCACTCATCGATGACAGTGCTTACATGCATAATTATATACAACATCGTTCATTTAATACTGTTACAGTACACTATGTATATACACACCATTAGATACGTAATTCAGGCATCCATAACCTTGTCCCTAACCCAGGTTTGTCACTTGCAATATACTAGATGTGGAGGTGCATGAACAGGAATTTGCAAGGTATGTAAACTTCAGAAAAGCACAATACTGCTACATGTAGTGTTGTATAAAGCTAGCTGCATGCGCCTACAGACAACAGGAACGCACAGTTTATATCTGCATGGCTATTGCAAGTACTGCTACCCATCATGAGGAAATCCAATAGAGAAGTTTACCATGGACTACTTACTGACAACCTGCAGGATGTGTGAGAGAATGTCATTGGGGGGCTGCTCTCCACTCTTAATGGTCCTGATCCTCTTCTGGATGCAGTCCCTGCCAATGGCTCTGATGGCCCTCACTGTCTCCCTGTACCCCTCTGCCTCAAGAGGGTGCAGGTACTGCAGAGGAATCAAGATCACAACTGCTATGGTAGCTAGTTGCCTCGGTTTCCGGAGGTCAAAGGTCACATGCATACTCAACAAAGGTGGCAATAGCGAATCCTTGTGGGCTTTGAGCATCCATGACTTGTTTTTTTTTGTGGAGACCACACGCATTTGTTGGGAAAGCACCTTCGTCAAGCTTTAATTGAGCTCTGGTTAGAAAGATTTGCCTGCTAGAAGGATTACAAGAGCAGCTAGCTAGCAAGGCTGTAGGTGGATATATTTCCATCATGAATTATGTCTCTCGCTCACTGGGTACAATGAAGGGATGGCCGACCGAAAAGACTTCTCCAATCCCTTGAAGGTGTTGGCAACGAGAAATGCCAGTTTGCCAGTTCCCTTGGCTCTCTTCAGGCCCAGTGACTTGTCATCCCACGTCTGTGTGAAGTCTGATGCAAAGGCAACCTGCAGCACACAAGAAATCACATAGTTTGAGTGAGCTTCATTATCACTGAGTTATATTACGTGAGTATGATATTCGTTTAGTGTAGCTCATAGCCCACCTTGCTGATTGCATCTTGAGTGACCTTAGCCAAGTGCTCCTTCATTGGCACTGTTGTTTTACCATCAGCCAGTGGCCTCAGCCCTTCTATGAATTTATCAGCACACTCATTGAATGAAGGCACCAAGCTCTTCAGGTAACTGTGCAGGGAGGAATGTGACACTTCAGATAATTAATATTGATACTTTAGGAATCGAATAATTACCTTTTATTGAATGCAGACTCGTAGATTTTTCGTCTTGGCTTCCAAAGTTCATAGTGTGCAATGGTAAACAAACCATTTCCAGCAAATCTGTGTATATAATAGTTGTTTAAACAATGCTTTCATAAATCATTTTAGGCAAGCATAAGATACCTTTGTCCAAAGAGGTTTCTAAAGAACCATACAAGGTCTTCAGGCTTGCTGTTCTTCGGCTGTGTTGTGACATCCTATGCAATGAACACGATCACAAGGAGATCAAAGTGAATGGTTTAATTAGTCAACACCTTCTATTCTGCAATGTGGCAGCAAAATGTGCATGCACCAAGACACACTGGTTGGTAGTTAATACATACACATCATAAACTCAGACTTTTGCTGCGTAAATTTTGCTCCCACAATACTGCCTCCAGTACCTCTCAGCCCGGCAGGTCAAGTGCGTGGGGGCTAGCGGAAAGACTATACCATACCTTGATGTCATCTGGGTCCAGGGTAATAATCATCACTCTCCAGAAGAGAAAGACAACAAAGACAGGCCCTCCAACCTCTTCATGCCTGTGTGAGTACATGTCACTATAAACAATCAGTAAGTGGGTATACAGGACGTTAGTGGACTTACAAAATTCTGTCCAATAAAGAGTATGTAGCTTGCAACTCAATTCGATGGCAAAGGTGGCTAACTATAATAATTGTTATTGCAATTTTACCGGATGCAATTATGTAACGTGTTGTACACACTTATTGATAATATTTAGCAGCATCCTAGAAACTGTGTTTACTTACACAGCTCTAGGATGCAGCTATTACTGACACAGTCGCTAGGACGCTGCTATTACTGACACAGTCGCTAGGACGCTGCTATTACTGACACAGTCGCTAGGACGCTGCTATTACTGACACAGTCGCTAGGACGCTGCTATCACTGACACAGTCGCTAGGATGCAGCTATTACTGACACAGTCGCTAGGACGCTGCTATTACTGACACAGTCGCTAGGACGCTGCTATTACTGACACAGTCGCTAGGACGCTGCTATTACTGACACAGTCGCTAGGATGCAGCTATTACTGACACAGTCGCTAGGACGCTGCTATTACTAACACAGTCGCTAGGACGCTGCTATTACTGACACAGTCGCTAGGACGCTGCTATTACTGACACAGTCGCTAGGACGCTGCTATTACTGACACAGTCGCTAGGACGCTGCTATTACTGACACAGTCGCTAGGATGCAGCTATTACTGACACAGTTGCTAGGACGCTGCTATTACTAACACAGTCGCTAGGACGCTGCTATTACTGACACAGTCGCTAGGATGCAGCTATTACTGACACAGTCGCTAGGACGCTGCTATTACTAACACAGTCGCTAGGACGCTGCTATTACTGACACAGTCGCTAGGATGCAGCTATTACTGACATAGTCGCTAGGACGCTGCTGTTACTGACACAGTCGCTAGGACGCTGCTATTACTGACACAGTCGCTAGGACGCTGCTATTACTGACACAGTCGCTAGGACGCTGCTATTACTGACACAGTCGCTAGGACGCTGCTATTACTGACACAGTCGCTAGGACGCTGCTATTACTGACACAGTCGCTAGGACGCTGCTATTACTGACACAGTCGCTAGGACGCTGCTATTACTGACACAGTCGCTAGGACGCTGCTATTACTGACACAGTCGCTAGGACGCTGCTATATGACCCTTCACTATGACACTTTTGTGGTCCGTACAGGAAGGAATACAACATCTAGCAGGAGTTTATGCAAAGTTTTGTACTTGTACGAGCGGCAACCGCACTCCTTACAACTTTGCTAGAACGGCAAGTTTCAGCATGTAAGCATAAATGAACGACAGCGATCACGACTGTGTGGCCAGAAATTATGTAGGCCATTCCAAAGTAGTCAACATTATTACATTTACATTATGTGGCACAATTTTCCCCTATAGCTACCAGGCTAGAATGAAACTGGTTGACTGTTAACTACGTAAGTGCAAAAGCAGCAGTTGAGTGTGTACAGTAACTTGCCCCACAGGAATTTTCCCTTAAAAGCCGTTCATGCATTTCAGAGGACATTCACGGTTAATTGTTAATAAAAGGATCGACATTCCAGTGACATATTTGGGTGTGCTATGGGGTAGCCGCTACGTGATATTTTTGTTTTGTAATAGATCAAAGTAGGCTGCACTTGTATGCACATTCACTGACTACTCTTCTCAACTGATGCTAATAGGATCAAAGTAGTCTGCACTTCTATGCACATTCTTTGAATACCACAGTGGAGTAAAGGATGTAATGTCATCTGTATAGATAAAGCACAGTCTGCATCCAGCAATTTGCAAAACAGTGCGCACACAGAGTGAGTGTACTACTGGGCACCTCTCATAATTCCTTGTAGCTAGCTACCTATAGAATATTTAGAGACGTACCTCAAAACTAACTTCATTTTTAGGAGACTATATAGTGCTCCAGAGCAAGAGAACCAAATTGGTCAAGTTTTAGATAAAGTTCTATAACTCAAAGCCTGATTTATATTTATTATGAAAACTTGGTACATGAATGGACACACAATCACAGAATCTATATCTTAATAATTTATGGGATGCTACATACTACTGGTGCCCTTATATGGCTTTGTTAGTTAAGAGCCAGAAATGAAACTGAAGATACTCTACGCAATGATACACACACAAAGTTAGTTTGAAAGCTCAAGGTGTGTTATATATTAACCGAAATGCCAATTTTAATGTGCAAAACTGTTTAGTTACAAACGTACTAGTGGTTGCTAGTTAAGATTCCAAATTTGAGCAGTGTATGGGTGATGCCATGATGAAACTACATTGCAAATTTGAACTACTAGATCCTTTCTGGTCTGAAGATATTTGTGTCAAAATCCCCAAAACTGGCCCAAAACTAACCAGCACTTGTATGGTTTCTGTATTGACTTCTATGGTAAAAATGACTTTTTTCAAAGTTCATATTTTTACCTAAAACTAAAAGTTATACACTACTTTAGAGCTTAAAAGACTCTGTATAAAGATTTTTAAGAATTTGGCTCTCTTGCTCTGGAGCACTGTAGCTACTCTACTGATTTCCCATCAGAGCTCTATAGAGCAGCCAACATCATCATTGGCCCAGTGTTGACTAATTAAATTTTGGCATGATATTGTCCCACTAGTCAATGCAGAACACAATTGAGTTGTTGTACTTAATTAGAGACCGATGCAGCCACTACTCAGAACATGCGCACATACTAGGCTGCCATAACACTTCCACATGTCTCAAGTACTAGTTATTGCATGAGTGCAAGGGCTATACGTCGAATATTGGCATCGAGCCCGAGGGCCGCAGGCCCGAGGGCGAGTGCCAATATTATGACGTATAGCCCGCGCACTCATGCAATAACTAGTTTGTTGCATGATGAGGTGCCAATATATCATACTGGCATTGTGGTCAGTGCCATATATTATATATTGGCATAGCGGTACCTTTGAACTTGTAGGGTATCATGCAACAAACATCGCATATATACACAAGCACACAAAAGCACACAAGAGGTGAGATTAGTAAGGGATTTCTGTGTGTCTGAAGTAATTATGAGAGCAATTATTTAGCATCCATTTCTGCATACTCACAAGTAAGGGCTATGTGAGTGTGCATGGCATGCATGTTTAGGAGTTACAGCGACTGCATTCACTCCTACGTATGCTATTGCCATGCAAAGATGGATACTCACCACAAGCGAATTATATTGGATAGCGGGAGCTCATCATTTCCACTTGTTTTACATGCCCTCAAGATATCCGGGATGTGTCCCAGGTAGAAGCTATAAGAAAACAGTGAGCAGCGTAAGTTAGGAACGCACTATATAAGGTTATATATATCATTCTCTGCTGAGTATGCCATGTATATTTGCAGTTAAAGCCCAGTAGAAACTATCTTTTATATGTGATGCACAAACAGGGGAATAAATAGGGCATAAACAGGACCTTAGCCAGCCTTTTACAGAGGGAATTGTGAATGCTCACCCATGCACCATTCTATACAGGAAGGGCACATTCGCCATGCATTGCACTCTGCATGTGCAGTAGCCTGCCAACTAATCTTGGCACGGTGGTCTGTAGCTCGTGAGCGTATAGAGTTGCAGGATTGAGTGCAAGGTGGGCTAACAGTTCACCCACCAAATACCAAGATAGAGACACCATGCATCTTTTCAATTTGCCCTCCTCTTGGCAGCCCTTGCTGTTTGATAGTCATGGGGGTTCAATATCTGGCTACAGGCTGATTTACAAAATCACAAATCATAATACCAAGCTACAAGAAAACAGCAGACACTGCAAGTTTGGAGCTATGGACTTTATGAGTCTGTGCCACAGTCACTCTATACCCTATCGTACCTCGGCAACTTTGGTGAGGGGATGTGCGAGTACTTCCAGTGAATGTAGTAGATGTAGACGGTGAGCACCAGGAACGCTGCAAACAGCAACCCCACCAACCCACCAGCACTGTACAACACGAGACCGAGCATCTTCAGAGTTGAACCCAAAGCGCAACCAGCATGCAGTAGGTATGGTGGGCGTGTCCAACCGATCGTGACGTAAAATACAATGAATGCAGGAAGTTGTGAGTGGAGCGAATGGCAAAAGACTACAAGTCTCCACATTCTGGTCTGCAAGCTGCAGTAGTCACAATGGTAGCTATGCAGAGCTATATATAGAAACTGCAGAGTTCAGCAATGAAACTCACCTGGACCATACCACATGCAATATTAACAGTCAAGCCTTATTTTCACCCCATGGATACCAGACTAAGAGAAGTCACATATGCAATGCATGTAGCTAGCTATAAACACTGTTCACATCTTCAACACCAAGGTGATTTTCACGGCAGCTCATAAGCGGCAGTACTTACATTCATCATCATCAATTTGACTGCATAAGTAATAATTAATCAGAGATATATTTTAGCACCCAGGAAAGGCATACGAACATTCTTACTACACTGTCTTCGTCTATAGCACTGATCCCAGTGTTTACGCTGAAACTCAATCAGTGGAGCTATGAGCGCATTGTCATGTCTTTCTGTTCTGTTGGCCACCCTCACTTTGACTGTTGCTGAAGGTACAGCTGTCAGGGTATTAATTTTATAGTTAACCGAGGGGCAACCGCACTCCTGGTAGCCGTTGCAACCCCGCGATTGCCTCGCCGTAGCAAAACTTAATTATTGCAATTCGTTCCAATTAACGCACATGCCACGTGGCTCAGTCGATCGCGAGCAATGGCGACCAAAAGGAAGACAAGTCATTATTACAGCACTCACAACTTAGCCAGCACGGTGAGTTATGGCATGCAAGCGTCAGTGAACGACAGCTATCACGGCCGTGTGGTCAGAATCTTCGTGTGCCGTTCCTAAGAACGGTACTGCCACCGGAAGTCGATGGAGCGCTCGAGCAATGGCGGCCAACGGCGAGACAAAAGCGCTCATATCTCCACCACCAAGGTGAGTTTCAGCACCAACTTTTATCATTCAGGTCAGTGCATGATAGCGATCACGGCGGTGTAGTCAGAATCTCTGTAGGCCAAGCCTAAGTACTCAAACATTATATTATATTATATTACATTACATTACATTACGCGGCACAATTTTTCCTATACCAGGAGTGTAACTATTGTACATTGAACTAGCATAGATTATTAATTAATATAGAACATTAATAGAAGTATGTTAAAATTGTGATCACCATGGTCACAGTACATTAATTTGATGAAAGGTAATACTGAAGTTTCAAACTAAAGTTGACTGCAAATTAACTTAATGATAGCTAGCTATTTCAATGACGTTCATGAACTGCGAGATTCAAGAGTGCACGGTACACTATCCTTGGGTTCGGTAGAGGTTCTGCCAGCTGGAACGAGCTTGTAGTTCTCGGGAAGGGAGATGATAAAGTTCTGAAACAGCTTAGACAACACCACCTTAGCCTCCATCTGCATAGAACAAGATATTAATCAATTCCTTGAGAGTACAACCGTACAAGGAGTACTTTGCATACTAGAAATCAATGAAATAATGAATTGTGTCCCACTTTGAACAGACATTTCTGTGTATTATTATTTATGGAAACAAGATATCCCCCCCCCCCCCCCCCCCCCCCCCCCCCCCCCCCCCCAACATTCAAAAGTGCTATAATAGTAATAGTATACAATTCAATGACCTCAGCCTTTACGAATGTTCATTTGGTGTGCAAAGTGTGCCCAGTGAGAAGCTATTAACTTGCCATGGCAAAGTGTTTCCCAATGCAGGACCGATGGCCAAGTCCAAAGGGAAAGTAGACAAAGGAACTGGGCCTGCAGAATTGGATACATCAAGAGTTCATAACAATAAGACTATGCAACTGCCATATGGTGTCCACTCACCATCTCGGCAGTATGACGTGCACAGTGTGGCCCACACATATATAGGCTGTGCAAACACTATTGTAATCACAATTTCACACTTAATAGGAGCATGCAGCTGCTAGCTACTACTTCACCACTGATTGCAGTTGCACACTCTTATTGATATGAACTCTTGATTACATTTGAGAGCTTTTATCCATATATTATAGTATACAATTCACAATTCGCGGAAGACTCGCCTTTTGTTCATGGAGTCAAATCTGTCTGGATTGAACACTGAAAATGGCTGGAAAAGGCATTTTATGCAATTTTGGGTGAGTCCAGTAGTCCAGTCCAGTAGTCCAGTCCAGTAGTCCAGTCCAGTGAATAGAGACACCCATTTACATGGTGGTATTGCTGAAAGTGATTACTAATAGTACAACATCAGTAAGACAGTTTTTTCCCCTGCTCACTGTTTTCTTATAGCTTCTACCTGGGACACATCCCGGATATCTTGAGGGCATGTAAAGCAAGTGGAAACGATGAGCTCCCCCTGTCGGATATAATTCACTTGTGGTAAGTATCCATCTTGCATGGCAGTAGTATACGTTTAGCCACTCCAAATGCTAGACTTCAGTTTCCCATCCTCCGCCCTCCCCACCTGGGGAAGACTACTGCACAATTATATTTGGATCTAAAAATAGTTAAGAGACAGTGTATGGATTTTGTAACAGAAATGCCCAGGGTTGGACAGTAACCATGTAATTTTGTTTTTGCTGGGTGACTTTGATTGGGATTGCTGGTCATGCATCATGTACTCCACATTATATGGGGATACCATTGAAGCCTTGTATGGAGGTGCAGACATATTAAGTTGCGATAATCAGATTGGATAATGGTAAAGCTATGTTCTGGTATGCACACACCTAGTAACAATACTGGGTACTCTGACAGCAACACAGAGCCCATTATGCAATAACCCAGAATAACAATAATTCTGTCCTTGTTCCCAGTCTGGTTGCAGTCTGGGTATGGAAATAACGAAAGACAACGTGTATATGCATGTAAGCTGCAAGATGATATTGCTCTAAGACTAGCTATAGTGAAGCTAGGGATTGCCACTTTGATGAATTTCAAGGTCTAGGGGTGTAATATGTTTGCATGGTGTATGGCAACTATATGCAACATGACATTGTGTCCTTTTGTGTGGTGAGAACTCACTGACAATGCACAAACTACTCCTCAGGCAAACACCTTGCCATCTGGATTCCAAAGTAGCATAGCTATGTCGCTGTATCGCTACTTCCGACCTGTACAAGTACTGCCACCCCACAAAGGACCGCGCATAGCGCGCATAGCACATCATCGCGTACAGTCGAGAGGACCATAATTACCATGATCTCGAGCGAAAAACAGGCATTGATCGCCAAATATGCTTCACTTCATGCACAAGCACGTCCACCGATTGTATAGCCTCTTACCTTTGCCTCCACGCTGAAGTGCACGCTGAGTTATCCCAGTAGTACACATGCATGTGGGGTGTGGTCATAGGTCGTGACCCTTCAAATGTTGTTGTGAAATTAAAAATCGCTTGTCAGAACACATATTTCAAAGATTCGTGAAAATTTATACAGTACCCACGAAAATTTCCCGCTATAATTACGGTATGTCAATCCATGCACTACGGGAAGAGTGCACACACTTGTTGATTGTAATGTGCAATTTATATCATACAGGTATCGAGAGGTTGGAGGTCCTGTCTTTGCTGTCTTTCTCTTCTGGAGAGTGATGATTATTACCCTGGACCCATGCAGATGATATCAAGGTATAGAGCTTATAACTTTACCCTGCAAAAGTCAGACACTAGAAAAAATTACAAAGTTGTGTACGCATTAACTACTAACTTGATTCCATTCACTCTGATCTCTTGTGATCATGCTAATTGCATAGGATGTCACAACACAGCCTAAGAACAACAAGTCTGAAGCCTTTCTGTGGTTTGTTAGAAACTTGTTTGGAGAAAGGTATCTCAGTTGGTTCAATTATACATGAATGCATCATTTTACTGCCTATTATTATCTTTATACACAGATTCCTGGGAGATGGTTTGTTTAGCATTGGACACTATGAGACTTGACTGCCACGAAGAAAAATCTACGACTCTGCATTTAATAAAACTACAGCATCAATATATATCTGCCCCCGGTATATAACATTTTGGGGGTTCTGTACTACATTACTCCCTGTGCAGTTATCTGAAGAGCTTGGTGCCTTCATTCAATGAGTGTGCAGATAAATTCATAGAAGGGCTGAGGCCACTGGCTGATGGTAAAACAATGGTGTCAATGAAGGAACACTTGGCCAAGGTCACTCTAGATGTGATCAGCAATTGGTGGGTTATGAGCTACAATAAATGAACTATCATGAGCTTTCAATTGATACACTGTATCACCAAATGATGCAATGATAGAGGTGATAACGCATCTTCAACTATGCTGATGATTTGCATCCTGCAGGTTGCCTAAATCAGACTTCACACAGACGTGGGATGACAAGTCACTGGGCCTGAAGAGACCTAAGGGAACTGGCAAACTGACATTTCTCATTGCCAACACATTCAAGGGATTGGAGCAGTCCGTCTTCCCCTCATTGTACCCAGTGAGAGGCATAAGTTATGAGACAAACATATTCATAATTATGCTACTGGATACATCACTAGTCTGTGGACACAAAAACTCATACGTACCTCAATCATAGCAACAATCATATGAAAGTTTAGGATTACCTGTTAACTCATTAAATTCATAGTATTATACTCACTCAATAATTTTCACTACTTCAATAGTTAAATGAAACTGAAAGTTTATCTCATCATTTGCTGCATTGTTAATGAAATCTGCTTCATGATAGTAAGCATTCTCAGGTATTATCATGGCATTGCATGACTGGTGTAAAGTGTGTAGTCTGATCCTCTTGGTATGATTATTCTTTTGTGATTTATACTTGCACATTTAATTTGATGGCTGCAATCGCATATGCTGTCATGTACTGGTAGCTACCCACAAGAGCTGCAGAGTGTGAAAAGGACAGACGATCAAAATCAGTGTCAATTAATATGCATGTGCCTGGAGTGTACTTAGCGTTGAGCATGTATAGTATATCCAGCTACACCATTCTCTCATCACACAGGAAGATTCTTTCACTCCTGTCATATATCCTTTGTGCAGCGAGGCAATGGCATGGTCTACTTGTGGTACGAAGTATTAAATATGCAGCTATTCTAAGGGCATGCAGGTGGATTTCAATTAATGCACTACAAGCTTACAGTTGACTGTGACAGTCAGGCTGGTATATGGTACCATCTTAGGTAGCTAGGTAGCTACATGTGTTCCTGTTTGCAGCTGTGACGGTATTTTTGGAGTATGCAGATCAATGTGTGAAGAACATGGAGTTAAAAATTAGTGTGGAAATGTTAAAAGTTGTTTTGCAAAATGTGCAATGGTTTGAGTCCTTTTGGAAGAAAACATTTCTTGTGGGGACATAGTTATCACCTGCTGTTGCACAGAGTGCAGTAGCCAATGTGCATGGTATAAAATGCTGTGAGCAGAATCCCCTCTATTGACCAGCTAGTCTCGGTCCCAGACCAAACCAACCCCATGTGAAGCGATATACGTGCTGGATGAGAGACTACTTCACTTGAGTCAAATAATGGTGATGAATTGAAGTACAGTACATTAAAGGTAATACTGAAGTAGTTTCAAACCAAGATTTCAATTTCAGTTGACTGCAAATTACCTTAACGATAGCTGCGAGATTCAAGAGTGCATGGTACATTATCCTTGGGTTGGGTAGTGGTTCTGCCAGCTGGAACCAGCTTGTAGTTCTCAGGAAGGGAGATAGTAAAGTTCTGAAACAGCTTAGACAACACCACCTTAGCCTCCATCTGTTACAGTATATAACAAGATAGCTACTGATCAGTGTACAACCGTACAAGGACTTCAATGACTGCTGCCTTTACAGAAGATGAATGATTCATTTGGTGTGCAAAGTGTACCGAGTGAGTAACTTACCAAGGCAAAGTGTTTCCCAATGCAGGCCCGTTGACCTACTCCAAAGGGAAAGTAGACAAAGGAACTTGGCCTGCAGAAATGGAACAATATACATGTATTACATTTGAGAGCTTTTATCCCAATTCACGATTCAAGGAAGACTCGCCTTTTGTTCATGGAGTCAAATCTGTCTGGATTGAAGACGTCAGGGTCGACAAAATGTTCTGGCATTCGACACATTGTTGCAGTGGGCAACTGAAAAAGAATCCTAGATATATTATCCGAGGTACTTAGTGGGGGGATATTAATATCCTAAAGGTCATATGCATAATTATATAGGTTCAAGAGCACATGAGCCAGCGGCTCGATGCACCCTTGATAGAGCATGTGAATTCTGCAGGTATCTTGTAACATACTGTGATATTTGTGCCCGCTGGGATGTGGTAGCCACCAACACTAATTCCACCTGGGCCAGGACACCTGACAGTGCCATAGACTGGTGGGTACATACGGAGAGTTTCAAGGAGAACCTGAGAATTCAGCACCAACGTGTTAACAAAACTATTTTTTTTTTTTTTTTTTTTTTTTTTTTTTTTTTTTTTTTTCTTTAGGAACATTTCCCCAGATGGGCAGGATTGGCAGAAAGCAATTTAATGCTTATTTGAAGCCTCTCCTGGGAAGGGAAACCAGAAAGCCTGGAGAAAAACCCTTCCTAGGCGCAACTGGTGGGACTCGAACCTGTGGCCTCTCACACCACAGTCAAGTGCTTTAACCACTAGGCCACACAGTCAATCCTAGATAGCTGAATAATTGTAACGAGGATGAGCTATAATGTTACTGCCTGTAATTCTACTAAGAATGTGTAAATGGATGACCAAAAATAGCAGTCAGTACACATACCTATGATAACAGCAACAGATAGCTGAATAATTGTAACGAGGATGAGCTATAATGTTACTGCCTGTAATTCTACTAAGAATGTGTAAATGGATGACCAAAAATAGCAGTCAGTACACATACCTGTTCAGTGTACTGCAGATTCACCAGATCTTCAGCACTGACACTTTCTTTGTTTCCAAGCACCTCATCAACCTCTGACTGTAACCTGTACACAGGGAAAAAGTTACTGAGTGCCATCACTATCATCACCGCTGGGAGCATGCAGGAGGCCACTGACTCACCTTTCAAGGATGTCTGGATTAAGATGCAAGAGCACAACTGCAAAGGAGAGCAGGTGGCTGGTTGTTTCCTGGCCTGAAAACAAAGTTACAATGACAAACGTTAAATCATTGTCCACACTCAGACAGTCTCTTAAACTTAAAACTCCACATGTGGTAGTTAGCTAGCCTATACAATGACGGTTATAGATCTAGTTCAACTCACATTCAAATTCACTTTGCAACAAAGTTTGGCTCACCTGCCATATAGAATGTGGCAAAGTCGTCTACTAGGAGCTCAAGATCAACATCTTCTCCAGTGCCTGCAGAGCAAAATGGATTGAACTTAAGGATCAGCACTAAGTCGATTGACAATCCAGGGATTATAATTATACCAACTGGCAAACATTTCTCTATATAAAGGACCCAACTATACAAAACTGACCATAATTGGCTTTCCAAAACAAAGAGTAGCCCACGCTATAGTCAAAGTCACAAAGTAGCCACCATAGTCAAAGTACAATCCCTCGTTTTGTTATTTTTGACAGGATGAATGTTTCATTTACCATAGCGAGTAGCTAAAGATGTTACGGCTGCAAAGTCAGGTACTGGTGGTAATAATTACTCTAGATGCAGGATGGCTCTCATGGCTAATGTAAGTATTATACTGCTACCCGGCATGAGGAAATACACTAATTTAAAAACAAGTACTGTTCTGGTACTTACTAACAACTTGAAGGATGTGCGAGAGAATGTCATGGGGGGGCTGCTCTCCACTCCGAATGGTCCTGATTCTCTTCTGGATGCAGTCCCTGCCAATGGCTCTGATGGCCCTTATTGTCTCCCTGTACCCCTCTGCCTCAAGAGGATGCAGGTACTGCAGAGGAATCAAGATCATGACTGCTGTGGTAGCCAGTTGAAGTGTATACTAATCTGGAATATATAGGCTCATCAGAAGGATTTGACAGGGCATCAAGTCTGGATGAACTGAAAATGGTGTCCTTAGCTTTGTTTTCTAATCATTTGGCTTATTTAGCTACATGCATGTATCAAATTCACATGCATATGGACAGTTAATTCCTTGATAACTTCACTCTCACTGGGTACAATGAAGGGATGGCGGATCGTAAGGTCTTCTCCAATCCCTTGAAGTTGTTGGCAGTGAGAAATGTGAGTTTGCCAGTTCCCTTAGCTCTCTTCAGGCCCAGTGACTTGTCATCCCACGTCTGTGTGAAGTCTGATGCAAAGGCAACCTACAGGTATGTAATAAATCAGTTAACCGTTTAAGCCCCATTGACGTCTATAGACGTCATTTAGACCCTATGCACTTGTAGGGCTTCTCGTCAGTCCAAAAAGGCTTCAGAGGGCCTAGGGACGACTTTGAGGGCCGAACTCAAAAATTTGGTCAGATTTCGGCGCGCCTCCCCCACTAAACGTACAAGCGGGGGGGTATAGAAAGGGGGGGCAGCAGCCCCCCCCCCCCCCCCCCCCTTCGCCGGTCGTGGGCGGTTTTTGATTTTAATGAGATTCATTGACCCGAGAATTTTTGATTCTAATGATATTCATAGACCCCACCCAGGCCCTCAAGAAAACATGCAAATTGGTGGTGTAAGGTGTGCCATCAGTCAGATCAAGTTTAGGGAAATGCTGGGCGAAAATCCGGCTGACATCCACCTTTGACCTCCGATTGCTGGGCTTGTGGGGGATCATGAATATCATTAACGGTATTGCCAGAGGGGTCTCTCCATGTGTGCGGGCCCCACCAAGTTTGGCCGCTGAGGAGCGAATGCTGCGGGAGAGGAGTACCTTCAAAAGTGGTGTGCGCTGAATGCATGAAAATGTGTCGTCTTGGTGGGAAGAATTCGGTGGTTAAAGGGTTAACAGGCTGTGTACTTGCTAGATCTACCACTGTGAATTCTTTTGTAAAGTGATCAATATTCCAAGAGATCAATGAGTGTGGAACAATGTTGTTTTACTAAAACTATTTAGTATTGCCTATTTCACTTTAGTAATTACTAAAATATTACTTCAGTGTGCAGCCCACCTTGCTGATCACATCCTGAGTTACCTCAGCCAAGTGTTCCTTCATTGGCACTGCTGTTTTACCATCAGCCAGTGGCATCAGCCTTTGTATGAATTTATCAGCACACTCATTGAATGAAGGCACCAAGCTCTTCAGATAACTGTATATACAGGGAGGAATGTCCCACAATCATATACTTGGAGTCGTGTTACTAGCTGTTAAAGCAATGGAGTTACCTTCTGTTAAATGTAGGGTCATAGATTTTTCTTCTTAGTTTCCAAGCCTCACAGTCAGAGATGCTGAACAAACCATTTCCAAGAAATCTGGGCATAATGACAACATGACAGACAGTTAAACTAGCTAGACCACCTGTTCCAAAAAAGACATTTACATGGGCACCATCCATCAAAGTCTATGCAGCTACACAAGGTTACCAAGTCTTACTGCCAAACTGCTCCCTCTCCTTGATAACAATTCAATATGCAACAGATTTGCTCCCTCTCAAAAGCTGACCCCACACTCTGACCCCATCGTCAATACACACAACAAAACAGGTCAAAGAGAAATGAGATCATACCTTTCTCCAAACAGGTTTCTACCGAACCTCATAAAGTCTTCAGGCTTGTTGTTCTTTGGTTGTTGTGTGATATTCTGCATAGTGAACATGATCACAAGAAGAACAGAGTGAATGGCTTGAAAGACAACTGTATTCTAACAGTATACCTTGATATCCTCTGGGTCCAGGGTAACAACCGTCACTCTCCAGCCGAAAAAGACAACAAAGACAGGACTTCCAACCTCTTGATACCTGCACGTGCAATTAGCTAGTATAATGTGTAGCAGTAAGTATACACACACTCTTCCTCCAGTGAATTCATTTGGTCTAGAATATTAATTATTACAAGTCACTGAGCTCGCTTCGCTCGCTCAGCGTCCGCTTCAACTGCTGCTCCCCAATTGCGTCCGCTTCAACTGCTGCTCGCCCGATTGCGTCCGCTTCGACTGGCTGCTCCCCAATTGCATGCATCTGCTTGCTGGATTCCAGCCCATGCCCGGGCCCAATGTTCTCGAACATTCTTCGCGGAGTTCGAGGTTCAGTAAATAAATTAAAGTACGAAGGTTGCGCGTCACTATAGTCATTGACAAGTCCCGCCCCACGAACATCCCACTTCCATCACTCACACACACACACACATTAAAATCTTAATGTATTGATGCCATTGCAATAACAATGAACTACTCTCTCGCTTATCTGAATTAGCATGCCTTTCATGGGATGGTTCATGCATGAGGTGGGTGGCAACTCTATGACACAAGTCTTGTTTGCAGGGATTGGTTCATGGCCCATTTCTGTCCTGATTGATATTTGCAATGGTGCCTTTGACCATGCAGTGGTCCAAGACTGGTACACTATATGCAGATAAACATAATTGCATTGAGAAGGTCTCCACTTTTTCCTGACTGAGCTTCTGTTACTAGGCGGTGACATATAATGGTTAGCTACTGCAACCTTGGCGATACTCACCTATAGGTTCATCCCCCTTATTTGGACCATTCATTTATGTCACTGCAACTTCCTTCCTCCTTTGTATGTACAGTTATATTCTTAACACTTAATTAGTGTTTGCATACTTTAGCCTGAGGCTGTCTTCTGCTGTAGCTTTCTGTGCTATCTTTGATAAATTATTGATTTGCTTCAGCCTTGTTTCAGTACTGTTTGTAACTAGCGTATACTGTGGTCCTTCAAGACATGCCCCTTGCTGTTGCATGATGTGACATGGGTGCCCGCAACCTAACTAGTGACCTCACTTGAATCTCGGTGCATGCCTCTGCCACTGTGGTAGCCAATCATAGCAGGCCCGGTGGAAGCTGTCTTAGATCGGTACGGCCAACTGCCGAAGGCAGGGCATAGAGGTGCGTAGTGTTGATTGTATTTGCGGTTTTGCCGGGTGTGGCAAAACCGCAAATAAGTTTTAAAAGCGCCCAAGAAGTTGTGAAGATCGTCTGCGAGTCCCGACTAGCCGCGGATCGTTCGAACCGAGCCGACTTGATGATGAACAGCCTTCAGGATCCGCTGAAACAACTAAGGGCCCCGCCCCCCCTACGTCCACCCTTGTGTCCACCTGACGTCACTCACGTGATGAATCGTACCAGGCCTTCCGCGTTTTTCGCCGCCCTTCCGCATCCGTGTATTATTGTCAATGGAAACCGAAGAACAGGAAAAAAACGGGGAAAGGCCTGGGAACGAGGCTAGGTGCAGCCTACTGTTATCCTATTAGTATCAGAATACTCTATCTCTGAAATGAAACCCTATAGCCTATTAAGGTTAAACAAAAATGTAATTATGTTTCTTGCTGAAATCTGATCTGAAATTGGATGGATGCTAATAAACAAATGCCTCCTTGTACATGTAGCCATGTGCCCAGACTTATAGGCTAGCCTCCTGCATGGCTTATGCAAGCAACATAACCTTTATCGACATGAATGGACATATCATGTAGATGCTGTACAATACTGCAAACGACAAAAAGCTGGGCCTGGGAACGAGGCTAATTCCGTTAGACGTTAGACGTTTCCAGCATATAATACTTACTCATGTTAATACATGTGTACGTTATTAGAGTGTAACCACACTTAGATTTCAGTATTCTACTGCCAGTGTAAATGGTACAAAAGTGCATTCATGATACTCACCACCAGTGAAATATATCCGAAATGGGGAGTTCATCATTTCCACTGTCCTTGTATAGCCTCAACATATGTGGGACATGTCCAAGGTAGAAGCTTTGAGAGAACAGTAAACTATAGTAACATGCAGTGGTTAAATACTATAATACGTATTTATCGTCACCACTCTCCCCTTCTATCGTATATACCTGGGCAACTTTGGCGAGGGGATGTGCGAGTACTTCCAGTGAATGTAGTAGATGTAGACGGTGAGCACCAGGAACGCTGCAAACAGCAACCCCACCAACCCACCAGCAGTGTACAACACAAGGAGACCAAGCATTTTCAGAGTTTGATCTGCTAACCGAAAATCAACTTTGCAACAGCAGACTCGCGCCGTTGATCACGATCCAGCTAAGTAGATGAAGATCTGGACAGTGCTACTGGAGCGAATTTGCTAGCGTGAGACAGTGCTACCCTTCTGTGTTTCGGGGTAATTTCGTTCCCAGAACGAGACTAGTTTCGGGGAGGGTCTGGGAACGAGGCTAGTGTTGCTTCAGAGTGGTGTTCGCATACTCAAGTATAATAGTTTGCGTCGCCTCCTGCGTGCTCGGAGTGGAGGGTCTGTGGACGTCCCCTGAAACGCAGAAGGGTAGCATCAGGAGCGCATAATGAGGAAGCGAGCGGAAGGAAGGGAGGAGCGTGAAACGACCACGCAAAAGATTAAAAATTGAAAAATTTCCCACGGTAGTCCCGTTACTATTTTTAGCTCGTACGTGTATCGTTGTTTATCTGTGATGCCATTGCATTGACTACAGCGACGGGCCGAATCTCGATGGGAGAGAGAGAAGATAGTGTCTGTAAGTGTCGCGGGATGTTTCCCAGCAGTCATGAACTCCAGAAAAGCACAAGGGGCGGTTCTTTCCACTAGTCGAGACGCCCGCTTGACTGTGTGGAGCGGCTCGTTCGACTGCATCGTCATACAGCACTTTGTCGAGGTCTGTCACTACTAGTATGTCATTCCCCTGCCTCGCTACCATTGGAGTCTTGATACTGGCCTTTTCTCTGTCTTCTAGTAGTCGTCATCCTTGTGTCTGCGTACACGTGCGAGCTAAAAACACTGGCGGATCCAGGGGTACTTCGTTGAGTTCGGTCGAACTACCCAGAATTATACCCACAAAACAGTGGCGGATGAACCCCCTTTTTGACCCTTGTTAACATAAACTACTTGTATTATTGTAGCTGTGGTTGGTAATACCTTGACCGTTCGCGAGCTGAAAGCCTGAAGGCGGGCAGACATAGTCTTGAGCTAGCTAGGTTTACGCTGCTACACAATTTTAATTTCACATCAATTATTTTTGTTTCTGTATAATAATATTATACGTATAATTAGAAAATAAACCAATAACGCAGTGTTCAATCGACTGTCCACGTGCGTGGTTGTAATCCGTCGACGATGAAAAGAAGGAAGCTAACAGCCCCACACATCGATACTTACTGGTTACTCAGTCAATATATCTTCTTGTCCAGAATGCGCAGAGATGCTACGAGAGCGCTACCTGATCGCTAAAAAGAACACGTAAAAAAAACTTTCCGCGCTTCGCGCGGACTGCACTGATCGCCGCTTCGCGGCTCTGCACACCTCCTTCGCGGCTCTGCGCACCGCCTTCGGCGGTGCGCTGTGTATGTGCCAACGAACCCCCCTTTCAAAATTTCTACATGTAGATCCGCCACTGAAAAATAGTAACGGGACTACCGTGGGGAAGTTTTCAATTTTTTTTATCTTTTGCGTGGTCGTTTCACGCTCCTCCCTTCCGCTCGCTTCCTCATTATGCGCTCCTGGTAGCATACTTCATACTTTATCTTGACATTAGCCTCGTTCCCAGGCCGCGTGGGAGGAGAGAAGACGTCCTCTCTCCTCCCACGCGGCCTGGGAACGAGGCTATCTTGACATGCAATAGCCCCGTTCGGGCAAGTGGAAAACGCGGATACGGTCGGACGCGGACACGGACGCGGACGCGGAGTCGCGGCGAACCAAAACTCATTTTTCAGCCCAAAACTCATTTTTCAGCCCTTTGCAGTATAGGACAGAAGCTAAACATGGTTATTCATTCGCTAAAGTTGCTTGCTTAGCCTATTGAACGTCTTTCCTCGAGTCAGCAAAGGTCAAAGGCCACGTGCATATTTAATAAGCTTCAACAATGCCAAAGTTCGAGCTTCGATCAGCCATCGTCATAGATGGTATAGGAATATTATTTCTGCTTCCTATGCTTTGGCAAAATGCCTGAGTTTGGTTTCTGCAATAAATATATGCTCTTCTAGTCTTTTCGTTGAAGCTCTTTTTTTTTCCTTTTTTTCCTTTTTTTTAAATGAAAGTTTATGCATGATGCAATGGATACATAATGGCAATAATTATAATAGCTAATACGTACCCGGTATGTACCCACGATTAGTAATAACATAACAATAAGTTAAACTACATAAAAAGAGGTGCTGACTCGAGGAAAGACATGAAAGGCGGTTCAATAGGCTATATAAGCAAGCAACTTTAGCGAATGAATAACCTTCTGTCCTACACTGCAAAGGGCTGAAAAATGAGTTTTGGTTCGTGTCCGTGTCCGTGTCCGCGTCCGCGTCCGTGTCCGCGTCCGACCGTATCCGCGTTTTCCCTCGTTCCCAGGCAAGGAAATAAAATAATTCCTCGCTATATCGACCACGCTATATCGAAGAGCACAACCATTGATATTGAAATTCACTGAAGCGAATTCAAATTTGGTTGCAGGCTCAACTCCGAAGATAGTCTCGCGGGCCTGCGAGACTACTCCGAAGATGCTTGGTCTCCTTCTGTTGTACAGTGCAGGTGGGTTGGTGGGGTTGCTGTTTGCAGTGTTCCTGGTGCTCACCGTCTACATCTACTACATTCACTGGAAGTACTCGCACATCCCCTCACCAAAGTTGCCCAGGTATATAGCTTTGTGATTTGTAGCTATAACTGCCCGTGGCCAAGGGGTACAAACCGTAATCTCTTTGTTGCCTTAACTTCCAATTAATAACCGCATGTGTACAACCATAGGTAGAGTCGCTCCATTATCTATGTTACAACGAATAGCTACAAGGCTAGTAGATTTGGCCCAATAAATATGTTCAGAACTTCTCTAAATATCTGACCATTTATTGTGGGGCCATTCCCCCAGAACTGAGGAGCTGGCTATATCGCCTGCTGCTGCAGAGTGCAGAGGTCAATGTACCCTTCAGGCCCTGTGGAGACCAAATCCCCTTTGTAGAAGGAAGTTGCAAGCTTTGGTGCCTGCATAGAACCTGAATCAGAAGGAAGTTGTTCCTGAAACACTCAGGCAACCTGTACTGCATGATTGTATACCAGATGGTTTCCACGGGGCTCTACACGAAACTGCCTGCATTTACATAGTCAGAGGGGTAGGAAGGTAGTAAAAAGTGGGGGGGGGGGGGGGGGGGGGGCAAAGAATCCCGGAGGCGAAGCCTCCATGCACGTTCCGTAGGGATGTGCCCTGGTAGGGGGGTCTGCCCCCACAGAAAAGTTTGCAAAATTTGGTGCTCTGAGAGCAATGCTGGGGCGATTTTGAGACCAAACAACTAGAATCTGAAGTCTACCAATAGTCTATACTGTGTGACACTTCAAAATTTGACCATGTGCTTGGTGAGTTTCAAAATTACTTTACTAAATTCCTGTAAATAGATAATTTTTCTCCAGGAAAAGTGGGGGTGCAATGCACCCCCAGGGGAAAAAGTGGGGGTGCACTTGCACCCCTTGCACCCCCTGCTCCTACCCCTCTGATAGTGGTATTGCTGAAAGTGATTAGTACAACATCAGTAAGACAGTCATTCTGCTGCTCACTGTTTTCTTATAGCTTCTACCTGGGACACATCCCGAATATCTTGAGGGCATGTAAAGCAAGTGGAAACGATGAGCTCCCCCTGTCAGATATAATTCACTTGTGGTAAGTATCCATCTTGCATGGCAGTAGTATACGTTTAGCCACTCCAAATGCTAGACTTCAGTTTTCCATCCTCCGCCCTCCCCACCGGGGGAAGACTACACAATTTGGACCCTTGCACTCATTATTTGCCCACGTTTCAACTATGCGATCCAAAAATAGTTAAGAGACAGTGTATGGATTTTGTAACAGAAATGCACAGGGCTGGACAGTAACCATGTAATTTTGTTTTGCTGGGTGACTTTGATTGGGATTCTTGTCACGTACTCCACATTGTGGGGATACCATTGAAGCCTTGTATGGGGGTGCAGACATATTAAGTTGCGATAATTAGATTGGATAATGGTAAAGCTATGTTCTGGCACACACCTAGTAACAAAACTTGGTACTTGTTACTAAGACAGCAACACAGAGCCCATTATGCAATAACCCAGAATAACAATAAGTCTGTCCTTGTTCCCAGTCTGGTTGCAGTCTGGGTATGGAAATAACGAAAGACCACATGTATACCGTATTTCCGCGATCAAACGCCGCGGCTACTATTTATTTCATCACGCGATTTACTGCGGCTACTATTCGAGGGCGGCCACTAATCAAAGGCGGCGTTTATTAAACTCGAAGTGAGGAATTGGATTGGAGCACCGTGTATGCACAAAGAAGTTTTGTTTCAGCTAGCCCTGGGCCGTGTGGTATTGTCATAATCATCCCTACAAAACGGTAGGAAACGCCAAAGCCATTACTGTCATGAAAGATTTCGCCTGTCATACGTCGCTCGCCCCGCTTGCCTCGACCACAGAAAACGCCAAAAGCGTAGACAGCTCTTGGGGAATATGACCAACAATCAGTTCTCCTCTCTTCATGCTCACAGCGAAATAGTCACGGTCCTCGAGGGCTAGACAAAGTGCTTCGATCGATTGCCGACACTAGCCGTGGCTACTAAACTTTATTTTATTCAGCCCTTCGGGAGATGCGGCTATTATCCGAGGGCGGCCACTAATCGAGTGCGGCGTTTGATCGCGGAAATACGGTATGCATGTAAGCTGCAAGACTGAGTTGAGTGATATTGCTCTAAGACTAGATATAGTGAAGGGATTGCTGCTTTGATGAATTTCAAGGTCTAGGGGTGTAATATGTTTGCATGGTGCATGGCAACTCTATGCAACATGACATTGTGTAATCATTTTGTGTGGTGAGAACTCACTGACAATGCACAAACTACTCCTCAGGCAAACACCTTGCCATCTGGATTCCAAAGTAGCATAGCTATGTCGCTGTATCGCTACTTCCGACCTGTACAAGTACTGCCACCCCACAAAGGACCGCGCATAGCGCACATAGCACATCATCGCGTACAGTCGAGAGGACCATAATTACCATGATCTTGAGCGAACAACAGGCATTGATCTCCAAATATGCTTCACTTCATGGCAATTCACAAGCACGTCCGCCGATGGTAGCCTCTTACCTTCAATTCCACACTGAAGTGCACGCTGAGTTCTCCCAGTAGTACACATGCATGTGAAGTAGTAGGGGCTGTGGTCATAGGTCGTGACCCTTCAAATGTTGTCGTGAAATTAAAATTTGTCAGAACACATTTCTCGAAAATTTGTACAGTACCCGCGAAAGGTTCCCGCTATATGGTATGTCAATCCATGCACTACGGGAAGAGTGCACACACTCGTTGATTGTAATGTGCAATTTATATCATACAGGTATCGAGAGGTTGGAAGTCCTGTCTTTGCTGTCTTTCTCTTCTGGAGAGTGATGGTTATTACCCTGGACCCAGATGACATCAAGGTATAAAGCTTGTAACTTTACCCAGCAAAAGTCAGATACTACAAAGTTGTGTACGCATTAACTAACTTGTTTCCATTCACTCTGATTTCTTGTGATCATGTAATTGCATAGGATGTCACAACACAGCCGAAGAACAACAAGCCTGAAGCCTTTCTGTGGTTCGTTAGAAACTTATTTGGAGAAAGGTATCTCAGTTGGTTTAATTATACATGAATGCATCATTTTACTGCCTATTACTATTTTTATACACAGATTCCTGGGAGATGGTTTGTTTAGCATTGGACACTATGAGACTTGGCTGCCACGAAGAAAGATCTACGACTCTGCATTTAATAAAACGTAAACATTCAATTACTGCAGTATTAATATATATAATTATAAAATATTGGGGGAAATACTCCCTGTGCAGTTATCTGAAGAGCTTGGTGCCCTCATTCAATGAGTGTGCAGATAAATTCTTAGAAGGGCTGAGGCCACTGGCTGATGGTAAAACAACAGTGCCAATGAAGGCGCACTTGGCCGAGGTCACTTTGGATGTGATCAGCAAGGTGGGTTATGAGCTACAATAAATGAACTATCATGAGCTTTCAATTGATACACTGTATCACCAAATGATGCAATGATAGAGGTGATAACGCATCTTCAACTATGCTGATGATTTGCATGCGTCCTGCAGGTTGCCTTTGCGTCAGACTTCACACAGACGTGGGATGACAAGTCACTTGGCCTGAAGAGAGCTAAGGGGACTGGCAAACTGACATTTCTCCTTTCAAACACCTTCAAGGGATTGGAGCAGTCTTTTAGATCCGTCTTCCCCTCATTGTACCCAGTGAGAGGCATAAGTTATGAGAGAATCAATATGCTACTGGATACGTCACTAGTCTGTAGACACAAATACTTAATACGTACCTCACAAGCAGCAATCGTACGAAGAGCTGTGAAAACCACTAATGGCCACGGTGATGGGGGCTATCACATGATGGCCAGATGCTTTCATCTGTTCATGCAACCTGTACATGTCCTGCAGAGTATACATGCTGTGCTGGACCAGTGCATATAGACCATGTGGGACCGTCGTGCCCTGTAGACTGTGCCAGTCTCTGTGTTGTTCATACGTGTATACTTTTTGCGTCATAATTTGTGGCCTGAGGTAGTGCTATGCACACTGTTGTGCATTCTCGCAGGCTGGAGTATTTATACGATCCATGTCTGGTCAAATCATCTTGTAAACAGCCTATTCCAGATTTGGATGTACAGCTTCAACTGGCTACCATAGCAGTCATGATCTTGATTCCTCTGCAGTACCTGCATCCTCTTGAGGCAGAGGGGTACAGGGAGACCTTGAGGGCCATCAGAGCCATTGGCAGGGACTGCATCCAGAAGAGGATCAGGACCATTCAGAGTGGACAGCAGCCCCCCAATGACATTCTCTCACACATCCTGCAAGTTGTCAGTAAGTAGACCTGTGGGGTCAAAGTTCAATTGCGTTAACTTTATGCAGGTAGGTAATACCATATACGATGTCACACCACACAGTGCACAATACAACACAACTGAGTCTATTGTTATGAATTTGAACTCTTGGTACCACGATCCCACGCATCAATACGGGCAGTGAAGTTCAAGTTGTATAACACAATTCCATAATCTATCCATGTTGCGTAAAATTGAAAGACATGCCTTAACATGAGTATATGCAGTACAATTAGTAATCAGTTTTAATCACATGACTTGTGCGTCTAAGAACCGTCACCGATGGCTTCATTTGTTTCACGAAGGAAGTTTTATTCTGCTCTGCAGACACTGGTGAAGATGTTGATCTTGAGCTCCTAGTCGATGACTTCATCACCTTCTATGTTGGAGGTAAACAAACCCCTACACATAATATTTCGAATGTCAGTTGAACTAGACCTCTATATAATTAGCACTGTTGTAATGAGAGACTGTATAGCTACGTAGGATACAATTTGCTGTCTTATTTTCAGGCCAGGAAACATCCTGCAGCATGCTCTCCTTTGTAGTCGTGCTCTTGCATCTTCATCCAGACATCCTTGAAAGGTAAATCACTGACTTCCTGCTCCCAGTGGTGATGATACAGTATTCAGTTTTCTCTGTGTACAGGTTACAGTCAGAGGTTGATGAGGTGCTTGGAAACAAGGAAACTGTCAGTGCTGAAGATCTGGAGAAACTGCAGTACACTGAACAGGTACTAAACTATAGAAAATGTATGGATATTCAAAATTTTTGATGGGTGCACTGCTAGTGAGAGTACAGGAACCTGGCTGCTTGCAAGTTTCTGAACAGCTGAGAGGCCTGCTAGTGACCTCCCAGAATCAAGACATGCAGTGGTGTAGCTAGGATTTCAGTGTGGCCTGATTATAGTAAGCAAGTAGCTAGTGGGTTCAGCGGACATGCCCCCGGAATTTTTTTCAGTTTAGATGTTTCTGACTACAGCTAAGAAATAATCATTTGTGCAATTGAAGGTCAACGGAAACCATTTGACCCCACTGCTCAGGTCTTGATTGAGTAGTTTAGAAAGTACAGGAAGGGTGCTGTGCTAATGAAGGCACTTGCTCTAATGCTAGCTACCACATTGTTAGCCTCGTTCCCAAGCCTCCTCCCACGCGGCCTGGGAACGAGGCTACCACATTGTGTGAAACTACCGGTACCTCAGTAAGTTAATGATCAGCTAGCAGTCACTAATGAAGTCCACAGGTGTACTGTACAGAAAATTGATTAACTGTTACCAGGAGCTTATGAGCGGCAAAGCCGCGAAGAAGCGTGTTCCATCCAAATCCTGATTACTTACATACTTCCGTTTTGGAAGTGCGCAATGCGCATCATGCGGTCTGTCACCCACAAAGAAGGCGTCTCCAAACGGTGAGGGGTCCCGGGATCTTCACGTTTTTGTGGCAAATTGCTTTCACTGTCGCCCGTTCACTTGGCCATTTCACTGCAGCTAGGTCAAAGGCGCTCCGCTGAGTGAGTGTCAAATTTCTCACATCACTACCACAGAACACGTGGGTTTCAAATTATGTCGTCATTTTGACGCTAGATTGAAGAACAGGTTTCCAAGTTCGCTAGCTAATAATTTGGATTTGGACGGCACTCGGGCGTATGCGGTAGTTGCACGCTCCTTCGTGGCTTCGCCGCTCATAAGCTCCTGCTGTTACATGTACTAAGCGTTAATTACAGATTCTTAGTGGAATTACAGGCAGTAACATGCTTGATGGTTCAAGAACTTGTCCTCATTATATTATCTGTTGCTGCTTCAGGTCCTCCTCGAAACTCTCCGTATGTACCCACCATTTGATCGTGTTAGCAGGTGCCCTTGCCCAGGTGGAATTAAAGTTGGTGGCTACCACATCCCAGAGGGCACACTAATCACAGTAGGCTCTGTAGCTAGCTGCATGCATCTTTTGATCTTGTGTAGCATAACTATCCACATATGGACTCCCTATGCAATTTAGTTAGTCCCATACATGAATGTGAAGATGCAGGATATCTTTTCTTTTTTCAGATGTGCTCTGGCACAATGTGTCAAATGCCAGAACACTTTGCTGACCCTGACGTCTTCAATCCTGGCAGGTTTGATCCTACACACCAAAAGTGAGTCTTCTGTGAAATATTTGTTCTGCATTATGGCTGCCATCTGAAACTGAAAGGTCTTAGCTACATTAACTTAAGATGTAAACTGCATCCAATTCTGCAGGCCAAGTTCGTTTGTCTACTTTCCATTTGGACTTGGCCATCGGTCCTGCATTGGGAAACACTTTGCCATGGTAAGGGTGCTACTACAGTGCTAGTACTCATTCGTAGGTATGTACTACCTTAGTAGAATGATGGTCATTACTATTCGTATAATTAGCCTTGTATTGGGGGACAAACAATTAATGTCTATACTCTCTGGTACAATGAGATCACACTCAAGTACTATTAATTATTGGTGAGCACTCTGAATGATTGACTACAGGATATAATATCTTTCTCTATACAGATGGAGGCTAAGGTGCTGTTATCTAAGCTGGTTCAGAACTTCACCATCTCCCTTCCTGACGACTACAAACTGGTGGCAATTGCAAGAACCTTTACACAACCCAAGGATAACGTTCCATGCACTCTTGAATTTCGCAAGCAATGAAGCACAATGAATTAATCTGCAATCAACTGAAAAATTAATTTAGCTGTATAATGGGAATTCACCACTGAATGAGATTGTATTTTAGACTCACTACTGAAAGTTTGGCCTACTAGCATTCACTGCATTGTTATTCACCACATATTTGCTTTACGTTTTGTAGTATTGTTCAGCGAGCCCAACTATTCCCTCAAGAATTTCTCTCCAAGCTGTCACAGCTTCCTGTGCTCAGTGTACAGTTGAGAATGGTTAGGTGCCGACTCAACAATAATTAGCTAGGGATGGTGCATGTATGCAATTAGCTGAGTCAACTACTTCAAATACATTGGCATCTCATTCCACTACACACTATAACACAGGCTTATACTATATCCCTTCTTAGTTCCGGTCCTTCACAATTGCATGCAGTCTTCCATTGTAGCTATATAGGTACATGTAGCTGCTCTATACTCTTCCATTAAAGTTAATCACATAATGTGCATGCATGCACTAATATGCACATGATGGGCCAAATTGTAGCTAGCTAATTCGCATTAATGTAGCTATGCTGGCCAATAAATAGATATAGTAAGGAGAATATTAAGCTCTTCTTGCACACTCTCCTTTAACGTCCATTAACAATTTCCTCGCGTCTGACAGAGGTGGATATTTCCTCCTCCACTTCACTAACATTTATTACACACATGGGCTAATATTGGTACCGTTGGCTGTCTTATCTCCTAGCTTCAGTATCCTTCCCTGTAGGTGTAACCATAACCGCTCCGTAAACCTCATCCACCTCGATCTGCACATTCATATATACCTGTGTCTTGAGGGGGTGTGGCACCATGCTTACTTCCGCGAGGTGGAGGGGGAGGGGCTATCATTAAACACGGGAATTTCCCATGCGGACTCAGCAACCCGAAAACATGGAAAGAGAACTGACGAAGGCAGGCCTTGAAACAGGAGATGAGGGTTTCAGATGTCAAGGTGAAGGTTGCTCCTTTGAAATAGTGCTTCACTGTACTTCTACAGAAGAAGTTGTGACAAAGACCATCACATTAGCAACCTACCCAAAGATTGCTCACGAGCTGAAACAAAAGATTGAGGATGATTTCAATGTTCCCATTTGTGCACAGACTTTGCAGTATGAATCAACTGTTCTTTTCGATTCTGATGACTTCAAATCCAACCATCTTCGTAGTGGTGACACCATCCATCTGACATACAGATCTAAAGCAGATTGTTCCGAAGTCCTAAGCGTTGTCACGTGGTTGAAGTCCCTACTTGGCCTGTTCCAAGTCCACCTGCCCTCTCTCTCAGACGAAGTCCCAAGTGATGGAGAAAATGCACTTCAAACTGCCATCCAAGAAGGGTTCATGCAAGAGCTGAGAGACAAGGTCTTCTCACCGTGGGACTCTGAAGTCAAGCAGATGAATAAAGATTACTTTATCAGTGTCGGTGGTTTGGACACTCTTGTCAGGCTGTACTCGCTGTTGCTAACCCAAGATTGGCACATGTGTCCCGAGAACGTGAAACACTTGGTGCTGACATGTCCGGTTGCTTTATACTACATTGCTGCCACATACAAATTTCGCAGGGTGTTGATCAAATATGGCTGCATTGAGCTGCTGATGGATTCACTGTTGTTACTAAAGCTGAAACGAGGGGAAAGAGTCACAGTTGTGGGAGGCGCTCAGAGAGATAGTTTGATTCTGCAAGAGCTGATGGCATCAGCAATGGGCACTTTGTGCAAGTGAGTCTCCAGATGTGGGTTGCATATAGCCTCGTTCCTAAGCCTTCTCATCCCAGCATTATTTTGTCGCTTGCAATATTAGAACTGCAATGCTGGGGTGAGTATGCCTGGGAACAAGGCTACTGTGTATCACACTAAACCAATTGGCATGGTTACGTAAGATCAAGCAAGTACCTTAAGCTTTCATGTAGATATTTAAGATAAGCATGGAAGTAGCCTCATTCCCAGGCCCGAGACGGCCTCTGCTTGGGCCTGGGAACGAGGCTAGCATGGAAGTGACAAGGCAAAATCTGTTCATCATACAATCAAACACAGCTGTGTAACATATAGCATACATTATGTGAAATGTAAAAATTGATGAGGTCTGGATTGCAAGTATGTCCACCCAGAAATGTGTATGGTGGACAGCTTCCTTGCCCCCCCCCCCCCCCCCCCCCCCCCCCCCCCAATACTTATGCTTGGACTAGTACATTAGAATGGGCTAATCAGTGGGAAAGCTAATGTCTGCTCGAGCTCTCCCAACAGCTTCAGAGCACCTAGTAACTGCTTCAATTCATCACACAGCATGTGTGAAATTCCCGAGGCTCACATGAAGATTGCCTCTCGGCCTGATGTCCTGCAGCAGTTCATAAGCATCGCCCATTCTCCATCCTACTCCTATTGGTGGGCACAGCTTGTGGTGAGTGCCTTCATCTGCTTTGCTCACAACACCGAGGTGCATCAGCAGTTGACTTCAGAAGAGGTGGTGGAGGGGGTGATTGACACGTGTGAGGTGTGGAGGAACAGGGGGACTGAGGCACTGGATGTGTTACTGCTGGAGTAAGTGTGTGTGTGCGTGTGTGTGTGGCAGGGTATATGTGCACATGCGCCATGCATGCCTTCAGCTAGGTCCTTTTCAAACAGTTGGAGGTCCTGTACATACACTGTACTAGTAGTCATTGTCAGGT
>OZ007505.1:18730659-19016449 GCA_963931865.1 Axinella damicornis | reverse complement strand
CTTGCACTGTTACTGTTTTCTTATAGCTTCTACCTGGGACATATCCCGGATATCTTGAAGGCACGCAAGGACAGTGGAAATGATGAGCTCCCCCTGCCAGATATATTTCACTGGTGGTGAGTAGGCATTTTGTGTACACCAGCTGCCATAAATAAACATGCATGGAGCAAACACACATTCAAATGTAGCATGTAGCTAACGGCCAGTGATAGTGATGCATAATGCAGTACATTTCTCTCACAACAAAAGCCAACAATGAAAGACTGTAAGGAATTGATTGCTTCATTAGGAAGGCTGGTTTCGGGGATGTAGAATTTCCTACATCATGCACATTTTGTATACTGCAAATATCACTCCAAAACTAAAATTCTGCCAGTTAATACTCACTTCGCCATATACCATCGTATTCGCATGTCATGGTGCTATCTAAAGAAAGAAGGGTTTGGTGGAACTGCTTGAGTATAATAAATATGTAGATACAATGTAGTTTGGCGTGGTATTGGTACAGAAACACGTTCGATCTCCTTGCATGGAGAGAGAGTGAGTGACACCAAATGCAATGTGTTGAATGTCATGGTGCTATCTGAAGAAAGAAGGACTTACCGCTCTGCATAATAATGTGTTAAATGCTCTCTCTCCAGAGAGTGTGTTTCTGTGCATCACATACAGTCACAGCATAAGAATACACAGTAGTACACACTTATTCTCCCACAGTTGAACTCAAACGTTCCTGACAGTACAACAGACTTGTTCCACCTGAATATTATTCACATAGGTATCAAGAGCTTGGACATCCTACCTTCGCTATCTTTATTGTCTGGAGAGTGATCATTATTACAGTGGACCCACAGGACATCAAGGTATAATTACATGGAGCTTGAATTCACTCAGCAAATATCAGACTCTCTGCAAACTGTAAAGTTGTCAAACCAGCTTTGCTAGTTGCAGGCAAGGGTGGCGGAACAAGGGAGGCTAGGGGTGCTATAGCCCCCCCCCCCCCCCCCCCCCCCCCCCCCCCCCCCCCCCCCCCGATATTAATACACTGAAAGCACCGTAATTACTACTCTAGGCATTCCTTTAGTCACACAAGGAGCCTAACCTAGGGATATCCACAGCCACGGGACAGTGACGAAGCTGATTAGTCCTCTGTCGATCTGCTTCACATGCAATTCAGTGATGTCTGGTTAAGGCATTCAGCCACGTGGCAGACAGCCCCCCCCCCCCCCCCCCCCCCCCCCCCCCCCTGCCCCTCCAGCCCTTCACCAGAATGGCGCGCCCGTATAGTAGCTAGCTCGACGTCTCTCTAGTCTCTACAGCATCGATCCTCAGAACTCGCAGTGCAAAGCATGAAGTTGCCACGAGAGCCCATCCTTATAACTGAAAAACAGCATGCAATCGTGTCCCTGCCTCGCCCCCCCCCCCCCCCCCCCCCAATCTCATACTGCTTCCGCTGCCACTGGTTGCAGGCACATCTTGTTGTCACCGGCTAACTTCACCATGTATAAATTGCCTCTTGAGGTGATTGTATTCATTGCATATACAGGATGTAACAACACAGCCACAGAACAACAAGCCTGATTTCACTAGAAACCTGTTTGGAGAAAGGTACGTATCTCACTTGGTTAAAATTGTATGTATATGACAACTGACATGTCTATTATGTCACCTTTTGTACACAGATTCCTTGGAAAGAGTTTGTTTAGCATTTCTGACTATGACACTTGGAAGCCAAGGAGAAAAGTCTATGACCCTGCATTTAACAAAAGGTGATTATTTGCCATTGCATTGAGTATATAATCATGATGCCTGTGACATTCCTCCCTGTACAGTTATCTGAAGAGCTTGGTGCCCTCATTCAATGAGTGTGCAGATAAATTCATAGAAAGGCTGAGGCCACTGGCTGATGGTAAAACAACAGTGCCAATGAAGGAGCACTTGGCCGAGGTCACTCTGGATGTGATCAGCAAGGTGGGCTGCATGCAATAAACTACCATATTCTGTACTACCATCGTATCAAATTTACCAGTATTAATGCAATGGTACGTATAGTAGTGATGCTGCATTGTCCTGCAGGTTGCCTTTGCATCAGACTTCACACAGACATGGGATGACAAGTCACTGGGCCTGAAGAGAGCTAAAGGAACTGGCAAACTGACATTTCTCGTTGCCAACGTCTTCCAGGGATTGGAACAGATTTTTCGATCCGCCATCCCGTCATTGTACCCAGTGAGTCATCAGCAAAATCTTCACTTTTGGATACCATAGAAAGCTGATGGTTTGATTAATGGGGTTACATATGAATGTGAACTTGATTACCGGATATATATACAGCCATTCATTTTTACAAAACGTTTGGGGGTGGAAGCCCCGGAGGGTAACCACTTTCTGCATTAATGAATAGTTATCCAAGCTTGGAGTTACTTGGCATTCACTATGCACATGTAAATCGGTTAAATGCAGTGTGCTATTCTTACCCAACTTCACTGGGGATCCAATACAATCAGCCAAGTCAAGACACTTGTGATTGAAGCCAAGCCAATTAAGCTAAGCCACAGGGCATCCAATCCCAACAGAAGCCAAGCCAAGCCTAGTCATGCCACCGTATCTCCTGTTGCTCCCACACATTGAGTTTTCAAGCTGACCAGTACATAAGCATTACTGACCTGCTTCACCATCACAGTCTGACTACATCACATTAATATCATCCAGATTTGGATGTACAGCTTCAACTGGCTACCACAGCAGTCGTGATCTTGATTCCTCTGCAGTACCTGCATCCTCTTGAGGCAGAGGGGTACAGGGAGACAGTGAGGGCCATCAGAGCCATTGGCAGGGAATGCATCCAGAAGAGGATCAGGACCATTAAGAGTGGAGAGCAGCCCCCACACGACATCCTCTCACACATCCTGCAAGTTGTCAGTAAGTATAACTATACAAGTAATAAAAAACATTTAAAATGTAACAGGATGTAGGGATACCAGAACCGCAAAAAGTAAGGAAACAAGGTAGGGATGATCACACAAAACAGTGAAGTATACAACCCCCTACAGAGATCTTTTCCATAATACGTGTATAATGAAAAAAGATATGTAGGGGGATTGTATACTTCACTGTTTTGTGTGATCATCCCTACCTTGTTTCCTTACTTTTTGCGGTTCTGGTATCCCTACATCCTGTTACATTTTAAATGTTTTTTATTACTTGTTTATGTCATTTTTTTTAGCAGCAGGCGCATGCATACTGGACTCTGGCATTTACACTGCCAGCAATGGCTGAAGAATCAGACCCAAGCATCTCAAAAGCCAACCCTAAGTTCTGGATGGATACTAAGCCAGTGCTCCCTGAGCTGAAGTAGTGTAGGTAAAATAGCTATACCAGATAGTAGTAGTGACACATTGTTGAGTCTTTAGATAGGCATTCACCCCTCTCACAGAACAGTCTAGTAACATATATAGCACAGAGAATTTACCTCAGTCTAGTTACGGTAACACAACAGCGCAAGGCACTTCTAATTCAGCGATCTTGAATAATAATTACGTATCGTTGCTAAGTGATCGTGTAAGTGCGCATGCGTACAAACATGAAAATGGAAGCCATAGTTATTGAGTGGGCAGCTGTAGCCGCCTGGTGAAGACTTGGAGGTTGCCAAAAAGCGATGGGCTGGTGCACTGCTCGGTGTAAAATGCTGCTGTTTCGTGCAAAAACCATCATGAGGGATTGAGGCGACGTTGAGCTAGCCCGTCTGAAAGAAGAAAGAAGAAAGAAAGAAAGAAAGAAAGAAAGAAGAAAGAAAAACAATTTGCCCGTTTTGCGAGTACCTGGTGCGGTACTTTCGCGACGGTTTTTCGCGACGCGAGGAGTCTTGTTGGTCATGAAAACACTCGAAGATGAACGGTATGTGGTTATAAAGGCTTATAAGTGTACCGTTTCTGAGATTTGGAGAGATTCTTTTGTATTAGCATATATTGCGTGTACGTCGTATCCCTACATACAGAGTCTACCGACTCTGTGATATATAGCTAGCTAATTATAAGTTTCATGAAAATATGAGTTATATATGATTGTGCAGCATCTCATCAATGCTGCTAGCATTTAAGATTGCATCAAAGCAAACCGCCTAATCAAATTGTATGCATTGTTTGATGCCGCTCATCGGTGCTTCTCTGAAGCAGTTTTCGGTGAGTCTTATTGGGGAAGCCTCAGACTATTCTGCTGCAGATTTGTGCTGTCACAGCTGCCTCAGGCACTGAGGGGAGTCACAGAATGGTTGACCACACCTCACTCTCTTTGATCAACAGTGGATTTTGCTGATTTTCAGTGTGGACGCCTCTAACTACTCTCTGGGAGCTATAGTATGAATGGTTTTTGGAATTAAACAAGTCAGTGTTGAGTCTACAGTCCAGTGAACAGGTATTACTGGAATGTGCAGGTCTTGAGCAGCACAATGGCGCAAGTCCAGCTAGTATTCATATGTTGCGAGACACACCTGCTCTTCTCAATTTCTTCTAGCCTACCGAGCATTTTGGTGACAGTACTAGTAGTGTGTACACAGTAATGGGGTGAAAACTTATGATGTTGCTAGACTGACTGTCATGGATGACTTGTTATGAAGATGTTGCATTTTGCTCTGCAGGCACTGATGACGATGTTGATCTTGAGATCCTAGTTGATGACTTCATCACCTTTTATGTTGCAGGTTAGCAAAACCTTGCATGAAATAGATTTTGAATGGCAGTTGAACTAGTGCACGTATAATAATTGTGCTTGTGCATGTAGTTCTCACTACATTTATGAGTAGGGGCTTTGTTTGTTGTTGTAATTGTTTTCAGGCCAAGAAACAGCCAGCAACCTCCTCTCTTTTGCGGTTGTGCTTTTACATCTTAATCCACACATCAGTGAAAGGTGAATCACTGGCTTCCTGCTCCCAGTGGTGATGATACACAGTGACAGTATTCAGTTTCCCTGTGTACAGGTTACAGTCAGAGGTTGATGAGGTGCTTGGAAACAAGGAAAGTGTCAGTGCTGAAGATCTGGTGAATCTACAGTACACTGAACAGGTATACATAATACTGTTTCATTACGCAAGACAATCTGCTACTGTCATCATAGCTTGCTGCTGAATTTTCAGATTCTCCTTGAAACTCTCCGTATGTACCCACCAGTCTTTGGTATTGCCAGATGTCCTTGCCCAGGTGGAATTAGAGTTGGCGGTTACCACATCCCAGAGGGCACTCAAATCACAGTAGGCACTCTAGTTTATCTGCACAGTACCTGCAGAAGACCACTGGGGATACACATAAAGTCTCATGATTCTTTTTCAGATGGCTACTGCAACAATGTGTCGAATGCCAGAACATTTTGCTGACCCTGACGTCTTCAATCCAGACAGATTTGACTCAACAAACAAAAGGTGAGTCATCTGTGACACATTTGTTCTGCATGAAAAATAGTTCACAAATGTAAACTAGATCTCATTCCAATTCTGCAGGCCCAGTTCATTTATCTACTTTCCGTTTGGACTTGGCCATCGGTCCTGCATCGGGAAACACTTTGCCATGGTAAGTGATTTCTCATTACACTATTACACTTTGCATGCCAAATAATTAATGACATCATCAATTGATTGGGAATTATAGTATCTTGTTTAAAGGGCGAATGATCATTGAACAGCCTTTTGCTGTACGTCTCCTCTTGACCCATGAAACTGGAATACCAAAATTAAAAGGTCCATTCACACTGATCACTATTACTGTCTACTAATAATTGGTGTCAATTGTGATTGACTGCAGTATATCTTGCTCTATACAGATGGAGGCTAAGGTGGTGTTGGCTAAGCTAGTTCAGAACTTCACTGTCTCCCTTCCTGACAACTACAAGCTGGTTGCAGCTGCCAGGTCCATTACACAGCCCAAGAATAAGGTTCCATGCACTCTCGAAGTTCGCGAACAATGAGATGTGAACAATATTGTGGCAATCAAAATAAATTAGGAAGTACTTTTATTATTGAAGTGACTAATCATTTATTGTGCAGTCAATTGAACTATCATTTTGGTTTCAGCTTAGGTTACGGAATCTCCACGCGGTGGGCGTGGCCAGACAATTTGTTCAACCCCATTTTTCTCCCACAAAATGAAGCTAGTGAAATCAAACTTACTCGACACAAAGCAGGGAGGGTAGTCAACATGCAGACTAATCATCATCACAGTAGCTCACACTGTAGCTGTTGTACACTGGTTAAATCAATTCCAGCAAATTATTCGCCAAAAATCTCCAATGCAAAGACCACAAGCAACTCGATTCTACTGTTGAGAGACACGCCATAGGAAGCTCTAGGGCGGGACGTCGTTTTGCGTCTAGGTTGAGTAGTCCTCGAAAGAATGACCCTTGAGTGCGAATAACCGCCATCTTGTCCGGCCCTTTCTATACTGTTTGTTCCTATTTCAATATGGTCTTCCAAGTCCAGGTCGGATCACACAGCTTTATTTTTGGCAACAAAAAAACTATGAAATAGAGCTTAATATACAGTGCGCGTATCCGCGTGCAGGGATCCCGTAACCTTAAACTACTTTTGTGACTGATGACAGATCTGTACTTATCATTAAAATGATGGTTTAAGGTTCCCTCTCATAGGTTACGTGGCCATGACAATACGTGATTGGAAACATCCTCACCCTGTGATCAATTAACAAACTCAGTTTTGGGGATGTCCTTTAATTCCTACTTGCCAGGGTATCGCAAGCTGGAGAACTGATAAAAATTCTTTATAATAGAATAGCTAGAAGCTAATAGAAACCTGAGCAGATACCGACTTGGGGTTATGGAATCATGGGGAAATTAGCCTCAGCTCACACTTCCCAGGGATAATCTCCACGTTGATGTGGTAGATTGTGCATGTGCATAGCTCAGAGGTCAAAATAACAATAACATGCGATCATCGGTCAATTTCCGAACATTTAGCTAAAATGACCACACACTAATGCACTTGTTCAGTAGGCGTGACCAATCAACATTCATGAAATACAATTACCTAAGTGCATGACCCACATGGTTCGAATCAGCCAATTTAATTTCTTTTCTCTCTCTGTCTTCATGCATGATCGAGTTCTGGTCAACCAAATTCCCAATACCGTAGTGTCCCACTAATAGAGCGACCCTGTTCTACTGCACTCATGATCAGGGGGAGCACAGATGGGGATCTATGGTGGAACATGTGGTGCAGACAGACGGACAGACACAAACTGATCACTTAACCCCTGCTGCGCGCATGCACCCACTTCCTCAGTTTTAAGAGCTATAGGAGCCTCATCTATGCACTCTTCAGTACCTTCTCCCCTCCCCTCTCCTCCCACACACCACTCACTCTCTGTTCATACATCCAAAGAGGTCATCTCCACAGTATCTGCCAATTCTGTTCCTTGATCCATCTTCTTGTTCTAAAGAGTAATAAGAAGCAGCACTGTAAGCGCTAGCACAGGATCCTCAGACACCAAATCAAATTTCAGCCGTGCCTACAGAAACAGGTTGTCTATTTTCGGACACCATCAAGTGGAGAATTCTTTGTCTGTAAGATAACTGATTGTACTTGGGTGAGTTTTTGCTTCACGAGGCAGTGAATAAGAAGCAAAATGAAGTGCGACTTCTATCTTTGGACTCTACTGGGCTGTATACACCATCTAGACCGAATCGTTGTACAACTAGGCTTGATGAAATACTGCTACACGGCCTGGAGAGTCGTAATGCAATCACACATGACAGCAGAAGTAAATTAGATCAGGCCGAGGTTATACATATCTATGGCGTGATTAAGCTAGGTTTTTTATCAGAAAATGGCCAAAAAAGTAAAGAGCACATATGGATTAACCACAACCACAGCAACGACTCGGCCTCATTCCCAGACGCCAAGCGTTTCAAACTTATTCCCAAGCAACATGGGGCCCAGTCTGGGTACCAACCCACTTCCCTACTGAACAGCTACCGGTAGTCAATTACAACGGCAGCAACAGGGTGGGAGCATGGGGCGGGGCTGGGGTGGGAGCATGCGGGTGGGGCTGGTGGTGGGGGGGAGGAGCATGGGGATGTGTCAGTGGGATTTGCATGGAGTGTGATGATTTACAAAATTAATAGCTAATTTATAGTTTTGCCAAATAAGCATAGAGTGACACAACATATATGACGTTACAGCTATACATAGCGATTGTTGAGAGAGCTACACCACGAATCCCTATAATACTGGTAGTTTATGGTCACTAAATGCGGGTGCATAGCAGGTTGTGTTCAATGTCCTGTGACACAGGAAGAAGAAGACTTGAAGGACACCGGACAGCCAACACACAGGAAGGGCAACAGTCACAACAGGCAGCCAACACACAGATTGTGTGGACAGCCACCACACATCAGGAAATGGTGAGTGAAAACTTTCTCATGCAACTTGCTACTGGAATTGCATGAGACATTAAGCTTCGAACCGTTGTGCTTATAGCTAAATGGAATTCAGACTGTAGGTTGTTACAAAGTTGATTCAGATTGCAGGCTCAACTCTGAAGATGCTTGGTCTCCTTGTATTGTACACTGCTGGTGGGTTGGTGGGGTTGCTGTTTGCAGCGTTCCTGGTGCTCACCGTCTACATCTACTACATTCACTGGAAGTACTCGCACATCCCCTCACCAAAGTTGCCCAGGTATGATAGTATGTAGGGTATACAGTGAAAAATTAGAGGACACATATGTAGAGAGGTTATCCTCTTCTTGGAGGTTTAAAATGTATACTGAGAACGTTAACTATAGGGAAACCAATAAATTGTCCTTCGTATAGAGGTCCATCCCTATATCTCGGAGGGTCCACTATCGGAGGTTTTACTGTAGTGTATGATTTATATACTATGTTAATTATACACTGAATTTTTACCAAACGTGGAATTGTACTATTCTTATAGCTTCTACCTCGGGCACATCCCAGATATCTTGAGGGCACGCAAGGACAGTGGAAATGATGAGCTCCCCCTGTCGGATATAATTCACTTGTGGTGAGTAGGCATCATTGTACAATGTACTTTAGTCCTAATCCAATGGTAAAACTTTGTTGCGAGAGTCATATATATAGCTACCAATATACATGACCTCGCCAGTGGCTTATACAACACAGATATTAACAATGGACATAATTATTCTTACACAGGTATCAAGAGGTTGGAAGTCCTGTCTTTGTTGTCTTTTTCTTCTGGAGAGTGACGGTTCTTACCCTGGACCCAGAGGACGTCCAGGTATGGAACTTGGTTTTTGTCCAGCAAAAGCCAGACACTCTAAACAGTTGTGCACTAACTAGCTTGATGCTACCCTTATCAGTTCTGTTTCTTGACATTCTTGTTCATTCATTATGTAGGATGTCACAACACAACCAAGGAACAATAAAAGCTTGACGTGGTTCTTTAACAACCTGGTTGGACAAAGGTATACCTCAGTTGGCTAAATTATAATATGAATGCATTCCTTAAACTACATGTCCATTATGTTGCACGTCCGTATACACAGATTCCTTGGAAATGGTTTGTTTTCCATTTCTGACTACGAGACTTGGAAGCCAAGAAGAAATATCTATGACCCTACATTTAAGAAAAGGTGACTATGCATGGGTTATTGCGCTCAAGCATGTTTTTTTTTTTAGACCTGAGGTAAGTTACCTATAATCACCACGAGGGTGAAGCCTGAAGTGATTATTGATGATTCCCTAAAGGTCTCTAAACAGCTAAGAGACCTGCTTGCAATTGAGTGCAATAACCGGCGGGATAGTTGAAATACAAATGCTTGATGAGGTGTCTAAATATTGAATTTTAGAGACCTCATTAAGTCCAAATGATCAAAGCACATTATGCATACCATACTCTAATTGCTATTACATTAGACTTGAGACCATAATATAGCTATGTCACATTCCTCTCTGTGCAGTTATCTGAAGAGCTTGGTGCCTTCATTCAATGAGTGTGCAGATAAATTCATAGAAGGGCTGAGGCCATTGGCTGATGGTAAAACAACAGTACCGATGATGGAGCACTTGGCCGAGGTCACTCTGGATGTCATCAGCAAGGTGGACTATACTAGCAAACTACCATACTCAACCTCTTAATAACTGATACACAATGCATCATAGCAGTTAGTGCATGACCATAATGGACATACCTTACGAGAAAATATTACAGTAGAGGTGATAATGCACCTTCATGATTTCTTGTGTCCTGCAGGTTGCCTTTGCAACAGACTTCTCACAGACATGGGATGATGACAAGTTACTGGGCCTGAAGAGAGCTAAGGGAACTGGCAAACTGACATTTCTCATTGCCAACAGCTTGAGAGGATTGGAACGGACTCTTCGATCCGCCATCCCTTCATTGTATCCTGTGAGAGACTTACATTATCTTCACTTTGGGGCTTGTATGGGTGGTGACAAGTCATTTGGATTAATTACTAGGCTTCATACAAAATCATATCAATGCAGACTTTCATTACAAGCCACACCGCTTTACTCAAAGATCAGAAAGGTTGGGATTGATCTGCAGAATTGAGGCCTGTGATTGAGGCTAGCCTGTGCAATGCTTTGATAAGTAACAGTGCCATTGATCAGTGGAGTTTCTTATATACACATGTATAATGGATGAGCTTAACAGGTAATTACACTGTATTCAGCAAGATAATAAGTGATGTGCTTTCACCAAGAATGCATGTCGGGTCAAGCATCTTGGTCACATACCCAACACACAAATGCACCTGATCCGTACTGGCTCCCAGCATGCCCACAATCACATCCGTGATTTTGAATAGTTACATCTCTTTTATCCTGCATGTATTGACAGTGGAACTTAATTTATTACTTTTGTGATCATTAAGAGCTGGAGCGAATAATATGAAAAAGCTGGAAAAATCAACCAAAACAGCAGCATTTGATTTTGGTAGCTTCCATGGATAGTGATTCATTGCGGTAAGTTTTGAATTAACTCTGTGATCATGTAGACATGGAGCCAATGTTATACAATACAGTGAGAAGAACCACCTTGGTGGACAGCTGTTTTTTTTATTGTTTATGGGGCTTACGAATGCCTTCTCTCAATTGCCAGTTTTAGGAAAGATGGATACCCGGTACACAATTTTTTTATATATCCACCTGTGCATATGTATGTGGGGCCCTGGAAATGTCTGTATAGATATAACTGGCTACCACAGCATCCGTGAACTTGATTTCCCTGCAGTACCTGCATCCTCTTGAGGCAGAGGGGTACAGGGAGACAGTGAGGGCCATCAGAGCCATTGGCAGGGACTGCATCCAGAAGAGGATCAGGACCATTAAGAGTGGAGAGCAGCCCCCACACGACATCCTCTCACACATCATGAAAGTTGTCAGTAAGTATTGATCTATAGGTACAGAATTTCACTAAAAAATACCTGTTTCATAATACCCATGTTAACATATTTTGAGTGAAACTTTCTTCATTATCTTGCAAGGTTCTAAGTAAGCAGAAGGGCGGGACATGGTGCAGCGTTAGCCTCGTTCCCAGGCCGCCTGGGAACAAGGCTAGGTGTAGTGTGTGGGTGGGTTCACCAAAAAGTGAAAACGGCATACCACATTTATAGAAATGCCTTGGTTGGCACTCAGTGGGCCTTTCCTTGCCTGACTTCCTTACAGAAATTGGATCATAAAGTCTTATGGCCTTGATAGGCCTCCATTTCATAAGAAACATCATTGATCATCATCGATGATTTACTTTGTTTGATAATCTGTAAAATGAGAAAGATGTTCCATTATGCTGTGCAGGCACTGGTGAAGATGTTGATCTTGAGCTCCTAGTCGACGACTTTGTCACCTTCTATATTGGAGGTGAGCCATACCTCAAATGTATTAGCGCTGATTTTGAATGCCAGTTGAACTAGACCTATAATTACAGCCGTTCTGAGAGACAGTATTTGGGTAGGGATATTAGTTGTTTGCTGCTGTCTTGTTTTCAGGTCAGGAAACAACAGCCAACCTGCTGTCCTTTGCAGTTGTGCTCTTGCATCTTAATCCAAACTTCTGTGAAAGGTGAGTGCTTCCTGCTCCCAGTGGTGATGATAGTGATGGTACTCAGTAACAGTTTTCCCTGTGTACAGGTTACAGTCAGAGGTTGATGAGGTGCTTGGAAACAAGGAAAGTGTCAGTGCTGAAGATCTAGAGAAACTGCAGTATACTGAACAGGTATGTATACTTAACTGCAACTGAATTTCATTAATTATGCTGCTAATCCATTATTCTTAGAAATAGAAGCAATAGCATTCAATAACAAATCCGTATGTTGCTTCCCTCGCTCACCTACTGACAAACTCTCACCTCCATTCACGTAAACACAGTACAATACACAACCGTTCTCTTATCAGATGTATACAATGCGCTTCAGAGGTCTTGCCTCTCTCACTGCATCTGCGTGGGTCCAGTGTTACACTAGCAAATTTACTCTGATGCACCAACAGCTTTGTACAATACTAAGGAGCACTGGGTCCAGCTATACTAGGTACTTCCATTTGCAGACAGAAACACAGACACATGCTTAAAATCTTCCTATCTAATTTCAGGTTCTCCTTGAAACTCTCCGTATGTACCCACCAGTCTTTGGCATTTCCAAGTGTCCTTGCCCAGGTGGAATTAAAGTCGGTGGCTACCACATCCCAGAGGGCACGCAAATCACAGTAGGTGCTCTACCTTAACCATTATACCTGCAAAGTTTATGTAGGCATATCATTGGGCATTCCCCGCCAATTAGTAAAGACGTAACGGCAGAAGATTCTCTTTCAGCTGTCCACTGCGACAATGTGTCGAATGGCAGAACACTTTGTTGATCCTGACGTCTTCAATCCAGACAGATTTGACACCACAAACAAAAGGTGAGTCTTCATCTGTAAAACTTAAAATCGTTCTCATGCATGCATAAACAATCAAATTCTGCAGGCCCAATTCCTTTGTCTACTTTCCCTTTGGACTCGGCCATCGGTCCTGCATTGGGAAACACTTTGCCCTGGTAAGTGATTTGTCATGCTATTGTATCATAAAATCATGACACTGTCAGTTCTTTGGTACGGTAGGTATGTAGTATCTTGTGTTACAGTAAAAGGTTGTTGAACTGCATACTTGTAGCCTTTAAAATTTGGGAGGGGGGGGGGGGAGGGGGTGGTAAAATGTAATGAGAAATATAGTAGATATTAAATCCCAAGGGTGTTTCTACACTCATGTTTGCATGATTGCATGCACTCAAGAGATTATTGGGTACGTTGCCCTCAAAATGATCGACGGCTGGATATCTTGCTCTATGCAGATGGAGGCTAAAGTGGTCTTGAGTAAACTGTTCCAGAGCTTTACTGTGTCTCTACCTGAGAACTACGAGCTGGTCGCAGCTTCCAGAACCACTACAAAACCCAAGGATAATGTTCCATGCACTCTTGAAGTTCGCAAACAATGAAATGTAAGCATTATGTCTAAATTTGTTCAGTTTTATGTGCATCAAATGCTTGATAAGAACTAGTTATGTCAGATTGTACTTCTTATTAACTCCACCCAACCAGGAAAGAATGCACGTACCATATAGCCTCATGCATTTCCAGCTGCAGTCTTTGAGGATCAAATAGAGTTTTTTCTGCAACCCAATTATAAGGGTGCATGGTCAAGTGAAAATGTTTCTTGATTAGAACTTTTTTTGATAGACTTCAATTCAATTATAACTATCAAAGGGGGGGGGGGGGGGGGGGAATCATTGAGCAATTACATAGCACAATGTTACAATTATAACTGCATACATGCATATTGACAGTAACAGTTTTACACAATCCAAATCATGCCATTCAACCATTAGAAATTCAGCAGCACTATTATAACAAGTCTGGACTGCTCTATGTCTTCCAGCAATAAGTTGTGATATTAGGCACCACACTGAATGGCTACAGCATGATTGACACTATCTGTTGTACAGACAGAAGCAGTTCCGTTGCAGTTGGACAGGAAAGCTTCACTGCCATCACATGTGTAGCTGAAACCACGGTACGCATTGATAGCAGTAGAGAAGCCAAAGCTGCATGGATGAGGTATATACAGTAACAAAGACAAGCCATCAGTATGACCCAACGTTACAGCTATGTAACCATCCAGAATCAAAGCAGGTTACCCTAGTGTCCCACCATGCCAATGACAACCATGCATGCAAGTTCTGTTTTTGTCTAATTCAGCCCAAGTAGCTGTATCTATCTATGACCACAGGATTAGTTCAATTGGCCCATACAGCTATCCATAGCTATACGTAGACAAAATTGTGAACATGGACTGCACTGTAATAGCCATCCAGCAGGTTACTCAGTGTCCCACCAACGACAACAATGCATGCAAGTTCTGCTTAATTCGGCCACGTATCTACTAGTCTGACGAGAGGATTAGAAAGAGATGTTAATGCTCATGTATCTATGTATAGCTATAGATAACCATCGTTGTGAACATGGACTACACTTCAATGTGTAAGTAGCTAGGTCAGGGTGATTCAAACATGTGGTGTACAATAACGCACGTTGTTGGATTTGCTCTTGCCGCTCCAACTGGGTTGCAGCCAAGCTCTCGGCAGACAACTTGTGCCTCATTGGTACCAACGTCAAGGTCGCAAGACAAACCAAACCTCGCAGTAGAGGTTGGACGAATGACAAGGAGACCCTTACAGCCAACTCGGCCTTGCACTAGATCCAAGAGTATTAGCTCTGTAAATAGAAAGCTCTATAGTTGACACACCAGATCAATGAGTCATGTGATCTTTAGACTATTGCATATCATTATGGTCACTTACCAGGAGCAACACCACCACACTCAACTGCAAATGCAAAGTCAGCGTTGTCTGTCTGACAAGTGGTGCCACGTTGACAGCAACTAGAAAGGGTACTTTCATTTCCATTGCATGTGAAACCAAATGCACGATAAATATTCACAGCAGCCGAGAAACCATAGCTACATGAATAAAGAAAGATAAAATTGATGACTAGACAAACATACTATAGGTCATAAAATAAACCTGTCTAGCCTTGGCACATACTTTGTAGGATTAACTCTTCTTGCTCCAGTGGGATTACAACCCAGCTCTCTGCAGATGACCTCTGCTTGATTATTGCCCGCATTTAGATCACATGCTTGTCCAAAAACATCAAAGGAAGTAGGACGGAATTCTACACGTCCATGGCACCGGCTTGAGCCACCAACAAGCCTCAAGTCTGGAGATTTCAATTCAACATTTTTATATTCTGCATAGTACTCATGTATGCATCGTATGTACGTGTCACTCACTAGGGCCAACTTGACCACCACACTCAACAGCTATAGCGAAGTTTGGATTGTCCGCAGCACAGAAGGCACCTTGCCCAGAACATGCAGACAAATCGGTCTCATTGCCAATGCATTGAAAACCAAATGCTATATACGAGTTGATGGCAGCTGAAAAGCCATAACTGTATAGAGGGAAAAGAACAACTATCTATCACAATAATGCACACACCATATTGCAGATTGGGTTATCACTGCCCATTTGGGCACTGATAAAATAAAGATATGCAACCCAAGTTGGGCGGTGAAAAACCTGCATGGCTTTTTTTGCTCCGAATGCTTTAAAAAGAGACTGAAAAAGACAGCCACAAAAATCAAGTTGTGGCTCATTTCACTGGCTATTGCATTCATTGCAGGATCAATAACCACAGAAGGAGCTTGACCCATTCGAGGACAACTCAAGGTAGCGGCTATTGCAAGAAGTTTGGATTAAAATTCTTGAGTCAGCCACAATGCACAAGCAGTTAATAATTAAGCTGATAAAGAGGTAACGTATAAGTGCACCTTTTTGCGAATTTTATCAAATGTACTCAACCAAAATTTTCATGTAATTGAGAAGTTGCGCCGTGTTCAAGGTAGCTATATAACAATGGTTCAAATCAACACTCATTCCATTGAGATATGTGTAGCTACACGTGTCAGCACAGAGTTAGGTACATGTGTCAATCTTCTAGACAAAAGTTTGCAAGTATAAATTTCACAGTCGGGGATTCACAATTTTAGTTTGTCTTTCATGAAAATATGTTCCAAAACTAAGCTGTGGTACTGTTGACTCAGAGTGTGATGAATTCATACAGACGTACGTAATAGGATCCACTCTTCTAGCTCCTGTAGCCTGACAACCCAGCTGCCTGCAGATAACTTGAGCTTCATTATCAAAGGCATCCAAGTCGCAGGCTTGTCCAAATGCAATTGAAGTGGAAGGCATGATTTCCAATCGTCCCTGACAGCCGTTCAAACCATCCACAAGCCTCAATTCTGCAAGAAAAAGAAAGTAGATTGTAAAGTAGCTACAACATAGCCAAGCAAGCCAGACTAGCTTGTACATGCATAATATCAGTAGCAATTCATGTATACGTACTAGGGGCTGTTTGCGCTGATACGAGAAGCACCAGACTGCATGATATTAGAGCAGCTGTAGCAACACTGCATTGAAACATATTGCTCGATCTTCTCAAGATAAAGTGCTGTCTCTCGATTCAGAACTCCCTGAAGAGTTGGAATGACTTGTGCGCCTTTTATAGCTACAATATTTTGTATAGCTTCATTTTGGGAGATTATTGCAATGAATAGCTATAACCTCATTGAAAGAGATACACCACACCCAGTCTCTTCAGGAACGAAGGGGTGAACCAATAATATTATGGCATCCTGAGTTTACTTAATTTAATGCTGGGAACTAATGCATTGTCTAGCCTAAAGTTCAACACGAACTGTAAAGTTATCCCCAACAGGGTGTGGAGTGAACACACTTGGCATGCTGAGTAAAGTTGTCTCCAAGCAGGGTGTGGATTGAGTCATGTGTAGCATACTGAGTCTCCCAACAGGGTTTGCAGTCAACACATGAGGTGTGCCGAGACCGTCCGTCGTCATGAGAGAGATTAATGTTTGTGATAAACCTCGTTGCACTAATTGCCTTTCAGTGCAAACTAGATCAACAAGTTAATTGTATTGGCGTTTTCTTCTGAGTAGCTAGCTACCAATCAGTAATTAAGCCACACAAGTTACACAATAATTTGATACAAAGCTTTAGTAACACGTGCGATATTATTATCTGCACACATAACTTATTAGGTTGGACAGCCCGATCATGGATAGCTACTGTCTGTCTAACACACATGATCCAATTTACCTCTGTAATGACTGTCAGCTAGCTAGCTACTAGTCATCCAACTGTAAACTCATCTGCACACAGTACTGCATGGAAGTGTGAAATTGTGCGTTTTGGTATGTTTGACTGGACTGGAACCAGATTGAGTGGTTTAGAGTCAGGAGTCTCTATAGGAGGCTCCATACAGGCTGTTTCAGTATTCAACCACAGACAGTCCTGTCATTCAGTCAGAAGCTAGACTCCAGACACATAATTATTATGCTGCATTACTCCCGTATGCAGCTATATGTCTTTCCCCCACTTCATAGGCTCCAGCTAGCCGCCTAGCACTCCAGACACACCCTGTATTACTTCCTAGCTAGGTCTTCCCCCCTTCAGGCTCCAGACAGCTAGCCTGGTATTATTCTAAGACTCCAGACACACCCTGTATTACTTCCTAGCTAGGTCTTCCCCCTTTCAGGCTCCAGACAGCTAGCCTGGCATTATTCTAAGACTCCAGACACATCGTGCATTAATTCCCTGCTAGGTCCTCCCCCTTCAGGCTCCAGACAGCCTTGCATCATTCCTATTTCATCATTCAAATGCAAGAGACTACCCAATGGTCGCCTATAAGACTCCAGACACACCCTGCATTAATTCCTAGCTAGGTCTCCCCCCCCCCCCCCCCCCCCCCCCCCCCTCTAGGCTCCAGACAGCTAGCCTGCATGGCATTATTCTAAGACTCCAGACACACCCTGCATTACTTCCCAGCTAGGTCTTTCCCCACTCTAGGCTCCAGACAGCCTGGAATATTCCCTAACCATGCAGCATACTGGGCTGCTATAGTGCTGCCCATTAGAGCAACTCCCACATGCCCAACTGAGATCAGAAACTGAGATCATCACCACCCAGCTTTGTGTGTACTGCCTGACTCAGACACTGGAACAAATATCCAACAACAGTCCATGCAGAATTGAAGTAGTGGAAGTAATTAGAAATCGCAACAGTTGTGCTGAGATAGGGCAATTGTACTCTTCGCACACAAATGTGGTGTGTATGGCACTAAAAACAATCTTTACAGGATACCCACCGTTGCTGAGTGAAGGGCAGAAATTTGAGGTTGCCCACATGCTCTCTTAAGCTTGACTAAATTGTGGAATGGGATTGTCACTCACACCTACTACCAAGTAGAGTGCATAATTAGCTATTCTCCTCCAAAGTAGCTACTCCCTGCAAGCAGCCTGTGGCTTTGCAACTAATAAAATTCTTACTACTTTCCCACCTATCAAAGTATGGCTGGTGACTAGTCTTGTTCCCAGGCCTCACCTTAAACCTACTCTATGGGGGAAGACCGAGCACCTGTATACAGTAAGCACATTATAATGATTGCGTGTTTGGCAATACGTAACATGTATACGGTCAGAGATCAAACTGAAGTTGCCTACAGGTGTACTCCCTGAACCATTTTAGTCATTCTTATAACCAAAACACAATAATACCCTCATTACTAGCTGGCTATATAAATAGCAGATCAGACTATCAGCTACACTCATGAGAATTGCATGGTGCTAAGTGATCTACAGTGAAGCAAGTAAGTTATAACTGCTACATAGGAGTACGACACCTCAACGTTTACACCTAACAGTCTACCATGCATGTAGAAATCTGTTTGTTAGCAGTGCCTAATTTTGAACTTGCTGCTTACTATATAGCATCATGTAAAATGTGGTAGTATAATATTATGTCACATGTCATGTGCATGATCTATGTATACTACTTTCAGCCAACCATGCAGCCCTACACTCTAATCTTCACCATTGTGATGGTATTCACGTGTGTCTCCTGCACTGCTGCCGGTAAATTTGCTGGCATCCACCGACCCGGGGGAAGACAGCCCAGCAGAGGTGAGTGCAACACATGCAGTAGCTATAAGAATGTAGGACAGGTGTTTCTATAGCTAGCGATAATGAGCTTTTGCATGCAACTGTTAAGCAAGACTCTGTCTGGGTGTTCGTTTGTCTGTTATTGAACTGGAACAATATTTCCATGCAGGTTGTGGAGCATTCAACCCTACATTCTACATCTGCTGCAATGGTGTGCTTAATAGAGCTGGAAGATTTTCCGGTACCCGCTGCTGTAGTACAAAAGCATACAACCCGACCTTCTACATCTGCTGTAACGGTGCGATTAATAGATCGGGTGGAATAAAAACTAGCTGCTGTGATACGCAAGCATACAACCCCACTTTCTACACCTGCTGTGATGGTGTCATCCGTAGATCGGGAGGAATAAACAGAAGTTGCTGTGGCACACAGGCATACAATCCCTCTCTGTACACCTGCTGTAACGGACGTGTTACACTGGGACGGAGATGTCACAGTTTCGGGAAGTGAAGAGCAGTCTAATTCATTGAGTAAAGGCTAGGCCATACATATATACCCATGTAGACAGACTGTCAATGAGTTTCTGTAAGTCTTGCAATGTTTTCTATAATTATTTTCCAGTTCTAGATCAGTGTTGTAAGGTACTACCGCTGTTGTAAGGTACTACCACTACTGCTGCAGTTGTAGTTAGTGTCAAGTTGTGCAGCTTGAATTGTCTGGTTGTACAGAGTTAGACTGTATGACTATGCAGTACATAGCTACTACATGGGACAAATGTAAGTGAGACTGTGTGCAAACCCTGCATGCCTGCATGATTATGTATGTGCAGTTTGCCAATTAACTTAGCATTAAACATCGTGCTATAGATGTATGCACATGCAGGAACCACTGATTCAATTGGCTGAACCAGATACCGTGTTATACACGATTAGAATTTTTTGTAACTATATTTGGCTCCCAGTGGGCATGCATATAGCTATCTGCTGTTATATTATATTATGAGAGTCACGGACTCAGTTTAGCTACGAGATGTAGGATAGCAGAACAAAAACAAACAATGTAGCTATAGGGTTGATATACAACTCCACATACTGATTGACATACTACAATAATGATAAAGATGGGGGGATTACTATATACTACTGGGTCCGACTATCATACTACAAGCCCCAAAACATCATGGGTCGAGGGTCTAGAAACTTGGACCACTTTAGTTGAACTCTAGCCGAAATCCAGCAGATCCAATCAGATTGCAGCTGTCACGTGCATTCAGTTCAAACGTTGAGGACTGACTGAAGTCACCTGTGTTTGCTGCTCTCTGGCACAGCAGCCAAACAGACAGAGGTACAAGCAGCGATCAAAGTTTGACTCACAGTTTTATTATGATGCAAAACACAGCTTAATCCGTGTTAAGTAAAGTGGTCCAAACTTTCTAGACCTTCCTTCTCCGCGTGCATGCACATATATACTGAAAGCGATCACATGCTTGAGAAAGTGAAGTCTGTTGTTGTTTGCGGAATGCCGAGTATATACATTGGGGACTTTGTACACACTTTTTTAGCTTTTATATAGATTATGACAAGCCAACACTTCACAACATCATCCAAGTTTCTATTCTGATAGCTCGGGGAGTGTAACAACATGCTAGCCTCGTTCCCATCTCCAGGTGGGGGGTGGGGCCTGGGAACAAGGCTAGTATATAACTGGCATGCAGATGGTATGATGGAGTGATAACATTGTATTCAAGTGATCGGGTTGCCATGATTTATATGAACTGGAACTCTTCCAGTGGCTCAAAATGAGGGAGACTGCATGTGATACCAGACACGGAGAAGAAGTGGAAGGGAGGGGGAGGAGGGAACGCCGTCTCCTAACTTCTGGCTGCAGGCTGTGGCCCAAGCACAGCTCCCAGGCTGTTGAACAACCAGTTGTGTCAGCCACGATGCTAGCAGACACCAGTGCAGGGGCGGCAGCGGCATAAAAGAAGTGGTACGGCCCACTATCGTAGCGCACTGCGGAAGGCGGTGCCCGGAGGCGCTGTGCGTGTTGACAGAGGCGCGAAGAGGTGATCTGTCCGCGCGAAGCGCGGAAAATTTTTTTTGCATGTATTTTTAGCGATGAGGAAGCGCTCTCGTAGCATCAAAATGGCCGTTTTGGGAAAGAGAAGACCTTGGCTGCTGTGGAGTTTCAATGGTAGGCCCACAACTAGGACGAGAAACGGATGCCATTGCCGAGTCTGCATATAAGATCAAGCGTAGATTATGCGTGACTACACTGCACGTGATATTAAAATCAGGTCGGCTGGAAAAGTGGTCCGGCCAAAGCCGGACCAGCCGGACCGCCGGCGCCGCCCCTGCAGTGGAGCCTCGTAGCACTGTCTGTGAACATCTGCATGGTTGTCAGGGGCAACCCATGAAGAGAAATAATTTTTATGCATACAAACTTTAGTATGAGAACCAAATGTGAGCAAGTCTGGATTGCCATGATGACCTGCATGAACGTACTTCTGTATGCATCCGTATATCCAATGTTGCCTCAAAGCCAATAAACAGTGCTCAGAACACCCGATCGAACAATTAGTGTACAACATATCACATTGATTTCATGGAAATTTCTTGCATGCTGTGTCTGTGGACTTGATAATGCAACGTCAACACATTCCTGCACTTTGGTGCATTTCAAAATCCAGTTGAGTTTCGAGGACTTAACTCACTTTTGTCCTCTGCTCCGACTGACATTTAATATGACATTTGGTGAGGACGCAAAATCATGGCAATCCAAACAAAAACGTCACACCGTATATGCATGTGTTTGTTGCTCATAGTTCATGGTGCAATAGCACCATAGCTACACATTCAGCAGGGTTTAGAGAAGTTGCAAGTTAGCTCAGTCAAATTTTTTATGGCAGCAATCACAGAGACCGTCATGAATAAGCAAATGCTTCAGAAGGAAAATCGCCTCACACATCAAGGTTGTCAGTACAGGGTCTTGTCTGCAGACTCATTCAGGCTAGGGAAACCATACACTGATCTACACACCAGCTGACCTTAGAACTGGTACCAAGATGTCACATGACGTCACGCTCGCATCTTCATTCCATGATCGCACTGTACGTAGTAGCTAGCGCAAAGTGAAGCACTGAAACATGATAACTAAAATTCAAGTGTGCGTACTATACTCTGAAGATGCTCGGTCTCCTTGTGTTGTACAGTGCAGGTGGGTTGGTGGGGCTGCTGTTTGCAGCGTTCCTGGTGCTCACCGTCTACATCTACTACATTCACTGGAAGTACTCGCACATCCCCTCACCAAAGATGTCCAGGTACAATATCAAATAGGGCTTGTACCACGGCAGCCACATTGGCACCGTAGCTATAGCACTCGTGCATGTACATCGGGGTACAGACATTGATTTTGTTCATAGCATGTGGTCTAAAGAGAGGCCTGTAAATTGCTGTAAGGGGTCCAATGAAAAACTTAACTTTGCTGAATCAAGTACAAGACTGACCAAGTGCAAACTGCAGTTACCGGAGCCCTCACCTCACCTCTACAGAGTACGCTTCCAACCTCAGGGCCGTAGGAAGCTGTTCGGCCAGTTAGGCCATGGCCGGCCGGACCACGTTTTGTCCTGCGTTTACAGTGCTAGTTATAATTGTGTGCTCAAGCTCCAAGACCGCATGATGCTGCAATGATGATGATGATATCATGCAATCTTGTACACTGTTTGGATGGTGGTCCACTTCACAAGTCCATTTCTGACCAATAATCAACTAGCAGTACGTATGTATGCACAATACTGTTAGTACTACCAAACTTGCTGTTTTCTGTTTAGCTTCTACCTGGGACATGTCCCAGATATCTTGAGGGCACGCAAGGAGACTGGAAATGATGAGCTCCCCCTATCGGATCTATTTCTCTGGTGGTGAGTTTGCATCTTTGTGTTGAGGCTGGGGAGGCAGCTTTTCCCATAATGATTCACGCGATTTGTCCTCTGAATTAACCACATAAAATTATACATAGTAAGATAGATTACGATAATAAGTTGGAGACATGAATCGTGACTTTAGCTAGCCCATGGGTGAGTTTAGCCCAAGCTGACCTTCAGGAAATGTACTGTAAACTGTAGTAGCCACTTCTGGTTCTTCCTCAGGCATGCATGAAATTAACTCTTGTGAAACGTGAGAAGGATGGAAATATGGTGCAAAGTGCAATGGTAGGTACAACAGATTGGCTGTTCTGACCACATAGATATGGTTGTAGACTAGTGGAATGCATTGCATTGCGGGGCGAGCGTGAGCGAGTGCGTGTGCAGTAGCCTTGTACCCAGGCCCACACGTGGAGCGTGGACCGCGTGTGGGCCTGGGTACAAGGCTACGGTGTGCAGAATGTTGAGCATTTGCATGCATATGACTGTACGTCACAGAACGTTGACTGAGAATAGAGCAAACTCAGGCCACAGAATACAGGTCTTCTCGTTCTCTGCTGATGCCAGATCTGGGCATCACTGGTCACACATGGGCCATGAGTCGAGCGCAGGCCAGCCACTGTGTTCCCATTCTCTGGCAATACCTGAAGCAGTCGAACAGGCACATGATCCCCCCGGCCCCCCCCCCCCCTCCCCCACCGCGTGCTATATCCTTGTTGAGGTAGACTGTTCCGTGTCTCTCCGGCTCCAAGTCGACGCTGCAATTGCGCAATGAGTGAGTTCAAGTCGAATTAACACATGATCCAATGACACGCAAAATACGAGCAGGAAGTGATTTACAGCACGATGTATGATAGAAATATTATATATATATTTACAGCAAACTCGTCTATGTGGGGCGAGCGTGGCAATAACATTGTTCATTGGCATTTGAGACTCTCACAACCATTATGACCATATCAAGAACTAGTGAGCATTAGCTTGCTTTTCACACCTTTTCATTATACATGATTTTATAAAGGAAAGTATTATACTGGATGTACAATGTACTAGCTCTACTATAGCTAAATTTTGTAAGTAGTATTCATATTCTAATGATAAATGATATCAACCACTCCATCACAGCATGTTCATTCGTTCAGCTGTTTGTATTCAAAGAACATGGTTTAGTACAAGGCAGTACAGAAAGGGTCAAAGGTCACATTGCTTATGTGCTTTAGCCATTGTGTAGCTTGAAGTGTGAGGTTGTTTTGATGTGTCGTCTAACCGGGGTTTCGTGTTCCAGCTTTCAGCTGATAAACAACCAGTGTGAGTCAGTCCGTGACAGCTTACCAAGCCTGTACTTTACCAGCATTCCTGCTGCATTGTTCAGCAGCTGGAGGTGATAGACTTGCAGTCTCTGGGTGACTGGATGACTTAAACTCACTCCCGATTCCTGAGTTAGGTTGCGTGCATGTGTCCAACTTCTTGGTATGAATGGAAACACTGGAAAGCCAGTGAGGGAGTCACTCCAAAAAGTACCGTCATTGGTATCACTGCATACTGATTAGGTATCACGATATACCCGGGGTTATGATAGTAGTGCCATGCCATACGTGTGTATTCTATTATCAATGGTAGTGCTCAGCACTACATATACATATTGTAAGTCAGGATTCATTTAGCTGTACTTTAAACTTACTAGGATTCTGGAGAGAGACCTTAAAATTGTGTTCATGCATGTAGGCATACCATACCCTCTCACGCAGGTACCAAGAGGTTGGAGTTCCTGTATTTGTTGTCTTTTTTGGCTGGAAATTTATAGTGGTTGTTACATTGAACCCAGAGGATGTCAAGGTCAGACACCCGTAAATATATGTAACGCAATGTAGCTATAGTGACAAGTATATGGCCATGATCGGATGTTTAGCTTGTTTCATACAACATAACCACTGCTATAGATGCCTTGCCACCTTTGGAATGAGGCATACCCTCGTGCACGTTCTGTACCACCCTGTGAAAACTTCAGTACATATACAAGTTTTCCCCCTATCCAGTTCTCCTTGTGATTGTGTGTGTTTCATATTGCATAGGATGTTACAGCACAACCTAAGAACAGCAAGCCCGAAGATTTATTTCAGGTGTTTAGCAACCTACTTGGAGAAAGGTAACTGCAGCTAATCATGACTGTTACGCATTCTTTAACTATCAGAATCTTTTTCTTGTCTTTAGATTCCTTGGACAGGGTTTGCTTACAATCTGTGACTATCACACTTGGAAGCCAAGAAGAAAAATCTATGTCACTTCATTTAAAAAACTGTACTTACTCATATATTATAATTGTGATTGATTACAAGTACGTTTAGGAATGGACCATTCCTCTCTGCACAGTTATCTGAAGAGCTTGGTGCCTTCATTCAATGAGTGTGCAGATAAATTCATAGAAGGGCTGAGACCACTGGCTGATGGTAAAACAATGGTGGCAATGAAGGAGCACATAGCCGAGGTCACTTTGGATGTGATCAGCAAGGTGGGTGGGTGGGTTAGTTAGCTGAGAAAAATATTATTGGTAGTGCATGCTCTGACTATACATCATGTCCTGCAGGCTGGCTTTGCATCAGACTTCACACAGACATGGAATGACAAGTCACTGGGCATGAAGAGAGCTAAGGGAACTGGCAAACTGACATTTCTCGTTCCCAACAGCCTCCAGGGATTGCAACGGGTGCTACGATCAGCTATTCCTTCATTGTTCCCAGTAAGAGAATAATTGTCTCGTGTTACATTGAATGTCACGCTAGAGTATTCAAATGTGTAGAACCTACAGGTGGCAGTTCTTGCTTAATGTGAACTTGTACATTGTAATAGCACCAGTGAGGTGGTCTAGCGCAAGTTGTAGCCAGGTGGCCATGGGAATGAGGCTAAGTTGTATACCTTCACATCATAATTATGCAGAAAAGACTATGGGCGTGCAAGCCACATTTGACGTTTCACAGCCATGATTGACCAGTCCCAAATTTTGACATGGTGGCAGTCCCATAAAATGAATATCAGACCAAGCAACCAAATGTATACGTAGTACAGATGGTGTATACTTACTGGATTTCACCTGCCATGGTCTTGATTCCTCTGCAGTACCTGCATCCTCTTGAGGCAGAGGGGTACAGGGAGACAGTGAGGGCCATCAGAGCCATTGGCAGGGACTGCATCCAGAAGAGGATCAGGACCATTCAGAGTGGAGAGCAGCCCCCCAATGACATTCTCTCTCACATCCTGCAAGTTGTCAGTAAGTAACTAGATCAATCCATAATTTATGGTTAAGGAAACACGATGTAGCTGTTACACTTTGAAGTGGGTTACACACCAAACTCGGAGCAAACTTCTAGTGTGCACATGTTTTGTGGTTCCAGCACAATTTCTGTCATGCTACTGTGCGGAACACACCATTAGTGTGACGTGGTGTGACTCACGTGCCTGAGTAAGATGATAAAGCACAATGCACTGTTGGGTGGTTAGCCCCTCCATCATTCCAGGCCTTGTTCCCATCAGGTCTGGAACCAGACAATATTCACACAAAACTACATGTATGCTGTTCAGATCAGTGGTCACAGTGCATGGTGTGACCACTGCCTCGTAACATTCGCTTACAGCTAAGGTGATTCACTGTTCGGTGTAATGGTGTACAATACTCCGCCATGTTAGATTTTCCCATTCCTCTATATCACGAATGTACAGGTGGAGTGGAGAGGTCTAGTAGGTGCATCTACCGCATCTTTTATCTGTATTACACACATACATGAATACTCAACAAGCCAATCATTAATTATAGTTCACAGTCCCACACCCAGCTTTTCGTCACTTGCAGTACTACGTAGTTGTAAAATTGACTCCCAATCTGAAAGTTGATTTCTTCACCGGTTTCATAATGTGTTCCATTCTGCTCTGCAGACACTGGTGAAGATGTAGATCTTGAGCTCCTAGTCGATGAATTTGCCACCTTCTATTTTGCAGGTGAGCATACCAAGTGCATGCATATTGAATGCCATGGCAGTTGAACTAGATGTATAATTATACAGTCATGTAAGAACACTGCACATGAGGGTCTTCACTCCATTTTTGGGTGTGTTTTTCAGGTCAGGAAACAGCAGCCAACCTACTCTCTTTTGCGGTTGTGCTCTTGCATCTTAATCCGGACATCCGTGAAAGGTGAGTGCTTCCTGCTCCCAGTGGTGATGATAGTGATGGTACTCAGTAACTTTTTCTCGGTGTACAGGTTACAGTCAGAGGTTGATGAGGTGCTTGGAAACAAGGAAAGTGTCAGTGCTGAAGATCTGGAGAAACTGCAGTATACTGAACAGGTATGTGCACTGACTGAAAACACAATTGAAGAACTGCAGGTAGCTAGCAATAATTGTTCAGGCATGCAATATCAGATTCTGTGCTGCTATTATAGAAGTAAGTACATTTGCTTCCATGCACATTTGCTGAATTTGCAGGTTCTCCTTGAAACTCTCCGTATGTACCCACCAATCTGGGGGATTAGAAGGAGTCCTGGCCCAGGTGGAATTAAAGTTGGTGGCTACCACATCCCAGAGGGCACACATATCGGAGTAGGCATGATACCCAGTATAGCTATGGCTACAAGGGGTCTTTGCGACATTCTATATTATGTAACGAAGTGGATGTTGGTCCGGCAGGAAGTATAGGGCAATGGGTTTGGGTATATTAGGGCCAGGGCCGGTTCTAGATCTGCTCGCATTTCCAGTACCTATACCTAAAGTATGTACTTCCTGCCGGACCAATATCCACGTCAATTATGTAAACTCCCTTAGACGTAACGATCGATGCCAAATCCTTTTTCAGATGTCCACCGGCACAATGTGCCGAATGCCAGAACACTTAGCTGACCCTAATGTCTTCAATCCAGACAGATTTGACCCAACTACAAAAAAGTAAGTCTTTCCTGCACAATGAACAATGAAGTAAGTCTTTCCTTGCCTCCACGAATGGGCAGGTAGCTATAGCTATAAAACCTGGACTCTGGATGCAATTTTTTCATGGAAAGCAGTCCTAATATAAACCATGTCTTGTTCCAATTCCTGAGGCCAAGTTCGTTTGTCTACTTTCCCTTCGGGCTTGGCCATCGGTCCTGCATTGGGAAACACTTTGCCCTGGTAAGAGATTTCTGTCATTTGACATAGTATATCAAGTGTGAAAGCCAATTCAGTAGCTACGTCACAAGTGCTATATTTACATGCAATCAACAAGGCCAATCAGGTGATTACCGGTGTGTTTTCACGCAGGATATCTTGCTCTATACAGATGGAGGCTAAGGTGGTGTTGTCTAAGCTGTTTCAGAACTACACTATCTCCCTTCCCGACAACTACAAGCTGGTTGCAGCTGCCAGAACCACCACACAACCCAAGGATAGTGTACCGTGCACTCTTGAATTTCGCAGATGATAGCTAGCTGGATTGCAATGAACTGGACTGGACTGGAATACACTTTGGCCTTTTTTTACACAAGACCTTAAATAAAACCCGAAGCCTATGTATACCGAAACCATAGCCTCGTTCCCAGGCCTCCACCCAGATTTTACACAGTGGCAGACATCACATGATAAATTTCTTCTCCCGATTTTTCTCCACAGCTGAGAGATAAATCTGGGCGGAGGCCTGGGAACGAGGCTACCAAAACCATTCACAAGAATCAACTACTTCAACTTCAGCGGCACTTCATCATTGCACTCTTCATCGCCCACCGAGTAGGCCAAGCATCACCATGACTACAACATTGACTTTCACCGCAGGATGAATGAATAATAATATGTGCAGCAGATTGCAGTGGTCGGGTCCGACAAATACACGATATTCCCGGGGACGGGGGCCCGGGTCCGTAAACGTCACGTTAAATCAGGCAATAATTATTTTGGGCGAGGCTCAACCAGCGAGATAGCTAAATTATAAACTCAGTGTGCGTATATACGAAAGTCTGAATATGCTTGGTCTCCTTGTATTGTACACTGCTGGTGGGTTGGTGGGGTTGCTGTTTGCAGCGTTCCTGGTGCTCACCGTCTACGTCTACTACATTCACTGGAAGTACTCGCACATCCCCTCACCAAAGATGTCCAGGTAGCCACTAGCTACTGTACGGGTATAGCGAAAATGAATAATAGGGTTTGTACCACAGCAGCGACGGGTGTCATCGATGTAGCTGTAGCTATAGCTAGCTACCTAGCTTCGTTCCCAGGCCTCTAGCCTGGCTACTATACACCGCATCAATGTTAAATTGGAGTGCTATTTTAGCACCAAAATTTGGCCCTGAAATTGCTCCAAAATTAACACTTTTGGTGCCAAAAGTGATACATTCTCGCCAAAATTGTTCCAAAATTGACACTTTTGCTGCTGTCTGATCATTTAACACTGTGTGCGGTTACTTGTGACAATATGTGCAATGCTGTGCTAATCCGTTAGTATTTAATGTAACCAAACTTGTACCATTCACTGTTTTCTTATAGCTTCTACCTGGGGCATGTTCCTGATATGTTGAGGATACGCAAGGACAGTGGAAACAATGAGCTCCCCCTATCAGATCTGTTTCACTGGTGGTGAGTTTGCATCTTTGAACCAGCATATTGAGGCATCTGCATGCCTCTTCACTTCTTTTGCACATGCATTCTGACAGGTCTATAATGCATGCACACGGGACAATTGATGTGGAGTACCACAATGCAGACCTCTGGAACCTGAGTCGTATAGACAGTGAACCATAACCGTACAGACACCAATCACAACTGCAAGCAAGGGAACATGCATAGCAAGAACAGTGCTATTATATTATAGCTTCTGTACTGAGAACACTACACATCGTTCAATATAAAACTGTCGGTCTACCTGAGTTGCAATGGGAAAGCAGGCCTACATTGTTGCCAAAACTATATACCTAACTGTATACTAATTTTTGCTCCTGCATCTGCAGCCTGAGTGTAATATGCAGTTAACGTTCATGCATGTATTCATCCAATATACTCTCTCTCACAGGTATCAAGAGGTTGGAAGTCCTGTCTTTGCTGTCTTTTTTGGCTGGAAAGTGATGGTTGTTACCCTGGACCCAGAGGATATCAAGGTATGGAGCTCGAACTACAGTTAGTCAGCCAAGGTCAGACCCTATATATAAAAACGGTGATATAGTCGCAAGATGTTTACTATTTGGTTTCATTAATAACTACCTCTACTTCTATATATAGCCTCGAATCCTCCACACCCGGGTTCGAGGCTACTACTGCTAGTACCCTAAGCCCCAAAACTCCTTGACTGCTGGATGTCTGACCAGAAGAGATCAAGAATGGTCATGATTGCCACCTTACAAGTTTTCTCCCAATCCATTTCACTGTTCTCCTTGTGATTGTGTACATTTCATTGAATAGGATGTTGCAACACAATCAAAGAACAGCAAGCCCGAAAACTTTCTGTATTTCCTTAGAAACCTGTTCGGAGAAAGGTATCTGCAGCTAATTGTGATCGTTATATTGTGCATCCTTTAACAATCTGCTTTATACACAGATTCCTTGGAGAAAGTTTGTCTAGCATTGGTGACTATGAGACTTGGAAGCCGAGAAGAAAGATCTATGACCCTACATTTAACAAACGGTACCTATTTAATATGCATATAAGTACATAATTATTATGAATTTGACTATCCTCCCTGCACAGTTATCTGAAGAGCTTGGTGCCTTCATTCAATGAGTGTGCAGATAAATTCATAGAAGGGCTGAGGCCACTGGCGGATGGTAAAACAACAGTGCCAATGAAGGAGCACTTGGCCGAGGTCACTCTGGATGTGATTGGCAAAGTAGGCTGTGAACTATACATTTTGTGATATGTGCATACTCTTCAGCTTTTTAATGATCCACTTGAAATTTCGTCTTCATGGTTCATAGTGTCAAAAGAATCCTTGAATTGGTGTTCTTAAATACTATGGCTTGTCACTTGGCAGTGACTTTCATGAACAGTATAATCATACAAAACAAAACCAGTCTGGCAATCCATTGAACAATCTGAAATGGCCTGAGAAACTATATCAATCAGTATAGTGCGATGTACGTACATCATACCCTGCAGGTTGCCTTTGCATCAGACTTCACACAGATGTGGGATGACAAGTCACTGGGCCTGAAGAGAGCTAAGGGAACTGGCAAACTGACGTTCCTCATTGCCAACAGCCTCCAGGGATTGCAGCAGGTGCTACAATCCGCCATCCCATCATTGTACCCAGTAAGAGGCTTAATTGATTAACAAGGAAATCGTCTTTTGTACAATATGATATAGCAGGTCCATGACTCCAGCTGCACTCAGGACAGTCATGCATGTGTAAATATGGGGTGCTAATTACATGCTTTGTAATGGCACGCTGGGTGCTACGTATACAGCGGATTCCTAAAGCCAGGTTACACAAAACTGATTGGTCCTTGTGCCTAGAAATTGATTTTGATTTTCACCATGGCATGCAGCTTTACTACACCTAGCTATAGCTGCTCCTATGTAATGGTGCATGATCACTCTAAGTTTATACGCTTGTAGCTAGACCCTCCTTGGTGGTGTACTAAAAAATACGTACTATGATGTATGACTGTCTTACTATCATGATGATCTCGATTCCTCTGCAGTACCTGCATCCTCTTGAGGCAGAGGGGTACCGGGAGACAGTGAGGGCCATCAGAGCCATTGGCAGGGACTGCATCCAGAAGCGTATAATGACTATTGAAAGGGGAGAGCAGCCCCCCAATGACATTCTCTCGCACATCCTACACGTCCTCAGTAAGTAGATCCATCCATAACACTTCACATAATATGTATAGTTTGATTGAGAACACAGATGCAGCTGTAGCTATACTCTATTGTGCATAATGAAGCTAAGTTCACATGTGAGGTTGAAGTTCAACACACAATATATGCCCAGCATTTATCACTAGTTGAACGTACACTGATAGAGTCATAAGTGCATGTATGTACATTTACGTAGTAGCTAATTCAAAATTTGGCGATTGTGACGGAAAAAGTATGACGTAACTATGCATGCCACGAGCGTAAAGTGACTTCATAAGATCGAGGCCCCTGGACGAAATGGAAAGCAGTGTCGTGGCCGTGATGTTTTCAGCAGCATCTGGATATGGAACGAAAAAAAATTATTGCTTTGAATTTGGCGTTAACCATATCTGGAGGCCCACAATCGGTGAACAGCTATCCGGGACCCAGGTACACAGTCAGCCATGACCGCATGTTCTGGATAATAATTTCTGGCAGCTTGTACGCTTTTAATTCGGTACACCGTCTGTGAAGTAATAGGCGCTTCTCAGCATGTAGGTATATGTTGCAATTTCAAGATGATCTTGCCTCGCCATGCGCGTACCGACAGTCGGTCTGGCCAGCCATTTAACATTCTAATTTGGCGATTGACTTCTGAATCGCTAAATCACCAGAAATTTCCCAGTATACAGTATGTTCCATTCTGCTCTGCAGGCACTGGTGACAATGTTGATCTTGAGCTCCTAGTAGATGACTTTGTCACTTTCTGTATTGCAGGTGAGCCAATCCCTATATCAAATGCATGCAGTTTCAATGCCAGTTGATTATGTAGTGCTTATGTAGTTCGGAAAGACGTATTGCATCATGCACACAGGTGGGTGAGAGCACTGCACATGGGACTTAGTTCTGAATTCACTCAATTTTTGTGCATGTTATTCAGGCCAGGAAACAACCAGCAACCTGCTCTCCTTTGCAGTTGTGCTCTTGCATCTTAATCCGGACATCCTTGAAAGGTGAGTGCTTCCTGCTCCCAGTGGTGATGATAGTGGTGGTACTCAGTAACTTTTTTCCTGTGTACAGGTTACAGTCAGAGGTTGATGAGGTGCTTGGAAACAAGGAAAGTGTCAGTGCTGAAGATCTGGAGAAACTGCAGTACACTGAACAGGTATTTGCATAACAGAACTGCAGGTAGCGACATAATGTTATACATGAGTCACATGACTTAGAGATTTGCGTATTAATTTACAGGTTCTCCTTGAAACTCTCCGTATGTACCCACCTGTCTGGGGGATTAGAAGATGTCCTTGCCCAGGTGGAATTAAAGTTGGTGGCTACCACATCCCAGAGGGCACACATATCGGAGTATGCACTTGAGTTAGCTGCATGATACCTATGGCTACATGGGACATTCTGCAATAAGAAAGTCCCTTGTAGATGTAACGATCAATGCCAACATTAATTGTTTTTTCAGATGTCCACTGGCGCAATGTGCCAAATGCCAGAGCACTTTGCTGACCCTGATGTCTTCAATCCAGACAGATTTGACCCCACCACAAAAAGGTAAGTCTTCCATGAAGGGGCAGGTGAAAACCATGGACTCTATTTCATGGAAAGCCAGTCCTAACATAAACCAAATCTGTTCCAATTCTGCAGGCCCAGTTCATTTGTCTACTTTCCCTTTGGACTTGGCCATCGGTCCTGCATCGGGAAACACTTTGCCATGGTAAGAGGTTTGTACAAGTCACTTTGATACACTATCCTGCGCATGTGAAGGTTGATTTAGTAGGTAATAACATGTTTCTTTGGGCATTCAAGTTCCAATTTATACCCCTAAAAAATTAATGTCCAGCAGGTGCATTGATATCTTGCTCTATGCAGATGGAGGCTAAAGTGGTGTTGTCTAAGCTGTTCCAGAACTTCACTCTCTCCCTTCCCGACAACTACAAGCTGGTTGCAGCTGCCAGAACCACTACCCAACCCAAGGATAGTGTACCATGCACTCTTGAGTTTCACAAGCAATGAAGATCAAGTACTAATATTGCCCAACATTCAAATTCTGCAATGAACTAGAACTGTAGATTTTTTTTTCACAGACAATTATTGCTGCAACATTAAATTATATCACTGTATCAGACAAGTTTATCTTGTCAATGCACAATTGGAGGCTGCAATCACATAGTGCTGTAGCTATACTCCAGCTCAGCTTGTACGTAGGTCAATGCAAGATTAATCACAGCAATGCATTTAACCTGTTATTCCATGCTGGTGGGCTGGTGCAGTGACAAACTTAAAATCATACACAGCTAGTTTCAATTCCAGGTTCCACCTCACCCAATTATCTTCTAATGCATGCCACAATGACATTGATTTAATCTGGCCTTGTACTGTAGGGTGTCCAGGCACCAGCACTGCACACAAGAATCACATACTGCACCGAAATCTTACCCATTGTAGCTAGATGTGCTAGTGGTGGATGCATGAGGGGTGAGGCTGGGTGGTGTATGCAGGATAGGGGTGGGGTTTGCAGGATGGTGAAATTGATTTGCACTTTAATGTTGCCTGAACGCAATCACCAATCATAATTCATGATTGGGAAATTGTGTGGGAGGTTCCTAATGAAGCGCGGGGCGGGGCCTGGGTCTATACATACGTGAAAAGTTCAAAGCCTAGCCACTACTGAGTTTCCTGCCTCGGCCACCGTACAATTCAGTTTGCTGACTCTGAAGATGCTTGGTCTCCTTGTGTTGTACAGTGCAGGTGGGTTGGTGGGGTTGCTGTTTGCAGCGTTCCTGGTGCTCACCGTCTACATCTACTACGTTCACTGGAAGTACTCGCACATCCCCTCCCCAAAGTTGCCCAGGTATGACTGCAGAGTACCGTGGTACGGTTGCAAATACATTCAACGTTTCTGACATACCGAGAAATAGTCTCAAACTCTTCTGGAAGGCTTAGCCGACATCTGTACCTCCGAATAATACCCACCCACTCCATATGTCCTGGATCGACCGCAAAATTGCTTTCCAAGAAGAAAGCCCTTGGCATACAGATTGGCAGTCAATTTCTTCTCTTCTAATGTTGAATCTGTAGGACTATACACTGGAGAAACCACCTGAAGGTACGGGCAGGACGGCATTCTCTCTTGTGTAGCTAGAGCTAGCTGAGGAGTACCCATAGAGGTGTGGTCAATGCAGGGAATAACGTAATAAGTGAAGTGGTCCAACGACAAACTCAAACTCAAACAGTGTGTGGACAGTGCGACCACAGAGCAAGTTTGATGATGACGTTGACGGTGCCCACCCACTTCCCTATCTACAGCTAGTTTCTCCTGTGATATTTCTTCAAACATACCAGAATCTGCACTAGTTCAATACTTCTCCATCCTCGATTTTCTGTACTCCCACGAATGTGCAGTGCCTTGCAATTAACTTGACAATGTGTAGCCCTAGTCCAATCGCTAACCACACCTGATTTCATTTTGCCTAATCGGAAGGCTAAAGGGAAGAGCTAGTATCTGCTGTGGTTGAGTTTCATTTCAAAGCTATCATGCCACAAGCAGAGACGTTAATTGTCTGGTGCTAGTTTACTTTGCCTAGAGAATATTGCTTCAGAGATTTTAACTCTTAAGTCTCCCCATCCTCATAACTGTTGTGTCTTGTCATGTACACCATTGACTGTAACTCAGCTGGACCTTCGCTCAGAGTGCAGTGGAGAACAAGTGATGGCCTTCAAGACTCCAGTGGACCTGTCTACATCGATTAGCCTGCGATGATAACGAGGCTGTGAAAAGTGTGACACATGCATGAAATAAGCCAAGTTCATTCAGCAGCAATAATCGGCAAGTATGCCAGTAACCAGGCAGCTATTTGTTGTTATCGAAGAAGTTGGAAATTCCTCACCAACCACAGAGGCCCAGATGTCAGCCTTGTAGACGTGGTAGCCTCTCACCATTGTGCAATGCCTCAACCAAAAACGACATGACTGTGACACGTTATGTACGTGTAAAGCTAGGGGGCGTGGCAATGTGCAGGTGCACATGAAAATAAAATGTGAAAAATTCTTTGATGTTAAGCAGTTCCTATTTTGTATCTCAAGGCTTCATACAAATATACAAAATATTGCACCACACAAAATTTCCCGCTATAGTGAACAGCTCTATTTTATTTTAGCTTCTACTTTGGACATGGCTCTGATTTGTTGAGGATACGCAAGGAGACTGGAAATGATGAGATCCCCCTATCAGATCTATTTCTCTGGTGGTGAGTTTGGCATCTTTGTGCATGTACTAGAATTATAATACATGAGCCAATACCAACTCACAATGTCACAAGCATGTAGTGATAGTGATGTGTAAGGCTGGAACCAACTATGGAAGTAGAAGAATATACTACTACCTTTCTCCCACTCCAAAGCCAATAACAAAACCAGAAATTGCTGTGTTCATTGTCACACCATATTCACACAGGTATCAAGAGGTTGGAAGTCCTGTCTTTGTTGTCTTTTTCTTGTGGATAGTGATGTTTGTTACCCTGGACCCAGAGGACGTACAGGTATGGAACTTAACACAAACAGGGGTCTGCTCTAACAGAAATTCTTCCATTGGCAGAACAAGATATGGTGGTCATAGGTTACACTAGCACTTCCCTGAAAGCAGTGAAGCCTCTTGCTGAAAGCTACCGGGGGTTCAAAGGTCATGAAAGCTACCGGGGGTTCAAAGGTCGTGAAAACTACCGGGGTTCAAAGGTCACAAAGGCTACAGGTGGTATACTGAACAATGATCTGGAACTAGTACTGGCCTAGTTGACTTGCCCTATAGGAGACAAATTGGCTAGCAGTGTGTGAGCACCAGGAAACTATAGTTAAGTCCTGGGTAAGTTCAGTGGAACCTGTCTATAATTATAGCGGTCACGTTGGGACCAGTATTTATTGGCCACCATATAGACAGGTGGCTGCTTAAACCAGGTCATTGCACTGGATTAGCGCAATGGGACCAGAACTATGACCATAATAGGGAAGTCCATGGCTTCCTTAAACAGCGACCACTATAGACAACATTCATGGCAAAATCAGGGCCGGCACCAGCTATTTTGGAGTGGTATGGCCACTGCCAAAGGCAATGCATAGAGGTGTGTAGTGCCGATCAGTCCGCACAAAGCGCGGAAAAAAATTTTCACCTTCATTTTTCAGTTACCAGGATGAGCTCTCCGTAGCACCTCCGTGCTTTGCACTGCACTGCCACTACTTTCCGTGACTGTCTCACTCTCGACATGGAAAGGAAAATGTAAGTTGGCTGAAGGCGTTGTTTGAAGGTTGCCGTCACTCTCGCGCGGCACGTTAGTCCTGTCTTCATTCCGTGTGTGCTGGTCTCGTCCCTAGACAATGAAAATTGACGCGATTCGAAACCAAGACATGCCCCATGGAGCAGTCTGTCCTTGTATGGTCGCGGCTTTGGACGGCGGAAGCCTCAAGGAGGATGTAGCTACGCGTTCGTAAGTCAGAATCCCAGCAACGCCATTTTTCCTCCTCAAAAACTGGTACGGCCATGGCCGTACCGGCCATACCGGTGGCGCCGGCCCTGCAAAATACATACTTAGTAATAGCTATCTCAGCAGTACTATAATATTATGTATACCTCATTAATTGTGCTTAAACCAACATGTAGTATGTCATCATAAGCATGGGATCACATCTTCCAGGCTCCTTATTCCCACTGAACTAACTTCCTGTCAAATACATTTCTTGCATGTCAAGGAGTCGAGAAGTCAGTCTTACTCCATAGCATGTTGACATGCTAGCGAAATCCCCCCCACAAAAGAATTTGAATTAATTTATACAGACAACAACATCTGGAAGCAAACAGTTCCACAACTTAAGAGTTGATATAAAGTACAAATGAAAAAGGAAACATGCAGTTCTAGCAAATGGCTATTGTTATGGTGAATTCTTAAATTGGGTTGTGTTCATTCGTATGCATTGCACAGGATGTCATAAGACAGCCAAAGAAAGAGAAGCCTGAAGACGCTATGAGTTTGTTTAGAAACCTCTTAGGAGAAAGGTACATGTACCTGCAGTTAAATAACCTTTCTATATACCAATGATTGTGGTCATTCAGACATGTAATAGCTATACTTGACATGTGAAATGATAATACGTTTGGTTCTATATATGATCTTAAAAATGTATCATTCTTGGTATTATCCTCAGATTCCTTGGAAATGGTTTGTTGACCATTCCTGACTATGAGACATGGATGCCAAGAAGAAAAGTCTATGACACTGCATTTAAGAAAGGGTACTTATTCAATTGCCATAATTTTGACATAACATCATTCAAAGTGTGTCTGTGATTCTTCCCTGCACAGTTATCTGAAGAGCTTGGTGCCTTCATTCAATGAGTGTGCAGATAAATTCATAGAAGGGCTGAGGCCACTGGCTGATGGTAGAACAACAGTACCAATGAAGGAACACTTGGCGGAGGTCACTCAGGATGTGATCAGCAAGGTGGGCTATGAAATAAATAACTATAACAGATAACAGTAGTAATACTCCACTACATCATGCCCTGCAGGTTGCCTTTGCATCAGACTTCACACAGACGTGGGATGACAAGTCACTGGGCCTGAAGAGAGCTAAGGGAACTGGCAAACTGACATTTCTTGTTCCTAACAGCCTCCAGGGATTGCAGCGGCTACTACAATCAGTTTTTCCTTCGTTGTACCCAGTGAGAGGCACACAAAATATTCTCTTTAGACTATAGTGGGCACCAGCCTCAAAGTAATTTGTTTTCTGGTGTTATAACACACCTCTTTTGGGGTTGGTGTGAGGGTTGTGCACCTGCATATCCTGAGTCCCACACCTATTATGGCACCACTATGTATGGAGGAGACCGCGTCTGATTAGCCTCGTTCCCAGGCCCCATCCGAAACCCATTCGTATGGGGCCTGGGAACGAGGCTAACGTCTGATCCCTTCCATGCATGTAAGCCTCTGAGGCTGCTGAGGGATTTGCACATATAAACTGCAGGTGCTGAGGGGGTTGCCAGATCGCATCCATATGATGCTGCTTATTGGGAAAAATTTAAGCGGTTGTCTTAACACTTTCCCAACCAATGGCGCCTTTTGGCGCCATGAGACTTTCAGCTTCATGATTTCACATCCGGCAATGTCCTTGGGAGATAGGTTCTGCGACAGCAGAAAGGGCGGGACAGGGGGAGGTGGGTGGGTGCACCCGGAGGGTGCAAACAGCATGGCCGTGTCTGGGCTCCGCGATAGAAAGGTCTTGGTCGGCACTGGGAGGGCCATTTCCGCCGTTTTTGGCATAAATGGACTTAGAAAGTAGCAGTCTTGCCTTGTAGGGCCTCCATTTCCAGCATACATCGCCCGTTTTTCAGCTACGGCAGGTTGGCATTTCTCGGGAGGCTTGATTGCAAGCTCGTTAATTGGTGGGTGTGGTTAAGTCACATATATGCTCAGTATAGCTGAAATTACCTGTGTGAGCAGTTTCGAGCCCAGCATTGCCAGGGAACAGAAATTAGGGTATGTTTAAGTGTTCTATAGACTGAAAATGACCTAGAGAAAGAATTTGGCCCCTAAAGAGTTAAGGCTAGAATCAGTACAGTACTGTAGTATTCATCTTCAGGCCCTTGAGGATCATCACAATTCATCGCATCCCCCAATCGACCATTAGTATATTGCCCTTGCAAACTAAGTAACTAACTATAGTAACTGTCTTTGTGGTTCAGGATTCCATACGCTAGTGCACTATTACACAATCACCCAGTAAGCTGTGGACGCTATTGACATCTGGTTTCCCATATGCTCTGCGCAAGAGAATGGTCTAGTACAATGGACTTGGATTATGGCTAACTAACTGTGTACCACTACCACAGCAGTCGTGATCTTGATTCCTCTGCAGTACCTGCATCCTCTTGAGGCAGAGGGGTACAGGGAGACAATAAGGGCCATCAGAGCCATTGGCAGGGACTGCATCCAGAAGAGGATCAGGACCATTCAGAGTGGAGAGCGGCCCCCCAATGACATTCTCTCAAACATCCTGCAAGTCATCAGTAAGTTAATTATACTGAACTGCTCTACATGATGGGAACATGGAGGTACATACACTAGATTTGCTGATTAAAGATTGCACTCCTAGCCTGATCCATGTCTATAGCTAGCTACTTACTAGTCGCTAACATTTAGTGCATGCTCCCATCATCCATGGCAGCAGAGGTTTCTCCCTTTCTTGTCCACACACTCTACGTGGTGTCGACTAGCAGCTGCCTCGTCACGCATAGCAAACAATCTCTCCAGCTTGTGCTGTGTATACATCCCTCTCTGCTGTTAGTAACCTCATTCCCAGGTGCTCGGTAATTACTGAGCGCCTGGGAACGAGGCTATGCTGCTAGTTGCTCTTTTGACTCCTCCAGCCAAAGTGCAAAGTGCACTGGGATAATGGCATTCAACAAAGGGTGTTTACTTCTGGTTAATGGTACAAGTAACCAAGTAACCTTAATACTTGATATAATAAGAGTTACTCTGCAGGCACTGGTGAAGATGTTGATCTTGAGCTCCTAGTCGATGACTTTGCCACATTTTATTTTGCAGGTGAGCAAACATGATTGATACGTACACGAAACACTCAGAGTTTCCAAGTGCAGTTTGATGCCATTTGCTATAATACTTGTGTAGTTCTCAGAGACTGGATATTGTTCATGCTTTCAGGCCAGGAAACAACAGCCAACCTCCTGTCCTTTGCAGTTGTGCTCTTGCAGCTTAATCCAGACATCCTTGAAAGGTGAGTGCTTCCTGCTCCCAGTGGTGATGATAGTGATGGTACTCAGTAACTTTTTCTCTGCGTGCAGGTTACAGTCAGAGGTTGATGAGGTGCTTGGAAACAAGGAAAGTGTCAGTGCTGAAGATCTGGAGAAACTGCAGTACACCGAACAAGTATTAATATTGCATCTAACTGCTACCGTAGTCTACATAATCATGTTGGCCATCCGCAAAAGTGCTTGAAGCCACATAAATGCGTTTTGTGTGACTAGGGGGTGGGCGCTTGATACATACTGTATGGTAATGGAAACTTTCTTCTTGCATTGTGAGCACGCGTGCTGGACTAGTGTGCAACGTGTATATATGTTGTGTGTGATGTGCCTGCTAGGCTGCTTCAGCTAGCAGTATAACCTTTCTATGATGCCATATGACATCATTGGTTGGTAAAGGGTTAAGAGCAAAATTACACTCCTGGTAGGGGGAAAACTGTGCCACGTATACTGTAAATAATTGGAACGAGCTGAAATACTTAGGTTATGCTACCAGTGAGTTGCAACGGCTACCAGGAGTGTGGTTGCCCCTTGTAATTATGATTATTTGTAAATGAGAAATTACTATCTGTGCTGTTATCATGATTATGAAACTAAGTACATGAGAGATTTGCTAGTATGCACATTTGTTGAATTTGCAGGTTCTCCTCGAAACTCTCCGTATGTACCCACCGGCCTTTTTGATGACTAGGGGTTCTGACCCAGGTGGAATTAAACTTGGTGGCTACCACATCCCAGAGGGCACACAAATCTCAGTAGGCACAAGCTTCAGTTACCTGCATGATACCCAGAATGTATGTAGCCCCTAATTTGGTACATTCCTCAATACTGAGTACATGAACTCCTATAGATGTAAAACTATTCTCTATTCAGATGTCCACTGGCGCAATGTGCCGAATGCCAGAACACTTTGCTGACCCTGATGTCTTCAATCCAGACAGATTTGACCCTTCAAACCAACAGTGAGTGCATGTAACTGTTCTGCATGGAAAACATAAACCACAATCTTGTTCCAATTCTGTAGGCCAGATTCCTTTGTCTACTTTCCATTTGGGGTTGGCCATCGGGCCTGCATTGGGAAACCCTTTGCCATGGTAAGTGATTTCCACTTTGGTAGGCACGTGATATCCCCTGTGAAGGGCCAAGTAATAGCTATACTTACCTACTTGCAAGGTTGACCACTTGCATATGAAGTCCATCAGGTTTGTATTCACAGGAGCCCATAACGAGAAGGAGCATCCACTATAGCCACAGAACATGTTCATTCAAACCTCAGCAACCTAATCAACGAACCGTGCCCTTACTCTGGGGGGGGGGGGGGGGGGGGGGGGGGGATTCCTGTGGCAGTCTAAGTATAGGTGTTAGCTGCATGCTGAGTATGGATTCCCACATGCCATATATGGTCAAGTACAAGCACTATCAGAGCAGACTTGTTCTCCTAGCACCCTCCTCATATTCACCGCAGAATATCTTGCTATATATTTATACAGATGGAGGCTAAAGTGGTGTTGAGTAAGCTGTTTCAGAACTTTGCTGTGTCCCTTCCTGAGAACTACAAGCTGGTTCCAGTTGCCCGAATCACTATGCAACCCAAGGATAATGTTCCATGCACTCTGGAAATTCAAAGTCGAGAGTAGCAATTTGTGCATGCAGTCAACTGAATTTGGTTTTGGAACTTTTGTGCCGACAACTGTTTTCCCAAGCCTGCAATGTGTAGGATGAACGGTTGCATACCACCTACTATACCTTAAGTTATACAAGCTAGTACTTGCACTTAAAAATAAGTATCCATAATTATATCACCTGCAATGTACATGGAAAAACAGGTAATGGCTACATGCATTTAATACCATTGTATACTGATGCATATACACAGTTGTAGCATGGTTGTGGATGCCACACGTTGGACTATATAATCAGCAGAGTGCTTTTGAAGTGATATCAACAGTCTATTACGCTTAGGTAGTGGAGGCAGTGACAACCATGGTGTACTGCCACGTACTGGCCCTCACCATTAATTCTCCTGCACGGAGTGGTACTATTCTAGCCTCGTTCCCAGGCCTCCGCCCAGATTTTATCTCACAGCCGTCTGCGAGATAAAATCTGGGCGGAGGCCTGGGGATGAGGCTAGTATTATTCACCCACATGCACCCAGTTAGTGCTATAGGAGGTAGGATCACCAGGCAGGACAATCCACGGAGTACTGCCACTGGTGTTGCCCCCTCACCATTCTGTTGCATGGACTTGCCCACACCCAGCTAGCTAGTGTGCGAGGCCATACTCTAACTCACACTCCCAATCACTCAGCGGTATTAGGGGACGATACTGGGAGACCCCTGGTCACATTGGTGCTACGGATGGTAGCTTTAAGTGTCACCCCCCACCCCGAGTCCACATCAGTCTTAGCCATGGAAGATGAACCTTGAGAGTATTTACCCACCAATTTGTTGCCCACAAAATTGAAATGCAAGGTATGATATGAAAAAAAGAATTGTTGATGAGAACAATCATACAGCTAAGGCTGATCACACTATCATGATAACAGGAAGTGCCTCCACAACCGACTGCTAATGCCACATGACCGTTGAGGTAACGTTATTTAGTTACAGGTTGGTACTTTCTCCTCCTCTTCCTCTTCTTGCTTGTCTTTGTCTTCATATGTTCCACTCTACAAGAGTCCTGCTTATTGGATGTTTCTCTCTCCGGGACAGTCTCGCATGAGACAACAGTAGTTTCACTTAGGTGCACTGTCGACGGTGGGATCTTACGCTGAAACACTGCTATAAAGAAACCATTGGAGAAATAGTTCTCAGGATTTGCTCGAATACAGTGGTGCGCTGCAATGAAGGATAGCACAATAGACGGTAAATGAGGGACTACTCCAATGGAGGTCAAAGGTCAACAGGGACATTACTTGAGGGTGGCAAGACCCAAGACCAAACACTGCATCAATCTGGTTTCCACCAACCAAATCATTTTCTGGCTAGCCTCATTGCCAGGCCTTCTCACCCCAGCATTTGTCGCTCACAGAACTAACGAGGGGGAAGGCCTAGTAAAACTCGCCACATGCAACGACATACATGGATGTGTGGAGGAGTGGTACATTCCCGCAGAAACCACACTGCCATCTTTTACCCACACATACAGAGTGTGTGCCATGCGACTGACCAACAACAACGGACTAGAGCTCAACAGGACTGAGTGGTCAACATTAGGCACCTTTGGTGATGTTTCTCGGGTTCAGAAAGCTGCCCCATAGCTGTGCAGAAGTTAGAAACTAAGAAATACAGCCGCATTTTGGACACAAAGTATCTGACCGTTGAGTACCTACAGTGATGAAGCCTTGAAACTTGTTTCTACACAGCCGCTATGTCTGGGACTGTATAAATAGACTGGATTTGTATACTGTGATACCAGAACTTACTTCAAATATGGCCCTTGCAGTTTCCCCAGGAATGTGCCACTCCTCCACATGTCCACCCAACATTAATGTACATCACTGCACGTAACATGTTTACCAGGACTTCCCCTGTGTAAGTACTGCAAGAGAAAATGCTGAGGTGGCAGGCCTGGGAACGAGGCTACATTCGGGTCACTAGCCACAAAAACCACATAGGCCCAAATAGTAAGCCAGCCATTCATGAAGCTATCAATTATTGTGCTCCTCAACAAGAGAGCAAAACTACTTAGCCGTACTGCTGGACACACATATCAAATGGGATTGCAAAAGGGGGAAAAGGGACACTTGTTGAGTTTAGTAATTCAACCATACTTGAACCCAAAACAGGGAGTATACTATGTCATGGAATACCAGGTGAATGGAAGCAATTATGTACATGCCACCAAAGGCTGCTCACTTGCACCTGCCAGAAAGTACTCACCTCCACCAAAAACCGGTAGTCCTCTTTGCTCCCACTGAGGCAAAATGTGCTGTAATTCAAATGAAGAATGAAATTCCTTCAGGGCACTCTCCACCACGTACTCATTTTCCTGGAAAACAAAAAATATGCCAGTCAAGAGGCACAATATGCCTATCATGACATGGTAGACTCTCATGACCGACTTGTGGAGCTCCTGATGGCCGTGAAACATGCTCTCTTCTCGAACAGGTGGTCGCATCACTGAATGCATGATCAATACACCGGTTGCTGTCAAGCAAATGCACGTTGCGTATCACTTCCTGTTGGGCATGGCTTTCATTATTGCACCCCCATATAAGGGCTTGTCCTCTATTAGGTGCGTGTTTCTTACACTCATAAGCGCACGCACTTATTAACTGGAGTCTATGGTATCTCATCAACCTTCACATGCATACACTGACAGTGTGTCAGTGCCTCACACATAGCAAGAGGGAGGGACCCAGTCCCACACCCAGCTTTTTGTCACTTGCAGTACAGAAAAGCGGGGAGGGCCTGGTACATTTTCTTCATGTGATAATGACGTAATCGACAAATGTCAGAACGAGGACGCTACATTTTGCGTGCTATTCAACCATCTACACATTCAACCCTCTGACAATTGCCCCCCCCCCCCCCCCCCCCCCCCCCGATAGCTAGCTACATGTGGTATGTCACCTGGTACCTTTGCTCTTCTTGCTGTTCCAAGTCCCAGTACGCCCACGTTCATTTTAGGTCTTTCTACCGTCTTTCTACCCTTGACTCATGTGAGGAACTGTACCAGGCCCTCCCCACTTTTCAGTACGAAAAGCTGGATGTGAGACTGGGCTAATGTAAACCTTCACACACCCTGACAGTGTGTCAGACATTCTACCTGAGACTCCCATGCACATAGAAATAATCATTGTGATGCCTACTAGAGATAATGATTTGGTCATACACCTACTATAGCACAGTACAGTCAGTACACCTAACCTCTTTGTGGATGGAACACGTAGAATACACAACTCTTTGCACCGACGGGAAGCCGAGCGCATGTTTCAGAATCTTGCCTTGGAACCGGGAGAGACGCCTCAGCCTACTGGTATCAACAGTTGCCTGGGAATGACAAAGCACAGAGTACCAGAGCGCATAATACCACTAACACCCACTACCATGTTAATGGTGACCTTTATGTACATGCAGCTGGGTTCTGGGATTGACCTCCTGCAAATTATAGTGGAAATTATTTTCACGGAATGAAGTTTCACGTTAGCCACACCCATTGGTTTTTAGCTCATACTGAAACAGGTAGCTAGCTACAAGAGCAAGCTATATATACCGAAAGTCAGCATTGAGGTGATTGCGTGTGGATGCCATGTACGTGAATACAGCTAGTAATGGCTAGCAAGTGCATGCTTCCACCTGTGCATGAGGCATTGCTGGCACTAAACACATACTTCAGCGGACTGTTATTGATAGTTTGCGGCTTGTATGTAACCTCGTTCGCAGGCTCCCGTGTTCACAGGGGGTAGCCTGGGAACGAGGCTAGCTTGTATGCAGGTGTCTGGTGAGTAAGCAAAGCCATGAAGCATCACTGAGTTTGCCGTCCCATTGCTATGTGCACGATTCTTTCGGCAAGGAGGCTTGCCACAAGCAGGTCATGTAAAAAATACAGTTCTGAGTATGTTAATGTGTGAAGCTATGGCACCCAAGGGGGGGGGAGGGACCTAAACCCTAGGAACCTTTAACATTTCACACCAACAGTCCAGAACGTGACAAGCCCTGTACTTACTTCACTGTCAAAGTTGACTCTACTGACGATCCCCGACCCCGAACATGATGGATCCAGCAGAATGTAGTTCACTGAGGTGTAGTCAGTTGGATTAGTCTGTGTGAGAAAACAAACACAAAAGAGGTATAGGCTACTGCAGTGTGGTATTCTACACTTGTTCATGTCATGAAAATTGAAAATGTTTAGTCATACCTTCATACCTACACATCTGGGTTTCGTACAGGGGGGGGGGGGAGGGGGAGCACTGCCCCCCCAAATTTATGAAGGTATGATGTCTTTAAAAGGAAAAATGCCAGTTAGAATTAACATGCGGTGGTTTTGAACACAAGTAGTGGGTATTTGGTAGCTGCCAAAACCTGCCAGAATCAATCTTAGGGTAGCCATTTTTACCCCGCGCGCGCATGCGCGAAGCGGGGTTAAGCAATCGGTTTTGTCCGTCAGTCAGTCAGTCAGTCAGTCGTCTGTCTGTCAGGCGGAAAAAATTGAAATCTCCCCACATAGACCCTCATAAACCATCGAAATGGAGTCAAACAATAGCAAATAGCAAAAAACTGCTCTATGTGTACCTGACTCAAGTCAAGGCGCTCCGTTTCGCTGTATTTCGGCTATTTCCTACTTTTCATAACTATCATAACATTGGCTCCACCTCTTCGTGACCTCAGAGTCCCATCAAGAACACGACACGCAGTGCATTTGGAAACTTCATGGTTCGATATGACCGCTAGGAAACAGTATATTCTCACGATTTATGTACTTCACAGACATCATGGCTATTGTTTCGTCTGTTTTTTTCAGCTATTTCCTATTATTCGTAACATTTGGCCCCACCTCTTCAGCTTCACAATATATATGCACGTTGTTGTATATACGGTAAGCGGTCACTCCCACACTTTGGATATGGTCATACACGAACACAGTACACGCGATACAGCGATGCGCGAGATATCACGTCGTCGTCTAGCTGCACTGTATCCTGTAGACATTCCGCGCGGGGTATGTGTTCTATGAACACCTCTAGTTTCAAAATGCATTCACCAATTGAAGACATACTAGTATCTGTTACAGATGTGAAATTGGAAAGATGTGACAGACAGGTAATCACTCTACCCCTGCTGGCGCAAACACACACGGGGCAATAACAAAGCCTTACACCTGATTGCTGTGCAGCCACTTCAGTGCCGTAACATACATGCACTCCAACTGACTTGCAGAAAGTCCTTGAGCAGTGGCTTGACACAAGAGGCACCAGACCTGGCAACCATCGCTTTCAGGGAAGAGAACCTTTGCTGATTCTTGTCAAATGCGTAAATGCAACTACGAAAAAGAAAGAAAGACAACCATTACGCACGTACCACAAATAAGAGTTCACTGAAGAGAGTGGGAGAAAACGACAACTATTATGCCACGGTTTGAGGTAGAGCTAGCCTCGTTCCCTGGCCGTTAGGAAGAAATGGGAACGAAGCTAAGGTAGAGCAAGCGCACGGGGTGAGCGCTGAAGAGTACACTCACCCTCAGTGCAGTAAGAAACGACGATGCACATCACACATCACATTCCCTGTCCAGGAACTGGTTCAGTAGCAGACTACAGCATGCGAGTTGAAGCACATGCTCACTGAAAGGGAAGCCATTCAACGGAGACACTAGCTGGCAGAATCCGAAAGTTGGAACCTGACACTACAAACGCTGAAAGGAAACGGTACCATTAGTGGGTGGACAGCTAGCTGCCAAGATCGTACACCAACAATTCAGGACGAGAATGCAATCCAGAGAAGAAACAGACAGCTAAGAGCCTTGTGTGATAACGTCTTTCAAATGTCAGGGATCTTTCTCCACTACAACTATGTTGAGCTGAAGGCAAAACTTCATGTTAGACTACAGGGTAACTCACCCTTTATTTCTCATGATGCTGGCCAGTTGGGTGGTCTTGTTACCAGGAGCGGCACAGGCATCAATGACATGGCTGCCAGGAGGGGGCGATAGCAGGTAAGCAGGGAGGCAAGAGGCCTGTAAATTAAGACAAGAGAAATGGGGTTGACGGCTCAATCAGGTAAAGTGTATTTAGCAGGTTCAGATATGACTGGAAAGTGCTGGATTCACGCAGCAACAACATGCTACTGGCAATCCAAGCCCATCAGGTGGTGTCAGACCACCTACTTGCAAAGATGGAAAGAATATCTAAGTTTCCCACCTCCTATTGAGGCTGAGGTAGTAGGAGTCGTTTAACGGACAAAACTCTTCTATTCAGTCTGTGCAATCAAACCTGATACAAGACCAGACAAATGTGAGTGTCCAGTTACTCGTAGACTAATCACCTTTCTAGGTTTAGAGCTTCACTCTGAAGCACAAGTGGCTTGACTTTTCCCAGAGGAAGCTGAGATAACAGCTTCCCACCACTCGATCACAGCCTGACCATAATGCCAGCAGTAAGCAAACCTCAAGAGGGATTTTACTGACTTGACCACCAGAGTATGTAAGTCCTCACCAAACTCCCACTATGGTTTATGGTACGTACACGCAAGTTGATGTTCATGCTATGTGAATCGAAATCTGATGTAACCGTCGCTGGTCACCTTATCCTGAAGGAAGATCTTCCCTGTGGTGTACAGTGCATGGTCCAAAAGGTTCACAGAGGGGCAGAAGACGAGGACATCTGGTACATGGAGATCCTTGGCAAAATGTTTGTGATCACATGTGGCAGGTTCATCTGGTACACGGATATCCTTGTGATCACATGTGACAGGTTCATCTGGTACACGGAGATCCTTGTGATCACATGTGGCAGGTTCATCGGGTACACGGATATCCTTGTGATCACATGTCACAGGTTCATCTGGTACATGGATATCCTTGTGATCACATGTGACAGGTTCATCTGGTACACGGAGATCCTTGTGATCACATGTGGCAGGTTCATCTGGTACACGGAGATCCTTGTGATCACATGTGGCAGGTTCATCTGGTACACGGAGATCCTTGTGATCACATGTGGCAGGTTCATCTGGTACACGGAGATCCTTGTGATCACATGTGCCAGGTTCAGTTGGGTCTTTGGTAGTTACACATACTTTATAGAGGCGTATAACATGGTCCCAGTCCTCCAAAACAAAGCCAGCGTGAACAAGTGCTTTAATGGCATCGTCAACTGTAGACTTCAGCAGGTTCACTCGAACAAATCTTGGCAGTACAACTGTGAAGAAAGAAGGGTTAAATAAACGTCTAGTTCCAAGTATGGCATCAGGAAAACACTATATACATGTACATGTATGCGACCTGATGATTAAAAACTTACATTTTGCAAAGCAAAACAAAAAGTGATGGCCTGTCCTATGTATAGACCTCTCAAAAAAGTAACTGCCATTCCCATCATCAGTCCCATCCAGGAATGGGATGGGACTGAGGATGGGTAATGGCAATGGCATTTCCCCTTGTTTCTTTACTTTATCAAGAAGTGGAGTAGGGCAGACCATTACTAAAATCCCTTTCATTTCTTGGAAAACTTTCTTGTTTGTTGTCTTTCGAGTGGCAACCACACTACTGGTAGCAACTCACAGGTAGCACAAGCTAAGGCTTACAGTTCATTCCAATTAACGCACATGTCACATGGCGACCATGCTCAGTTGATTGAGTCAGCAATGGCGGCCAGAGGGAAGACTAAAAATGACTACAGCGCTCACAACCTCGCCAGCACGGTGAGTTTCAGCATGTCAGTGTCAGTTATCAAGACTGTGTGGTCAGATTCTTTGTGGGATTTTTGTGGGAACTGTATAGGCAACGAAAGTCGATGAGAGCGCTCGAGCAAATTATGGCGGCCGACAATATGACAAAGCGCTTGTATCTCCACCACCAAGGTGAGAGTTTCAGTACCAAAATTGTACGCGATGACGACAGTGTAGTCAGAATCTTTGTATGCCATTCCTATCACTCAAACATTATTTATTATTCATTTTAACTACAAGGGGTAAACACACTCTTGGTAGGTGTTGCAACCCCGGTTGCGACTCACCATAGCGCATGCTAATCATCACAGTTCGTTCCAATTAATGCACATGTAACGTGGCAACCGCTCTCAGTTGATCGCTAGCAATGGCGGCCAAATGGAAGACAAGAAATTATTACAGCACTCACAACTTCGCCAGCACGGTGAGTTTCGGCACATAAGCGTCAGTGAACGAGAGCGATCATGACCGTGTGGTCAGAATATTTGCGGGTCTTTCGTAGGTCACATGTACCTTGTTGGGAGAGATGCAACAACGACTTCATTCTTTCCTTGGCTCCCTCCAAAGACTTCAGAATGTCCACTTTGTGTCTGTTCATTGTCCTCTTCACGGGCCCTCCGCACTGGATACCCTTTCCAAACAGCATGTCATAGAGGAACACCATGCACAGGTGGAGGGAGAGCTACACGGGAATTGAGAACACATTGTGCAGGAAGGGAGAAACAGTCTCAACTCTGGCAACTATTCACCAACCAATGACTGCAAAAGCCGTCATGAGCTCCAATAAGCCTATAAGTTAATATTAGGTGTTATACTTTAATGCAGGGTTTTTGCTCTAAAGTGTATAACGTATACACAAGAGAAACCGGGGAGCACAGCTACCTGCTTGACTCGGACAACGGCGACAACGAAGACGGAGACCACTGGTGGACCTACCTACCTATTCAATGCAGGGTTTATTTCAGAGAATATCACAAGGGGGGGGGGGGGGGGGGGGGGGGGGGGGTGCGATTGAACAGTGTGCGGCAGTGTGCCATTTAGGGAGGGGGGGGGGGGGGGGGGGGCGGGGGGGGGGCGGTGAAATATTTTCCCCTCTCCCAAAGCTGGTTCCAGTTGGGGACTGGACTATGGCTGCAGAGGGGAGCAGAAGAGTTGAAGTAGCAAGTCTGGAGATAGTGATTGTTCCATAGGCAGCTATCGTAAAAGCAAATTCCCAGCCGTAAGGCTCTTATCCTGACACAGCTTCAAGGAAATGCATTACAACCACTTCAAGACAGTGGTGTGTGTGTTGTCTTCTTACCCACCTCCAACCATTGGCCTAAGCATCAACAAAGCTGCAAAGGACTTACAAAGGGACAAGTTCAGGCATTGGTGCACTGACAGTCTCCAGAAAATGAGGTCGTACCTGCAGACACGTAAGCTGGGGGCACAAAGAGTTTGGAACTTAATGGCTGGTTGTCTTTTACGATCATGTCCATAGCCAGCCACTACACACCATGGAGCACGTGGCATTGCACAGCGGTGATGACGGGAGACTGGAGGGCTTTGTGGGAGCTTTCACAATGCAGCACAAATACTGCTCACTGTTCACGACACGGGGCATGGACTTTCTTGCGGTCGGACCTCTCCCCCTCTGGCCACATAGTGGACAATGATGTTACTCAGCCCCCCTGGGTCAGAGTACACCATATGCCACACACTATAGCTACAAACCTCTGGTTCCTTCTTCAGTATCTCACAGCTGTTCATCACCTCCAGTATCAACTGTTTGTCTAAGGGGGCAATATAGATGCAATGCTTCAACACAAATACACCAAACATGCTACGTTTGACCTATACATCCTTTACCCATCATCACTGCCAAACTGTAAGATGAAATCGTGGGGGAAAGCCTGGGTATGAGGTTGGCATCTAATGAGCCAGGCTGCATGCAGAATGAACGATCACATAGGAGTGGAGTTGGAGATCAGTCCGTCTGCAAACAGTGGGAAACTTGTGCATGGAGAGTTCGACCCATACGAAATATATCAGACGGCCCACATCAGGTAGTGTAGCACTAGCTGCTCTAGAAATTCAACTGTAACGGTTCATCTCTAATTCCTTTCGGACATTGCTTGAACATTGCTTTTCCTTGCACTTGTACATGTTTTACTTCCTTTCATATTAGCCTCTGGCTATTAGGAACCAGCACCTGGAATTGTTCTATTGTGAGATGTTCATATTTCATGCTCATATCTCACATTTTAGAGTCTGGGCAACAAGGGCATAGACTTTCTTCCTACTTCCAGTGGTAGAAGCACTGTGTGCGTGAGGCTGATTGAATACCAATGACTTCAGCGACCCTTGTTTCTTCTCTAACTTCCTTAGGACTTCAGCAGCCTCCCTGTACACAAGATTCATCACGACCACGGACACACGTGGCAAACGTCTTCCCCCAGTTCAAAGGTCAAGTATGCGGTCAAAAAAGCGGAGGCATGGAATCCTGCGTTTTTGCAGCTGGCATGGCATTGAAAGATGACAAATTATACAACACACACCTAGGAAAACGAGGCTACACACAACCTAGCCGGAAAGGTACGAGTTGTAAGTAAATTACCAGTAGCGGGGTAGGCAGTACATGCAACTTGAGGTAGGCCTGAAGTGGGTGATTTCTGAGTGGAGAGTGTGAACACTTCACACAGACAGCTTGAATTCAGACACAGGTCTATGTGTTTATAAAGGCCTACCTGTCTATTAGCAACAGCAGTATTAGTAGTAGTAGTCTTGTGGGGCCAGACCCACAGCGACACTATAGTATCAGGCAAATACAGCACCCTGTAATTTATCTCAGAACCAAACCCTTTGCACAGGGAGGAGGAAGGGGCTGGGTACGTGCCTACGTTCAAGTTGTCCTGACGGAATGCAATACCGCTGCTCATTGCTCCCCTCAAACACTTGCGGGTAACACAGCATAGCACAGCAATTTGCCTAGCCGCTGGCAATGCTGGAGAAAATCATTTCCATGACGTCAATTGCTTCCGATTCATCAGGTCAACATATCGGCCTGGGGACAACAATATAAGTGTGTGCCTAGACCTCTTCCTCCCCGTGCGATGGGTCTGGTTCCGAGACTAGTAGTTAAAGGATTTCATGCCCTTGTTTCAGGGGGAAGGTTAAGGGGCCCAAGTAGGAGTCCCTTATTCCGATCTAGGACCACATCACTTCTTCCACTGATGGAAGGTGAAATGAGTTGGGATGGCAATCCCAATCATGGCATTTCATGTTCATTAATACTTTTCAACTTGTATGAGGGCCTTGGCAGTATTACTGCATTAGAGAAGTCTGTGACTGCTTGCCTGGTAGCGTGCGTTCGGACCATGTAGTATTCTTGGAAGCCGCAGCGACTGCAAAGTGGGTTGGCTCATTGATTAGGGAGTCTTTGGGTAAGATGGTGAAGCTGAGAAACGACAGCCTGCTGTGAACCTAGCTTCGTTCCCATGCCGTAAAAGAAACTGCCTGGCAACTTCCGGGAGTTCAAACTGTATACGGATGTTTCACGGCAATTGCACTACCCCATTCAAGCAGTGAATATTAGATTAGTGCACGTGACAGCTGCTGAGAATGGTCCTTTCCTGCTCGTGGAAGCAACTGTTTGCTGCAGGTTCTGCTACGGAAGTCAAGCAGAAGCTGAATAAACAACAAAATCATCGTGCATTGTGCTTACACTAGTGCGAGCGATTGACTAATGTGATGAATGGGCGTGACTGCAACATTTCAGCGCATGACGCAATTGGGTTTACTATTGTCATGTGACAACATTCTGAAATTTGATTGGGACTGGCAGTGGAAGTAACAGTTTGAATTCACTATGTTGCCAGGCCGTTTCTCCTACGGCCTGGAAACGGCGCTACCGTGAACCAAGCAATTGTGGCATGACTGACTCCTGAGCATGCGTAATATCATGTTGTACTATAACATTCACCCACGTGCACATGCATACGCCTTTGTGTGCCCCCTATTACAAATGTATATCATACTGGTACATACAGTACAGATTTAGGTACAGTAATGGGTGCTTCTCCAAGGTGGAAGGGAATTCCACACCAGCGGTTCCCCCTACTTTGGAGCAGCTGGTGACTCATGTACCCGACCCTTAACACCAGCCGCATTCCCAGGCTCCCCCCTGCGCCACAATGAAACACATTTCCCTGGTCAAATTCTTCCCCGAACGGATGGTTGTGATATCTGTCAGTATGCACTGCAAGCAGCTACTGTTATGGGTAGCGTTTCCTACTGACTTGCATGGAGAGAGTGGCACATGGTACCACACATGTACCACAGTGGTTTTCCAAAAATGGAATACAGCATTGCGTTTAGGCTCTCCCGGCTTCCCACTTTGTGCATGGTCTCAACCCTTCATGAGCTATTGTGAAACAGCTACCAATCTGCTGCTGGGTTTTTGATCTTCCTTGGCTGAAACCAGACATAGAAGGACTCTACGTATAGCCAAGGACCAAAGATCCAGCAACACAAGGATCTGGCTAGCTCCGACATAGCCTCCTTCCTAGGTGCAATTACCGAGTGCCTGGGAACGAGGCTAGCTCCGACATAGTAGTGGCCACGCATTGTTTGACACTGGACTCATAGCAGAATGCTAGGCAGAAGCTTCAGCTTGCATATGAGTGAACGTAGGTTCCTCTGCGCACTGTTCAGGTGGTATGTGCAGCATGGCTCCAGACGGAGCAACATGGCCCCAGACCATGGCCGATACAGTAGTGTATTGTCCATGCCCAGATGGAGCAACATGGCCCCAGACCATGGCCGATACAGTAGTGTATTGTCCATGCCCAGACGGTGCAACGTGCCCTGCTAGGGGTCGTCTGGGGGCATGCCCCCCCCCCCCCCCCCCCCCCCCCCCCCCCCCAGAACATTTCGGTGCTCTGAGAGCGATTCTGGGGCGATTTTGAAGTCTACCAATAGTCTATACCAAGAGTGTATAATAATAATTAAGAAGAGAGTATCGAACTCGCTATAGGATAACGTTGAATGTAACGTGACATCCGGTATGGTGCTAGCTAATGTCAAAAACACAATCTTTACCTGACATCGACGCCATGGCTAGCTAGCCTCTTTGACTCGACGATCAAGGCGTGCGTGCAGCAAGTAAACTCGGCCATATCGGGGAGTACAATAGTTGACGAGTCCGTGTGGATCACGTGCACCATACTGGATGTCACGTTACTTTCCACATACATTCAACGTTAGCCTATAGCGAGTTCGATGTATACTCTTTTCTTATTATTATACACTCTTGTCTATACTATGTGCTTGGTGAGTTTCAAAATTACTTTACTAAATTCCTGTAAATAGATCATTTTTCTCCAGGAAAATTGGGGGTGCAATTGCACCCCTCTGCAATACAGTAGTGTATTGTCCATGCCCAGACGGTGCAACATGGCCCCAGACCATGGACGATACAGTAGTGTATTGTTCATGCCCAGACGGTGCAACATGCCCCCAGACCATGGACGATACAGTAGTGTATTGTCCATGCCCTGTCAGGCTGATGAAGCAACGTGAGCCCCAGACAGAGCAACATGCCCCCAGACCATGGACAAGTGTATTTATTGTCCATGCCCAGACGAGCAGCATGAGCCCCAAGACAGAACAGCATCCAGCAGGCGAAGCGGCATGCGCCCGATGAGCTATGAATATTGATAGGAACTATGAATATTGATAGGAACTTAGAGTTAACTATGAATATCATTTAAAGCCGTCACACAAAACCCACAAGTGACACAGCCGTTGAGCATGTATAAAAGCAGCTCATCTAAACCTTCGCCGAAGATCAGTAAGAATGTATCCTTTCTTACATCTCACCGGAGATGTAAAATTTTTGGAAGGCTCCTCGCAGTGGGCCTAACAAGTACAAACACAAACAGCTTGTCTTCCCTTGTTCAGCATCAAGGGAAAATCACATGCACGGTCATCAAGTTGTGCTGCTTTTTCTCCATGGGAAAACTGCATTGCACGTCCTGAAGAGTATCCTCGATGCAAAGACAGAGACTGAGTGAACTAGGTATGTATAAGCCACTAGTGCAGACTCACCGAGAAGATCTGCGAATGCAGACTTGTTCTACCAAACTCAAGTGCTTAGCATCAGGTAAGAAGTCAATAAAGCGATCGAACCCCAGTAATCATCAGCACTAGAGCTGTTACTAGTCGGCTAGTTCCGCATACTTCTTGTATATCATTGTACACCATACCTACGGAATGCTACGTGTGCACGGACCTCGTCCCACCCCCCTGGTTCTGCATTGGGTTGGAAAATGTGTGTCACGTGACTTGTTGTCTTGCTGATTTTGTAGCCTCGTTCCCAGGCCCACACGTGGAACACAGAAAAGGGCCTGGTGACACTTGGAAAAATTCACGTATGTGCTGAGGTCAGCAGTCTTGATTTCGGGTAGACAAATCACGTTCGTCCATTGCCAATTAGTGCTAGTAATTAAATTATTTACCAAGTGAAAAGTGTGGCCATTTGATAAAACCACTGTTCTAGCCTTCGAGACTCACTTCTGGTCGCTCCTTGGCAAGGACTTTCCACTTGGCCATCACCAACAGCTACTGTACCTAGCCTCGTTCCCAGTCAAACGCCCAGCTTTTCGTCGCTTGCAGTACATACTGCAAGTGACGAAAAGCTGGGCGTGGGACTGGGTACGAGGCTACAGCTACCTGCATGCCGCTTCAACTTGAAGGCATCCAGTAAGGAATGTAATCAATTATGCTCACTGAGCACATACAAGAATTTTGCCGAGCGTCATTAGGGCTCTTTTCCACATTCTGCGTGTGGGCCTGGGTACGAGGCTACCGACTTTGTATGCAAGTGACATGTTTATCAGAGAGCGCGGTAGCGTTCTCTAATAGGGATGGCCAATGAATTTTCGAATTTACCATAATTATTGGTATGCTGGAGGTTGATTGCACTTGAACTTCCACAAAATGTAACACCATAACGTAATGGTCACCAGTAAGACCACAACCTAATGGTCACCCATAACACCACAACAACAATGATTACCCACAGTACCCACCAGCAGTGGTTACCGCAGCAACGATGGTTACCTGCGGCGAAAGCAATGTGGTTCTGTGTGTAAATTAGCTCAAGAACTGCTTTCGTTCGTAAATCATGTTTGACTATGAGAAAGGACAAAATCGGGGCCCAATTTTTCTCAACTCCCATGTACTCTTTGCTGGTATTTTTGTGAACTTCTTAGGCAGTATCATTCTATCTGTGTGTTTGGTTTGGTGGACCACGAGGCACCATTAATGATTTCTAGCACTATGATTATACTTAGTAGCAACTTCATGGTCGAGGTCTACTACTCGACCTTCAACCATTTGTTTTCCTTCTCAGCCTCTTTGATGTGCATCTTTACTGCCAACGTTTTTTTACCCTGCAGGAACAATATAACATGGAAAATGGCATCAAAGGGAGGAGAGTTCTGGTACCAGCCTGGTGGTCAATTTGTGGACGCTTTCGCCAAACTTGAGAAGCTGCAAATAGAACAGCAACTATGTGACATTGTTGTCAAGGTAGCGGGCAAGAGGTTCCAAGCTCACAAAGTTGTCCTGATCGCTTGCTGTCCTTATTTCGAAGCCATGTTTCTCTCTGGGATGGCCGAATCCAAGCAGAGGGAAGTGGATTTGCAGGGAGTTGATCCAGATGCGTTTGATGCCATCCTTAAGCTGATGTATACTGGCCAGATATGTGTAACAACGGAGAACGTTCAATCGGTACTGTCTGCTGCAAGCATTTTTCAGATTGAACATTTGAAGGAAGCCTGTGCAAAATTTCTCAAGAAGCAGCTAGCTCCATTCAACTGCCTTGGAATCAAAGCATTTGCAGAAGTTCATGGCTGTTCACAGTTAGTTGAAGAGGCTGTCAAGCACTCGGTTTCTAGATTCTCTGAAGTGGCAGCGTGTGATGAGTTCTTAACACTCAGCACTGATGATGTTGTTCAGCTTCTGTCACGGGACGACTTGAAAGTGCATTCGGAAGAAGATGTGTTTGATGCAGCTGTTGGATGGGTCAGCTATGATCACTCAGAACGTGCACAAATGATGCCCAAGTTGCTAGCTCAGGTTCGTCTGCCACTCCTTTCTCCGGCAGTGCTTGCAGATAAAGTTAGGCCGAATGAACTGATCCAGAACAACCTCCAATGTCGAGACCTTCTTGATGAGGCCCTTATTTTGTACCACCTGCTACCGGAGAGGAGGTGTAGCATTTCTCCTCAGAAGACCACAGCTCGGAAATGCAACTTCAACATGGGTGTCATTTATGCTGTTGGGGGCCTCAATTCAGTGGGAGGATCTCTGTCTTCTGTTGAAAAGTGGGTTTGGGCTCTATCCATACATTAAGATTTTAGGTGTGTGTGTGTGTGTGTGTGTGTGTGTGTGTGTGTGTGTGTGTGTATGTGTGGCGGAAGTGGGGTGTTTGTGGGGCGGGGCTAGACTAGTGACGCACAACCTTCGTACTTCAATTTACTGAACCTGGAACTCTGCGAAGAATGTTTGAGCCCAGGCATAGGCTGGAATCTTCCAGAACAGCTGGGGGATGCAATCAGGGAGCAGCAGTCGAAGCGGACGCAATTGGGGAGCAGCAGCTGAAGCGGACGCAATCAGGGAGCAGCAGCTGAAGCGGACGCAAGCTGGGAGCAGCAGCTGAAGCGGACGCAAGCGGGGAGCAGCAGTAGACAGAAGCGGATCGATGCGATCGGGGAGCAGCAGCTGAAGCGGACGCAATCAGGGAGCAGCAGCTCTGCACAGAGAGCTGTCCGGCGCCAGATTACTCAAGTAGGCGAACGAGGGGGAAGTAGCTGTACAGTATATATAGTAGATGTAGTGAGTGAAATATAAACGTTCTTGTAGCTGTTGAAGGTGACCTTGCACAGTTGGACAGTTCTTCCACCCTTTGTATCCTGAGACCGTTCACGTGAGTAGATGTATCCAAGCAAGATGCATAGCGGTAGACCAATAGTAACCGAATGGTAGGGTTTTCCCGGAACTGTAAGAGCAACCGCGATAGGTGTGCAGAAATATACAGTGAACATACTAGGTATAAACTGGGAGAGGTTAATAACAGGCGGATGAGCAGTGATGTGAGATTTTGATGTAGAATAGTTGAAGGCATGTGGGGAGTTCCTCCAGGGAATGACGGATACAAAAAGGGGGTACTGAGTGCATCTGTGGTGAAAACAATTATGAGAATGTGATGGGCAGGGATGGAGGGTGGGAAGTACATGTAGTGGTCAGAATATAGGAACGGCCGTGCATATGTGCCGTCATCTATCATACTGAAGAGAATGAACACCTGTTGTGCAGGTCTGAGAACAAAGCTAGTACACAGTACCAGTACATGTGTTTGCTTGCACTGGCCATTACTTCAATACATTCCACTCTGTCGTCCAAGGTTTGACTCCTCCAAGGGCGTCTGGGAGTCCTCTAAACAGATGAGAACCCTTCGCAGTAGAGTGGGCGTGTCAGCCGTGGAGGGAAAGCTGTTTGCATTTGGTGGTTATGATGGTGCATCTCGGCTGTGTACTGTGGAGTGCTATGACCCCAAGGTGGGCAGTACAGCAATCAACTCCTTGATGGCCATCCAATATATAGTTCAGCACGCCTCTATATTGCCCCTCCAATTAACTCTTGATGGCCATCCAATATAATTATAGTTCAGCACGCCTCTATATTGCCCCTCCAATTAACTCCTTGATGGCCATCCAATATATAGTTCAGCGTGCTTCTATATTGCCCCTCACATCATCTCCATGCAATGACCGTTACCTGGTTGGCCGGAGGCTTGGGCAGGTGGATTAATGCCAGCAACTCCTAATCTACCTTAGCCAGACCCCCTCCTATCACATGATGGGGTGGAAGGCTGGACCTACCATATGCATGCTTGATTGGCAAACCGCCCAGTGTTTGGTTGACTGGTGGATTTCATCCACCCGGGCCCAGAAGGTGGTTACCACCTCCCCCCCCCACCCCCCCCCCCCCCCCCCCCCCCCCCCCCCCCCTACAGCAATTAAATTGTATCCAAGAACATGTACTGTACATAGCCTCTGGATTGAATGGCCGAGTTGGAGAAAAGAGCTGCATTACTTACGCTGATCACTCGAGGATAACAGATTAGTGTTACATGCAGAGTGTAAGAGTTGGTGAGGGAGGGTATGATACTTATTTAGGTGAAGTACATAATTGTATACAGTTGACAAGATGGTGGCAATTACCGGTAATAGTGTTTTCATTGCATTTTTATTCTTGTTACGTAGGAGGATGAGTGGACAGTGTTGTCACCCATGAACGTGCGGCGTAGTGCCCTCAGCATTACAGTGCTCTCCAACGATATCTATGTCATAGGAGGCTATGATGGGACCAGCTCACTCTGCTCAGTGGAAGTGTGAGTATGAAGTGCAGTGCTTGATTTGCTCTCTTGTTGATCGTATGTCAGGGTAAAGATGTCACGCTTGTCATGTTACAATACCAATCACTTCTGGTATTGCCACATGCTCCACCTCCCACTCGTCACCCCTCCTCACTCCATCCCTGGCCACTCCACCCTTCCACATGCTCCACCTCCCACTCGTCACCCCTCCTCACTCCATCCCTGGCCACTCCACCTCCTCCCACTTATCACCCTCCTCACTCCTCCTCTTGTCACTCCACCTTGTCACCCCTCCTCACTCCATCTATCACCTCCTCATCCTCCTACCACACTTCCCTCCTTCCCACTCCTCTCTTCCCATCCTCTAACTTGTCCTTACTCCTCTACTGACGTACTCGTGCACCTCCTGCAGGTACAATGTACCAACTGACCGCTGGAGGACCTCCATCCCCATGCACACCTGTCGCAGTGCTGCTGGAGCCGCCACCCTCAATGGATATGCTTACGTCATCGGTATGCTCAGCCCTGGCCCCATACTTTGCTGAAATTGAGTTTATTTTAATTATGGTACAACCTTTACAAAAGTGCCCAGGTTTGTATCTGATTCAGTTCCTTGAAGCCTGCGGTACTGGTTTAGGTAACAGCAATGTGGTTTGTATGTATCTATACCACAATCTTTTGATGCCTATGGTACTGACCGTACATTGAGTTACCTGGGAAGTAACCTCCACACCCAGCTTTTGTCGCTTGCAGTATGAAAAGCCGGGGGAAAGGCCTGGTAGATCTCGTCATGTGATACGTGTCGCGACCGTCATAAAGCGTCATCCTCTCAAGACAAGTATAGTAGCATGATCGTGGTTGAAGACAGGTCAACGGCCAGAAGAGAGCCACACCTAGCTTATCCTTAGAAATCGTACTGTCGAAGTAGCTGCAAGTGTTGTACTTTCCAGAGCGACGGCTCACTACATGGAGCGAGCAGCATAAAGTGCTTCCAAGTTATGACTGTTGTATTACAGCATCTCTCAGCGGTTTTGTTTCAAATCGAGGTATACAAAGCTGGGCGTGGAGGCCTGGGAACGAGGCTAGGGTAATTGCTAGGGAAGGTGATGAGGGTGACTGCTTGCTTGTTTGTGTTGCTGTTACATGATTCCAACAGGTGGCCATGATGGACACTCGATCTTCAATACGGTGGAACGGTTTGATCCTGAGAGTCAGAGTTGGACCATGGTGACTCCCATGAACTCCCGGAGGTGTAGACTGGGCGTTACTGCCGCTTCTGGAAAGCTGTTTAGGTATTAATAGACATACTGTGCTCATCTGACAACTGCAGTTTATGCTAGTCAAGTGTAACCTTGTTTCTAGGCCTTCTACTCCTCCAGTTTTTGATCGCATCAAAAACTGGAGGTGTAGAAGGCCTGAGAATGAGGCTAAGTCAAGTGTGGATGTGATATTGAGAGCTGTAGTGTGTTGCTCTCTAACCCCGACGATGGAGTCATTAGAAAGTTGATGGTGGTTCTTTCCTGTGCTGAAATTGAGTTCAAAATGAACTAGCATTGAATGTGTGATGGAGGTACGTACTACCAAAACAGCTGACTGGGTTTTGCCAGCCTCGTTCCCAGGCCTTCTCACCCCAGCATTAGTCCTGCAAGCGACAAACGCTGGAGTAAGAAGGCCTGGGACTAGGGTTTTGCTACCATAGCACCATCTAGCCTCGTTCCCAGGCCCCCACCACAGTATGGAAGTCAGGGAAGGCCTGGGATAGTTTAATAATCACGTGAGTAACGTCAGGATGGGTAGAGAGAACTTATAATAATTGAACGTGGGTGCAATAGTGTGTGGTGCAAAGTAGCCGGCTCAATGAGTGCTTGACCGTTAGCTGTAGAGCAATCAGTGGTAGCCACGCTTAGGCAGTCTCTGTGAACAGTAAGTGTCTAGACCAATACGCAGTAGCCTGGAAAAGGGTCGTTCTGTGACACTCATGACTTGTGATATTTCCCAGTTTACAGTATATGTAGTTATTATTTACTGGGAAATAGCATGAGCCTGTTGCAGAGTGACAATAGGGCGACAGACTATTTAGTACAGGGTAAATAACTAACCTATTAAACTTCCAAGCCTATAATAACAAAAATTTTTTACATGAAACATGTCTAGACATTCTTGTAAACATTACACAAAACATGACCAAACATTGCTTTCATAAAATTGTTCGTACACTCGAGCATGAACAGAATGTGAACTTAGCCCTGTGTTCCGCTGAAGTTTGCGATTGGTGAGCAAATCCATAGCTGTGGGATGAACATGGGCTGTATGATGAAATGGACCTACAGCCCTGCAGGAACTACATAATAATATACATGTACGTCTGTGTGCTAAACACAATGGTTTCCAAGGGGATCTGAATCCTGTAGGCCCCAGGGGTTTCATCATATAAGGTTTTTGTACTATAATGAGCTTGCAGCCAACCAAATCGTTGTCATTCAGGGGAGAAAGACTTTGCGAAGATATTTATTGCAGTTTCTCTCATCGTCCGCTTTAATCCTCCCCAACTACTCCACTTACTCATACCTCGTGGTTGGCAACCAGACTCTGGAGATCAGAGCGCCCTGTCACACCATGGAGGTACTTAATTTAGTGTGAGACGTAGATGTACGTCCAGCTCCGCCCTCACTCTTTGTGTCCGGGTCCAGCACGCAAGGCATCCCACACACTATACACAGAACCGTGTGTGAATCAGAAGTACAAATGAATCACATCTGGTAGAAATGTTATAGAGCAACAAACGTATCCCTACCATACCTACATTTTCTTTTACCTCCTCTACCCACTCCTGTGCAGCATTGGTGGGTATGACGGTCAGTCCTTCCTCAACTCCGTCGAGTGCTATGACCCGTCCTCCAACCAGTGGAGCATGCTGTCCCCCATGGCATGCAGAAGAAGTAGGTCGTTTGTTATGTGTGCTTATACAGAAAGCAAGAGTACTTAAAGACTAATGCCTAGTGCTAGAAAAAAACAATAGATCTGCGTAAGCACTTTTCATACTTCCCCTCCCGAAAAAGCAATACAGTATGGGAAATGCCAATACACGTCCTCAGTCCCATCCTTAAATTGTTGCACACCCCCCTCCTCTTCCTCCTTCTGTTACTACTACTCCTCCTCCTCCTCCTGCTCCTCCTCCTCCGGCTTCTCCTCCTCCTCCCCCTCCCCCTCCCCCCTCCCCCTCCTCCCCCTCCACCTCCTCTTCCTCCTCCTCTTCCTCTTCCTCCTCCTCCTCCTCCTCCTCCTCCTCCTCCTCCTCCTCCTCCTCCTCCTCCTCCTCCTCCTCCTCTTCCTCCTCCTCCTCCTCCTCTTCCTCCTCCTCCTCCTCCTCCTCCTCCTCCTCCTCCTCCTCCTCCTCCTCCTCCTCCTCCTCTTCCTCCTCCTCCTCCTCCTCTTCCTCCCCCTTCTCCTCCTCATTCTCCTTCTGTTCCTCCTTCTGTTAGTCGTCCTTCATTATTTCCCTCCTTTCCTCTGCTGGTCCGTACCAGTTACCTTGCACACCTGAAGTACCTGGTATGAGCAAGCGGTTGGGTATGAATATTGTAGTGAAATAAACCAACGTTGAAGCTTGCTGTTTTGTGAAATGCTAGTCAGTGTGCATGGATCCTGTCGTACCAAAATGTAAACTCAAAGTAGTCCCCCAGTACCAAGTATGTCAACGAAATTCTCCCTGGGACCAAAACATTTCTGCACCCCCTTGATCCCATCATACAACTTATGTGGTCTGACAAAGATTATGCTGTAAGCTATGTCTTGTGAGTGACAATGTGATGTCTTGTGAGTGACAGTGAGGTGTCTTACAAGAGATGTTTCCTGCTAGATTGTGGAAAGAGTGGGAACTCTCTTGTTGCATCTTCTGTAGAATGAGCCACTGTTCTTGCCTTCAGCAACAAATTTCTACTGATGCAAGTGCTGTACCAGGGGGGACCACTTTATGCATGGGCACACCAGAAATACGTATGTGGTCTGAGGACCAAACCCTGTATGAAATTTTTTTTCTCTCGAACCAAATTCTATGGGGGCCAATTTTTTGTGAAACGGTCCACACTTTGACCGATATGTCTCCAGCCTCATTCCCAGGTCCCACACAGCCTGGGAACGAGGCTAGGTGTGCAGCACAAATTGTCATTGGAGATGTACATACTAGCACTATGCATTTAGCTTGCCCCTCTTGACACAGCACTCCAATCTGGATTCCAATGTAAACTTGCTACTTGAAACCAGCTTAGATTGCAACCACACATGTATTTACGTGTTAGAGGTAGTACTACTACATAGTAAACCAACAGCTCTAGTGCTGAGTGGTTAGACCACAGTTGTCAGTATTCACATGCAGCCAACCCACTTGAGCTACATCCACGAGCTAAATCCACAAGTTGGTTAGCTAACCAGGGATACACTAATCCAGGTTGGAATCCTGAGGATAGGAAGTATTGTGTAAACAGGCCTTGTGGGTCAGTTAGACAGAGGTGTAGCCTCATTCCCAGGCTGTGTGGGAGGTGGCCTGGGTACTTTGTGCACTTCCAATACACCCCCTTGGTGGCATATGGTCTAAAATTGCAATCGTACCTGTGCTAGCACTGTACTCTACTGCATTGAGGAACAGCACATAGCACAAGGGGTAAGCAGTCCATGAATACACTCTACTTCAAGGTATGCAGTGCTTGTACAGGATGCTGCCACTCCAGCATCAGCTCCCAGTGAATTCTTTTCCAGCAATATTGGTGTGATTTTGTAACCAGAGAGTTTGTTAAAACAACTTTCCTTTGTGTATCTATGGTAGCAGGAGCACATGAGTACGCCGTGCAGCTCTTGATGGCAAAAGCATACCACTTTCACATCCTCCCCAGTCCAGCACTTGTGCATATGTACTGACCAATCAGAATCTACGGAGAGATTTCAGCTAGTGACACGTGCATATTAGGCGTTCGCTAAGTACCTGTGAACAGCTAGCTATGATTTTTCCAGAGTGGAAATGGCGTTGTTCAAGACTTGGATCGATCAACTAATCCATCGCTTGTTACCCGTGCTGTGGAGGAAGGACTACATCACATCCGCTACAGCCTGAGCGGTTGAGGTCACTTCTCAGGTTGGCTATGTGGAGTTCTCACTGTGGCTTCGGCTTGTTTCGTGTTGCAAGCAGGCACAGAGGAACTTTTGTGTAGCTTCTGAACAAGCTCTTTCCTGGAGCATTCAAAGCGCTCTTTCTGTTTCGCGGCTTTGAGTATGCTGCCTCGGCAAGACACACACACGACCTCGGAACACAGTCTTGCAGGAAATTCATCAACAACTGTTCTCAGTTGGCAATACAACTCCGTCGGCCCACCTCCTTTCTGTATCCCCTCCCGTAATTGATAGCGCTCTTTGGGCAGATTACCAGCTTTTAAATTACATAGCACACAAACAACAGCCATCTTCACTACGCCATGGGCTCCTATCCTCACTGCACTACGATCAATTTCTAGCATGTGGTGATACTGCGGTTCAATTAACGTGCAGGTTAAGTGATTGCTAAGTAGTTCTACGTCAGCACCTCATGCATACTAATAACTTCTGCTAGACCCTCTCTCGCTTTTCCCTCCGCCCCGCCCCCAACTTCCAGAAAGCAAGAGAATTGGTCTAGCTTGATAGACTAAGACACAAGCTGATGGCCAGAAACCCACAACGTTCCGATATAAGCAGGATCAATGTGTGACCAACTCTCATGCATATGTATATACATGTGTACATCATTAGTCTAAGAGTGCGTAGATCCTCATTCAGACCTGCAACTGCTGGACCAAAAGCGAGCAGGTGCGATCTCAGAGGTCCTGAATTCCAAACATTTCCTTGGGGGAGGGGGGACATGCCCCATGACCCCCCTACACAAAGGCGTACGCCATCAAAATTTTCTTTGTGCCGATAATTTACTGCTCTGCATAGATACATATTATATATTACCAAAGCTCAAATGCTTCCACTGCCTTTGTGTTTTTTATTGGAAAGGCAGTTTATGATGGACAGACGAACGGACAGATACAGCTAATTGCTTAACCCAACTTGTGCATATGTGTATATGAGGTAATGCAGCATTGCTGTTGTAAATGGGGGGACGTCCCCTTTGTAGGTACCAGGCAAAGTAAATACAGCTTGTCGTTTATCATTAATTGGAACACAACCAATTGCTGGTGCATGGGGTGGTGGGGCTTGCAGTAATAATTTGTAAGTTCCGGGTCAAATACAGCTTGTCATTTATTTCAGCAACTTCGTCAGAACATTCATTTGTGAATGCATCCCGTTGTGTTGAAATTACAGTTTGAATGGCACCCCATACCTACTTGCTATCACTTCGGCTGAATGATAGAGGACTTTCCACAGCCAACCAACTATTGTGCCAACAATTGGACTACTTACATAGGCTGCCTTACATTGGCTGCCCTGCAGCTAGCACTCTAGAGCTAGCTAGCTGTCTCCCTGACCAGAGACTGGTTTGATCATATCATATTATGCTCTTTGAATAAACCATGTATGAAGGGCAAATTGGACAGCAAATGTGTTGCAATCTCTGTTTCAACAAGTTACCTTTTACATTGCTTTGCCCCACCTACTAGGTAGAGTCGGTGTGGTGGCAATAGCGAATCAGATCTATGCCATAGGGGGCTATGATGGACTGTCCAACCTGAGCTCTGTGGAGGTGTACAACGTGGATGAGAAGGAGTGGGGTGCCGCTGCTCCCATGAACCGCCACCAGGGAGGTGTAGGTGTGGCCGTAATACCACTGGATTGATGAATTGTAAGGTAATCAAAAGCCTCAAACTCGGAGTTGTGTTTACATTAGAACAGGCTTATTTCCTTACTGTTGCTTGTACTAGTAGAGATCAATTTCATTTATGCTGTGATGGCATGTTCTGGTGCACTTTGACCTTTCACAAGTTCCAGTACAGTGACTTGCTTAGCCTCGTTCCCAGGCCCCACCCAGCTTTTCGTTGCTTGCAGAGTAATACAGAAAAGCGGGTATGTTTCCTCACATGAACATGACATAATCAACAAACGGAAAACTTTTAAGAACAAAAAAGCCATATTGTTCAACCAGCTACACTTTCAACGCTTGGTGTATATGACAGTCGCCACCCGGTAGCTAGATACGTGTGGAGAAGCAGTCATGCCCAGGTACGTGTAGTGACAGGCAAGTTAGCAATTTAAGTACTCTCCCAACTGGGTGTGTACACCAAACTCCTGTTCACGTGCTGCCTACAGCCCTCCCTCACTGGTGTGGGCACTGGTGGTCGGCCTTCTCCCACTTGCTCACACTGCAGAAGACAGCGGTTTCAAGGCACCCAAGAAACCGCATTCTTCCATCAATTTCAGTCAGCATGAAGGCCTCTCATAGCAACTTCACGCTTTGCACTGAACTTGCCACTGCATTCTGTCCATGCTATGCAAGCAGGAACGTATCTCAGACTCTCCAGACTCGGCCTCGACTCCACAATATCGATGCCACTTCTTCACTTGATGGGCACGAATGTGAACATGCCAGAGAAAGGTGGCATGAGCTGGAAACGTTTATCTGAATTATGATCCCAGTAGCGACGGCACACGTAGTAGAAGAGCTTCTAGGTTTGTGGTAAAGCTAGTTCTACACCTCTTCCAAACGGTAAAAGCTAGAATCCATTTGTCCAGGAAGGAGGGTTCATCTAAACCACCTGTGTACAGCTCTGGAATGGATACTGTGGCTTCACAATCAACTGTGATCACCAGTCATATTACAGAGCGCCAGTCATATTTTGAATTTTACAATGCGGGCGGACACATAGAAATGCTTGGAAGAGAGATACCGTATAGCGGGTTTCTTTCGCGGGTGAAAACGTTCGCGAATTTCGCGTTTCTGTGGCGATTCGCGAAAGTTTTATCCGCGAAAACCAACCTGGATCACTGCGACATGCCGAGTAAGCTGATGACGCCCTGTTCGCTTTTTTTCCAGCGCGCTGACTCTGTTTTTGGCCCAGCATCACGGCTGTCAAGGTACTACAGATCCGGCTATCCAGCATGGCAGGGGGGACGAATCCCTACGCAAGTGGGCAACGCAGATATACGACGACTACACTCCCAAACAGAAAGCACAGATAGCAAAACGAGATGCCAAACATGGCGTGACAGCTCCGTTCGCTGTGGACTCCACTCTGTAACTCGCTCGCGCTCGCGGAGTGCTTACCGTTCTAATTCTCAGACCGCTGAGTCACATTCCAGATCCAATGAGCGTTAGTGGGTGTGGCGAACTGGGTTACGGCAATCCGCGAAAGTTTTCTCCACGAAAATCTAATTTTCAAGCAATTCGTGAAAGTTTTCACCCGCGAAAGATACCCGCTATACGGTATGCCAAGTGCCTCATTTCCTGTCAGTTATTCATTAGGTATCAACTTGTGGCTTCAAAATGAATTTTGGAAATATTATTATTCACGAATTAATTATTCTTTCTTTTGTCTACACTCGGTATTTTAGTGTCGTGCCTAGAAGTCCACGACCCCTGGCAGAGGTTATTATTGAAAAGCGAGGACATCTAGGCACAAGGTCGTCTAGGCACGAGGACGTCTAGGCACAAGGTCGTCTAGGCACGAGGTTGTCTAGGCACGAGGACGTCTAGGCAAGATGAGTAGGCTCGAGGACGTCTAGGCACGATGAAATCAAGGCACGAGGACGTCTAGGCACGAGGATGTCTAGGTACGAGGACGTCTAGGCAAGATGACATCAAGGCACGAGGACGTCTAGGCGCAAGGACGTCCGGGCAAGATGACATCAAGGCACGAGGACGTCTAGGCACATGAGTATGGTATCAAATGACCAGAATAGTAGTGTGGGGGGATACCCCTATGTAACTCACTGGCTTGCTCTCTGTACCTGAGTCTCATGGCTGGTTATGAATTTTGAACAGTCCACATATGATTAAATTCCTAACTCGGTTTGCTACACAAACTCTACTGAGCCAGCTACCTGTAGGCACGTTTGTACTTGTATAGTGTTGCAAAACCTATACTTCATTGTGGCCCCCCATGTGTAGCCTCGTTCCCAGGCGCTTGAGACACCTGGGAACAAGGCTACCCAATGTGCTGAGCTCCCTGGAGGTTGAACAAGGTTACAGAGGCAGAGTTATTGTGTTCTAAATTGCAAATCTGACATGCCCACATCTCCATGTCTTGGTATCAAGACAGCATGCCTACCCGGGTCACCACCCCTTGTTGGTTCCTGATACTCCTTGATGTTCAGACTAGCACTATTCATCGGCTATGTTTATAATACTGTCCTGTCCTCTTTTGACCTGTGTTACCATATTTTAGATTATCAGTAAGTCATGAATATTCCACCTACTCATACATAGGGACAGGCCCATTATGCGGGAATTTCTTTTGGAATAATAGGGGAAATTTTGGAATGGGAATAATGCGAGAATAATAGGCACGAATTGCATTGCAATGATGTCATTGCGTCATGTCATTAACCGTGTGCACATGATCATCAGTACTAAAATGGCAGCCTGAGGTACTAGCTACTAGTATCACTGAGCCTTAGCCAGAGTCTAGTGGCGAGACCTGTGTGATGAGTGATCTAACTGGAGGGAGTGGAGAGTCTGAAAGTCGTCCGAGTTTGTCAAACTTAGCCCAAATGCGGAAATGTTTGTAAAATTCTGTTAATTGAAGTAGAATATTTGTGGGAATAATAGGGGGAAATTCAGGAATAATAGGATAAAAACAGGGGAATTAAGGAATAGAATAATAGGGACTTTTTTTAGAATAATGGGCCTGTCCCTACTCATACACACCCTCTGCTGTGCATGAGGGGGGTGGTCTACTCTCATAATTATGTCTTTAAGTTTATATAACCATTCTGGAGTGCAGAACTGTGTCCAATCTGGAGTGCAGACCTCCCCTCCTAATTTACATTGCAAGACGTCACTTGTACAAGTAATCTACTAGCATTGGTGAAAAACGTGGCATAAATTTTACCCTCCTCTGCAGAACTGGAACCAAGAATCAGACTCCAGAAGAACAAGGCGTTATCTGCAGTGTGCAACGCCCCTCCAGACATGACAAGTTCCACATGTAGCGCACATGTACGATTTCCCAGCTATGATGTAATATTAAATTGGTGTCATAATTATTTTTATTATCATTAATTAATTCCTTGGAGTGTAGTCTTTCTGCGTGTGTAGAGAAAGCGAACGAAGACAAATACTACGGGCAGGGGAGGACGTAGGCGATGTTGCGTATCGTGCGATTGACGCTGTTGTGCAATGTCATTTGTGCTGTAATCACTATCAGTTCTTCGCAGGCGGTCCTGCGACCCGTGCGGCAAGTGGTGACAGAGGCTGCCCGACTAGGTATACTGCAAGGAGAGTGCCCGTCAATTGCGGGAAGTGCATCGGCGAGTGGAGCATCTCCCACTGGGTCAGCAAGTGCATCGGCGAGTGGAACATCTCCCACTGGGTCAGCAAGTGCATCGGCGAGTGGAGCATCTCCTACTGAGTCAGCGAGTACATCGGCGAGTGGGTCAGCAAGTGGATCGGGCGGTGGTTCGGGCTTCTCGTGTGCAAGTATAGACGAAAGAACGAGTGCATTCTGTGCCATTGCATTCAGGGAGCAATTATGTCCATTCCTGCTCTTCAGCACTACTTGCAACATATGTACTGGTCTCTCGAACTTATGTGGCCCATTCAGTGGAGGCGTAGATGCTGTTTGTGCTGATGGGCAGTCTTTGTCCGTGTGCTCCGCAGTCGGTACTCAGTTCTGCAATGGAAGCCAGCAGAACCCATTTATATGTGACTTATGTAGGTTTGTACAACAACGATGCGTGGTGAGCAGTGCATCGAGTACCAGTTCATCTGGAAGTGGTTCGTTTGTTGCAAGTTCATCTGGAAGTGGTTCATCAAGGATTAGTGCATCTGGAAGTGGCTCTGGTAATTTCTTGATCCGCAGGAGGCGCCAAACAGTTGTTACATCTGCAGGTGGTATGTCTAGTGGTGTGTCCGCAAGTGGGTCTGCAAGCGGTAGTGGCTCAGATGATTTTTGCTCAATTACGTATCAAGCGGTGGGACCACTGTGTGCTAATGCACTGCAAGCTGAGCTCTGCGAATATAATTTCACTTCCCAAACGTGTGACCTGTGTACCAATCTCAGGTTAACGTGTGGACCACCCGAGGGGAGGGGAGACATTGACATTCTATGTGCCAGTCTAGCGGCTCAACAGTGCACCGAGATAGCACGTAGCTGCTTCGAAGATCAAACTATCCCTCAAACAACTTGTGATTTCTGTTCGTTTGTTGGTAATTCTTGCTTTCAACCTAATGAGGCTGCGCTGTGTGATGTGGAAGGATTACTTGATGACTGCACAAGTGTGCTTAACGTTGGGCCCTATGAGTGTGAATGCTTTGTGATGTCATCTACGTGTAATCTCTGCAGAACTGTTGATCGGGTCTGTTCACCACCTGCAACCATTCCAGTGAGTCTTAGAAAAGAGTTAATTATTTGGGTATGATATTCAGCATCAAAATGTGATCTCCATTTCCTAATTCTGTAGCCCAATGTGGTTGTGGACGTAGATGACCTGACCCCTGAACAAGTCGACAATGCAGTCACCGTCGTCTTCGGGGGCATCTCTGTAAGTTGTTTCATAATTAGCCTGCTAAATTGAGCTACTGCCTTGTTTGATGGTGACCATTGTAAGGTAATTTGGTATCTGCTCCAGTGCAAGCAATCCTGTGATTTCACTCAGAAGTCTCGCGTAATTATCACAATGAATGCTCAGATGTGCATGTTGCGTGGTACCCGCTTGTTGCTGACACCAGCTGACATGAGGATGACTTTTAGCAGGAGGACCTTATGGGGAAAGGAGCGTTTAACTTGAAACGTAGATCATGCCGCACTCTGAACATTCCTTGGCATCACACAGTGTACAGCGTGCACCTTGACATGTCACATCATTCTGTACAGCTAGAAAATGGCCAGAAAGGTACCAAAGCACCCTGGAAATCTCCGTAGTGGGCTTCTAGGCAAGTTTGACATTAATTGGACACATCAATCTTCTTCCTCTCACTACACACCCATTCTATGTCGTCACTCCATCAGCCTTTTCACCTTCGCCCTCTTCCCAGAGCTTCTTGCTGCATACGTTTTCCCGGGCCGGAGATTGGAGATATTGCTCATGCTCTTTTGCTTTGATGTGGCATGCTGTTTGTGCACCATCTCAACTGCTAACCTCTTGTGATGACACAGGGCCATTATGGCCAACTCAGTTAACTTCCATATTGCAATTGAATCTGGTGGCACTGTTTACATTTCAAAGTCAGTACACATAACATGGGAAGTTGAAAGCTCCTTCGCAGCCTTCGGTGGCTCATCAGCTCCGGAGGCTGTAGTGAAGTACAAAGGTCGTGCATCACTAGTCTAGTCCTGCCTCCTCATTTGGCAGCCAAAAAAAATTAATGGTAGGTGACAATGAGAGAGTGAAAGGAGCCGAGGTTAATAATCAGGTTGACGAACAGTGGGTATTTCAGGCTAGTATGCTTTTACGGGTATGCGATCATCTTCAGACTAGCAAACCTCTCCTGCAGGCAGCAATGCCACGACCCAATGTGGCTACAATATGTGGTGCATTCTGTTATAAAACTTGGACAGAAGTTGCACATATACCGTACATACAAATCTAGCTCACTCTTGTTTCGATATGATATGTTCGGCAATCACGATGTTGACTTTGGGACTCGTGATAGTATCCAGTCACTAGATAATTGCTGGTCTAATATACAGCACAATATTATGTGTTGGGGCATATCTCAGGAGATCCACACGACATACGACCACACATTCTTTTGTACTGATATCAGCTTTTTGATACATCTAATGTCTAACTAGTCGAAGTTACAAGTGTCAGATGAAATCAGACTTTGTACAAACATAGTGGCTGTATACGTACATTGCAGGGTGTGTACTTGTGTTGTAAACAGTGCTAGAACCTGTAACAGTGTGCTCGTTGGTTGAAGAACCAAGCACACTGATTGGCAATAGCAACAGCGTCAAAGGAAAAGTCCACGCCTACAATTCGCCCCCCTTGAAAATGTTTTGCCCCCCTTAGAGATTTCAAACCCCACTGTTCAATCACCCCCCAAACGTTCTCTTTGTTCCGTTTTGACCCCCCCCCCCCCCCCCCCCCCCCACCCAACTTGTGATAATAATCCCTGTTTGAGAGGTAGGGTCTGTGCTAGCAGAGGGCGTGGGACAGGGGGAGGTGGGTGGGGTGTTACCAGTAGGATGACAGCACATGGCTGTGCTTGCTCCTGGCTATAGAAAGCCTTCACTCGGCACCAGTTGAGTCCTTCCTGTCAATATTCGGTATACATTGTGTTACAAAACATCCTTGTAGGGCTGGTGTCAGCCCAACTTTCAGCTAGCATGACTATGCCCAGGAGTCTTGACTGAAGCATCATTAGTGAGAGGGTGTAGTTAGAATGTGGATGCAATTTGGAGCAAGAACAGGGTCAACGCAGGCTGAAAATGTCCCCTATAAACAGCTGTGGCTGAGAAAGAGTGTTCTTTACAAGCAGAGTAGATAATTGTCTTTAATGAGCAATCAGTGAACCAGATTCTCCCCTTATATTACCCACTGTGCAGGACACGTTTCAACCAATACCACGCTTCATCAGTTATGCGGGCATTACCGGGGGAGAGGGATTCATACATGAAAAATTCATGCAAAAGCTCCGTAACGGAAGCAGCAATGCCTTAGCTTACACGTGAGACTTGGCAGGATAGCTGCTTCCCATACTCAGGGCTCTTGCAGGGTGCTCGTGACAGGAAGCTGAGAATGTTTATTTAGTTCTGATTGGTGGCATGAATAACTAAGTGGGTGTGTTGGCTGGCCTTATGAGTGTGGTGGATATTCATGATTGGTGCTGGTGGGGGAGGTTCAGAGTCTGGGCTGAAGTTCACACCTCCTATCAGAGCCTTATCTAGCTGCAGTAATATTTATTGGCAAGGTTTGGAAGTCCAGTGTTTGGGGGTGTTCTTCACCCAGAGTAAACTGTGTACGCATTGTTATGATAGCTGTAGGTAGGTGTGCGGTATGTTGCGACATTACACGTGCACAAGTCGGTTGTGATCGGCCAGTGTGTCTCGTGTCCATGCAGTTACACGTGCACAAGTCGGGTTGTGATCGGCCAGTGTGTCTCATGTCCATGCAGTTACACGTGCACAAGTCGGGTTGTGATCGGCCAGTGTGTCTCGTGTCCATGCAGTTACACGTGCACAAGTCGGTTGTGATCGGCCAGTGTGTCTCATGTCCATGCAGTTTGTTAGTGTGTCTAGTGAATCAGTTACAGTGAATCAGTCCACCTTGGGAGCTGCTTTCCACGCAAAAGTAAAGAAACAACATCTCTGTGCTTGAAAAAGCTTCCGGAAAATCCTTCTATTTCATGTATAGGATTATAAATAAACATGTCACCTATTTGAACGTTCCATGCAGTAAAATCTCCTCCCTAGTTTGGACCCAAAGAAGACCATGGGTCACTGCGCGGCAGCGATCACAGTGGTGTAGTCAATTTACCTTTCCTGAACACTAGATTAGACAAATTTTCCCCTGCTAGGTGTGTAACATTATGTGGAACAATTTTTGCCTACCAGATGTGTAACACGAGTATACTGCCAATAGTGTTTTAAGTTTCAATTTGCCGTCTGTTTCTTTCACTTCAGATTGTGGGTTTTATTAGCGATGAACTAGCATTCCGCCGAGGTGTTGCTGACATCGCTAACAGAAACTCTCTCGTCGGACCACCACGTGTACGAAGACAAGCTGCTGGCACGCCGAATGCAACAGCTAACGATGTGTCCATCGTTGGGCCCTCCCCCTTGACGACGGGCAGTGGTGTAACCGTGGTGTTCTTTGTTGAGACTATGGATGGTGTTGTCAATGGGACGGGACTGACCGAAGCTGTGCAGAATGAGGGCTCTACTCTTGCACAAGAGGTATGCATAAGTTGTGACTGCTTTAACCTACCTAGTAACATTATGTTACGTTAGCTTTTGATCCTACGAAGTACCTCCAGATATTCTTACTGCATGCCTCGTCTGGCCTTGCGCTTGCACAAGAGGTATACACACAAAATGCTGTGACCGCTACATATGACCTACCTAGTAGCACTTTACGTTGGCTTTTGATCCTACTAAGCATATCATATACCTCCAGATAATCTTACTGCGTGAAAGAGCCCTGCACATAATGATATACAACCTATCTATATTACCTTGGTTTTATCTGTATGACCCTACGTAGCATAGCATATATACACCAGATACTCTTTCTGCATGACCCACCTTGAATGAGGGCCCTATAATCTTGCACATGTCAAGAGGAATGCATTAATGTTGTGGATTCTATAACCTGTTTCCTAGCACACATGATATGGTCTCAGCTTTAGCTAGAGCAGTACTAGCCTTGTTCCCAGGTGCCGTCTCGGGCCTGGGAATGAGGCTAGAGGGTACATGCAGCACCACTTCGTTCCTTTGATGTGGAATAAAGAGCGATTTATGCTTTGTAGCACCACTCTGCTTTATACGTTGCACCAGAGCACTGACGTCATAATGAGAAATACAGGTGTGACAGCGTGTGTTACTATTGTGTTTGCTGCCATTAGCCTTCAAATACTGTAGTCGACCCTAATAAGTGCTGCTCACTTATAAGTGCAGCTCACTTATAAGTGCAGCTCACTTATAAGCGCCGAAATTTTAACGTCAAATTTTGAACAGGCAATCGAACACGCGGAAGCGGCGAGCAAGCAATGGCGTTTGTAATGGTATTTCTAGCCTTCGAACGGCCTTCCAGACTCCAGTGGACCCCGTCTACACCTGTCAGCCTGATGGTAACGAGCCTGTGGGAAGTGCGACAGACAGATTAAAGTAAGCCAAGTTCACCATGAGCAGCAAAGATCGGCGCCAACCAGGCGGCTATTCGTCATTTTTTCCTCACCAACAACAGAGGCCCAGATATCAGCATTGTAGACGTGGTACCCTCTCACCATTGTGCAGAAACAGAAACGAGGCATTACGTACATGTAGTGCTAGGGGGCGTGGCAATGCGCAAGTGCATACGAAAATTAAAGTACGAAATTTCTGCTGAAGGCATTTCAGCCAAAATTTGCACTTACGAAAATATCCCGCTGTACGGTATAAGCACACTTCCTGTTCGAGTCATTCCTTGTTACTAGGCACATCTTTCCTTCTTGTGGAGATCTGTGTAGGTGCATGTGCTTAATGACGCATGACTACGGCATTAATACTAACAGCAACATGATCAATCCACAGGTTGGAGCCATGGAGTTCTTAGGAGCTTTCGCTGGCCTGCCATCAGGATTTGGCCAAGGCAACCAGTCAACAGTCCAACCAAGTCTTCAACCAACAGCCACACCGTCAGTGTTACCCGGTGTCATTGCCACTACTGTCGCCATCACCACCAGTGCCACCATACAGCCATCGCCCTTGCCACCAGCAGCATCACCCACTCCTGCGCCCTCTCCGCCAGTGGCATCACCCTCTCCAATAGTGGCATCACCCTCTCCACCAGCGGCATCACCCTCTCCAATAGTGGCTTCACCCTCTCCACCAGCGGCATCACCCTCTCCAATAGTGGCTTCACCCTCTCCACCAGCGGCATCACCCTCTCCAATAGTGGCATCACCCTCTCCACCAGCGGCATCACCCTCTCCAATAGTGGCTTCACCCTCTCCACCAGTGGCATCACCCTCTCCAATAGTGGCTTCACCCTCTCCACCAGCGGCATCACCCTCTCCAATAGTGGCATCACCCTCTCCACCAGCGGCATCACCCTCTCCAATAGTGGCTTCACCCTCTCCACCAGCGGCATCACCCTCTCCAATAGTGGCATCACCCTCTCCACCAGCAGCATCACCCTCTCCAATAGTGGCTTCACCCTCTCCACCAGCGGCATCACCCTCTCCAATAGTGGCTTCACCCTCTCCACCAGCGGCATCACCCTCTCCAATAGTGGCATCACCCTCTCCACCAGCGGCATCACCCTCTCCAATAGTGGCATCACCCTCTCCACCAGCGGCATCACCCTCACCACCAGCGGCATCACCCTCTCCACCAGCGGCATCACCCTCTCCAATAGTGGCATCACCCTCTCCAATAGTGGCATCACCCTCTCCACCAGCGGCATCACCCTCTCCGCCAGCGGCATCACCCTCTCCAATAGTGGCATCACCCTCTCCACCAGCGGCATCACCCTCTCCGCCAGCGGCATCACCCTCTCCAATAGTGGCATCACCCTCTCCGCCAGCGGCATCACCCTCTCCAATAGTGGCATCACCCTCTCCAATAGTGGCATCACCCTCGCCACCAGCGGCATCACCCTCTCCAATAGTGGCATCACCCTCGCCGCCAGCGGCATCACCCTCTCCAATAGTGGCATCACCCTCGCCACCAGTGGCATCACCCTCTCCGCCAGCGGCATCACCCTCGCCACCAGCGGCATCCGTTTCACCGACAGGAGCTGTTCAGCCATCTACTTCACCAACACAGGCAGTTCCTCCATCAGTGTCACAAACAATTCCACCCTCAGTTTCACCGACAGAAGCTGTGCAGCCCTCTACCTCACCAACGCAGGCAGTTCCTCCATCAGTGTCACAAACAATTCCACCCTCAGTTTCACCGACAGAAGCTGTGCAGCCCTCTACCTCACCAACACAGGCAGTTCCTCCATCAGTGTCACAAACAATTCCTCCATCAGTGTCACAGTCAGTCACTGTGCAGCCATCAACCTCACCAACACAGGTGGTTCCTCCATCAGTGTCACAAACAATTCCACCATCAGTGTCACCGACAGGAGCTGTGCAGCCTTCTACCTCACCAACACAGGCAGTTCCTCCATCAGTGTCACAAACAATTCCACCCTCAGTTTCACCGACAGAAGCTGTGCAGCCCTCTACCTCACCAACACAGGCAGTTCCTCCATCAGTGTCACAAACAATTCCACCCTCAGTTTCACCGACAGAATCTGTGCAGCCCTCTACCTCACCAACACAGGCAATTCCTCCATCAGTGTCGCCGACAGCACTTGTACAACCAACTCAGTCCCCTACTGAAATTGTCCTGCCCCCTCAAGTAACTGGTGAGCTTACTGGAGGTGAAGTTGCTGCCATTATAATAGTGCTTACGCTTGTAGCCATAGCGATCATTGTGGTGGTCGCTGCAATTGCAATATACTATGTTCACAGCAGAAAGCGAAAGTACATTTTTACAACTGCTGGAAGTCCCAATGAGTATGGCACGTATGTAACTGACGCTACCGACACGTTTGGTCGACCGTCCAAACCCGGTGATAAGGAAGATCTTGTTACAAGCATCCCAATGGAATCTAAGACAGAAGCACTTCCGAGCACGTCATTGGTAGCTGCAAATCCACTAGCTCTTGAGCTCGATGCAGACGCAAAAGAGAAAGAGACACTCATGATGACTGGTGATGGAGGTGAAGGAGGTGAGGGTGGAGGTGATGGAGGGAACGGTGACGGTGAAAAGGGGGAAGTTGAAAAGCCAAAAGAAGAGACCGATAAGGACACAAATCTGTAACCATAATTGTACCTAATCTATAGCATTATTAAATTTTGCTGTTTATATACTTCTAGTTGGGTTCTGAAATGTACGTAGCTTGATATTTCAATTGATGTTCTATAATACAATGTTTCACATATAACTAAGACCAACATGCAGTTACTGCACGTTGTGTTTTCAACACACGTTTCTAGGAGTATAATTGGATTGAGCGTGCAGCAGTGTCCCATTCTGTGCTGTGCATGCCAACACACCATGGCCAGCTAGGATCAACGTCACCAAGAGAACTCTTGATGTCACTATATAACCCCAGGCCCCGCCATCAGTGTCACAAACAATTCAACCCTCAGTGCATGTCACGTACCGACAGCACTTGTACAACCTACTTAATACATGTTTCCCATCATTGGATTGGATTGATGACTAGCCTTAATTGTTCCCCCAGCTTTTCGTAGCTTGCAGTACTGCAAGCTACGAAAAGCTGGGGGAACTAGGCTAGTCACTATACACAATGACATTATACTAATCACAGATCCAATGATGGGTTTGTTGTGAAGACCTTTATTTGCATGAGGCAAGCCTGGCATGAGCAGGCCTGATACACTGACGTATAAATATCAACTCACTTTGACACAGGACTATTTTCATCCCTCATCTTCCAAGTCGGCATAATTATTGAGAAACTCCTTGTCAACTTACGGAAGTCAATGAAATGCTCACTACTAGTGGGGGTACACTCAAGTGAGGAATGTACACTATGCTCACTAGTTACCAGCCAATGACTAGGAATTACAAAACAACTGTACATACTAACAATAAACTGAATCATGACTTCGTATAGTAGTTTGTAGGCACGAAAGGCATCTTCGTTACTTCTGCCATAACAGTCTTCCTTCGCACTTTCAACTGCAGCTTGGTGCCAATCTTTGAACGGGTCCTTGGCACATACGCCATTGCAATGTTGTGGCCCAGCGTCGGACTGGGGCATCCAGAAGTGACAGTGCCCACAAGCTGTCCATCAGTGTCTAGAACTTCTGCGCCATTTCGTGCTGGAGGTCCTTGAGAGGTGAGCCCTATTCTCCTTCTGGATGGTCGGGAGCGTAGCTGTTGGAGCACCACTTCACTGCCCAGGAAGCCACCTACACTGCGACGCTGCTTGCCTGCATACAAGAAGGAAGGGGAGTAGTTGTAAACTGAAGGTGTTAGGTCAGATCCCAACATTCCCAAGCCACCTCCTCCACGCTGTGTGTTACCAATGTGCCCTGGAGACACATGCAGTTCTGCACTGCAGTTCAATCAGGTGTCTTACAATCTATGGCAACAATACTTCTGTCAGCCATTGGTAACCAACCATGCACACCCATTTCATAGAGATTTCCCACCAGAGGCACAGATTTGTATGGATATACCAGTAACTCACAAAGTTAATGAGAGCACGTAGTGTCGGTACAACCACTGCAATAGCTGAAGGAGCAGCTAAGGTCACAAATTTAAATGTACAACCACAAATCGCAATATCCAAAGTATACTAGAAAATAGCCTAAAATTGCAAAAAAGGGCATGTTTCCGACACGCAAAACATTGTAGCATTTAACATACATGCAGTAGCTACCTCTTAGCTTCATTGCCGTACCAACAAAATAAGACAAAGTAACTGCAGAAATCCACACGATCTTTGCTGCTATATTCCTACATACAGTGCCTACATACTACACACTAATTGTGAACAGTCTGGCTTCATAAGTGGGTGCTATGTAAGCTACTTGTCAATGGGGAAATCCCCACTACCTTTGGATGCCAGAAACCTCACTATGGTGGCATTATTATGACAGCTCTGTCTGTGGAGTGCAATGATGAGGCATATACCAACAATTTGGCAATCTTGCCTTCAGAATCACCCTCAGAGATCACTTACTATCACACCTTAGCCTCGTTCCCAGTCCCACGCCCAGCTTTCGTCGCTTGCAGTACGGTAAAGCGGGGTACTGCAAGCGACGAAAAGCTGGGCGATGGCCTGGGAACGAGGCTAATCACACCTTGCTGTTGCAATCATGCAAGTGACAATGATGATGCTATAGTATCTAACAGCTCAAGCTTGCGCCCTTAATCTAACTAGTTAATATCAGAGTCACACATTCTGTCAATTGAGCAACGTACTGATGCACCAAGCAAGGCCAGCTTCAATGGGTGTGGTTTCCTCAGAGATGTCATTGCCATAGAGACAGAGTCCTGCCTCCAACCTCAGGACGTCCCTAGCCCCAAGTCCGGCCAGTTGCACCCCGTCAAAGGCCAACAGTCTGTCGGCTAGCTCCACCACTCTATCAGTAGGCACTGAGACCTGCACACAGAGGAGACCCCAGCATAACAATGAGTTCTAGTCACACGTAATGATTGTGTTGTGCAGTCTATGTACACTCACCTTCATCTCTCCATACAATAATTTCATACACACACGCTCCATGCACATACCTCCACCCTGTCCTCCCATGTCTAGCCAAAGCGTGAGACCCTACACACTCCATGCACATACCTCCACCCCATCCTCCCGTGTGTACATACCTCCACCCCATCCTCCTCTGTGCACATACCTCCACCCCATCCTCCCGTGTGTACATACCTCCACCCCATCCTCCTCTGTGCACATACCTCCACCCCGTCCTCCCCTGTGTATAGCCACAGCGTGAGACCCTACACACTCCATGCACATAGCTCCACCCCATCCTCCCCTGTGCACATACCTCCACCCCATCCTCCCCTGTGTAGCCACAGCGTGAGACCCTACATCCGGGAACTCCAAACACTTCCATAACTGCACTTGTCATGAAGTACAGGGATGAGAGATCTCCACGTAGACCACCTTGCAATACTGACGACATCTGAGGACCTGTGATGAGTGTAGACAGAGGAGACTGTAGGGTCTCAAGATGTCGTGTACATGTACCGTAGCGTCCATTCAAGATGGATGCAACCTGCCAGAAATGTAGCTGCATCACACCAGTGACTGTTAGTGTCACTGCTTGCAAGTATGTAGTATGAGACTGGCTGGTGACATGCAAGACCTCCACCCTCTTGGAAGATTAACTTCATCAGAAGGCTAGTGCTTTTGACAGGCCCAGTTGCTAGGCTGAAGTCTGTCAAAAGGTCATCAAAAGGTCGTCATGCTTTCATTGCACCTCTGGTTACGCCCATGTGTCATACGCTAAGTTGAGTACTTCACCTTGCAGTGCGAGCAGTGATCTGTCTTCAAGATGGTGGAGAACCACTCCTTCAAACTTCTGTAGCTGAGCCTAAAAAAGTAGGAAGACGCTACATAAGGTTCTGGTTTAAATTTGGCTCAAGTGTTTGCCTCAATCTCACACTTGATTGTAATGACTATAGCCTCATTCCCAGGCCATACGGAGACAGTTTTCCTTCCCCCTGTGTGGCCTGGGAATGGGACTACAATGACTATAGCACATTGGATGTAGGTGGGTTCAAGAGAGCACCTTCAGGTGTGCCAGATCCTTCTCTGCACAGCCGGCATTGGCAACAATGAAGAATGATTCAGGGGATGTGCGTGTTACAATGCAGTCATCGATGATGCCTCCCTTCGCATTGGTGATCACAGAGAGAGTGGCTGCAAGAGACAACAGCATATGTACCTTACAGGTTCTGAGTGGCCAGTAGCTTCATACCTAGACCATGTGGGGAGAAAGTGTTTTTTCGCTTGCATGGCCTGGGTTAGCCTCGTTCCCAGGCTGTCTCGGGCCTGGTACAAGGTTAAGTTGCCAAATGTCAATTGGAAGAATCCTGTGTACCCGGTATATAATAGCTACGGAGAGAGAGTGAACAAGTCCATGGAGAAGCTGGGGTCCAGCTGGGAATCAAACCCAGGAACACCCAAACACTTACGGTCGGATGCTCTATACTGGGTGCCACTGGACCCAGGCCAGAGGAATGTGCTTATATCAGTATAGGCTGGAGGTCTCAGCCGGTCCCAGCTGTCTCTATCACAGTTGAGTAGACTTCCTATAGTAACTGCGGATGTGGTTGTGGTACAGATGGACTGATTGTACAGGTACATCGCCTGAGCAGACTCTCTTGTGGTCCATCATGTCAATCCACAGCTTAATTATCTCCCAACATATTGCTGCCTATTGTACAACCACATTAAATTCTGACATTGCTGGACCCACAGCAGAGGAACGGAAGCCAATGCAATTTACAGTGTGAGCTAGAGGTCTCAGCTGTCTGAGCTGTCTCACCACTGTCCTACCACACAGACAAATGTAATTAAGAGAGACTGCCCTGTGCTGATGTGTCACCACTGTCCTACCACACAGACAAATGTAATTAAGAGAGACTGCCCTGTGCTGGTGTAAGTATACAGGCTTCCACTCCTATGCTGTGGGTCAAGTGGCTCAGTGGTTAAGAGTGGTTTGGAGGGTCCAGGGTTCAAATTCCAGTTGGATCCCAGATTGACACATGCCCCAGTAAGTATTTTCATTCTGCCATGTCATTTTGGGCCTAGTAACTAGGATTTCAGAACATGCATACTGGTAGAGAGGTCAAAGGTCAGTTCACTACATTAACAAGATAGCATACAGCATCCAAGGGGTAGATTCTGGACGTCAGCCACCAGGACTTGTTCCAAAAACTGTCTCGCACTCTTGCCTGTTACCTCTAACTGTATAAAAGAATTGATAGAGAAACTTTGATCAATATCACCTACTACATCGCAAGGTACAGCTGTTATACTTGACTTCTAGCTTCCACTAAATATGATGCTTTACTCAGGGAGAACCACGCAAAGTACATATGTATCAACACTGGACTTGCACTTTCCTCTGCATCATATCCCTAGAAAACTGTCCACACTAAAAACAAGAGTAAGTACTGTGCTTTTGATTGTGGTCTAGAGTAAGTGTTCGATTATCGGCCACCATGTATAATGGGATGTGCTAGCGTACATTTCTGGAAGTGGGTGTGACCCTCGATCGATAGTGTGGACATCTCTGAAGTAGTAAAACTCACACATAAGTCTCACTCTCTTTAGTCAGACAGTGCTGGTACGTACTAACGTGTATGAACACATCATGTTCTGGCAATTTGTGCCATCTGTATTTGGGTTGTGCCACACTAATTGTACCACTAATTGTACCACTAATTGTTCGTGACTATATATTGCCCTGTGTTGCTGGCCTCCAACTGGACCTTCAGTGTGCTCAGCACCTCCAAGTTTTTCTGCAGCTTCTCGTCGTCAGTCTGATGCTCCTGCTTGTACAGCAGGATGCTCCTCTGCAGCTTCTCATCGTCGGTCTGATGCTCCTGCTTGTACAGCGGGATGCTCCTCTGCAGCTTCTCGCCGTCAGTCTGATGCTCCTCCTTGTACAGCGGGATGCTCTTCTGCAGCTTCTCGTCGTCGGTCTGGTGCTCCTCCTTGTACAGCGGGATGCTCTTCTGCAGCTTCTCGCCGTCGGTCTGGTGCTCCTGCTTGTACAGCGGGATGCTCCTCTGCAGCTTCTCATCGTCGGTCTGATGCTCCTCCTTGTACAGCGGGATGCTCCTCTGCAGCTTCTTGTCGTTGGTCTGATGCTCCTGCTTGTACAGCGGGATGCTCTTCTGCAGCTTCTTGTCGTTGGTCTGATGCTCCTGCTTGTACAGCGGGATGCTCCTCTCCAGCTCCTTCACACGGAGGGTGAACCCCATCTGAGCGGCCTCCTTCTTTGCACGCTGCTGTTTGTGATCAGCTCTGCCTTCCTCTTGCTGTCGTTGATGACCATCATGTACTGTGCACCACTGGCCATTAGCGTGTCATGCAGAGAGAGCAGAGACTCCAACTCCAGCTTGCCCAGACGACACCTTCCTTGACTTGGCATCCTCCATTATCATGCATGTCTGTGCACTCTGTCATGTGGTCCATGAGCTTCAGAGAGGTCTCTGTGCCTAGCTCCTCAATTTTCTTTCGCCAGTCACTAATTAAGATCCTTTGAGGCACTCCCCAAATCCTTCTCCAACTTCTCCTGCAGTTCCTTGCCAATTTCTCCATCCCTCTCTATACTCTCCTCCATTTCCTTCAGCCTCACCAGTTCCTGCTCAAGCTTACGCTGCCTCCTCCTGTTCTTCTCCAGCTGCTCTCTCCTGTGCCGGTCATCATCACTCCGGTAGTACTCCTGCTGTGCAACCATGGAATGCCGTATCTACATTCAATTGTAGCTTTTCATACAGGTCCTGGAATGGTCTCAATATCACTGAAGCAATGTTCCTTGATCATCTCCAGCTCTTCTTTCTCCATTTCGATCATCTCGTGCACCTGCTCATGCACCTTCCCCAGACCTTGCTCGTCCAACACCTCTCCGCCCTCCTGTGCATCTTCCCTCCCCGCTCTGTCTCGCTGGGCATCCACATCTGACCTGGCTTCCTTCACTGCAGCATCCAGATGTCTGAAAATAGTCTCGGAACCAGTGTGAAGGGTCTGGTTCCAAGACTAATGCCTGAAGCAGTCCTCCTGCTGAGCCTCTATCCCTGCCATGTCAGCCTTTGAAGCCAGAGTGTTCTCCTCGAGCATGGCTCCAGCAAGGTCAAATGTTTTGTGGAGCAGAACCAGACCACTCTCTTCAAGAAATCTCGTGTATGAAAACCCTGGCACGGATATTTGTGTGGTGGCCAAACATGGAAGCAGACATCGACACCAATACCAGTCGTATCGTCCTGTTTCCCCTCCTGCTCATTTGCATCCTGGCCTGGGCCATCCATGGTCCCGTCTCTACTTGGACTATGCCGGACCTTTTTTAGGTCATATGTTCCTGTTGCTCGTGGATGCACATTCTAAGTGGGTGGAACTGTTCCTGATGTCATCAGCGACTTCGTCGAGAAGTTGCGTACTGTGTTTGCTCAGTTTGGGCTTCCCAACACTGTGGCCACCGACAATGGCACCTGTTTCACCAGTGAGGAATTCACAGCATTTCTCAGGAAGAATGGTGTTTTGCACATCACTTCAACACCATACCACCCTTCCTCAAATGGGCTGGCTGGTTCAGTCTTTCAAGCAGGGCATGAGGAAGTTCACCCAAGGAACCCTAATGGACAGAATTTCTCGGTTCCTATTCCATTATCGTAACACACCGCAACTGGTGTAACACCAGCCAAACTTCTCCTTGGCAGACGACCTCGCTGTAGGTTGGACATGGTTCGTCCAGACCTTGATGCCAAAGTTTCTCAGAAGCAGCAGCAACAGAAACGAGCCCACGATTCACGAGCCAGTACTCGCCATTTCGGAATTGGTGACTTCATTTATGCGCGTGGCTATGGATGGTGGTGGACGGCCACAGTGGATTCCTGCCCAGATTGTGCAGAGAACTGGTCCCGTTTCCTTCAAAGTCAAACTACAAATCACCCTGAACATTCCTGAGCAGATTCCTTTGGGAAGAGGAATGTAATAACGTGTATGAACATATCATGTTCTGGTAATTTGTGCCATCTGTGTTTGGATTGTGCAGCTGTGCCACTTTGTTTCTGTTTCATTGTACGTACCACTCATTGTACCACTAATTAGATCTATTCGTGACTATGAAATTATATTGTACATTGCCCTGGCACATCAGAACTTGATTCAATGAACCGAAACTGTCTGAAGTAGCGATCATCTCACATACACATGTATTAGCTTGAACAGTGTGCTCCTATAGAGTGGTCAGTCTACTAAGGGTTAATGTGATGTACCTGCAGCATGTGGGAGACATCAAAGAGGGAGGCGTGCTTCCTATAGAGTGGTCAGTCTACTAAGGGTTAATTAATTACTAAATGTGGTGTACCTGCAGCATGTGGGAGACGTCAAAGAGGGAGGCGTACTTCCTATAGAGTGGTCAGTCTACTAAGGGTTAATTACTAAATGTGGTGTACCTGCAGCATGTGGGAGACATCAAAGAGGGAGGCGTGCTTCCTGGTATGAAGGGTGGAGTTGATGATGCTCAAATCATCATACTGCACTGGCATTGACCAGCCAGCGAACGGTACCATGCGTCCACCGTGGGATACGTGGAAGTCATAGAGGGCTGTCCTGTGGAGCTGATCCGAGCTCTGGAGGAAATATGAGAAAACAGGCAGCGATATGGCATTGAGAGCTTATAAAATGTATCTCAGCTACACATTCTTCTACTACGGTGTGAGGGAGGAGCCTTTGACCAGCAATTAATACTTGCTAGAACCTCAAAGAAGTGCTCAGACAAATGATATAGCTGTAGATATTGAGCACTAGCATTTTTTTCACTGGTCTGTCTGTATCAAAGCAGGCTGAAATTATAGCTAGGCTGATAAGTATCTTGAGGTATATATCTCAGTATATCAGTTCCCAGACTCCTCCCCAGGTTTTGTATGCGACAAAAAGCTGGGGAGGAGTCTGGGAACTAGGTTGCAATTTCACCATCTGCTAGGCTACTGAACAGGCATCTGTCGTAAACGATCCAAGGGCTTCCGTCCAGGTGCCCAACCCCTGCACTGCATGCTTAGCCTTGCTGGCAGCCGTGACTTAAAATCCTTTATGGACCAGACAGTGGTGCTGCTTATCAACTCAACTAGATGACTCTACTTTGTGTAAGCAGATCCTAGTGGCTCGACTCAAGACAACACCGTAACCAAAGAGATCGTTTACTGTCCACACATTGAATCCATGCATGGATAGTGGCACCAAAGTTGCACAGTAGCTACCACACAGCACACAATAACAGGAACACCACACCCACAAATCTAAACACTATCTGCCACACCCACAAATCCAAACACTCTGCCCCACCCACAAACATGGGCATGCAGTGTGCGTACTCAAACATCGCGAAAACTACACCACCAAGATTATGGCAGACCCCGGAGAAATCGTATGGGGGGGGGGGGGGGGGGGGAGGGATATATGCAAAAAGGTAGTAGGTATGATGCAGGTATCGTCTGCATAGTCATGCTCGCTAGTACTAGGGGCATATCCCTAGGTTCGTTGGTCAGTGGAGGGAGGGGGAGGAGGGCTACAACCCCCTGGATCCACCTCTGGGTTCAGAGTTTGATGTCTTACCCGTAGGAACCTTACTGCATGTGCTCAGACCCCACAGCCCAGGAGACTTTGGTTTCCAGTTCCCTTGGACTTGGCACTGATCATTGATCTCAGGCTGTCAGTCCACATGTTAGTCAACTCTGACGGATTCTCTGGCCGCGCCCCCTACTTGGAAAATGAGGCTGGCCTGCGAGACTACATGGAATCAAGGCCACACGGCACACTGCTGACAACCCAACAGCAGCAGGAAGATGGCTTGGACAACAGAACATGGATGGAACAAGGTATGTGCTATTATCTATAGATGTGCATGGGCTGACCCTAAGTCTATTTACGCATCAAAAGGAAAATCAAAATGGCACTGTGCATTAGCAGACTAGATCCTGGCAGGATGGCATGCGGCTACCTCACCTCACTGTACTCTCTGCCTCGAGCAAGAGGAATAGCTCTGCGCATCGTTGCCGCTCGCAAGTAGCGGACAAACGGACGGAATGCTCCAGTCAACATCCTCGTCACTTTTGTGACCCCGCCTACCAGAATAAGTTTCTACGAAAAACTTTTACCTGTAGTATAGTAGGCTAGTACCGAAATAGTTACGGTACCGATTCAGTAGTTTACGGTATCGATACAGTTTACGGTATCACTGCAGCTATCGATATCGTGCCAGTTGGTTTACGTGCCTTTGGCGTATACTTATGCAGATAGCGCTGGCATTGTCTTGTCAGCGTTAAGCCCAGAAGAGCTCCATCCACACTCGGTGTATACGTATTCAGAGATGCTGTGTTCTGATTGAAGTGGGGATCAGTCCATCTTCAGTGGCATATAAGAGCTACCACACGCAGCACTCATCAGGCCACGGAAGTCAGAAGAAGTGAGCAGTTTTTTTTTATATATAGCTATGAAAATTCATGTCCAGTGACACAGGATACATAAATAGCAACAACTGCTAATACAAGTATGTACCCTCAAGACAACAAAGAAGCAATGCAAAACGGAACAAGGGTAATGCAAGTGAAGGGTAGCAAATGCAATACTATAAGGCAGTTAATGATCTGATTAAAAAGCACAACTGATACCCACATAAAAAGCACAACTACAAATAACCAGATACATTTCTTTTAAAGGAGTCAAGCCTATGTTACAGAACAAGGCAATAGGCAGTGTATCCGTGAACTCCTGACATCTGTACATCTGCTCTGACGGGTTGGTAGATAAGCACTTTTGGATTAAATGGTCTGTGTTATACTTAGAGGTCTGATACATGTGGCCTATTTTATATAGCTACACAAGATGACATTGTGGGGCAAATGCATTTGTAGTTGAAGTTTCGATGGACAATGATTAACGATGACAGACACAGACACTTCCTCCAGCCATCCATCACGACTGTATGTAGAAGGGGCTCACTCACAGTAAGGGCCTTTTGTATGTAAGCATATAGCTCTCCCCAAGAAACCAAAAAACTCTGCATTTAGCTACTATGATTTTCTCTGAAAAATTATAAGAGATTTAGCTAGTGACGGCCTGTCATTTCAAAACTGAGCAGAACATTAAACAAGGGCATCCTTGATCAGGGATGGGTAATCCCTTGTTTCCCTTTGCTTTTTCGAGATCAAGGTGTATAGCTATGTTTGCAACTTTGGGAACTGAAGTGGAGGTGGTTTACAGATGCCCATTCTGAGATAGCCTCGTTCCCGACCTGGGGACAAGGCTAATGGAGTTTGTCATCTTGGAGCATATCATCAGGATAGAGGATCATTTTACAGCGGCCAGACAGTTAGGTTGAGGTGATTCATTCTATAGATTAGAAACACACTACACCGATCATTGGGGAACTGTGACTGCCAATGATTCACTACTCTCTATATCAGTGAGATAGCTATACAATCCCAGTGCAGGATATGGTTGTCAAATCCTGCATACTATATGAGCGCATGGGGAGGGATTATTATCAACCCCAGAGTCCAACATTTCATGGTTTTTGCTTTGGAATCCACAATGTGCGTTAGCAAACTGCTGCAGTGTTGTAGGCATTATGTGATCATGATGTAGTGGAACTGCTACTCCAGAATGGCTCATAGTAGCTATATATAGTAACAAGGATGTGCATTGGTTGGGCTCTGGTTGTGCACCTGATTTTGCGATATATAAGAAGTTGATTTCTACCAAAGAGAAGGAAAGTTACTGTAACAAAAGATTCTTGTCAGGGTACATGGAGATAGTGACATTAATATTATCATGGATGAGGTTTGCTTATGCACTCTTATTGTTATCAGGAGGGTTGCAGTTCTGAAAGGAAAGCTTCTTTCCATTTCATAGCATGGTAAGTTACCCTGTTTCTCATTTTTGTATATACTTACAAGTGATCGTGTAGAACTCTCTTGAATAGGTAGTTTCAGTTTCTAATAAGTAGCTACACCATTTATCTTGTGCATGCATAGGTATAAAGAGGTCATTTTACCAAATTTGGAGGTGTTTACTGCTGGTGTTCTTATCTGCCTCCTAGATTATCTACATGTATAAGTAACAAGGAAAACACCTTCAATTTCAGCGTAACATGCAGCTGTGGATGCACTAGCCATTGAACGGACTGTAGCTATTCTATAAGTCACAGGAAAGTGGAAAAACTAATATCAGACTACACTGAAAGACACTGTCATCAGCATACCAGAAGTCGTATATATACAAGAGGTGAGTTCTCTACATGTGTCAGATTAGTAGGTTTAATTCAGCGGCCATTTTTGCACATATACCATATACCATCCCTACAGATGGAGTAGTACTATACTCCATGATACTACCGTACCCACAATACCATGATCCACTCTGTTTTACATTTACAGTACAACCAACCTTACACAAGATTAATGTCTAATCTCAGTCCCAGACCCAACCAACCCCAGCACAGATCACTTTTAGTATATGCATAACTATAGCTACTGGAAGCAATATACACGCTGGATGAAAGGTCTGGGAATGAGACTAATGTCCCATATTACTTGACATTATGATGTCACAGGGAAGGTGGACACTATGTGCGTGTAATGTACATGTATATGTTTTCAAGGTTGGCAATCTGTTGCACCATAGATATACTACACGTCGTGTAGTATATCTATGGTTGCACACACATGCAGAGCATTGTATGAGTAGCCATTACTGTAAGTGCTATCAATACATGAGGATGAAGGTACATAGTACACGGGGTGTTTCAACTGGTGCAATAGGAATTAAAGTTTCCTGACTGACACTGCATTAAGTTTCATGACCCTGAACAGTTAGCTAGGGGTGGTCTTCCTCATCATCTCCAACAATAAGGCTAGGAGAGTCCCAGAAAATGCCAGCACAAAATAAAAGTCCAGTCACAGAAATTATGGTCTGGCCAAAAACTAAAACTCCAAGCAGTTAATTGGTCCTCCTGGACCAGTATGCCCTGAAATTGGTGGTATACATAGCTAGTAGCTAGCTATACGTGGAATAATGATCTGAGAAAAGTGTGCATGGTCCGAAAACAGCCGGTAATTATAACAGGCCCACAGCTCTTTGGCCGAGGAGATTGGTTGTTTAGGATCAAGGTAAGCATAATTTAATTAACAGATGCCTTTGAATTCCCCGCTGCATGGACTCCTACGCATCTCTGGAAGATCGATCCTCCTCACATCGCATTGCACTCATGACCGATGGGAGTGGTAAAAGACGTAATGAGTGTGTGTGGTTAGTGTCTGTAAGTGTGCGTGCAATCTATGCCTGAATGTATTTACGTGTGTGTGTGTGTGTGTGTGTGTGTGTGCAGTTGCATGCCACAGTTGACTTCAAGGAAAGAATAGACATTACGTTTGTTCACTCTGGACATCATTAAGCAGACTGCATGTAGTTGACAAACTTCATAAACTATGAGCTCTTCCATCTCAGGTCTGCACCCCAGCTGCACAGCATGGCAGGATCACCAAGGATCGTCATGGCAACACTGCTACCCCTCTTAGTCCATTTCACCACCTGCTCTGACCACACCACCCATTATGTCAAACCCACTGCCAACACACCGTGTCCTGCAAACCCCTGCCTCACCCTCTCAGAGTATGCACAACAAACTCACCACTGGCTCACCTCCAACACCACACTGTTGTTCCTGCCTGGGGAACATGTCCTCAGTGTAAATTTTACAGTGGAGAATGTCAGTGATTTCGAGATCTATGCACAACAGACCTCATCTGCAGATGGTGACACAGCAAGTGGAAGCAGGATTGTGTGCCAAGGATTGGTTGGTTTTACATTCAGACACATATCGCATGTGACAGTTCATGGCTTGACATTCAACTCCTGCGGCAAGGGTGCAGTTGGTCATAGATACAATTACCTGACAGCCTATGGAGTGTCAGTGTATTTAGGACAGGACATAAGAATCCTCAACTGCTTGTTTCAGGACAGCATTGGCACTGCACTTGGGGTGTTCTACAGCAGCCTGGTTCTGAAGGGAAGCAAGTTTCACAAACAACTGTAGGAGGTGCTCTGACAGGATTCGTACCTGCATCTGTTTAGGGGGAGCAATTCACACAAACACTAGTATCTTGATATTCGAAGCTGAGATCAGCACATTTATAAGCAATTCAGCTGAAGATGGTGGAGGAATATATGCATGGCGGAGCACTCTCAACTTCACCGGTAGAACTACTTTCAGAAACAACTCAGCAGAAAATGTTAGCAGTGGAGCAATCATGGCATCAGACAGCAGTTTGAAGTTCACTGGGAACACAACTTACAGAAACAGCTCAGCGAAACTATTTGGTGGAGGAATTACAGCAATATACAGCACTTTGAACTTCATTGGTAACACTACTTTCAGAAACAACTCAGCGGACACAAGCGGTGGAGGATTCTTGTCATTGGAAAGCAGTTTAAACTTCACTGGTAACACTACTTTCCAAAGCAACTCAGCAGAAGAAAGTGGTGGAGGAATCTGGGCATCAGACAGCAGTTTGAAGTTCACTGGAAACACAATTTTCAAACAGAACTCAGCCTATTCAGAGTATGGCGGAGGAATTGATCTAACGAATAGCACTCTGGACTTCACTGGTAACACTACTTTCCAAAGCAATTCAGCCTATTCAGAATGTGGTGGAGGAATTGATATAGGTAACAGCACTCTTAACTTCACTGGTAATACTGCATTCCAAAGCAACTCAGCAAGGGAAAGTGGTGGAGGAATCATTGCATCAGACAGCAGGTTGAACTTCACTGGTAGCACAACTTTCCAAAACAACACAGCAGAAGAAAATGGTGGAGGAATCATCGCATTAGACAGCAGTTTGAAGTTCACTGGTAGCACAACTTTCCATAGCAACTCAGCAGGAGAAAATGGTGGAGGAATCATCTTATCAGACAGCAGTTTGAAGTTCACTGGTAACACAGCTTTCCAAAGCAACTCAGCAGAAGAAAGTGGTGGAGGAATCATCTTATCAGACAGCAGTTTGAAGTTCACTGGTAACACAGCTTTCCAAAGCAACTCAGCAGAAGAAAGTGGTGGAGGAATCATCTTATCAGACAGCAGTTTGAAGTTCACTGGTAACACAGCTTTCCAAAGCAACTCAGCAGAAGAAAGTGGTGGAGGAATCATCGCATCAGACAGCAGTTTGAAGTTCACTGGTAACACAGCTTTCCAAAGCAACTCAGCAGAAGAAAGTGGTGGAGGAATCATCGCATCAGACAGCAGTTTGAAGTTCACTGGTAACACAGCTTTCCAAAGCAACTCAGCAGAAGAAAGTGGTGGAGGAATCATTGCATCAGACAGCAGTTTGAAGTTCACTGGTAACACAGCTTTCCAAACCAACTCAGCAGAAGAAAGTGGTGGAGGAATCATCGCATCAGACAGCAGTTTGAAGTTCACTGGTAACACTACTGTCAGAAATAACACAGCAGAAGAAAGTGGTGGAGGAATCATCGCATTAGACAGCAGTTTGAAGTTCACTGGTAACACAGCTTTCCAAAGCAACTCAGCAGAAGAAAGTGGTGGAGGAATCATCGCATCAGACAGCATTTTGATCTTCACTGGTAACACAACTTTCAAACAAAACTCAGCTGATTCAGAAGATGGTGGAGGAATATTTGTGTGGAACACCACTCTAAACTTCACTGGTAACACTGCTTACAGAAACAACTCAGCACAACAAAAGGGTGGAGGAATATGGGCATTCTACAGCACTCTGAACTTCACTGGTAACACTACATTCAGAGGCAACCCAGCAATTCTTGGTGGAGCAATCTATACAAGGAAATGCATTCTAGACATTACTGAAAGTAGTAGAGACAACACCACTGGGAAAGATAGTGTAGGCTACAATTTTTTCACATTAGATTTCATGGATAATTCAGCACTGATCCATGGTGGAGCTGTATACGCAAAAGACAGTATCTTAAGTTTTGAAGGATGTAACACCTTTAGTGGCAACTCAGCACAGCACTATGGAGGAGGAATTTATTCTGAGAACAGCACTTTGAAATTCAGTAGAAACACCAGTTTCAGCTCAAACTCAGGACAGTTGCAAGGCGGAGGAATATATGGACTTGCAGCAAGTATCTACTTCAGGGGCAACAACAGCTTCACAGGAAACACTGCTGCAAGGGGTGGGGGACAGTATCTGGTAGATTCATTCAATTTCCTCTCTCATAACACAGTTGTCACTATGGATGGCAACAATGCAACAGAGTATGGAGGAGCAGTGTATGTGGAGGATTCCGACCCTTTCTCATACTGTCTTCCTTTACCTTACAAACTTGTGGGGTGCTTCTTTCAAGTTTATGGGACAATTAAGCTCCCTCATGATTCACTCACTGCTGCGATTCATGCATCCCTCAACATCCACTCATATTTCTACAACAATCATGCAGGGATATCAGGGAGTGCAGTGTATGGTGGTTCATTAGACAACTGCAATGTTCATATTGAAGACAGGGGAAAAGCATTCATGGATCACCCATCATTGGATGTACAAAATATGGAAATGCAGCAGGAACAAAACAGCATTTCTTCTGATCCCTTTCAAGTTTGCATGTGTGAATATGGAATTGCAAATTGCAGCATTATAGAACTCTGTAGACAACCGTACCCAGGTGAACTGTTCCACTTTCCTGTAGTTGCAACTGGACAGAGAGATGGAGTTGTTCCTGCTGTTGTTCGAGCATTTTTTGCCGAGTCAGATGGAAATATCTCACTAGCTCAATTCCAAGATACTCAGAATGTGAAAGCAGACTGCACTGATCTTTATTATCAGATGCGTTCATCAGCTGTCAACAAGACTGCTATGCTAGTACTGTATGCAGATGGCCCATGTGGAACCGACGGAATTGTTCTGAATATCTCTTTACAGTTTCTTCCCTGTCCCCCTGGATTTAGTTTGAATTCATCTGAGATGATGTGTGGGTGTGAACCAAGGCTTCAGAAGTACACCACCGGATGTAACATCACAGAGAGAACACTAATGCGTGAGGGAGAGTTCTGGGTGGGGTATGACAATTACTCCCAAGCACTGATCCTCCACCCACACTGCCCATTTGACTACTGCAAGCCAGCCACAGACTGCATCAGTTTCTCTCTCAACAATTCTGACTTGCAGTGTGAAAACAGCAGGTCAGGTCTCTTATGTGGAGAGTGTAAATCAGGACTTAGCCTTGCTCTTGGTAGCTCTAAATGTATACAGTGTTCCAACCTTCACATATTGCTGCTCTTCCCATTTGCTCTGGCTGGAATCACATTAGTCCTCTTTCTGCTCATTTGCAAGCTCACAGTTGCAGCTGGAACCATCAATGGGCTGATCTTCTATGCAAACGTTGTTGCAGCTAATCGTGCAATCTTCTTCCCACCAAACCAAACCAACATTCTGACAGTGTTCATAGCCTGGCTTCACCTAGACTTAGGGATTGAAACTTGCTTTTATGACGGAATGGATGCATATGCTAAGACTTGGTTGCAGTTTATCTTCCCTCTATACATATGGAGCTTAGTGGGACTGATAATACTTGCTAGTTACTACTCATCAAGAATTGGAAGGTTGTTTGGCTCCAACCCAGTTGCAGTTCTAGCAACACTCTTCCTTCTGTCCTATGCAAAGCTCCTGCATACCATCATTGCTTCATTATTTGTCACCTTCCTTGATTATCCCAATAATGTGCAGCTTGCTGTCTGGCTGCATGATGGCAACATCCGGTACCTTCATGGCAAGCATGTTGCCCTCTTTCTGGTTGCTTTGCTGACACTTCTGATCCTCTTTCTTCCCTACACCCTCATCCTCACTCTGGGGCAGTGGCTCCAAGCACACTCCAATCGAAGGTGTCTCCACTGGATCAACAATTCCAGAATAAAGCCATTCCTGGATGCTTACCATGCACCATATAGAGATCAACACCGTTACTGGACTGGACTGATGCTCTGTCTTCGCTGCACTCTGTTGCTGGTGTTTGCCTTCAACACTCGCGCTGACCCCAGTCTTAATCTTCTGGTTATTGTAACTGCAGTGATTGGGCTACTTACACTAACCCACTTTACTGGTTTGATATATAAAAGTTGTACCTTGATATCCTTGAAATCTCTTTCATTCTCAACCTAGGCATTCTTGCTGTAGCCACCTACTATGTGAAGTTTGCTCTAGTGCCAGTTAGCCAGGCTGCTGTTGCATACACATCAGTTGGTATAGCATTTGCCACCTTCATTGCGGTCCTTCTCTGCCACGCTTACCAGCAAGTTGGGGCCAAATTGCAACAGAAAATTAACCAATTGCGTCTCTCTCAGTCGAGGGTCATGTTCAATGACAACAGTTCAGGGGATGTGTACCATGAAGCTCACACACTGACTGCTCCCACCATGACTGTCGTAGAACGTTCAAATCCTGAGACACTTCAGCTAAATCACAACACTTCAATGCAAGCTAGGCATTTGTCAATTGCTTCCTCATCAATCGTCACTGAATTTCAAGAGCCACTTGATTGGATCAACTGGAAATCAGTACCTTTGATTCCTCCCACCACAAACTTCACTGAACTTCGAGAGCCGCTTAACTTGATCAACACAAATGACCCATGAGAGAAGGACTATACACAGATACACATACTTACATATCCTATAGCTATGTGTAGCATAATATTGTGGTGTGAGTGTGCAGTGCATGAGGCAACTTCCAGATTATAATTATAGCTTACAATGTGCTTCAAGTCAGTGTATTTGTAAAATTGACTCTTGTGTAATTGTCAGCTGATATGCATGTACAAACCAGTGCTTGGCTAACATTGCTCCTGTATTGAATGTTGTATTGCTTGAATTGTAGCAGTGTGACATTGTCAACATAAAATAATGCAATGTACAATGCCTAAACTGTACAGCTTTCTCTTTGTAAACACACAATTCCCATGTATTGTGTGCATGCAAAGGTATTTAAGAGGTCATTAGTATCACAAATTTGGAGATGTTTTACTACTTAAGGTCTGAATCATGTGACTACAAAACTAGAATAGAAGACTGCAGTTGTATTGCAGAAACTGTAGCTATAATGACGTCAGAGCTATCCAGAAAGCCGGCAACAGATCCACACAGCTATTTGCCGAGGAGGTTGGATCAAGACTACAAACAGATGATTTTTCCACTGGGCTCCTACGCATCTCTAGAAGGAAATGCAACCACTCCTCGCAATCGATTGCACTCTGAAGTAGCACCTTTACAACTACTTGCTGCTCTCTATCAGTCAGATAGCTACAATGCCAGGTTAGGATGTGGTTGCATACTGCAATTTTTGCATGAGTGCATAGTAAGGGACTGTGTCAAAATCAAAGAAAAAAAGCACACACATCTTTCCCCAGCAAGTCTAACCCACTAAGCATTGGCAAACTACATGCTGGATTGTAGACATGTTCTGCAATGAACCTTCTTCAGAAGTTTGAAGGATATGGGCCTGAATAGTTGCATGTTGGATTCCATTTGCCAACAATGAAGGATATGGGCCTGTATGTTGGACTCTGTTTGACATCTCACCACATGTTGGAATAGGAACAATGCCGACTTCTTCCAAGAAGAAGGTATATTGTTCCTAGAAAGATAGATGGTTACTGTCCAAGATGTGCATAGCAGTCTCTCTTAGCATCCTGGCTGAAATAGTACCAGAGTCATTGGCATTCTAACATCAAGAGTCTGTCTCTGTACACCGAACATAGTCAGGTCCAACTGCAAGAACATATAGTTATAGTCAAGGCAATGAATCAGTGACTTCCAAAGCAGGTTGTGATTGTTGAAGCACTTCAAGAAGAAATAGTTGAGCATGTTTGCTTTCTCCTTGTCTGTGGAGGTTGTGGCATTATTATGGAAGAGAATGGGGATGGATGAGATTGGCCTGTGCAGATACTGTGTTGCCTTCCAAAACTGCTTAGCATTATGAGGGTGACGTTCTGAAAGAGAACCATCTTGCAATTTCACAGCATTGCCATTACCCTGATTCTCATTGTCTTATACTTGCAAAAAATTGTTATGCAGATTTCCCAAAGCTCTTAGCTTTCTTATTGATGAATAGATGTTTTTTGTGAGTCACCATGCATGTACAATACCTAAAGTCCTAAACTATAAACTATAGCCATTCTTTGTAAACATGCCATTCACCAAGTAGCTACATGCATAATTATAGGAGTTGTTAGCAGTAAACATCTCCAAATTTGAAGATGTTTTACTTCCCATGTGACTTTTTAGGTAACACAAATTCAGTTTCACTGACCAGGGCTAGTCATTACAAATGACAGTGTAGCTATTCTAACTCACAGGAAAGTGAAAAAAATAATAACAAACTACACCGAAAGACAAGTCGTCAGTATATCAGATGTCATACAAGAGGTGAGTTCTACATAATTCAGATTGGTATAGGTTTATTGCAGCTGCAGTTTTAATTAGGTACCATCACTAAATATGGAGTAGTGATACTACCGTACCCACATTACTATTTTAGGGGCTGTATGGTGACCCACTTTTAATTCTACTAGGATGCATGGTGGTTAAACATAGCCTCGTTCCCAGGCCTCCGCCCAGACTTTATCTCGCAGCCGTGGAGAACCTGCGAGATAAAGTCTGGGCGGAGGCCTGGGAACGAGGCTAGGTTAAACAAACGTCCAACTAACAGACCTTTAAAAATTATGATGTATAGGTACTAGGTGCATGTAATCATTTCATGGAAACATCTTTTTATGTTATCAAATTTGGAAATCTGTTGCACAGAGCGTTGTATGCAGGTATAAGACAGTGCAATAATTATGAGGATGAATGAGAATGTTAGCTTCATATGGACCTTTTCGCAATATTGACTATATCTTGCCCCTAGTGGCCTTTTGTTCACTCCAGGCACCATTATGCACACTTTAGTTGAGAAAGCAACTTCTTAAACTTCTTCTCCTTTAGGTACCAGCTGCACAGCATGGCAGGATCACCATGGATGGTCATAGCAACACTGCTACCTCTCCTCGTTAATTTCACCACCTGCTCTGACCACACCACCCATTATGTCAAACCAACTGCCAACACACCATGTCCTGCAGACCCCTGCCTCACCCTCTCAGAGTATGCACAACAAACTCACCACTGGCTCACCTCCAACACCACACTGTTATTCCTGCCTGGGGACCATGTCCTCAGTGTAAACTTTACGGTGGAGAATGTCAGTGATTTTGAGATCTATGCACAACAGACCTCATCTGCAGATGATCACACAGCAAGTGGAAGCAGGATTATGTGCCAAGGATCGGTTGGTTTTACATTCAGACACATATTGCGAATGACAGTGTACGGCTTGACGTTCATCTCTTGCAGCAAAGGTGCAGTTGGTCATGATTACTATAATGATCATGACTACCTCACAAACTACGGGGTGTCAGTGTATTTAGGAGAGGACATAAAAATGCTCAACTGCTTGTTCCAGGACTGCATTGGTACTGCACTTGGGGTGTTCCACAGCAGCCTGGTTCTGAAGGGAAGCAATAGTTTCACAAACAACTGTAGGGGGTGCTCTGACAGGAATCATACCTGCATCTGTTTGGGGGGAGCAATTCACACGAATGCCAGCACTTTGGTCTCCGAAGCTGAGAACAGCACATTTATAAGCAATTCAGCTGAGTATGGTGGAGGAATATATGCATGGCAGAGCACTATCAACTTCATTGGTAGCACTACTTTCAGAAACAACTCAGCAGATTATGGCGGAGGAATCATGGCATTCGAAAGCAGTTTGAAGTTCACTGGTTACACAACTTTCCAAAACAACTCAGCAGAAGAAAGTAGTGGAGGAATCATGGCATCAGACAGCAGTTTAAAGTTCACTGGTAACACAAATTTCCAAAGCAACTCAGCAAAAGAAAGTGGTGGAGGAATTGGAGCAAGAGACAGCAGTTTTTTAAAGTTCACTGGTAACACAACTTTCCAAAGCAACTCAGCAGAACAAGATGGTGGAGGAATTGGAGCATTGAATAGCAGCTTGAACTTCAGTGGTGACATTGCTTTCAGAAACAACATAGCACAACAAAAAGGCGGAGGAATAGAAGCAGTTTATAGCACTCTGAAGTTCACCGATAACACTACTTTCAGAAACAATTCAGCACAACAAGAGGGTGGAGGAATTGGAGCAGAAAACAGCAATCTGAAGTTCACTGATAATTCAACTTTCCAAAGCAATTCAGCAGGTAATGGTGGAGGAATCTGGGCAATGTACAGCAGTTTGAATTTCACTGGTAACATTGCTTTCAGAAACAACATAGCACAACAATATGGCGGAGGAATAGAAGCAGTTTTATGTAGCACTCTGAAGTTCACCAATAGTACTACTTTCAGAAACAATTCAGCGAAAGAAGCTGGTGGAGGAATCGTCGCATTAGACAGCAGTTTGAACTTCACTGGTAACACTACTTTCAATCAAAACTCAGCTGATTCAGAAGATGGTGGAGGAGTTGTTGTATGGAATAGTACACTAAATGCTACTGGTAACACTACTTACAGAAACAACTCAGCAAAACGAATGGGTGGAGGAATATGGGCACTCTACAGCATTCTGAACTTCGCTGGTAACACTATGTTCAGAAACAACCCAGCTCTCCTTGGTGGAGGAATCTATACTAGGAAATGCATTCTGGACTTCGCTGAAAACTGTCGAGGCAACTTCACTGGGAAAGATAGTGGAGGCTACAATTTTTCCACATTAATTTTCTTGGACAATTCAGCACAGATCCATGGTGGAGCTGTATACTCAGAAGACAGTATCTTACGTTTTGAAGGACATAACACCTTTAGTGGCAACTCAGCCCGGTACTATGGAGGAGGAATTTATTCTGAGAACAGCACTTTGAAATTCAGTGGGAACACAAGTTTCAGCTCAAACTCGGGACAGGTGCAAGGTGGAGGAATATATGGACTTGCAGCAAGTATCTACTTCAGTGGAAACAACAGCTTCACAGCAAACACTGCTGCAAGGGGTGGGGGAGAGTACCTGGTAGATTCATTCAATTTCCTGTTTCATACTGACACAGTAATCACCATGGACAGCAACAACGCAACAGAATATGGAGGAGCAGTGTATGTGGAGGATTCCGACCCTTTCTCATACTGTTTTTCTTTACCTTACAAACGTGTGGGGTGCTTCTTCCAAGTTTATGGGACAATTGAGCTCCCTTATGATTCACACAAATTTCTCCCCTCATCAGGAGCTTTGACTGCTGCCATTCGTACATCTCTCAACATCCACTCATATTTCTACAACAATAATGCAGGGATATCAGGCAGTGCAATATATGGTGGTTCAGTAGACAACTGCATGGTTCATATTGAATTCGGTGATAGTAGGGGAGACACTTTTGCTAACCCATCATTGGATGTACTAAATATGGAAATGCAGCAGGGACCGAACAGTATTTCTTCTGATCCCTTACAAGTCTGCATGTGTGAAGATGGAATAGCAAATTGCAGCATTATAGAACTCTGTAGACAAATGTACCCAGGTGAACTGCTGCACATACCTGTGGTTGCAACTGGACAGAGAGATGGAGTTGTTCCTGCTGTTGTTCAAGCATTTTTTGCCAAGACAGATGGAAATACCTCACTAGCTCAATTCCAAGATACTCAGAATGTGAAAGCAGAGTGTACTGATCTGTATTATCAGATGCGTTCTTCAGTTGTCAACAAAACTGCTGTACTCGTACTGTATGCAGATGGCCCATGTGGAACCGATGGAATTGTTCTGAATATCTCTTTGCAGTTTCTTCCATGTCCCCCTGGATTTAGTTTGAATTCATCTGAGATGATGTGTGGGTGTGAACCAAGACTTCAGAAGTATACCACCAGATGTAACATCACAGAGAGAACACTAACTCGTGAGGGAGAGTTCTGGGTGGGATATGACAATTACTCCCAAGCATTGATTCTCCACCCACACTGCCCATTTGACTACTGCAAGCCAACCACAGACAGCATCAGTATCCCTCTCAACAGTTCTGACTTGCAGTGTGAAAACAGCAGGTCAGGTCTCTTATGTGGAGAGTGCAAATTGGGTCTTAGCCTTGCCCTTGGTAGCTCCAAATGTGCACAGTGTTCCGACCTTCACATATTGCTGCTCTTCCCATTTGCTCTGGCTGGAATCACTTTAGTTATCTTCCTGCTCATTTGCAAGCTTACAGTTGCATCTGGAACCATCAATGGGCTGATCTTCTATGCAAACATTGTTGCAGTCAATCGTGCTATCTTCTTCCCACCCAACCAAACCAACATTCTGACAGTATACATAGCCTGGCTTAACCTGGACTTGGGTATTGAAACTTGCTTTTATGATGGAATGGATGCATATGCTAAGACTTGGTTACAGTTTATCTTCCCTCTATATATATGGAGCTTAGTGGGACTGATAATACTTGCTAGTTACTACTCATCAAGGATTGGAAGGTTGTTTGGCTCCAACCCGGTTGCAGTTCTGGCAACCCTCTTCCATCTGTCCTATGCAAAGCTTTTGCGTACCATCATTGCTACATTATTTTTCACCTTTCTTGATTATCCCAATGGTGTGCAGGTTGCTGTCTGGCTGTATGATGGCAATATCCGGTACCTTCATGGCAAGCACATTGCCCTCTTTCTGGTTGCTTTGCTGACACTTCTGATCCTCTTTCTTCCCTACACCCTCCTCCTCACTGTGGGGCAGTGGCTTCAAGCACACTCCAATCGAAGGTGTCTCCACTGGTTCAACAATCCCAGAATAAAGCCATTCCTGGATGCTTACCATGCACCATATAGAGATCAACATCGGTACTGGACTGGACTGATGCTCTGTCTTCGCTCTGCTCTGTTGCTGGTGTTTGCTTTCAACACTCGCGCTGATCCCAGTCTTAATCTTCTGGTTATTGTAACTGCAGTGATTGGGCTTCTTACACTAACCCACTTTACTGGTTTGATATACAAAAAGTTGTATCTTGATATCCTTGAAATCTCTTTCATTCTCAACCTAGGCATTCTTGCTGTAGCCACCTACTATGTGAAGTTTGCTCTAGTGCCAGTTAGCCAGGCTGCTGTTGCATACACATCAGTTGGTATAGCATTTGCCACCTTCATTGGGGTCCTTCTCTACCACACTTACCAGCAAGTTTGGCCCAAATTCCAGCAGAAAATATACCAATTGCATCTCTCTTGGTCGAGGGAGATGTACACTGACAACAGTTCAGAGGATGAAGCGGATGTGTACCATGAAGCTCACACACTGACTGCACCCACCATGACTGTCATAGAACGCCCACATCCGGAGACACTTGACCTAAATGACAACACTTCAATGCCAGCTCATCCTTTGCCAATTGCTTCCTCATCAAACCTCATTGAACTTCGAGAGCCACTTGATTGGATCAACCGGAAATCAGTACCTTTGATTCCTCCCACCACAAATTTCACTGAACTTCGAGAGCCACTTGACTTGATCAACACTAATGACCCATAAGAGAAGGAGAATTACACATACTTATGTATTAAGAGTACTCTATAGCTATGTAGTATAATATTAATATTGTGGTGTGAGTGTGCAGTGCATGAGCCTACTGTCAGTGTATATAACTTACAGTGTGCTTAGTGTGGTCAATGCTTCAAGTTGTATTTGTAAATTTGACTCTTGTGTAATGATTGTCAGCTGACATGCATGTATCTGTTTATAGTCCTTCCCTCACGGGTCATTTGTATTGATCAAGTTAAGTGGCTTTCGAAGTTCAGTGAAGTTTGTGGTGGGAGGAATCAAAGGTTGTGATTTGCTATTATCTGGGTTGGCTAAATCAAGTCGGTCATGAAATTCAATGGGGAAGCAATTGAGGCTGGGCTGTCGTTGAAGTATCAATTAGCTCAAGTGTCTCAGGATTTGACGTTCTATGACAGTCATGGTGGGAGCAGTCAGTGCGTGAGCTTCGTGGTACACATCTGCTTTGTCTTCTGAACTGTTGTCATTGTACACCTTCCTCTCTCCAGAGTGACGCAATTGGTTCATTTTCAGCTGGAATTTTTTAGACCAAATTTGCTGGTAAGCGTGGTAGAGAAGGACCACAATGAAGGTGGCAAATGCTATACCACGAGGAATGATGTATTAAAGAGAAGCTGTATAGTTTATAGTTTAGGTATTGTACTTCAATGTTGACAATGTCACTATACTACAATTCAAGCAATACAACATTCAATGTAGGAGCAATGTTATCCAAGCACTGGTTTGTACACATACCAAGAGCGCATGATGACATCATTGTTTTTTCACGGCGGAGTATGTGAAGTGCAACACCTAATGAACTATACAGTTTCTCTTTGTAAACACACCGTTCCTCATGTGTATCACTATGCACACATTGTGCAGCTGGTATTAAAGAGGTCAATAGTATTACAAATTTGGAGATTTTATCACTACTTAATCTGAATGATATGTAACCCATGACTACATAACTAGATTAGAAGACCGCAATTGTATTGAAGAAACTGCAGCTATAATCATTGCACTTTTATCAAAGCTATCCAGAAAGCTGGCAACAGACCCACACAGCTATTGACTGAGGAGATTGGTCGTTTAGGATCAAGAATTTTAACACATGCCTTTTCCACCTCACTCCTATGCATCTAAAGTAAATCCAACCCCTCCTCACAATCCATTGCATGCACTCAGAACTAGCACCACTAACGAGTATACCTCCCTATCAGTCAGATAGCTACAACCCAGTGTAGGAAAGTCATCAGGCTGCAGCATTTGCATGGTGAGCAATCCTGTCAAAAACTTTGTGTATAATTATCAATGAAAATAGCACACACAATTTTAAACCAATCATGGGTTATTATTGCTAGTTGCAGTTAATTTTCTGCTTTAAAATCCCCACTGAGCATCACACTGCTGGGTTGTAGACATAATTATGTTCAACAATGATGTAGTGGAAATACTTCTTCAGAAGAAGGATGGATATATGGGCCTTATTGACAATAAATACCATCCCAAATTCAATGACAGGATTCCAACCAACTACAGCCTGTAGTTGGTTGGAATCCTGTCATTGAATTTGGGATAGGATATCGCAACACTTTCTTCTAAAGAGGAGGGAAAACGTTTTGATGGAAAGATTGGAGATTATTGTCAGAGATGGGCATAGCAGTTTCTCTTAGCATCCTGGCTGAAATTCTATCAGAGCCATTTGACATCAAGGCACATCAAAATTCTGTCGCTGTGCACAGGAAATCATCAGGTTCATCTGCAAGACCATTAGTCAAGGCAATCGTGACTTCCAGAGCAGGTTGTGATCTGTATAGAAGCACTTTGAGGAGACCTTTTTGAGCTTGTTGCTATCTCCTGGTCTGCATGTGAAGGTTGTGACAATATTATTGGAGAGAACGGGGGGATTTACTGGCTTTTGTTGCCTTCCAAAACTTTTTATTGTCACGGGGTTGAGGTTCTGAAAGAAAAACGTCTTGCCATTTTGCAGAGTTGCCATTACCCTGTTTCTCATTTTCTTGCAAACATGGTCAGGTCTCCCTCAGTTCTTGACTCTCTTGTAGTTTCTCTTTCTAATTATTGTTGATGAATTATGATCCACCATGCATGTACAACACTAAAGTTCTAAACTACAAATCACAGCCTTCATTTGTAAACACACCATTCATCTTGTGCATGCATAGGAATTTAACATCTCCAAATTTGGAGATGTTTTACTACTGATGTTCCTGTGTGCATCCTAGGTGAATGTACCTGTAACTGGTACCTGAAGTCCTGAACTATAAACTAAAGCATCTCTTTGTAAACACACCATTCATCTTGTTCATGTATGCAGGTATGAAAGAGGCCGTTATTATTAAACATCTCCAAATTTGGAAGTGTTGTATACTGTTGTTCCTGTGTGCATCCTAGGTGAATGTACCTGTAACTGGTACCTGAAGTCCTGAACTATAAACTAAAGCATCTCTTTGCAAACACACCATTCATCTTGTGCATGTATGCAGGTATGAAAGAGGCCATTATTATTAAACATCTCCAAATTTGGAAGTGTTTTACTACTAATGTTCCTATACGTCTCCTAGGTGGTATATGGTAAACACAATAAATTTCATCGACAGCGCTAGCTGTTTGCAGTGTAGCTACAGCTGTGGATGCACTGACCTGAGCTAGCCATTAAAACTGATTTTTGCTATTGTATATAAATCACAGGAAAGTATTATCAGATAAACTAAAAGACACAGCTGTCAATATATCACAGGAGGTGAGTTGTAACTATTTCAAACTAGTGCAATGCCACTTCTTTCAGCAAAAAGGCTCAGTCCCAAATTTTGATCCGGGTGGCAGGCAATAAGATCCACTCCGTTTCATAGTTGTATTGATTCAGCAACCACTTTTACAGGCTAATGCAATGTGAAAGGGAGAAGGTAGGCACTTAATAGTGTAAGAATGGCTTCAAATTAGACAATCTTTTGCACAAAGCATTGCATGTATTAGGCATTCCTGCATGTATAATATGAATACAAGGTACATATAGCTATAAATGTCCCATAGCTATGAATACAAGGTACATATAGCTAGGCATTACTGAAAATAGTAGACACAACATCATGAGGAAAGACAGTGGAGGCTACAATTTTTTCACATCAGTTTTCTTGGACAATTCAGCACTGATCCATGGAGGAGCTGTATACACAAAAGACAGTATCCTAAGTTTTGAAGGCCGTAACACCTTTAGTGGCAACTCAGCACTGTACTATGGAGGAGGAATTTATTCTGAGAACAACACTTTGAAATTCAGTGGAAACACCAGTTTCAGCTCAAACTCAGCACAGGTGCAAGGTGGAGGAATATATGGACTTGGAGCAAGTATCTACTTTAGTGGAAACAACTGCTTCACAGCAAACACTGCAGCAAGGGGTGGGGGAGAGTATCTGGTAAATTCATTCACTTTCCTGTTTCATACTGACACAGTTGTCACTATGGATAGCAACAATGCAACTGAGTATGGAGGAGCAGTGTATGTGGAGGATTCTGACCCTTTCTCATACTGTCTTCCTTTATCTGTGGGGTGCTTCCTTCAAGTTTATGGAACTATCGAGTTCCCTTACAAGTCATTTGAATACTCTGCAAATTTGACTGCTGCAACTCGTGCATCCCTCAACATCCACTCATATTTCTACAACAATCATGCAGGAATATCAGGCAGTGCAATATATGGTGGTTCAATAGACAACTGTATGGTTCATATTGAATACAGTGATGGTAGGATAGACAGACTCTTTGACCCATTTATAGATGTACTAAATATGGAACTGCAGCAGGAACTGAACAGCATTTCTTCTGATCCCTTACAAGTTTGCAGGTGCAAAGATGGAATAGCAAATTGCTGCAGTCTAGAAATCACTAACGAAGTGTACCCTGGTGAACTGCTCCACTTTCCTGTAGTTGCAACTGGACAGAGAGATGGAGTTGTTCCTGCAGTTGTTCGAGCATTTTTTGCCGAGTCAGATGGAAATACCTCACTAGCTCAATTCCAAGATACTCAGAATGTGAAAGCAGAGTGTACTGATCTTTATTATCAGATACGTTCGTCAGGTGTCAACAAGACTGCTATGCTAGTACTGTATGCAGATGGTCCATGTGGAACCGATGGAATTGTTCTAAATATCTCTTTCCAGTTTCTTCCCTGTCCCCCTGGATTTAGTTTGAATTCATCTGAGATGATATGTGGATGTGAACCAAGGCTTCAAAAGTACACCACCGGATGTAACATCACAGAGAGAATACTAACCCGTGAGGGAGAGTTCTGGGTGGGGTATGACAATTACTCCCAAGCACTGATTCTCCACCCACACTGCCCATTTGACTACTGCAAGCCAGCCACAGACCGCGTTAGTTTCCCTCTCAACAATTCTGACTTGCAGTGTGAAAACAGCAGGTCAGGTCTCTTATGTGGAGAGTGTAAATCAGGACTTAGCCTTGCTCTTGGTAGCTCTAAATGTATACAGTGTTCCAACCTTCACATATTGCTGCTCTTCCCATTTTCTCTGGCTGGAATCACTTTAATCCTCTTTCTGCTCATTTGCAAGCTTACAGTTGCAGCTGGAACCATCAATGGGCTGATCTTCTATGCAAACATTGTTGCAGTCAATCGTGCAATCTTCTTCCCACCAAACCAAAACAACATTCTGACAGTATTCATAGCCTGGCTTAACCTAGACTTGGGGATCGAAACTTGCTTTTATGATGGAATGGATGCATATGATAAAACTTGGTTACAGTTTATCTTCCCTCTATACATATGGAGCTTGGTGGGACTGACAATAATTGTTAGTTACTACTCATCGAGGATTGGAAGGTTGTTTGGCTCCAACCCGGTTGCAGTTCTGGCAACCCTCTTCCTTCTGTCCTATGCAAAGCTCCTGCGTACCATCATTGCTTCATTATTCGTCACCTTCCTTGATTATCCCTATGATGTGCAGGTTGCTGTCTGGCTGTATGACGGCAACATCCGCTACCTTCATGGCAAGCACATTGCCCTCTTTCTGGTTGCTTTGCTGACGCTTCTGATCCTCTTTCTTCCCTACACCCTCCTCCTCACTATGGGGCAGTGGCTTCAAGCAAAGTCCAATCGAAGGTGTCTCCACTGGATCAACAATTCCAGAATAAAGCCATTCCTGGATGCTTACCATGCACCATATAGAGATCAACATCGCTACTGGACTGGAATGATGCTCTGTCTTCGCTGCACTCTGTTGCTGGTGTTTGCCTTCAACACTCACGCTGATCCCAGTCTTAATCTTCTGGTTATTGGAACTGCAGTGATTGGGCTTCTTACACTGACCCACTTTACTGGTTTGATATACAAAAAGATGTATCTTGAGATCCTTGAAATCTCTTTCATTCTCAACCTAGGCATTCTTGCTGTAGCCACCTACTATGTGAAATTTGCTCTAGTGCCAGTTAGCCAGGCTGCTGTTGCATACACATCGGTTGGTATAGCATTTGCCACCTTCATTGTGGTCCTTCTCTACCACACTTACCAGCAAGTGTGGCCCAAATTCCAGCTGAAAATGAACCAATTGCGTCACCCTGAGTCGAGAGAGATGTACAATGACAGCAGTTCAGAGGCTGAAGCGGATGTGTACCATGAAGCTCACACACTGACTGTTCCCACCATGACTGTCATAGAACGTCCACACCCAGAGACACTTGAGCTAAACGACACTTCAATGAGAGCCCAGCCTTTGTCAATTGCTTCCCCATCAAACCTCACTGAATTTCAAAACCCACTTGACTTGATCAACCCAGCTAATAACAAACCACAACCTTTGATTCCTCCCACCACAAACTTCACTGAACTTCGAGAGCCACTTAACTTGATCAACACAAATGACCCATGAGAGAAGGACTATGCACAGATACACATACTTACATATTGAGAGTACTGTACCTTATTAGATCCTTCCCCCCCCCCCCCCCCCCCCCCCCCCCCACCCACCCCAAGAATTATATTTAGAGCATAACATTGTGGTGTGAGTGTGCAGTCATCCAACTTTCAGATACTTATTTTGTGTGCTAAGTGTGGTTGAAGCTTGAAGTTAATTTTGCTCTTTTTAGCTATCAGTTAACATGCAGTACTTGTTGCTACTGTATTGTAGTATAGTCAACATGTGATGGTAGAAATAGGTGCATGCACAGTAATGAGTAGCTACTGCTTGAAATGCTAGCCTTGGTCCCCACTGAAATTGAAGAGAAGTTTTTTGTGAGTCGTCATGCATGTACAATCTCTAAAGCCCTGAACTATATAAACTATACAGATTCTCTTTGTAAACATAGCATTCATTGTGTGCATGGACATGTATTAAAGAGGTTGTTAGTGCCACAAAATTGTACTATACTACAGTATACTACAACACTATAGCTACATTGTCAATAGAAGACTGCAGTTGTAACCTGTAACTATATTATTATCAAAGCTATCCAGAAAGCTGGCAACAGCCCCACAGAGCTATTGGCTGAGAAGATTATAACATAATCTTAAGTGGATGCCTTTTCCACTGCATGGACCTCTAGAAGGAAATGTAACACAATCCATTGCACTCAGAAGTAGCACCATTTATGACTTACCTGCTGCTCTATATATATCAGTCAGCAATGCCAATGTAGGATATGGCTGTTAAGTCATGCATACTGGATGAGTGGATGGTGAGGGACTGTGAAAGCTATTAACGAAACAGCACAGTCATACACCTTTCCCAGGGTCCAACATTTGAAGCTAACCATGGGCTGTTGCTAGTTAGTGGAAATGCTTCTCCAGAAGTTTGTATTTGGGTCTGGGTTTCATTTATTTTGTCACCAAATTTTGGAAGAGGAACATAAATTTGATTTCTTACCGGTTTTGATAGAAAGATTGAAGATTCTTGTCAGAGATGGGGAAATAAGCATTTCTTGCTTAGCATCCTGGCTGTAATATCAAGGGACATCAATAGTCTGTCTCTGCACACAGGATGTCATCAGGTTCAAGCTATTCAAGAAGAATTAGCTATAGCTGAGCATTTCTGTTGCCTCCTGATCTATAAGGAGGTTGTGACATTATCATTGAAGAGAACACATGGGATGGATAAGTTTGCTTGCACAGATGCATTAGAATCAAAACTTCTTATTGTGAGGTTCTGTGAAAGAAAACTACTACAAACGTTTTCCTCATTTCCTTATGCTTCCAAAAACGGTCTGGTAATAGCTTTCTTGAGTATTTTTATTTTCTAATTGATGAAGAGATAATTATGTTTTTTTTTTGTAAGCCACCATGCATGTACAATACCTAGCGGCCCTGAGTCACTAAGGAATAGTTATACTTTTCCTACTTTATAAGTAATAATTGAGTAATATACAATTTGATTGTTATTTTTTTAATTACTCTCCAATCATAAAATCATATTATAGCAACTGCTTGGTGTATTCTAACCCCAAAATTTAGTGATTACAATAAGAAATAATTACTGGGCCACAATTTGAGGTGGTGCCATAATTCTTACACACGACAGCAATACACAAACGTGTTTCATTAGCTGCTTAACAATCACTGGAAAATAACATTTAACTAAGATGCACAAGAGATCAAATTAACACATTATCACCAACTAAGAAAAAGAACGGAATCAACTCAAAAGTACAAGTAAAACTAGTATACAGCTATATAATTATTCCTACAGCCACACACTATCTTGGCAACTTAAGATACAATCATCTCAGTGATCACTGGTATCAATCAAGTTGAGTGGCTCTCGAAGCTCAATGAAGTTTATGGGAGTAATGACAGTTTGAGATTTGCTGGAATCACTGTCCGTGGATATAAGTTGCTTTGGACTTGGACACTCAACAATGGTCATGGTGGGAGCACTTGAAATTTGTGGCTGATTGTCAGTAACTGCTTCATCAAAATTCTCACTCTGATGCTCCTTGTTGTGGAGTAACTGATGGGATATTTGCTGCAGTTTTGGCCACACTCGCTGATACATGTGGTAGACTAGGACCCCAACAGAGGTAACAAATGCTATACCAACTGAAACGTAGGTAACAGCAGCCTGGCTTTCTTGAATTTCAGCGAGCCTCACAGAGTAAGTGGCAGCTGCAAGAATGCCTAGGTTGAGAATGAAAGAGGCTTCAAGAACATCAAGGTACAACTTGTGGTATATCAAGCCAGTGAAATGGATTAAAGTAAGGAGTGCAATAACTGCAGCTTGAATTGCCAGAAGATTATGACTGGGATCAGCGGACACAAGGGAAAGCAAAACCAATACAGGATAGAGAACACAGCGAAGGCAAAGCGTCAGTCCAGTCCAATAGCGATGTTGATCTCTATATGGTGCATAGTAAGCATCAAGAAAAGGATTTATTCTGGGACTGTTGATCCAACGGAAGAACCTTCGATTGGAATTTGCTCGAAGCCACTGTCCCACAGTGAGGAGGATGGTGTAGGGAAGAAAAAAGAGCAGAAATGCTAGCAAAGCTGCAAGAAATAGGGCAATGTGCTTGCCGTGAATGTACAGGATGTTCCCATCATGCAGCCAGACAACAACTCGCACCTCATCGGGATAATCCAGGAATGTGAAACACAGTGCAGCAATAATGGCACGAAATAGCTTTGCATAGGAGAGGAGGAAGAGGGTTGCCAGAACTGCAACTGGATTGGAGCCAAAAACTCTTGTAATCCTTGGGGAGTATCTACTAGCCATTATCATCAGGCCCACTAAGCTCCAAACATACAGAGGAAAGACGAACTGTAGCCATGTTTTAAGATATGCATCCATTCCATGAAAGAAGCAAGTCTCAACACCTAAGTCTAGGTTAACCCAGGCGATGAACACTGTTAGAATGTTGGCTTCATTGGCAGGGAAGAAGATTGAACGATTGACTGCAACAATGTTTGCATAGAAGATCAGACCATTAATGGTTCCAGTTGCAACTGTGAGCTTGCAAATTAGCAGCAGGAGTACTAGAGCAATCCCAGCAAGTGCAAATGGAATGATTAGCAATATGTAAATGTTGGAACACAGCAAGCACTTAGAGCTACCAAGCGCTAGGCTATAGCCTGATTTGCACTCTCCACACAAGAGACCTGACCTATTATTACCACATTGTTTGTCTGTAGCATTGAGAGTGAATTTGATGTGGCCTGATGCACAGTAATCAAATGGGCAGTGTGGGTGAAGAATTAGTCCTTCAGAGATGTTGTCATATCCTACCCAGAACTCTCCATTGCGTTCTAGTGTTCTTTTTGTTATGTTGCATCTGGTCGTGTACTTCTGAAGCCGTGGCTCACACTCACAGATCCCTTCAGATGGATTCAGGCTAAATCCATGAGGGCAGTCATGAAACTTTAAGGAGATGTGTAGGAGTTTACCATTAGTTGAACATGGTCCGTCTGCATACAGTACTAATGTAGCACTGTTGTTGGTTGCTGATGAATGCACTTTGTAGTAAAGTTCAGTGCAGATATTTGACACATTTTGGGTGTCTTGGAATTGTGGCACTGAGGCATATTTATCTGTGCCATGGAAGAATGCTCGAACTACTGCGGGAACAGTTCCATCTCTCTGTCCAGTTGCAACCACAGAAAGTTTGAGCAGTTGACCTGGATACACTTGCATTTGCCTATCCAATTCTGGAGTGTTGCAGTTTAGCACCCCATCTTTACACAGACAGACTTGAAATGGATCAGAAGAAATGCTGTTTGGTTCCAGTTCCAAATTTGGAACCTGCCAGTTAAATCTAGCTATGCCTTGCACTGAAGTAGTATTGTACACCAAGTCCATGGCACAACTGTCTACTGAACCACCGTACACTGCGCTGCCTGCTTTCTGTGCATGGTTGCTACAAAAGTGTATGCTGACGTTGAGGAATGCTCTAATCGCATGGAATTCATTTGATTGCAAAATAACTGCTGGATCAAAAAAGATCGGAACCAATTGATCAACAGAAGTCTGAAGCAACCCATCAACTTGAAAGAGACAGCTCTCCAGATTGACAATGTTAGGAAAACAATAAGAAATGGGATCAGAATCCTCCACGTACACTCCTCCTCCATACTCTGTTGCATTGTTACCATCCATAGTGATAGACGCATTCTGAGAGAGGATGTTGAATGAATTTACCAGATACTCTCCCCCACCCCTTGTAGCAGTGTTTGCTGTGAAGCTGCTGTTTCCAGTAAAGTAGAGCAATGTCCCCAACCCGTAGATCCCTCCACCTAGCAACTGTCCTGAGTTGGAAGTGAAACTGGTGCTTCCATTGAACCTGAGAGTGGTGTTCTTAGAATAAATTCCTCCAGCAGAGTAGTTTGCTGAGTTTCTACTAAAAACGCTATGTCCTTGAAAAGTTAAAAAACTGTCTTCTGTGTACACGGCTCCTCCATGAATTAGTGCTGAATTTTTCACGAATAGTGATGTGCACAAAGTGCTGCCTCCGCTATGTTTCCCTATGATGTCTGAACTGTTTCCACCGACACTCAGAGTACTCACTGTTGCATAGATTCCTCCACCAACTCTAGCCAAGTTGTTACCAAAAACACCATTTCCAATGAGGTACAGAGTGCTGTAGAGGACATACATCCCTCCACCATATCCAATAGCTGAGTTGTTTGTGAAAAGACAATTACCAGTGGATATCACGGTACTGTACATTACACTCATACCTCCACCAGCTAAAGCCAAATTGTGTGTGAAATTAATGTCACCAGTGAAATTCAGAATGTTGTGGTGAAATATAACAATCCCCCCACCAGCTACAGCAGCATAATTGTTCCTGAAAGTACTGTTACCATTGAAATTCAGGAGAGTGTTGGGGCCTGCACAAATGCCTCCGCCATAACTTGCTGAGTTGTTTCTAAAAGTACTTCCCCCACTGAAGTTTAAAGCGGTGCTGCTCTGGGCATCAATTCCTCCACCAAAGTCAGCTGAGTTGTTCATGAAAATACTTTTACCGCTGAAATTCATGAGAGTGCTGTGCAGTGCAGCAATTCCTCCACCATAACGTGCAGCTGAGTTGTTTGCAAAAGTGCTGCCTCCCGTGAAGTTTAGAGTGCTGCTGCGGGCTTCAATTCCTCCACCATAATGTGCAGCTGAGTTTTCTCCAAAAGTACTACTTCCACTGAAGTTTATAGTGCTTGTCCAGGCAGAAATTCCTCCACCATATTTAGCTAAGTTGTGTTTAAAAGTAATCTTTCCAGTGAAATCCAGGACACTGTAGTCAGCAGCAATCCCTCCACCTTCTCCAGCTGAGTTAACCCTGAAAGAACTATTTCCAGTGAACTTCAGGGTACTTGTGTTTGCATAAATCCCTCCTCCAAGGTGTGAACACATATAATTCCTGCATCTCCTCCCATTGCGTGTGAAACTGTTGCTTCTCCTCAGGTCCAAGCTACTGTTGATCACCCTCAGTGCTGTGCCAATACTGTCCTGAAATGAGCAGTTGGTAATTCTGCCATCCAATACTGAATGAAATAATACTCCATATATAGTTGTAACCGCATCCTTGCCACAAAAGTTGACTACCAATCCACGCATTGTCACTTGCGAAATACTTCTAAGTGAAAAGCCAACCATTCCTTTGCAAACAATCCTTGTTGCTTGTCCACCTGCACATGCAAAACACAAGATTTCAAAAACACTGACATTCTCCACAGTGAAGTCCACACTGAGGACGTGGTTCCCAGGCAGTAGTAGCAGTGTGGTGTTGTAATTGGAAGTAAGGCGGTGCGGAAGTTGTTGTGCGTACTCAGAGAGGGTGACACAAGGATCTGCAGGATCCGGACATGGTGTACTGGGAGTAGGCTTGATGTAGAAGGTAGGGTGACCAGCACAGATATCGATGGGTAGGAAGGGAAGCAAGAATCCTACAACAAGGCACTCTAGCCTTAGTGACCGAGCCATATTCCAGTTGTAACTAATAACTTCACTAGAACCAAGTTATGTGATGAATTTCTGAATTGAGAGAAGTGTTGTGCAACTGAAAAACTCATTACTGTACATCCGCTGTACACTGTCACTGTGCAATTATATACATGGTTACCTTGGTTGCACATAACTGAAGTCACTGGTGGAGTCCAAGAATAGTCACCTGCTATCACACAAGAGCACGAAACAATCCATATCATACTGCAGTTACCCTATAAGTGGAGATATACAGTGGTCATGTGTTTATAGTGGAGCAAAATCATCCAGAGGCCAGAAGCTCCCATGTTATCTTACAGGCATAAAGCACTATTGGTAAACTGTTATCAAAACATACTCTGATTATCAGGGAATGTTACCTTACAGCCTATAAAGCACTATTGGTAAACTGTTATCTTACAGCCATTAAGCACTATTGGTAAACTGTTATCAAAACACACTCTGATTACTTTATCAGGGAATTTCCACAATCGCACTTTCAAAGCCAATGTGCAATTGAATCATTTACAAATGTAGCTACAGCACTGTAAAGAATGGTTGTTTTTAACCATAAAGTGGTACCATTGTTGCAGACAAGCTGACCATGAAAGGACATGTAGTATTCTGTGGCTCATTTAGAGACTGAAGAGGATTCCAGTCATGATCATCTTACAACCTAGTCTCGGTCCAAGACCCAACCAATTGCAACCCCAGCACGGATCGCTTTTAGTATCGCGCGTATTTCCGCGCGTTATACTGGATGCGATACACGCGCTGGATAACGGTCTGGGAACGAGACTATACTTACAACCACAATCATAATGATCTAAACCACACCAAAACCACATACCCGCCAGACTGTTCCAAGGCCTCACCAGCTTTAGTTTTTATCACTAAGCAGTACTATACGGACAGAAGCTTGGTGGGGCCAAGGAACGAGGCCACAGTTTTATACAATGGCATGCTTGCAATTTCACACAATACAGCTGACAGCTTCTGGTCTGTTCGCATGATGTCAACTAATAATAAATGATTATCACGCTCGGTGCTCAACCATTAGTAGCTAATCAGTGCCTAAAATATGGAGGAACGGGCAGTGATAAACTAAATGTGGGCAGTGATAAAACTGACTCTTTACTCACTGCTGAGCAGATTTTTGGATCGAGCTAAAACCCATGTTACAGATGCACTCAATTTCCGGTTGCCCTGTTATAAGTCCTTTTGCTACTCAGAAGATGAAACCTCTGAATATCACAAATTTCATGCAGGGGGGGAGTCACTACCTGAAATTTCATCATCATCTACCACTGACAGGAGCAGAATTAGAGGGGGGGGGGGGGGACTTTGGGGTCTGTACCCCCCCCCCCCCCCCCCCCCCCCCCCCCCCCCCCGGTTGCTTTGCTGACACTTTTGATCCTCTTTCTTCCCTACACCCTCCTCCTCACTGTGGGGCAGTGGCTTCAAGCAAACTCCAATCGAAGATGTTTCCACTGGATCAACAATCCCAGAATAAAGCCATTCCTGGATGCTTACCATGCACCATATGGAGATCAACATCGTTACTGGACTGGACTGATGCTCTGTCTTCGCTGCACTCTGTTGCTATATAGTGTTTGCATCCAACACTCACGCTGATCCAAGTCTTAATCTTCTGGTTGTTGGAACTGCAGTGATTGGGCTTCTTACACTAACACACTTTACTGGTTTGATGTACAAAAAGTTGTATCTTGATATCTCTTTCATTGTCAACCTAGGCATTCTTGCTGTAGCCACCTACTATGTAAAACTTGCTGTAGTGCCAGTTAGCCAGGCTGCTGTTGCATACACATCAGTTGGTATAGCATTTGCCATCAACTTCATTGTGGTCCTTCTCTACCATGCTTACCAGCAAGTGTGGCTTGAACTCCAGCAGAAAATATACCAATCGTGTCACTCTGAGTCGAGGGAGATGAACAGTGGCAGCAGTTCAGAGGATGAAGCGGATGTGTACCATGAAGCTCACACACTGACTGCTCCCACCATGACTGTAATAAAACATCTAAATCCAGAGACATTTGACCTAAATGACATTTCAGCTCGGCCATTGTCAATTGCTTCCTCATCAAACCTCATTGAAGTTCAAGAGCTGCTTAATTGGATCAACCCAGCTAATAACAAACCACAGCCTTAAATGATTCCTCCCACCACAAATTTCACTGAACTTTTAGAGTCACTTGAATCGATCAACACAGATGACCCACGAGAGAATTATGCACGGATACAGATACTTACATATCAACTTATTAGCTCCCACATACACTGACATCCTTCCCCCCCTAAAGAGCTTAATAATTTATGTAGTGTATAATTATTATTGTGCATGGTGTGAGTGTGCAGTGCATGAGCCAACTTTCAGTGTATATAGCTTACAGTGTGCTTGGTGTGGTCAATGCTTCAAGTTGTATTTGTAAATTTGACTCTTGTGTAATTGTCAGTTGGCTAGGCTAGCTCAGACCCCACAGCCCAGGGGGTTTTAGTTTCCAGATCCCTTGGACTAGGCACTGATCACTGATCTCAGGCTGTCATGCTTTCAGTCCACATGTTAGATGGATTCTCCGGCTGCGCCCCCTACTTGGAAAATGAGGCTGGCCTTCGAGACTACATGGAATCAAGGCCTCATGGCACACTGCTGACAACCCAACAGCATCAGGAAGATGGCTTGGACAACAGAATATGGATGCATTGGATGGAACAAGCTATGTGCGATAGGTTCTATTATCTATAGATGTGCATGGGCTGACCCTCAAAACTGACATAATTTGTGCCGAACTAGATCCTGGCAGGAGGGCATGAGGCTACCTCACCTCACTGTACCCTCTGCCTCGAGCAAGAGGAAAAGCTCTGCGCATCGTTGCCGCTCGCAAGTAGCGGACAAACGGACGGAATGCTCCAGTCAACATCCTCGTCACTTTGTGACCCCGCCTACCAGATTAACCCAGATCAGACCCCGTTTCTCGCGTATTGCATCGGTACTTTATACCGGTACCGAAACAGTGACGGTATCGTTACAATATCGAATCGAAGAACTTCTGAACTATATACAGCCATTGATATTATCGTGCCAGTTGCTTTACCTTTGGCGTATAGCTACTTATGCAGATAGCGCTGGCATTGTTAACCCCATGCAGAAGAGCTCCATCCACACTCGGTGCTGTGTTCTGATTGAAGTGGGGATCAGTCCATCTTCAATGAATGAGCTAGCTACCACACGCAGCACTCATCAGGCCAGGGAAGTGGAAGAAGTGAGCAGTGTATCCGTGAACTCCTGATCATGATATAGCTAGAATGTCTGTACATTAGCTGTGACAGGTTGGTAGATAGCTAAGCACTTTTGGATTAAATGGTCTGTTTATACTTAGAGGTCTGATACATGTGGCCTATTTTATGTAGCTAGCTACACAAGATGACATTGTGGGGCAAATGCATTTGTAGTTGAAGTTTCGATGGACAATGATTAATGATGACAGACACACAGACACTTCCTCCAGCCACCCATCACGACTGTATGGAAGGGGCTCACTCACACTCATTCCAGTAACGGTCTTTCGTATGTAAGCATATACACACGTAGCGGGTAGCTCTCCCCAAGAAACCAAAAAACTCGGCATTTAGCTACTATGATTTTCTCTGAAAAATTAAAAGAGACTTAGCTAGTGACGGCCTGTCATTTCAAAACTGAGCAGAACATTACAAGGGCATCCTTGATCAGGGATGGGTAATCCCTTGTTTCCCTTTGCTTTTTCGAGATCAAGGTGTAGCTATGTTTGCAACTTTGGGAACTGAAGTGGAGGTGGTTTACAGATACCCATTCTGAGATAGCCTCGTTCCTGGCCTGGGGACAAGGCTAATGGAGTTTGTCATCTTGGAGCATATCATCAGCTCATTTTACAGCGGCCAGACAGTTAGGTTGAGGTGATTCATTCTATAGATTAGAAACACACTACACCGATCATTGGGGAACTGTGACTGCCAATGATTCACTACTCTCTATATCAGTGAGATAGCTATACAAACCCAGTGCAGGATATGGTTGTCAAATCCTGCATACTATATGAGCGCATGGGGAGGGATTATTATCAACCCCAGAGTCCACCATTTCATGGTTTTTGCTTTGGAATCCACAATGTGCGTTAGCAAACTGCTGCAGTGTTGTAGGCATTATGTGATCATGATGTAGTGGAACTGCTACTCCAGAATGCATGGCTCATAGTAGCTATATATAGTAACAAGGATGTGCATTGGTTGGGCTCTGGTTGTGTACCTGATTTTGCGATATATAAGAAGTCGATTTCTACCAAAGAGAAGGAGAATTACAAAAGACTTGTCAGATTACATGGAGGTAGTGACATTAATTATCATGGGTGAATTTTGCTTTTGAACTCTTATTGTTATCAGGAGGGTTGTGGTTCTGAAAGGAAAGCTTCTTCCCATGCATTTCGTAGCGGTAACTTCCCCTGTTTCTCATTTTTGTATATACACTTACAAGTGGTCATGTAGAACTCTCTTGAATAGGTAGTTTCATTTTCTAATAAGTACCTACACCATTTATCTTGTCCATGGATAGGTATAAAGAGATCATTTTACCAAATTTGGAGATGTTTACTGCTGGTGTTCTTATCTGCCTCCTAGATAATCTACATGTAAACGAGGTAAACACCTTCAATTTCAGCATAATGTGCAGCTGTGACCTGGGCTAGCCATTGAATGGACTGTAGCTATTCTATAAGTCACAGGAAAGTGATATCAGACTACACTGAAAGACACGGTCATCAGCATACCAGAAGTCGTATACAAGAGGTGAGTTCTCTACCCGTGTCAAATTAGTATAGGTTTATTGCAGCGGCCATTTTTTACGCATATGGCATCCTACAGATGGAGTAGTACTGTACTCCATGCTAGCTACTACCGTACCCACAATAGCATCAGTGGCTGTGTTATCAAGATCCACTCTGTTTTACACTAGATAACGGTTGTATTTAACAACCAACCTTAAACGAATGTCTAATCGCGGTCCCAGACCCAACCAACCCTAGCGCAGATCACTTTTAGTATCATGCATATAGCTACTGGAAGCGATATATGCACTGGATAAAACGTTCTGGGAATGAGACTAGACATGTCCCGTTACAGATCTTTTAACATTACGACATCATGGGGAGGATAGACACTGCCGTGTGTAATGTACATGTATATTATGTTTTCAAGGTTGGCAATCTGTTGCGCACACAGATCATCAGTCATTGTATGTATGAGTAGCCATTATACTGTAAGTGCTATCAATATAATTATTATGAGGATGAATTAGAAAGGTACATAGTACACAGGGGCGGATACAGGATTTATGAAAGGGGGGGGCACCGTATATGAAACGCTGCCGGAGGCAGTGCATAGAGGCGCGTAGCGCCGATCAGTCCGCGCGAAGCGCGGAAAATTTTATTTCGCCTTCATTTTTCACTTCTCAGGATGGGCTCTCGTGGCACCTTCGCGCTTTGCACTGCAAGTTCCAGATGAACGAGGATTGCAGGTCCCAGGGCCTCCATGAGCTTCTTCCTTGCTTATTTCGCTCACGAATGTAATACGTACGTACACGGAGGGGTATACTAGATCGTGGTCTCGTTCCCAAGCCGTTCGGTTTCAGGCAACGCACGATATTGCGAGCTGAGGAGGCCATGGCGCCAGGCCAGGAGTTGCAACGTAGCGGCAGCTAGCTATATAAAATTTTTTTTCTTTCTCTAGCCAGGGGGGGGGGGGGGGGCACCGGCCCCCCTGCCCCCCCCCCCCCCCCCCCTGGATCCGCCACTGGTACACGGGAAGTTTCAACTGGTGCAATAGGAAATAAAGTTTCCTGACAGACACTGCATTAAGTTTCACGACCCCGAACAGTTAGCTGGGGGTGGTCTTCCTCATCATCTCAAACAGATGCTTGCAGTGCATGATCTGAGCAGTAAGTAGAGTCCCACAAAATGCTGGCACCAAATGAAAGTCCAGTCACAGAAATTATGGTCTGGCCAAAAACTAAAACTCCAGGAAAGTTGATCCTCCTGCACCAGTATGCCCTGAAATTGGTGGTACAAAGTATACGTGGAATAATGATCTAAGAAAAAGTGTGCTTGGTCCGAAAACAGCTGGTAATTATAACAGACCCACACAGCTCTTTGGCCGAGGAGATTGGTTGTTTAGGATCAAGGTAAACGACTCCTACGCATCTCTGGAAGGAAATGCAACTCCATCGATCATCCTCACATCGCATTGCACTCATGACCGATGAGAGTGGTAAAAGACAAAATGAGTGTGTGTGGTTGGTGTAAAAATCTCTGTAAGTGATACTATATGTCTGAATTTATTTACATGTGTGCATGTATTTACGTGTGTGTGTGTGTGTGTGTGTGTGTGTGTGTGTGTGTGTGTGTGTGTGTGTGTGTGTGTGTGTGTGTGTGTGTGTGTGTGTGTGTGTGCAGTTGCAAGGAGCTGCATGCCTAAGTTGACTTCAAGGAAAAATATAGACATTACGTTTGTTCACTCTGGACATCACTAAGCAGACAGTAGTTGACAAAACAACTTCATAAACTATGAGCTCTTCTGTCTCAGGTCTGCACCCCAGCTGCACAGCATGGCAGGATCACCAAGGATCGTCATGGCAACACTGCTACCCCTCCTAGTCCATTTCACCACCTGCTTTGGCCACACCACCCATTATGTCAAACCCACTGCCAACACACCATGTCCTGCGGACCCCTGCCTCACCCTCTCAGAGTATGCACAACAAACTCACCACTGGCTCACCTCCAACACCACACTGGTATTCCTGCCTGGGGACCATGTCCTCAGTGTAAACTTTACGGTGGAGAATGTCAGTGATTTCGAGATCTATGCACAACAGACCTCAACTGCAGATGATCATACAGCAAGTGGAAGCAGGATTGTGTGCCGAGGATTGGTTGGTTTTACATACAGACACATATCCCACATGACAGTTCATGGCTTGACGTTCAATTCTTGTGGCAAGGGTGCAGTTGATCATGACTACTATACCAATCATGATTACCTGACAACTTATGGAGTGTCAGTGTATTTAGGACAGGACATAAGAATCCTCAACTGCTTGTTCCAGGACAGCATTGGTACTGCGCTTGGGGTATTCTACAGTAGCCTGGTTCTGAAGGGAAGCAATAGTTTCACAAACAACTGTAGGGGGTGCTCTGGAAGGAATCGTACCTGCATCTGTTTGGGGGGAGGAATTCACACACACACTAGCACCTTGATATTCGAGGCTGAGAACAACACATTTATAAGCAATTCAGCTGAAGATGGTGGAGGAATATATGCATGGCAAAGCACTCTCAACTTCACCGGTAGAACTACTTTCAGAAACAACTCAGCAGAAAACGTTAGCAGTGGAGCAATCATGGCATCAGACAGCAGTTTGAATATCACTGGTAACACAACTTTTAGAAACAACTCAGCGAAACTATTTGGTGGAGGAATTGCAGCAATGTACAGCACTTTGAACTTCATTGGTAACACTACTTTCAGAAACAACTCAGCAGAAACAAGTGGTGGAGGATTCTGGTCATTGGAAAGCAGTTTAAACTTCACTGGTAACACTACTTTCCAAAGCAACTCGGCAGAAGAAAGTGGTGGAGGAATCATCACATCAGACAGCAGTTTGAAGTTCACTGGTAACACAAATTTTCAAAGCAATTCAGCAGGAGATATTGGTGGAGGAATCTTCGCATTAGACAGCAGTTTGAATTTTACTGGTAATACAACTTTCCAAAGCAATTCAACAGAAGAAACTGGTGGAGGAATCGTGGCATCAGTCAGTAGTTTGAAGTTCACTGGTAACATAAATTTCCAAAGCAATTCAGCAGGAGATTTTGGTGGAGGAATCTTCGCATTAGACAGCAGTTTGAATTTTACTGGTAATACAACTTTCCAAAGCAATTCAGCAGAAGAAACTGGTGGAGGAATCGTGGCATCAATCAGTAGTTTGAAGTTCACTGGTAACATAAATTTCCAAAGCAATTCAGCAGGAGATATTGGTGGAGGAATCTTCGCATCAGACAGCAGTTTGAAGTTCACTGGTAATACTACTTTCCAAAGCAACTCAGCAGAAGAAAGTGGCGGAGGAATCATCGCACCAGACAGCAATTTGAAGTTCACTGGTAACACTACTTTCCAAAGCAACCCAGCAGAACAACGTGGTGGAGGAATTGTAGCATTATGCAGTAATGTAAACTTCATTGGTAGCACTACTTTCCATAGGAACTCAGCAGAAGTATGTGGAGGAGGAATCATGGCATCAGACAGTATTTTGAAGTTCATTGGTAATACTACATTCCGAAACAACTCAGCAAAGCAACATAGTGGAGGAATTTATGATGCATGGGCGTCCAGCACTTTGAACTTCAGTGTTAATGCTGCTTTCAGAAGCAACTCAAAGGAACACTTTGGTGGAGGAATTGGAGCATGGTACAGCACTTTAAAGTTCACTGGTAACACTACGTTTAGAAGCAACATGGCAGAAGAAGGTGGAGGGATTGTGGCAAGGTACAGCGCACTGAACTTCAATGGTAACACTACTTTCAAACAGAACTCAGCTGATTCAAAAGATGGTGGAGGAATTAGTATATGGAACAGTGCTCTAAATTTCACTGGTAGCACTAGTTACAGAAACAACTCTGCAAAACGAATTGGTGGAGGAATCTGTGCGTTATACAGCCATCTGAATTCCACTGGTAACACTACTTTCCAAAACAACACAGCACTCCTTGGTGGAGGAATGTATACTAAGAAATGCATTTTATACATTACTGAAAATAGTAGAGACAACATCATGTGGAAAGATAGTGGAGGCTACAATTCTTTCACATTAATTTTCATGGACAATTTTGCACTGATCCATGGAGGAGCTGTATACACAAAAGATAGTACCCTAAGTATTGGAGGACATAACACCTTTAGTGGCAACTCAGCACTGTACTATGGAGGAGGAATTTGCTCTGAGAACAGCACTTTGAAATTCAGTGGAAGCACTCATTTCAGCTCAAACTCAGGACAGTTGCAAGGTGGAGGAATATATGGACTTGGAGCAAGTATGTACTTCAGTGGAAACAACAGCTTCACAGGAAACACTGCAGCAAGGGGTGGGGGAGAGTATCTGGTAGATTCATTCAATTTCCTCTCTCAAAACACAGTTATCACTATGGATAGCAACAACGCAACAGAGTATGGAGGAGCCATGTATGTGGAGGATTCCGACCCTCTCTCATACTGTCTTCCCTTACCTTACAACCTTGTGGAGTGCTTCTTCCAATTTTATGGGACAATCAAGCTCCCTCATGATTCACTCACTGCTGCGATTTGTGCATCCCTCAACGTCCACTCATATTTCTACAACAATAATGCAGGGATATCAGGGAGTGCAGTGTATGGTGGTTCATTAGACAACTGCATGGTTAATATTGAATATGGCAGTAGTAGGGGAGATGTTTTCCTTGATTACCCATCGATGGATGTACTAAATATGGGAATGCAGCAGGAACCGAACAGCATTTCTTCTGATCCCTTACAAGTTTGCCCATGTGAAGATGGAATCACAGATTGCAGCATTGTAGAACTCATTGTACAAGTGTACCCAGGTGAACTGTTCCACCTTCCTGTAGTTGCAACTGGACAGAGAGGTGGAGTTGTTCCAGCTGTCGTTCGAGCATTTTTTGCCGAGTCAGATGGAAATACTTCACTAGCTCAATTCCAAGATACTCAGAATGTGAAAGCAGACTGCACAGATCTTCATTATCAGATACGTTCATCAGCTGTCAACAAGACTGCTATGCTAGTACTGTATGCAGATGGCCCATGTGGAACCGATGGAATTGTTCTGAATATCTCTTTCCACTTTCTTCCCTGTCCCCCTGGATTTAGTTTGAATTCATCTGAGATGATATGTGGATGTGAACCAAGGCTTCAAAAGTACACCACCAGATGTAACATCACAGAAAGAACGCTAACCCGTGAGGGAGAGTTCTGGGCGGGGTACGACAATTACTCCCAAACACTGATTCTCCACCCACACTGCCCATTTGACTACTGCGAGCCAGCCACAGACCGCATCAGTTTCCCTCTCAGCAATTCTGACTTGCAGTGTGCAAACAGCAGGTCAGGTCTCTTATGTGGAGAGTGCCAATTTGGTTTTAGCCTTGCTCTTGGTAGCTCTAAATGTATACAGTGTTCCAACCTCCACATATTGCTGCTCTTACCATTTGCCATGGCTGGAATCACTTTAGTCCTCTTTCTGCTCATTTGCAAGCTCACAGTTGCAGCTGGAACCATCAATGGGCTGATCTTCTATGCAAACATTGTTGCAGCCAATCGTGCTATCTTCTTACCACATAACCAAACCAACATTCTGACAGTGTTCATAGCCTGGCTTAACCTAGACTTAGGGATTGAAACTTGCTTTTATGATAGAATGGATGCATATGCTAAGACTTGGTTACAGTTTATCTCCCCTCTATACATATGGAGCTTAGTGGGACTGATAATAATTGCTAGTTACTACTCATCAAGGATTGGAAGGTTGTTTGGCTCCAACCCGGTTGCAGTTCTGGCAACCCTCTTCCTTCTGTCCTATGCAAAGCTCCTGCGTACCATCATTGCTTCATTATTCGTCACCTTCCTTGATTATCCCAATGATGTGCGGGTTGCTGTCTGGCTGCATGATGGCAACATCCGGTACCTTCATGGCAAGCACATTGCCCTCTTTCTGGTTGCTTTGCTGACACTTCTGATCCTCTTTCTTCCCTACACCATCCTCCTCACTGTGGGGCAGTGGCTTCAAGCAAACTCCAATCGAAGTTGTTTCCACTGGATCAACAATCCCAGAATAAAGCCATTCCTGGATGCTTACCATGCACCATATAGAGATCAACATCGCTACTGGACTGGACTGATACTCTGTCTTCGCTGCACTCTGTTGCTGGTGTTTGCCTTCAACACTCGCGCTGATCCCAGTCTTAATCTTCTGGTTGTTGTAACTGCAGTGATTGGGCTTCTTTCACTGACCCACTTTACTGGTTTGATATACAAAAGGTTGTATCTTGATATCCTTGAAATCTCATTCATCCTCAACCTGGGCATTCTTGCAGGAGCCACCTACTATGTGAAACTTGCTGTAGTGCCAGTTAGCCAGGCTGCTGTTGCATACACATCAGTTGGTATAGCATTTGCCACCTCCATTGGGGTCCTTCTCTACCACGCTTACCAGCAAATTTGGCCCAAATTCCAGCTGAAAATGAACCAATTGCGTCACCCTGAGTCAAGAGAGATGTACAATGACAACAGTTCAGAGGATGAAGCGGATGAAGCTCACACACTGACTGCTCCCACCATGACCGTCATAGAACGTCCACATCCAGAGACACTTGACCTAATTGATACTTCAACGAGAGCCCAGCCTTTGTCAATTGCTTCCCCGTCAAACCTTATTGAATTTCATGACCCAGTTGACTTGGTCAATAGCAAATCACAACCTTTGATTCCTCCCACCACAAACTTCACTGAACTCCGAAAGCCACTTGAATTGATCAACACAAATGACCCATGAGACTACACACAGATACAAATAGCTACATATCAAGAGTATACTGTACCTTATTAGATCCTTCCCCCCACCCCAAAATTATAATATTATGTAGAGCATTATTGTTGGGTGAGTGTGTAGTGAGCCAACTTTCAGATACTTTATTTAGTGTGCTAAGTGTGGTTGAAGCTTGAAGTTAATTTTGCTCTTTTTAGTTATCAGTTGACATGCAGTAGCTACCAGGGTACTTGTTGCTACTGCATTGTAGTAGTATTGCATAGTCAACTGAAATTAATGATCAATGAAGAGAAAGTTTTTTGTGAGTCATCATGCACGTACAATCTCTAAAGCCCTGAACTATATAAACTACAGATTCTCTTTGTAAACATTGTGTGCATGGACATGTATTAAAGAGGTCGTTAGTGCCACAAAATTGTACTATACTATACTACAAAACTATACATTGTCAATGGAAGACTGCAGTTATAACCTGTAACTATATTATTATCAAAGCTATCCAGAAAGCTGGCAACAGCCCCACACAGCTATTGGCTGAGGAGAGTATATCTAGACTGATATAATTTTAAACAGATGCCTTTTCCACTGCATGGACCTCTAGAAGGAAATGTAACACAATCCATTGCACTCAGAAGTAGCACCATTTAATAATATGACTTACCTGCTGCTCTATATATATCAGACAGCAATGCCAGCGTAGGATATATGGCTGTTAAGTCATGCATACTGGATGAGTGGATGGTGAGGGACTGTGAAAGCTATTAACGAAACAGCACACCTTTCCCAGGGTCCAACATTTGAAGCTAACCATGGGCTGTTGCTAGTTAGTGGAAATGCTTCTCCAGAAGTTTGTATTTGGGTCTGGGTTTCATTTATTTTGTCACCAAACTTAGGAAGAGGAACATAAATTTGATTTCTTACCGGTTTTGATAGAAAGATTGAAGATTCTTGTCAGAGATGGGGAAATAAGCATTTCTTGCTTAGCATCCTGGCTGTAATATCAAGGGACATCAATAGTCTGTCTCTGCACACAGGATGTCATCAGGTTCAAGCTATTCAAGAAGAATTAGCTATAGCTGAGCATTTCTGTTGCCTCCTGATATATAAGGAGGCTGTGACATTATCATTGAAGAGAACACATGGGATGGATAAGTTTGCTTGCACAGATGCATTAGAATCAAAACTTCTTATTGTGAGGTTCTGTGAAAGAAAACTACTACAAATGTTTTCCTCATTTCCTTACGCTTCCAAAAATGGTCTGGTCTTAGCTTTCTTGAGTATTTTTATTTTCTAATTGATGAAGAGATATGTTTTTTTTGTAAGCCACCATGCATGTACAATACCTAGCGGCCCTGAGTCACTAAGGAATAGTTATACTTTTAAGTAATTGAGTAATATACAATTTGATTGTTATTTTTTTTAATTACTCTCCAATCACAAAATCATATTATAGCAACTGCTTGGTGTATTCTAACCCCAAAACTTAGTGATTACAATAAGAAATAATTACTGGGCCACAATTTGAGGTGGTGCCATAATTCTTACACACGACAGCAATACACAAACGTGTTTCATTAGCTGCTTAACAATCACTGGAAAATAACATTTAACTAAGATGCACAAGAGATCAAATTAACACATTATCACCAACTAAGAAAAAGAACGGAATCAACTCAAAAGTACAAGTAAAACTAGTATACAGCTATATAATTATTCCTACAGTCACACACTATCTTGGCAACTTAAGATACAATCATCTCAGTGATCACTGGTATCAATCAAGTTGAGTGGTTCTCGAAGCTCAATGAAGTTTATGGGAGTAATGACAGTTTGAGATTTGCTGGAATCACTGTCAGTGGATATAAGTTGCTTTGGACTTGGACACTCAACAATGGTCATGGTGGGAGCACTTGTAACTTGTGGTTGATTGTCAGTAACTGCTTCTGAATCATCAAAATTCTCACTCTGATGCTCCTTGTTGTGGCGTAACTGATGGGATATTTGCTGCAGTTTTGGCCACACTCGCTGATACGTGTGGTAGACTAGGACCCCAACAAAGGTAACAAATGCTATACCAACTGAAACGTAGGTAACAGCTGCCTGGCTTTCTTGAATTTCAGCGAGCCTCACAGAGTAAGTGGCAGCTGCAAGAATGCCAAGGTTGAGAATGAAAGAGGCTTCAAGAACATCAAGGTACAACTTGTGGTATATCAAGCCAGTGAAATGGATTAAAGTAAGGAGTGCAATAACTGCAGCTTGAATTGCCAGAAGATTATGACTGGGATCAGCGGACACAAGGGAAAGCAAAACCAATACAGGATAGAGAAGGCAGCGAAGGCAAAGCGTCAGTCCAGTCCAATAGCGATGTTGATCTCTATATGGTGCATAGTAAGCATCAAGAAAAGGATTTATTCTGGGACTGTTGATCCAACGGAAGAACCTTCGATTGGAATTTGCTCGAAGCCACTGTCCCACAGTGAGGAGGATGGTGTAGGGAAGAAAAAAGAGCAGAAATGCTAGCAAAGCTGCAAGAAACAGGGCAATGTGCTTGCCGTGAATGTACAGGATGTTCCCATCATACAGCCAGACAACAACTCGCACCTCATCGGGATAATCCAGGAATGTGAAACACAGTGCAGCAATAATGGCACGAAATAGCTTTGCATAGGAGAGGAGGAAGAGGGTTGCCAGAACTGCAACTGGATTGGAGCCAAAAATTCTTGTAATCCTTGGGGAGTATCTACTAGCCATTATCATCAGGCCCACTAAGCTCCAAACATACAGAGGAAAGACGAACTGTAGCCATGTTTTAAGATATGCATCCATTCCATGAAAGAAGCAAGTCTCAACACCTAAGTCTAGGTTAACCCAGGCGATGAACACTGTTAGAATGTTGGCTTCATTGGCAGGGAAGAAGATTGAACGATTGACTGCAACAATGTTTGCATAGAAGATCAGACCATTAATGGTTCCAGTTGCAACTGTGAGCTTGCAAATTAGCAGCAGGAGTACTAGAGCAATCCCAGCCAGTGCAAATGGAATGATTAGCAATATGTAAATGTTGGAACACAGCAAGCACTTAGAGCTACCAAGCGCTAGGCTATAGCCTGATTTGCACTCTCCACACAAGAGACCTGACCTATTATTATCACATTGTTTGTCTGTAGCATTGAGAGTGAATTTGACGTGGCCTGATGCACAGTAATCAAATGGGCAGTGTGGGTGAAGAATTAATCCTTCAGAGATGTTGTCATATCCTACCCAGAACTCTCCATTGCGTTCTAGTGTTCTTTTTGTTATGTTGCATCTGGTCGTGTACTTCTGAAGCCGTGGCTCACACTCACAGATCCCCTCAGATGGATTCAAGCTAAACCCATGAGGGCAGTCATGAAACTTTAAGGAGATGTGTAGGAGTTTACCATTAGTTGAACATGGTCCGTCTGCATACAGTACTAATGTAGCACTGTTGTTTGTAGCTGATGAATGCACTTTGTAGTAAAGTTCAGTGCAGATATTTGACACATTTTGGGTGTCTTGGAATTGTGGCACTGAGGCATATTTATCTGTGCCATGGAAGAATGCTCGAACTACTGCGGGAACAGTTCCATCTCTCTGTCCAGTTGCAACTACAGAAAGTTTGAGCAGCTGACCAGGGTACACTTGCATTTGCCTATCCAATTCTGGAGTGTTGCAGTTTAGCACCCCATCTTTACACAGACAGACTTGAAATGGATCAGAAGAAATGCTGTTTGGTTCCAGTTCCAAATTTGGAACCTGCCAGTTAAATCTAGCTATGCCTTGCACTGAAGTAGTATTGTACACCAAGTCCATGGCACAACTGTCTACTGAACCACCGTACACTGCACTGCCTGCTTTCTGTGCATGGTTGCTACTAAAGTGTATGCTGACGTTGAGGAATGCTCTAATCGCATGGAATTCATTTGATTGCAAAATAACTGCTGGATCAAAAAAGATCGGAACCAATTGATCAACAGAAGTCTGAAGCAACCCATCAACTTGAAAGAGACAGCTCTCCAGATTGACAATGTTAGGAAAACAATAAGAAATGGGATCAGAATCCTCCACGTACACTCCTCCTCCATACTCTGTTGCATTGTTACCATCCATAGTGACAGACGCATTCTGAGAGAGGATGTTGAATGAATTTACCAGATACTCTCCCCCACCCCTTGCAGCAGTGTTTGCTGTGAAGCTGCTGTTTCCAGTAAAGTAGAGCAATGTCCCCAACCCGTAGATCCCTCCACCTAGCAACTGTCCTGAGTTGGAAGTGAAACTGGTGCTTCCATTGAACCTGAGAGTGGTGTTCTTAGAATAAATTCCTCCAGCAGAGTAGTTTGCTGAGTTACTGCTAAAAATGCTATCTCCTTGAAAAGTTAAAAAACTGTCTTCTGTGTACACGGCTCCTCCATGGATTAGTGCTGAATTTTTCACGAAAAGTGATGTGCACAAAGTGCTGCCTCCGCTATGTTTCCCTATGATGTCTGAACTATTTCCACCGACACTCAGAGAACTCACTGTTGCATAGATTCCTCCACCAACTCTAGCCAAGTTATTACCAAAAACACCATTTCCAATGAGGTACAGAGTGCTGTAGAGGACATACATCCCTCCACCATATCCAATAGCTGAGTTGTTTGTGAAAAGACAATTACCAGTGGATATCATGGTACTGTACATTACACTCATACCTCCACCAGCTAAAGCCAAATTGTGTGTGAAATTAATGTCACCAGTGAAATTCAGAATGTTGTGGTGAAATATAACAATCCCCCCACCAGCTACAGCAGCATAATTGTTCTTGAAAGTACTGTTACCATTGAAATTCAGGAGAGTGTTGGGGCCTGCACAAATGCCTCCGCCATAACTTGCTGAGTTGTTTCTGAAAGTACTTCCTCCACTGAAGTTTAGAGTGGTGCTGCTCTGGGCATCAATTCCTCCACCAAAGTCAGCTGAGTTGTTCATGAAAATACTTTTACCGCTGAAATTCATGAGAGTGCTGTGCAGTGCAGCAATTCCTCCACCATAACGTGCAGCTGAGTTGTTTGCAAAAGTGCTGCCTCCCGTGAAGTTTAGAGTGCTGCTGCGGGCTTCAATTCCTCCACCATAATGTGCAGCTGAGTTTTCTCCAAAAGTACTACTTCCACTGAAGTTTATAGTGCTTGTCCAGGCAGAAATTCCTCCACCATATTTAGCTAAGTTGTGTTTAAAAGTAATCTTTCCAGTGAAATCCAGGACACTGTAGTCAGCAGCAATCCCTCCACCTTCTCCAGCTGAGTTAACCCTGAAAGAACTATTTCCAGTGAACTTCAGGGTACTTGTGTTTGCATAAATCCCTCCTCCAAGGTGTGAACACATATAATTCCTGCATCTCCTCCCATTGCGTGTGAAACTGGTGCTTCTCCTCAGGTCCAAGCTACTGTTGATCACCCTCAGTGCTGTGCCAATACTGTCCTGAAATGAGCAGTTGGTAATTCTGCCATCCAATACTGAATGAAATAATACTCCATATATAGTTGTAACCGCATCCTTGCCACAAAAGTTGACTACCAATCCACGCATTGTCACTTGCGAAATACTTCTAAGTGAAAAGCCAACCATTCCTTTGCAAACAATCCTTGTTGCTTGTCCACCTGCACATGCAAAACACAAGATTTCAAAAACACTGACATTCTCCACAGTGAAGTCCACACTGAGGACATGGTTCCCAGGCAGCAGTAGCAGTGTGGTGTTGTAATTGGAATTAGGAAGTTGTTGTGCGTACTCAGAGAGGGTGACACAAGGATCTGCAGGATCCGGACATGGTGTACTGGGAGTAGGCTTGATGTAGAAGGTAGGGTGACCAGCACAGATATCGATGGGTAGGAAGGGCAGCAAGAATCCTACAACAAGGCACTCTAGCCTTAGTGACCGAGCCATATTCCAGTTGTAACTAATAACTTCACTAGAACCAAGTTATGTGATGAATTTCTGAAATGAGAGAAACGTTGTGCAACTGAAAAACTCATAACTGTACATCCGCTGTACACTGTCACTGTGCAATTATATACATGGTTACCTTGGTTGCACATAACTGAAGTCACTGGTGGAGTCCAAGAATAGTCACCTGCTATCACACAAGAGCACGAAACAATCCATATCATACTGCAGTTACCCTATAAGTGGAGATATACAGTGGTCATGTGTTTATAGTGGAGCAAAATCATCCAGAGGCCAGAAGCTCCCATGTTATCTTACAGGCATAAAGCACTATTGGTAAACTGTTATCAAAACATACTCTGATTATCAGGGAATGTTACCTTACAGCTTATAAAGCACTATTGGTAAACTGTTATCTTACAGCCATTAAGCACTATTGGTAAACTGTTATCAAAACATACTCTGATTACTTTATCAGGGAATTTCCACAATTGCACTTTCAAAGCCAATGTGCAATTGAATCGTTTACAAATGTAGCTACAGCACTGTAAAGATTGGTTGTTTCCATAAAGTGGCTGACCATGAAAGGACATGCAGTATTCTGTGGCTCATTTAGAGACTGAACAACCAGAGAGGATTCTGGTCATGATCATCTTACAACCACAATCATAATGATCTAAACCACACCAAAACCACATACCCGCCAGACTGTTCCAAGGCCTCACCAGCTTTAGTTTTTATCACTAAGCAGTATACTATACGGACAGAAGCTTGGTGGGGTCAAGGAACGAGGCCACAGTTTCATATATACAATGGCATGCGCATGCTTGCAATTTCACACAAATATTGATAGTACAGCTGACAGCTTCTGGTCTGTTCGCATGATGTCAACTCACAAAACAGAATAAATTATTATCATGCTCGGTGCTCAACCATTAGTAACTAAGCAGTGCCTAAAATATGGAGGTATCACTGCCCAAACGGGCAGTGATAAACTAAATGTGGGCAGTGATAAAACCCATGTATATGTTGGGCAGTGATGAAACTGACTCTTTACTCACTGCTGAGCAGATCTAGGGAGCTAAAACCCATTACAGATGCACCCAATTTCCGGCTGCCCAGTTATAAGTCCTTTGCTACTCAGAAGATGAAACCTCCAAAAATTTGAAATTCTGAAAAACTTTTGATCTGCTTTCTTCCCTACACCCTCCTCCTCACTGTGGGGCAGTGGCTTCAAGCAAACTCCAATCGAAGATGTTTCCACTGGATCAACAATCCCAGAATAAAGCCATTCCTGGATGCTTACCATGCACCATATAGAGATCAACATCGTTACTGGACTGGACTGATGCTCTGTCTTCGCTGCATTCTGTTGCTGGTGTTTGCATCCAACACTCACGCTGATCCAAGTCTTAATCTTCTGGTTGTTGGAACTGCAGTGATTGGGCTTCTTACACTAACACACTTTACTGGTTTGATGTACAAAAAGTTGTATCTTGATATCCTTGAAATCTCTTTCATTGTCAACCTGGGCATTCTTGCGGGAGCCACCTACTATGTGAAACTTGCTGTTGCATACACATCAGTTGGTATAGCATTTGCCATCACCTTCATTGTGGTCCTTCTCTACCATGCTTACCAGCAAGTGTGGCTTGAACTCCAGCAGAAAATATACCAATCGTGTCACTCTGAGTCGAGGGAGATGAACTGTGACAGCAGTTCAGAGGATGAAGCGGATGTGTACCACGAAGCTCACACACTGACTGCTCCCACCATGACTGTCATAGAACATCTAAATCCAGAGACATTTGACCTAAATGACATTTCAGCTCGGCCATTGTCAATTGCTTCCTCATTGAAGTTCAAGAGCCGCTTGATTGGATCAACCCAGCTAATAACAAACCACAGCCTTAAATGATTCCTCCCACCACAAATTTCACTGAACTTCAAGAGTCACTTGAATTGATCAACACAGATGACCCACGAGAGGATTATGCACGGATACAGATACTTACATATCAACTTATTAGCTCCCACATATACTGACATCCTCCCCCCCCCCCCCCCCCCCCCCCCCCCCCCCCTAAAGAGCTTAATAATTTATGTAGCGTATAATTATTATTGTGGTGTGAGTATGCAGTGCATGAGCCAACTTTCAGTGTATATATTAGCTTACAGTGTGCTTAGTGTGGTCAATGCTTCAAGTTGTATTTGTAAATTTGACTCTTGTGTAATTGTCAGTTGGCTAGGCTAGCTCAGACCCCACAGCCCAGGGGGTTTTAGTTTCCAGATCCCTTGGACTTGGCACCGATCACTGATCTCAGGCTGTCATGCTTTCAGTCAACATGTTAGATGGATTCTCCGGCCACGCCCCCTACTTGGAAAATGAGGCTGGCCTTCGAGACTACATGGAATCAAGGCCTCATGGCACACTGCTGACAACCCAACAGCATCAGGAAGATGGCTTGGACAACAGAATATGGATGCATTGGATGGAACAAGCTATGTGCGATAGGTTCTATTATCTATAGATGTGCATGGGCTGACCCTCAAAACTGACATAATTTGTGCCGAACTAGATCCTGGCAGGAGGGCATGAGGCTACCTCACCTCACTGTACTCTCTGCCTCGAGCAAGAGGAAAAGCTCTGCGCATCGTTGCCGCTCGCAAGTAGCGGACAAACGGACGGTCAACATCCTCGTCACTTTGTGACCCCGCCTACCAGATTAACCCAGATCAGACCCCGTTTCTCGCGTATCGCATCGGTACTTTATACCGGTACCGAAACAGTGACGGTATCGTTACAGTATCGAATCGAAGAACTTCTGAACTATATACAGCCATTGATACGATAATTATCGTGCCAGTTGCTTTACCTTTGGCGTATAGCTACTTATGCAGATAGCGCTGGCATTGTTAACCCCAGAAGAGCTCCATCCACAGTACACTCGGTGCTGTGTTCTGATTGAAGTGGGGATCAGTCCATCTTCAATGACTGAGCTAGCTACCACACGCAGCACTCATCAGGCCAGGGAAGTGGAAGAAGTGAGCAGTGTATCCGTGAACTCCTGATCATGATATAGCTAGAATGTCTATACATTAGCTGTGACAGGTTGGTAGATAGCTAAGCACTTTTGGATACATGTGGTCTATTTTATGTAGCTAGCTACACAAGATGACATTGTGGGGCAAATGCATTTGTAGTTGAAGTTTCGATGGACAATGATTAACGATGACAGACACACAGACACTTCCTCCAGCCATCCATCACGACTGTATGGAAGGGGCTCACTCACACTCATTCCAGTAACGGTCTTTCGTATGTAAGCATATACACACGTAGTGGGTAGCTCTCCCCGGCCTGTCATTTCAAAACTGAGCAGAACATTACAAGGGCATCCTTGATCAGGGATGGGTAATCCCTTGTTTCCCTTTGCTTTTTCGAGATCAAGGTGTAGCTATGTTTGCAACTTTGGGAACTGAAGTGGAGGTGGTTTACAGATACCCATTCTGAGATAGCCTCGTTCCCGGCCTGGGGACAAGGCTAATGGAGTTTGTCATCTTGGAGCATATCATCAGGATGGAGGATCATTTTACAGCGGCCAGACAGTTAGGTTGAGGTGATCCATTCTATAGATTATAGAAACACACTACACTGATCATTGGGGAACTGTGACTGCCAATGATTAATTCACTACTCTCTATATCAGTGAGATAGCTATACAAATCCAGTGCAGGATATGGTTGTCAAATCCTGCATACTATATGAGTGCATGGGGAGGGATTATTATCAACCCCAGAGTCCAACATTTCATGGTTTTTGCTTTGGAATCCACAATGTGCGTTAGCAAACTGCTGCAGTGTTGTAGGCATCATGTGATCATGATGTAGTGGAACTGCTACTCCAGAATGGCTCATAGTAGCTGTATATAGTAACAAGGATGTGCATTGGTTGGGCTCTGGTTGTGCACCTGATTTTGCGATATATAAGAAGTTGATTTCTACCAAAGAGAAGGAAAGTTACTGTAACAAAAGATTCTTGTCAGGGTACATGGAGATAGTGACATTAATATTATCATGGATGAGGTTTGCTTATGCACTCTTATTGTTATCAGGAGGGTTGCAGTTCTGAAAGGAAAGCTTCTTTCCATTTCATAGCGTGGTAAGTTACCCTGTTTCTCATTTTTGTATATACTTACAAGTGATCGTGTAGAACTCTCTTGAATAGGTAGTTTCAGTTTCTAATAAGTAGCTACACCATTTATCTTGTGCATGCATAGGTATAAAGAGGTCATTTTACCAAATTTGGAGGTGTTTACTGCTGGTGTTCTTATCTGCCTCCTAGATTATCTACATGTATAAGTAACAAGGAAAACACCTTCAATTTCAGCGTAACATGCAGCTGTGGATGCACTAGCCATTGAACGGACTGTAGCTATTCTATAAGTCACAGGAAAGTGGAAAAACTAATATCAGACTACACTGAAAGACACTGTCATCGGCATACCAGAAGTCGTATATATACAAGAGGTGAGTTCTCTACATGTGTCAGATTAGTAGGTTTAATTCAGCGGCCATTTTTGCACATATACCATCCCTACAGATGGAGTAGTACTGTACTCCATGATACTACCGTACCCACAATACCATGATCCACTCTGTTTTACATTTACAGTACAACCAAGCTTACACAAGATTAATGTCTAATCTCAGTTCCAGACCCAACCAACCCCAGCACAGATCACTTTTAGTATATGAATAACTATAGCTACTGGAAGCGATATACACGCTGGATGAAAGGTCTGGGAATGAGACTAATGTCCCATATTACTTGACATTATGATGTCACGGGGAAGGTGGACACTATGTGTGTGTAATGTACATGTATATGTTTTCAAGGTTGGCAATCTGTTGCACCATAGATATACTACACGTCGTGTAGTATATCTATGGTTGCACACACATGCAGAACATTGTATGAGTAGCCATTACTGTAAGTGCTATCAATACATGAGGATGAAGGTACATAGTACACGGGGTGTTTCAACTGGTGCAATAGGAAATAAAGTTTCCTGACAGACACTGCTTTAATGAGATTCATAGTTGGTGAGAGTGGGCCCTCAAAACGGCCTAGATTTGCACTGTGTGCCAGTTTGGGATGGTTTGCAGGTTTTTAATGAGATTCATTGATCCTCCATGCACATATTAACCCTTTAACCACCGAATTCTTCCCACCAAGACAACACATTTTCATGCATTCAGCGCACACCACTTTCGTAGGTACTCCTCTCCCACAGCATTCGCTCCTCAGCGGTCAAACTTGGTGGGGCCCGCACACATGGAGAGACCCCTCTGGCAATACCGTTAATGATATTCATGACCCCCCACAAGCCCAGCAATCGGAGGTCAAAGGTGGATGTCAGCCGGATTTTCGCCCAGCATTTCCCTAAACTTGGGCCAGATCTGACTGATGGCACACCTTGCACCACCAATTTGCAGGTTTTCTTGAGGCCCTGGGTGGGGTCTATGAATATCATTAGAATCAAAAATTCTCGGGTCAATGAATCTCATTAAAAGCAAAAAACGCCCACGACAGGCGAAGGGGGGGCTGTGCCCCCCCTTTCGATACCCCCCCGCTTGTACGTTTAGTGGGGGAGGCGCGCCGAAATCTGACCAAATTTTTGAGTTCGGCCCTCAAAGTCGTCCCTAGGCCCTCTGAAGCCTTTTTGGTCTCTTTTTGGACTGACGAGAAGCCCTACAAGTGCATAGGGTCTAAATGACGCCTATAGACGTCAATGGGGCTTAAAGGGTTAAGTTTCATGACCCTGAACAGTTAGCTAGGGGTGGTCTTCCTCATCATCTCAAACAATAAGGAGAGTCCCAGAAATAAAAGTCCAGTCACAGAAATTATGGTCTGGCCAAAAACTAAAACTCCAGGCAGTTAATTGGTCCTCCTGGACCAGTATGCCCTGAAATTGGTGGTATACATAGCTAGTAGCTATACGTGGAATAATGATCTGAGAAAAAAGTGTGCATGGTCCAAAAACAGCCGGTAATTATAACAGGCCCACAGCTCTTTGGCCGAGGAGATTGGTTGTTTAGGATCAAAGTAGGCATAATTTAATTAACAGATGCCTTTGAATTCCCCGCTGGACTCCTACGCATCTCTGGAAGATCGATCCTCCTCACATCGCATTGCACTCATGACCGATGAGAGTGGTAAAAGACGTAATGAGTGTGTGTGGTTAGTGTAAAAATCTCTGTAAGTGTGCGTGCAATCTATACCTGAATGTATTTACATGTGTGCATGTATTTACGTGTGTGTGTGTGTGTGTGTGTGTGTGTGTGCAGTTGCATGCCACAGTTGACTTCAAGGAAAGAATAGACATTACGTTTGTTCACTCTGGACATCATTAACCCATTGCACCCTGTAGCAGCCAAATGAGCCCAGAGGATACCCATAAGCCCATAAGAATTTATATAGGGGGTTTAATATTAGGCGTTAATACTTTGTACATGTTCTTCTGCTTCTTTAAGCTGTTTGCAGTAGTAGGTAATGAGTTAAGCAGACTGCATGTAGTTGACAAAACTTCATAAACTATGAGCTCTTCCATCTCAGGTCTGCACACCAGCTGCACAGCATGGCAGGATCACCAAGGATCGTCATGGCAACACTGCTACCCCTCTTAGTCCAATTCACCACCTGCTCTGACCACATCACCCATTATGTCAAACCCACTGCCAACAGACCATGTCCTGCAAACCCCTGCCTCACCCTCTCAGAGTATGCACAACAAACTCACCACTGGCTCACCTCCAACACCACACTGTTGTTCCTGCCTGGGGAACACGTCCTCAGTGTAAACTTTACAGTGGAGAATGTCAGTGATTTCGAGATCTATGCACAACAGACCTCATCTGCAGATGGTCACACAGCAAGTGGAAGCAGGATTGTGTGCCAAGGATTGGTTGGTTTTACATTCAGAAACATATCGCACGTGACAGTTCATGGCTTGACATTCAACTCCTGCGGCAAGGGTGCAGTTGGTCATAGATACAATTACCTGACAGCCTATGGAGTGTCAGTGTATTTAGGACAGGACATAAGAATCCTCAACTGCTTGTTTCAGGACAGCATTGGCACTGCACTTGTGGTGTTCTACAGCAGCCTGGTTCTGAAGGGAAGCAATAGTTTCACAAACAACTGTAGGAAGTGCTCTGACAGGATTCGTACCTGCATCTGTTTAGGGGGAGCAATTCACACAAACACTAGTATCTTGATATTCGAAGCTGAGAACAGCACATTTATAAGCAATTCAGCTGAAGATGGTGGAGGAATATATGCATGGCAGAGCACTCTCAACTTCACTGGTAGAACTACTTTCAGAAACAACTCAGCAGAAATTGTTAGCGGTGGAGCAATCATGGCATCAGACAGCAGTTTGAAGTTCACTGGTAACACAACTTACAGAAACAACTCAGCGAAACTATTTGGTGGAGGAATTACAGCAATGTACAGCACTTTGATCTTCATTGGTAACACTACTTTCAGTGACAACTCAGCAGACACAAGCGGTGGAGGATTCTTGTCATTGGAAAGCAGTTTAAACTTCACTGGTAACACTACTTTCCAAAGCAACTCAGCGGAAGAAAGTGGTGGAGGAATCTGGGCATCAGACAGCAGTTTGAAGTTCACTGGAAGCACAACTTTCCATAGCAACTCAGCAGGAGAAAGTGGTGGAGGAATCATCGCATTAGACAGCAGTTTGAAGTTCACTGGTAAAACTACTGTCAGAAATAGCTCGGCAGAAGAAAGTGGTGGAGGAATCATCACATTAGACAACAGTTTGAAGTTCACTGGTAACACAACTTTCCAAAGCAACTCAGCAGGGGAAAGTGGTGGAGGAATCATCGCATTAGACAGCAGTTTGAAGTTCACTGGTAACACTACTGTCAGAAATAACACAGCAGAAGAAAGTGGTGGAGGAATCATCACATTAGACAGCAGTTTGAAGTTCACTGGTAACACAGCTTTCCTAAGCAACTCAGCAGAAGAAAGTGGTGGAGGAATCATTGCATCAGACAGCAGTTTGAAGTTCACTGGTAACACAACTTTCCAAAGCAACTCAGCCTATTCAGAATATGGTGGAGGAATTCATATAAGTAACAGCACTCTTAACTTCACTGGTGATACAACATTCCAAAGCAACTCAGCAGGGGAAAGTGGTGGAGGAATCGTCACATCAGACAGCAGTTTGAAGTTCACTGGTAACACAGCTTTCCAAAGCAACTCAGCAGAAGAAAGTGGTGGAGGAATCATCGCATCAGACAGCAGTTTGAAGTTCACTGGTAACACAGCTTTCCAAAGCAACTCAGCAGAAGAAAGTGGTGGAGGAATCATCGCATCAGACAGCAGTTTGAAGTTCACTGGTAACACAACTTTCCAAAGCAACTCAGCCTATTCAGAATATGGTGGAGGAATTCATATAAGTAACAGCACTCTTAACTTCACTGGTGATACAACATTCCAAAGCAACTCAGCAGGGGAAAGTGGTGGAGGAATCATCACATCAGACAGCAGTTTGAAGTTCACTGGTAACACAGCTTTCCAAAGCAACTCAGCAGAAGAAAGTGGTGGAGGAATCATCGCATCAGACAGCAGTTTGAAGTTCACTGGTAACACTACTGTCAGAAATAACACAGCAGAAGAAAGTGGTGGAGGAATCATCACATTAGACAGCAGTTTGAAGTTCACTGGTAACACTACTGTCAGAAATAACACAGCAGAAGAAAGTGGTGGAGGAATCATCACATTAGACAGCAGTTTGAAGTTCACTGGTAACACAGCTTTCCAAAGCAACTCAGCCTATTCAGAATATGGTGGAGGAATTCATATAAGTAACAGCACTCTTAACTTCACTGGTGATACAACATTCCAAAGCAACTCAGCAGGGGAAAGTGGTGGAGGAATCATCGCATTAGACAGCAGTTTGAAGTTCACTGGTAACACTACTGTCAGAAATAACACAGCAGAAGAAAGTGGTGGAGGAATCATCGCATCAGACAGCAGTTTGAAGTTCACTGGTAACACAGCTTTCCAAAGCAACTCAGCAGAAGAAAGTGGTGGAGGAATCATCACATCAGACAGCATTTTGATCTTCACTGGTAACACAACTTTCAAACAAAACTCAGCTGATTCAGAAGATGGTGGAGGAATATCTGTGTGGAACACCACTCTGAACTTCACTGGTAACACTGCTTACCGAAACAACTCAGCACAACAAATGGGTGGAGGAATATGGGCACTCTACAGCACTCTGAACTTCAGTGGTAACACTACATTCAGAGGCAACCCAGCAATTCTTGGTGGAGCAATCTATACAAGGAAATGCATTCTAGACATTACTGAAAATGGTAGAGACACCACTGGGAAAGATAGTGTAGGCTACAATTTTTTAGTTTTCACGGATAATTCAGCACTGATCCATGGAGGAGCTGTATACACAAAAGACAGTAGCTTAAGTTTTGAAGGACATAACGTCTTTAGTGGCAACTCAGCACAGTACTATGGAGGAGGAATTTACTCTGAGAACAGCACTTTGAAATTCAGTGGAAACACCAATTTCAGCTCAAACTCAGGAGAGTTGCAAGGTGGAGGAATGTATGGACTTGCAGCAAGTATCTACTTCAGTGGAAACAGCAGTTTCACAGCAAACACTGCTGCGAGGGGTGGGGGAGAGTATCTGGTAGATTCCTTCAATTTCCTCTCTCGTTACACAGTTGTCACTATGGATAGCAACAATGCAACAGAGTATGGAGGAGCCGTGTATGTGGAGGACTCCGACCCTTTCTCATATTGTTTTCCTTTATCTTACAAACATGTGGGGTGCTTCTTCCAAGTTTATGGGGAAATTAGGCTCCCTCATGATTCACTCACTGCTGCGATTCGTGCATCCCTCAACATCCACTCATATTTCTACAACAATCATGCAGGGATATCAGGGAGTGCAGTGTATGGTGGTTCATTAGACAACTGCAATGTTCATATTGAATATGGCAGTAGTAAGGGAAAAGGTTTCTTTGATCACCCATCTATGGATGTACTAAATATGGAACTGCAGAAGGAACCGAACAGTATTTCTTCTGATCCCTTACAAGTTTGCATGTGTGAATATGGAATCGCAGATTGCAGTATTACAGAACACATTGGACAATCGTACCCAGGTGAACTGTTCCACCTTCCTGTAGTTGCAACTGGACAGAGAGATGGGGTTGTTCCAGCTGTCGTTCGAGCATTTTTTGCCGAGGCAGATGGAAATACCTCATTAGCTCAATTCCAAGATACTCAGAATGTGAAAGCAGACTGTACTGATCTATACTATCAGATACGTTCATCAGCTGTCAACAAGACTGCTACGCTAGTACTGTATGCAGATGGCCCATGTGGAACCGATGGAATTGTTTTTAATATGTCTTTCCAGTTTCTTCCCTGTCCCCCTGGATTTACTTTGAATTCATCGGAGATGATGTGTGTATGTGAACCAAGGCTTCAGAAGTATACCACCGGATGTAACATCACAGAAGGAACACTAAGTCGTGAGGGAGAGTTCTGGGTGGGGTATGACAATTACTCCCAAGCATTGATTCTCCACCCACACTGCCCATTTGACTATTGCAAGCCAGCCACAGACCGCATCAGTTTCCCTCTCAACAATTCAGACTTGCAGTGTGAAAACAGCAGGTCAGGTCTCTTATGTGGAGAGTGCAAATTGGGTCTCAGCCTTGCTCTTGGTAGCTCTAAATGTATACAGTGTTCCAACCTTCACATATTGCTGCTCTTCCCATTTGCTCTGGCTGGAATAACTCTAGTCCTCTTTCTGCTCATTTGCAAGCTCACAGTTGCAGCTGGAACTATCAATGGCCTGATCTTCTATGCAAACATTGTTGCAGTCAATCGTGCTATCTTCTTCCCACCCAACCAAACCAACATTCTGACAGTATTCATAGCCTGGCTTAACCTGGACTTGGGGATTGAAACTTGCTTTTATGATGGAATGGATGCATATGCTAAGACTTGGTTACAGTATATCTTCCCTCTATACATATGGAGCTTAGTGGGACTGATAATAATTGGCAGTAACTACTCCTCAAGAATTGCGAGGTTGTTTGGCTCCAATCCAGTTGCAGTTCTAGCAACACTCTTCCTTCTGTCCTATGCAAAGCTCCTGCGTACCATCATTGCTTCATTATTCGTCACATTTCTTGATTATCCCAATGATGTGCAGGTTGCTGTCTGGCTGCATGATGGCAACATCCGATACCTTCATGGCAAGCACATTGCCCTCTTTCCGGTTGCTTTGCTGACACTTCTGATCCTCTTTTTTCCCTACACCCTCCTCCTCACTGTGGGGCAGTGGCTTCAAGCAAAGTCCAATCGAAGGTTTTTCCACTGGATCAACAATCCCAGAATAAAGCCATTCCTGGATGCTTACCATGCACCATATAGAGATCAACATCGTTACTGGACTGGACTGATGCTCTGTCTTCGCTGCACTCTGTTGCTGGTATTTGCCTTCAACACTCACGCTGATCCAAGTCTCAATCTTCTGGTTATTGTAACTGCAGTGATTGGGCTTCTCACACTGACCCACTTTACTGGTTTGATATACAAAAAGTTGTATCTTGATATCCTTGAAATCTCATTCATCCTCAACCTGGGCATTCTTGCAGGAGCCACCTACTATGTGAAACTTGCTGTAGTGCCAGTTAGCCAGGCTGCTGTTGCATACACATCTGTTGGTATAGCATTTGCCACCTTCATTGGGGTACTCCTCTACCACGCTTACCAGCAAGTTTGGCCCAAATTCCAGCTGAAAATGAACCAATTGCGTCACCCTGAGTCAAGAGAGATGTACATTGACAACAGTTCAGAGGATGAAGCGGATGAAGCTCACACACTGACTGCTCCCACCATGACCGTCATAGAACGTCCACATCCAGAGACACTTGACCTAATTGACACTTCAATGAGAGCCCAGCCTTTGTCAATTGCTTCCCCATCAAACCTTATTGAATTTCAAGACCCAGTTGACTTGGTCAACCCAAATAATAACAAATCACAACCTTTGATTCCTCCCACCACAAACTTCACTGAACTCCGAGAGCCACTTGAATTGATCAACACAAATGACCCATGAGAGAAGGGAGACTACACACAGATACACATAGCTACATATCAAGAGTGTACTGTACCTTATTAGATCCTTCCCCCCCACCCCAAGAATTATATGTAGAGCATAATATTGTGGCGTGAGTGTGTAGTGAGCCAACTTTCAGATACTTATTTAGTGTGCTAAGTGTGGTCGAAGCTTGAAGTTAATTTTGCTCTTTTTAGTTATCAGTTGACATGCAGTAGCTACTTGTTGCTACTGGCATTGTACAGGAATCTGTATAGTTTATATAGTTCAGGGCTTTAGAGATTGTACGTGCATGATGACTCACAAAAAAATTGATCATTAATTTCAGTGGGGATTCTAAAGCAGAAAATCATCGATAACAGCTCTTTTAGCAACAGTCTATTCTGATTAGTTGCAAAGTGTTGAACGCTGGCATGCAAAGATGTGCAGTTCTCCTTGGTAATCATTGCCAGTCATCTCTCCAAGGAGACATAGATATCTCAGACTGATCTGACATGGTCTGAGCACTAACAAAACCAAGGCTAGCATTTCAAGCAGTAGCTACTCATTACTGTGCATGCACCTATTTCTACCATCACATGTTTACTATACACATTGTGTGCATGGACATGTATTAAAGAGGTCGTTAGTGCCACAAAATTGTACTATACTATACTACAAAACTATACATTGTCATTGGAAGACTGCAGTTGTAACCTGTTATCAAAGCTATCAGAAAGCTGACAACAGCCCCACAGAGCTATTGGCTGAGAAGATTAGATCTAGACTGATATAATTTTAAACGGATGCCTTTTCCACTGCATGGACCTCTAGAAGGAAATGTAACACAATCCATTGCACTCAGAAGTAGCTGACTTTACCTGCTGCTCTATATATATCAGTCAGCCAGGTTTCATTTATTTTGTCACCAAATTTTGGAAGAGGAATATAAATTTGATTTCTTACCAGTTTTGATAGAAAGATTGAAGATTTTCTTGTCAGAGATGGGGAAATATGTATAGCATTTCTTGCTTAGCATCCTGGCTGTAATATCAAGGGACATCAATAGTCTGTCTCTGCACACAGGATGTCATCAGGTTCAAGCTATTCAAGAAGAATTAGCTATAGCTGAGCGTGTCTGATCTATAAGGTTACGGGATACCGTGTGCTCATTAAATATACATAACGTACAAGTTACCTTTGTCCCTCCGTGCAGGAACTAGCTAGAGACACGCAACAAAAACGAGGTATAACAGCAATACGAGTACCTTCTAGCTGGTATGATCTTAGCGCCTGAGTACAACATGCCAACACGGGCAGTGGCATCAAAGTTCAAGGTCGAGTTGGCGATTTTTGGCGTCAGATTTTGCAATCAGAAAGGGCTAACAGGCCAGCTTGGCAGCAGCCATGGGAAGTTTTCAACTGACTGGAGGGCGGCTCGGAGCGACTTCGCTTCGCTGCCGTTGGAAAAACGAGTGATGGTCGTTCATACCACAAAGCCATTCGCTTTTCGCCAGATCAGGCAAGTAGAACGCACAGTATCTCACGAACAGGATGTTTATCTCGGTAAAACTTTTCGAGCCGCCCTGCCCCTTTCTTCGTAGAATTGAAATCCAGTCTAATATACGGTTAGATGTACTATATATGTAAGTTCAGCGATAAAAAAACTGACGCCAAAGTCGCGCGCACATTTCACTGTTGACTGTAAACCGCAAGCGCGCACCGCGCATGCGCAATTGCAAACTGTAACCCGTAACCAGGTTGTGACATTATCACTGAAGTGAACACATGGGATGGATAAGTTTGCTTGCACCGATGCATTAGAATCAAAACTTCTTATTGTGAGGTTCTGAAAGAAAACAAACATTGCTTTCCTCATTCCTTACACTTGCAAAACTGGTCTGGTCTTAGCTTTCTTGAGTATTTTTATTTTCTAATTGATGAATTGAGTAATATATAATTTGAATGACTGATTGTTTTTTTTAAAATTACTCTCCAATCACATCAAATTATAGTTTGTAATGCAACTGCTTGGTGTATATTCTTACCCCAAATTTAAAGATTACAGTAACTGGGCCACAATTAGAGGTGGTACCATAATTCTCACACACGACAGCAATACACAAACGTGTTTCATTAGCTGCTTAACAATCACTGGAAAATAAATGACTAAGATGCACAAGAGAGCAAATTATCACCAACTAAGAAAAAGAACGGAATCAACTCAAAAGTACAAGCATAACTACCTAGAGTTATAATTATTCCTACAGCCACGCACTATCTCGGCAACTTAAGATACCATCACCTCAGTGATCACTGGTATCAATCAAGTTGAGTGGTTCTCGAAGCTCAATGAAGTTTGTGGGAGTAATGACAGTTTGAGATTTGCTGGAATCACTGTCAGTGGATATAAGTTGCTTTGGACTTGGACACTCAACAATGGTCATGGTGGGAGCACTTGTAACTTGTGGTTGGTTGTCAGTAACTGCTTCTGAATCATCAAAATTCTCACTCTGATGCTCCTTGTTGTGGCGTAACTGATGGGATATTTGCTGCAGTTTTGGCCACACTCGCTGATACATGTGGTAGACTAGGACCCCAACAAAGGTAACAAATGCTATACCAACTGAAACGTAGGTAACAGCTGCCTGGCTTTCTTGGATTTCAGCGAGCCTCACAGAGTAAGTGGCAGCTGCAAGAATGCCTAGGTTGAGAATGAAAGAGGCTTCAAGAACATCAAGGTACAACTTGTGGTATATCAAGCCAGTGAAATGGATTAAAGTAAGGAGTGCAATAACTGCAGCTTGAATTGCCAGAAGATTATGACTGGGATCAGCGGACACAAGGGAAAGCAAAACCAATACAGGATAGAGAACACAGCGAAGGCAAAGCATCAGTCCAGTCCAATAGCGATGTTGATCTCTATATGGTGCATAGTAAGCATCAAGAAAAGGATTTATTCTGGGACTGTTGATCCAACGGAAGAACCTTCGATTGGAATTTGCTCGAAGCCACTGTCCCACAGTGAGGAGGATGGTGTAGGGAAGAAAAAAGAGCAGAAATGCTAGCAAAGCTGCTAGAAACAGGGCAATGTGCTTGCCGTGAATGTACAGGATGTTCCCATCATGCAGCCAGACAACAACTCGCACCTCATCGGGATAATCCAGGAATGTGAAACACAGTGCAGCAATAATGGCACGAAATAGCTTTGCATAGGAGAGGAGGAAGAGGGTTGCCAGAACTGCAACTGGATTGGAGCCAAAAACTCTTGTAATCCTTGGGGAGTATCTACTAGCCATTATCATCAGGCCCACTAAGCTCCAAACATACAGAGGAAAGACGAACTGTAGCCATGTTTTAAGATATGCATCCATTCCATGAAAGAAGCAAGTCTCAACACCTAAGTCTAGGTTAACCCAGGCAATGAAAACTGTTAGAATGTTGGCTTCATTGGCAGGGAAGAAGATTGAACGATTGACTGCAACAATGTTTGCATAGAAGATCAGACCATTAATGGTTCCAGTTGCAACTGTGAGCTTGCAAATTAGCAGCAGGAGTACTAGAGCAATCCCAGCCAGTGCGAATGGAATGATTAGCAATATTTAAATGTTGGAACACAGCAAGCACTTAGAGCTACCAAGCGCTAGGCTATAGCCTGATTTGCACTCTCCACACAAGAGACCTGACCTATTATTATCACATTGTTTGTCTGTAGCATTGAGAGTGAATTTGACGTGGCCTTATGCACAGTAATCAAATGGGCAGTGTGGGTGAAGAATTAGTCCTTCAGAGATGTTGTCATATCCCACCCAGAACTCTCCATTGCGTTCTAGTGTTCTTTTTGTTATGTTGCATCTGGTCGTGTACTTCTGAAGCCGTGGCTCACACTCACAGATCCCCTCAGATGGATTCAGGCTAAAACCATGAGGGCAGTCATGAAACTTTAAGGAGATGTGTAGGAGTTTACCATTAGTTGAACACGGTCCGTCTGCATACAGTACTAATGTAGCACTGTTGTTTGTAGCTGATGAATGCACTTTGTAGTAAAGTTCAGTGCAGATATTTGACACATTTTGGGTGTCTTGGAATTGTGGCACTGAGGCATATTTATCTGTGCCATGGAAGAATGCTCGAACTACTGCGGGAACAGTTCCATCTCTCTGTCCAGTTGCAACCACAGAAAGTTTGAGCAGCTGACCTGGATACACTTGCATTTGCCTATCCAATTCTGGAGTGTTGCAGTTTAGCACCCCATCTTTACACAGACAGACTTGAAATGGATCAGAAGAAATGCTGTTTGGTTCCAGTTCCAAATTTGGAACCTGCCAGTTAAATCTAGCTATGCCTTGCACTGAAGTAGTATTGTACACCAAGTCCATGGCACAACTGTCTACTGAACCACCGTACACTGCACTGCCTGCTTTCTGTGCATAGTTGCTACAAAAGTGTATGCTGACGTTGAGGAATGCTCTAATCGCATGGAATTCATTTGATTGCAAAATAACTGCTGGATCAAAAAAGATCGGAACCAATTGATCAACAGAAGTCTGAAGCAGCCCATCAACTTGAAAGAGACAGCTCTCCAGATTGACAATGTTAGGAAAACAGTAGGAAATGGGATCAGAATCCTCCACGTACACTCCTCCTCCATACTCTGTTGCATTGTTACCATCCATAGTGACAGACGCATTCTGAGAGAGGATGTTGAATGAATTTACCAGATACTCTCCCCCACCCCTTGTAGCAGTGTTTGCTGTGAAGCTGCTGTTTCCGGTAAAGTAGAGCAATGTCCCCAACCCGTAGATCCCTCCACCTAGCAACTGTCCTGAGTTGGAAGTGAAACTGGTGCTTCCATTGAACCTGAGAGTGGTGTTCTTAGAATAAATTCCTCCAGCAGAGTAGTTTGCTGAGTTACTGCTAAAAATGCTATCTCCCTGAAAAGTTAAAAAGCTGTCTTCTGTGTACACGGCTCCTCCATGGATTAGTGCTGAATTTTTCATGAAAAGTGATGTGCACAAAGTGCCGCCTCCGCTATGTTTCCCTATGATGTCTGAACTGTTTCCACCGACACTCAGAGAACTCACTGTTGCATAGATTCCTCCACCAACTCTAGCCAAGTTATTACCAAAAACACCATTTCCAATGAGGTACAGAGTGCTGTAGAGGACATACATCCCTCCACCATATCCAATAGCTGAGTTGTTTGTGAAAAGACAATTACCAGTGGATATCATGGTACTGTACATTACACTCATACCTCCACCAGCTAAAGCCAAATTGTGTGTGAAATTAATGTCACCAGTGAAATTCAGAATGTTGTGGTGAAATATAACAATCCCCCCACCAGCTACAGCAGCATAATTGTTCTTGAAAGTACTGTTACCATTGAAATTCAGGAGAGTGTTGGGGCCTGCACAAATGCCTCCGCCATAACTTGCTGAGTTGTTTCTGAAAGTACTTCCTCCACTGAAGTTTAGAGTGGTGCTGCTCTGGGCATCAATTCCTCCACCAAAGTCAGCTGAGTTGTTCATGAAAATACTTTTACCGCTGAAATTCATGAGAGTGCTGTGCAGTGCAGCAATTCCTCCACCATAACGTGCAGCTGAGTTGTTTGCAAAAGTGCTGCCTCCCGTGAAGTTTAGAGTGCTGCTGCGGGCTTCAATTCCTCCACCATAATGTGCAGCTGAGTTTTCTCCAAAAGTACTACTTCCACTGAAGTTTATAGTGCTTGTCCAGGCAGAAATTCCTCCACCATATTTAGCTAAGTTGTGTTTAAAAGTAATCTTTCCAGTGAAATCCAGGACACTGTAGTCAGCAGCAATCCCTCCACCTTCTCCAGCTGAGTTAACCCTGAAAGAACTATTTCCAGTGAACTTCAGGGTACTTGTGTTTGCATAAATCCCTCCTCCAAGGTGTGAACACATATAATTCCTGCATCTCCTCCCATTGCGTGTGAAACTGGTGCTTCTCCTCAGGTCCAAGCTACTGTTGATCACCCTCAGTGCTGTGCCAATACTGTCCTGAAATGAGCAGTTGGTAATTCTGCCATCCAATACTGAATGAAATAATACTCCATATATAGTTGTAACCGCATCCTTGCCACAAAAGTTGACTACCAATCCACGCATTGTCACTTGCGAAATACTTCTAAGTGAAAAGCCAACCATTCCTTTGCAAACAATCCTTGTTGCTTGTCCACCTGCACATGCAAAACACAAGATTTCAAAAACACTGACATTCTCCACAGTGAAGTCCACACTGAGGACATGGTTCCCAGGCAGCAGTAGCAGTGTGGTGTTGTAATTGGAATTAGGAAGTTGTTGTGCGTACTCAGAGAGGGTGACACAAGGATCTGCAGGATCCGGACATGGTGTACTGGGAGTAGGCTTAATGTAGAAGGTAGGGTAACCAGCACAGATATCGATGGGTAGGAAGGGCAGCAAGAATCCTACAACAAGGCACTCTAGCCTTAGTGACCGAGCCATATTCCAGTTGTAACTAATAACTTCACTAGAACCAAGTTATGTGATGAATTTCTGAATTGAGAGAAGCGTTGTGCAACTGAAAAACTCATAACTGTACATCCGCTGTACACTGTCACTGTGCAATTATATACATGGTTACCTTGGTTGCACATAACTGAAGTCACTGGTGGAGTCCAAGAATAGTCACCTGCTATCACACAAGAGCACGAAACAATCCATATCATACTGCAGTTACCCTATAAGTGGAGATATACAGTGGTCATGTGTTTATAGTGGAGCAAAATCATCCAGAGGCCAGAAGCTCCCATGTTATCTTACAGGCATAAAGCACTATTGGTAAACTGTTATCAAAACATACTCTGATTATCAGGGAATGTTACCTTACAGCTTATAAAGCACTATTGGTAAACTGTTATCTTACAGCCATTAAGCACTATTGGTAAACTGTTATCAAAACACACTCTGATTACTTTATCAGGGAATTTCCACAATCGCACTTTCAAAGCCAATGTGCAATTGAATCGTTTACAAATGTAGCTACAGCACTGTAAACAATGGTTGTTTTTAACCATAAAGTGGTACCATTGTTGCAGACAAGCTGACCATGAAAGGACATGTAGTATTCTCCAAGACCCAACCAATTGCAACCCCAGCACGGATCGCTTTTAGTATCGCGCGTATTTCCGCGCGTTATACTGGATGCGATACACGCGCTGGATAACGGTCTGGGAACGAGACTACTTACAACCACAATCATGATGATCTAAACTACACCAAAACCACATACCCGCCAGACTGTTCCAAGGCCTCACCAGCTTTAGTTTTTATCACTAAGCAGTACTATACGGACAGAAGCTTGGTGGGGCCAAGGAACGAGGCCACAGTTTTATACAATGGCATGCTTGCAATTTCACACAATACAAGCTGACAGCTTCTGGTCTGTTCGCATGATGTCAACTAATAATAAATGATTATCACGCTCGGTGCTCAACCATTAGTAGCTAATCAGTGCCTAAAATATGGAGGAACGGGCAGTGATAAACTAAATGTGGGCAGTGATAAAAGTGACTCTTTACTCACTGCTGAGCAGATTTTTGGATCGAGCTAAAACCCATGTTACAGATGCACTCAATTTCCGGTTGCCCAGTTATAAGTCCTTTTGCTACTCAGAAGATGAAACCTCTGAATATCACAAATTTCATGCAGGGGGGGAGTCACTACCTGAAATTTCATCATCATCTACCACTGACAGGAGCAGAATTAGAGGGGGGGGGGGGGACTTTGGGGTCTGTACCCCCCCCCCCCCCCCCGGTTGCTTTGCTGACACTTTTGATCCTCTTTCTTCCCTACACCCTCCTCCTCACTGTGGGGCAGTGGCTTCAAGCAAACTCCAATCGAAGATGTTTCCACTGGATCAACAATCCCAGAATAAAGCCATTCCTGGATGCTTACCATGCACCATATGGAGATCAACATCGTTACTGGACTGGACTGATGCTCTGTCTTCGCTGCACTCTGTTGCTATATAGTGTTTGCATCCAACACTCACGCTGATCCAAGTCTTAATCTTCTGGTTGTTGGAACTGCAGTGATTGGGCTTCTTACACTAACACACTTTACTGGTTTGATGTACAAAAAGTTGTATCTTGATATCTCTTTCATTGTCAACCTAGGCATTCTTGCTGTAGCCACCTACTATGTAAAACTTGCTGTAGTGCCAGTTAGCCAGGCTGCTGTTGCATACACATCAGTTGGTATAGCATTTGCCATCACCTTCATTGTGGTCCTTCTCTACCATGCTTACCAGCAAGTGTGGCTTGAACTCCAGCAGAAAATATACCAATCGTGTCACTCTGAGTCGAGGGAGATGAACAGTGGCAGCAGTTCAGAGGATGAAGCGGATGTGTTCCATGAAGCTCACACACTGACTGCTCCCACCATGACTGTAATAAAACATCTAAATCCAGAGACATTTGACCTAAATGACATTTCAGCTCGGCCATTGTCAATTGCTTCCTCATCAAACCTCATTGAAGTTCAAGAGCTGCTTAATTGGATCAACCCAGCTAATAACAAACCACAGCCTTAAATGATTCCTCCCACCACAAATTTCACTGAACTTTTAGAGTCACTTGAATCGATCAACACAGATGACCCACGAGAGGATTATGCACGGATACAGATACTTACATATCAACTTATTAGCTCCCACATACACTGACATCCTTCCCCCCCCCCCCCCCCCCCCCTAAAGAGCTTAATAATTTATGTAGTGTATAATTATTATTGTGCATAGTGTGAGTGTGCAGTGCATGAGCCAACTTTCAGTGTATATAGCTTACAGTGTGCTTGGTGTGGTCAATGCTTCAAGTTGTATTTGTAAATTTGACAGTTGGCTAGGCTAGCTCAGACCCCACAGCCCAGGGGGTTTTAGTTTCCAGATCCCTTGGACTTGGCACCGATCACTGATCTCAGGCTGTCATGCTTTCAGTCAACATGTTAGATGGATTCTCCGGCTGCGCCCCCTACTTGGAAAATGAGGCTGGCCTTCGAGACTACATGGAATCAAGGCCTCATGGCACACTGCTGACAACCCAACAGCATCAGGAAGATGGCTTGGACAACAGAATATGGATGCATTGGATGGAACAAGCTATGTGCGATAGGTTCTATTATCTATAGATGTGCATGGGCTGACCCTCAAAACTGACATAATTTGTGCCGAACTAGATCCTGGCAGGAGGGCATGAGGCTACCTCACCTCACTGTACTCTCTGCCTCGAGCAAGAGGAAAAGCTCTGCGCATCGTTGCCGCTCGCAAGTAGCGGACAAACGGACGGTCAACATCCTCGTCACTTTGTGACCCCGCCTACCAGATTAACCCAGATCAGACCCCGTTTCTCGCGTATCGCATCGGTACTTTATACCGGTACCGAAACAGTGACGGTATCGTTACAGTATCGAATCGAAGAACTTCTGAACTATATACAGCCATTGATACGATAATTATCGTGCCAGTTGCTTTACCTTTGGCGTATAGCTACTTATGCAGATAGCGCTGGCATTGTTAACCCCAGAAGAGCTCCATCCACAGTACACTCGGTGCTGTGTTCTGATTGAAGTGGGGATCAGTCCATCTTCAATGACTGAGCTAGCTACCACACGCAGCACTCATCAGGCCAGGGAAGTGGAAGAAGTGAGCAGTGTATCCGTGAACTCCTGATCATGATATAGCTAGAATGTCTATACATTAGCTGTGACAGGTTGGTAGATAGCTAAGCACTTTTGGATACATGTGGTCTATTTTATGTAGCTAGCTACACAAGATGACATTGTGGGGCAAATGCATTTGTAGTTGAAGTTTCGATGGACAATGATTAACGATGACAGACACACAGACACTTCCTCCAGCCATCCATCACGACTGTATGGAAGGGGCTCACTCACACTCATTCCAGTAACGGTCTTTCGTATGTAAGCATATACACACGTAGTGGGTAGCTCTCCCCGGCCTGTCATTTCAAAACTGAGCAGAACATTACAAGGGCATCCTTGATCAGGGATGGGTAATCCCTTGTTTCCCTTTGCTTTTTCGAGATCAAGGTGTAGCTATGTTTGCAACTTTGGGAACTGAAGTGGAGGTGGTTTACAGATACCCATTCTGAGATAGCCTCGTTCCCGGCCTGGGGACAAGGCTAATGGAGTTTGTCATCTTGGAGCATATCATCAGGATGGAGGATCATTTTACAGCGGCCAGACAGTTAGGTTGAGGTGATCCATTCTATAGATTATAGAAACACACTACACTGATCATTGGGGAACTGTGACTGCCAATGATTAATTCACTACTCTCTATATCAGTGAGATAGCTATACAAATCCAGTGCAGGATATGGTTGTCAAATCCTGCATACTATATGAGCGCATGGGGAGGGATTATTATCAACCCCAGAGTCCAACATTTCATGGTTTTTGCTTTGGAATCCACAATGTGCGTTAGCAAACTGCTGCAGTGTTGTAGGCATCATGTGATCATGATGTAGTGGAACTGCTACTCCAGAATGGCTCATAGTAGCTGTATATAGTAACAAGGATGTGCATTGGTTGGGCTCTGGTTGTGCACCTGATTTTGCGATATATAAGAAGTTGATTTCTACCAAAGAGAAGGAAAGTTACTGTAACAAAAGATTCTTGTCAGGGTACATGGAGATAGTGACATTAATATTATCATGGATGAGGTTTGCTTATGCACTCTTATTGTTATCAGGAGGGTTGCAGTTCTGAAAGGAAAGCTTCTTTCCATTTCATAGCGTGGTAAGTTACCCTGTTTCTCATTTTTGTATATACTTACAAGTGATCGTGTAGAACTCTCTTGAATAGGTAGTTTCAGTTTCTAATAAGTAGCTACACCATTTATCTTGTGCATGCATAGGTATAAAGAGGTCATTTTACCAAATTTGGAGGTGTTTACTGCTGGTGTTCTTATCTGCCTCCTAGATTATCTACATGTATAAGTAACAAGGAAAACACCTTCAATTTCAGCGTAACATGCAGCTGTGGATGCACTAGCCATTGAACGGACTGTAGCTATTCTATAAGTCACAGGAAAGTGGAAAAACTAATATCAGACTACACTGAAAGACACTGTCATCGGCATACCAGAAGTCGTATATATACAAGAGGTGAGTTCTCTACATGTGTCAGATTAGTAGGTTTAATTCAGCGGCCATTTTTGCACATATACCATCCCTACAGATGGAGTAGTACCGTACTCCATGATACTACGTACCCACAACACCATGATCCACTCTGTTTTACATTTACAGTACAACCAAGCTTACACAAGATTAATGTCCAATCTCAGTTCCAGACCCAATCAACCCCAGCACAGATCACTTTTAGTATATGCATAACTATAGCTACTGGAAGCGATATACACGCTGGATGAAAGGTCTGGGAATGAGACTAATGTCCCATATTACTTGACATTATGATGTCACGGGGAAGGTGGACACTATGTGCGTGTAATGTACATGTATATGTTTTCAAGGTTGGCAATCTGTTGCACCATAGATATACTACACGTCGTGTAGTATATCTATGGTTGCACACACATGCAGAGCATTGTATGAGTAGCCATTACTGTAAGTGCTATCAATACATGAGGATAAAGGTACATAGTACACGGGGTGTTTCAACTGGTGCAATAGGAAACTAGAGGTGCTCAGCAGAGCACGTACCCCGTGCGCAACTTTGACTTAACAGCTATAGGCCTACCACCGATTTAATATTCATACAGCATGCACGATGAGCTAGCTATAGGCCACGATTTACAGCGATATCAACATGCAGAATGAGATACCGCAAGTTGTGGCAGTAATGTTAGAAATAGGGTGTGGTCAAGTTGTATAAATTAGAAGCACGACTTTCATGCAGCTTTTCTCAGCCTCTCGAGTAGATCTCTGATCTGTGAGTTACATAGACGCTAGTATTTTCTGAATTCTGACACTTCTATCCTGAAATAAGCCTTCAACAAGGCCTTCACTGCTCAAACCACTCTACATCTATGGACAGACTGACAGACAAACCGATCACTCTACCCCCTGCCGCGCATGCGCACGGGGTAATAAAGTTTCCTGACAGATACTGCATTAACCCTGAACAGTTAGCTAGGGGTGGTCTTCCTCATCATCTCAAACAATAAGGAGAGTCCCAGAAATAAAAGTCCAGTCACAGAAATTATGGTCTGGCCAAAAACTAAAACTCCAGGCAATTAATTGGTCCTCCTGGACCAGTATGCCCTGAAATTGGTGGTATACATAGCTAGTAGATATACGTGGAATAATGATCTGAGAAAAAAGTGTGCATGGTCCGAAAACAGCCGGTAATTATAACAGATCTACAGCTCTTTGGCCGAGGAGATTGGTTGTTTAGGATCAAGGTAAGCATAATTTAATTAACAGATGCCTTTGAATTCCCCGCTGGACTCCTACGCATCTCTGGAAGATCGATCCTCCTCACATCGCATTGCACTCATGACCGATGAGAGTGGTAAAAGACGTAATGAGTGTGTGCATGTGGTTAGTGTAAAAATCTCTGTAAGTGTGCGTGCAATCTATACCTGAATGTATTTACATGTGTGCATGTATTTACGTGTGTGTGTGTGTGTGTGTGTGTGTGTGTGTGTGTGTGTGTGCAGTTGCATGCCACAGTTGACTTCAAGGAAAGAATAGACATTATGTTTGTTCACTCTGGACATCATTAAGCAGACTGCATGTAGTTGACAAAACTTCATAAACTATGAGCTCTTCCATCTCAGGTCTGCACACCAGCTGCACAGCATGGCAGGATCGCCAAGGATCGTCATGGCAACACTGCTACCCCTCTTAGTCCAATTCACCACCTGCTCTGACCACATCACCCATTATGTCAAACCCACTGCCAACAGACCATGTCCTGCAAACCCCTGCCTCACCCTCTCAGAGTATGCACAACAAACTCACCACTGGCTCACCTCCAACACCACACTGGTATTCCTGCCTGGGGACCATGTCCTCAGTGTAAACTTTACAGTGGAGAATGTCAGTGATTTCGAGATCTATGCACAACAGACCTCATCTGCAGATGGTCACACAGCAAGTGGAAGCAGGATTGTGTGCCAAGGATTGGTTGGTTTTACATTCAGAAACATATCGCACGTGACAGTTCATGGCTTGACATTCAACTCCTGCGGCAAGGGTGCAGTTGGTCATAGATACAATTACCTGACAGCCTATGGAGTGTCAGTGTATTTAGGACAGGACATAAGAATCCTCAACTGCTTGTTTCAGGACAGCATTGGCACTGCACTTGTGGTGTTCTACAGCAGCCTGGTTCTGAAGGGAAGCAATAGTTTCACAAACAACTGTAGGAGGTGCTCTGACAGGATTTGTACCTGCATCTGTTTAGGGGGAGCAATTCACACAAACACTAGTATCTTGATATTCGAAGCTGAGAACAGCACATTTATAAGCAATTCAGCTGAAGATGGCGGAGGAATATATGCATGGCAGAGCACTCTCAACTTCACTGGTAGAACTACTTTCAGAAACAACTCAGCAGAAATTGTTAGCGGTGGAGCAATCAGACAGCAGTTTGAAGTTCACTGGTAACACAACTTACAGAAACAACTCAGCGAAACTATTTGGTGGAGGAATTACAGCAATGTACAGCACTTTGATCTTCATTGGTAACACTACTTTCAGTGACAACTCAGCAGACACAAGCGGTGGAGGATTCTTGTCATTGGAAAGCAGTTTAAACTTCACTGGTAACACTACTTTCCAAAGCAACTCAGCGGAAGAAAGTGGTGGAGGAATCTGCGCATCAGACAGCAGTTTGAAGTTCACTGGAAGCACAACTTTCCATAGCAACTCAGCAGGAGAAAGTGGTGGAGGAATCATCGCATTAGACAGCAGTTTGAAGTTCACTGGTAACACTACTGTCAGAAATAACACAGCAGAAGAACGTGGTGGAGGAATCATCACATTAGACAGCAGTTTGAAGTTCACTGGTAACACAGCTTTCCAAAGCAACTCAGCAGAAGAAGGTGGTGGAGGAATCTGGGCATCCAACAGCAGTTTGAAGTTCACTGGTAACACAGCTTTCCTAAGCAACTCAGCAGAAGAAAGTGGTGGAGGAATCATCGCATCAGACAGCAGTTTGAAGTTCACTGGTAACACAACTTTCCAAAGCAACTCAGCCTATTCAGAATATGGTGGAGGAATTCATATAAGTAACAGCACTCTTAACTTCACTGGTGATACAACATTCCAAAGCAACTCAGCAGGGGAAAGTGGTGGAGGAATCGTCACATCAGACAGCAGTTTGAAGTTCACTGGTAACACAGCTTTCCAAAGCAACTCAGCAGAAGAAAGTGGTGGAGGAATCATCGCATCAGACAGCAGTTTGAAGTTCACTGGTAACACAGCTTTCCAAAGCAACTCAGCAGAAGAAAGTGGTGGAGGAATCATCGCATCAGACAGCAGTTTGAAGTTCACTGGTAACACAGCTTTCCAAAGCAACTCAGCAGAAGAAAGTGGTGGAGGAATCATCGCATTAGACAGCAGTTTGAAGTTCACTGGTAAAACTACTGTCAGAAATAGCTCGGCAGAAGAAAGTGGTGGAGGAATCATCACATTAGACAACAGTTTGAAGTTCACTGGTAACACAACTTTCCAAAGCAACTCAGCAAGGGAAAGTGGTGGAGGAATCATCGCATTAGACAGCAGTTTGAAGTTCACTGGTAACACTACTGTCAGAAATAACACAGCAGAAGAAAGTGGTGGAGGAATCATCACATTAGACAGCAGTTTGAAGTTCACTGGTAACACAGCTTTCCAAAGCAACTCAGCCTATTATGGTGGAGGAATTCATATAAGTAACAGCACTCTTAACTTCACTGGTGATACAACATTCCAAAGCAACTCAGCAGGGGAAAGTGGTGGAGGAATCATCGCATTAGACAGCAGTTTGAAGTTCACTGGTAACACTACTGTCAGAAATAACACAGCAGAAGAAAGTGGTGGAGGAATCATCACATCAGACAGCAGTTTGAAGTTCACTGGTAACACAGCTTTCCAAAGCAACTCAGCAGAAGAAAGTGGTGGAGGAATCATCGCATCAGACAGCATTTTGATCTTCACTGGTAACACAACTTTCAAACAAAACTCAGCTGATTCAGAAGATGGTGGAGGAATATCTGTGTGGAGCACCACTCTGAACTTCACTGGTAACACTGCTTACCGAAACAACTCAGCACAACAAAAGGGTGGAGGAATATGGGCACTCTACAGCACTCTGAACTTCACTGGTAACACTACATTCAGAGGCAACCCAGCAATTCTTGGTGGAGCAATCTATACAAGGAAATGCATTCTAGACATTACTGAAAAATGGTAGAGACACCACTGGGAAAGATAGTGTAGGCTACAATTTTTTAGTTTTCATGGATAATTCAGCACTGATTCATGGAGGAGCTGTATATACAAAAGACAGTATCCTAAGTTTTGAAGGTCATAACACCTTTAGTGGCAACTCAGCACAGTACTATGGAGGAGGAATTTACTCTGAGAACAGCACTTTGAAATTCAGTGGAAACACCAATTTCAGCTCAAACTCAGGAGAGTTGCAAGGTGGAGGAATATATGGACTTGCAGCAAGTATCTACTTCAGTGGAAACAGCAGTTTCACAGCAAACACTGCTGCGAGGGGTGGGGGAGAGTATCTGGTAGATTCCTTCAATTTCCTCTCTCGTTACACAGTTGTCACTATGGATAGCAACAATGCAACAGAGTATGGAGGAGCTGTGTATGTGGAGGATTCTGACCCTTTCTCATATTGTTTTCCTTTATCTTACAAACTTGTGGGGTGCTTCTTCCAAGTTTATGGGGAAATTAGGCTCCCTCATGATTCACTCACTGCTGCGATTCGTGCATCCCTCAACATCCACTCATATTTCTACAACAATCATGCAGGGATATCAGGGAGTGCAGTGTATGGTGGTTCATTAGACAACTGCAATGTTCATATTGAATATGGCAATAGTAAGGGAAAAGGTTTCTTTGATCACCCATCTATGGATATACTAAATATGGAATTGCAGAAGGAACCAAACAGTATTTCTTCTGATCCCTTACAAGTTTGCATGTGTGAATATGGAATCGCAGATTGCAGTATTACAGAACACATTGGACAATCGTACCCAGGTGAACTGTTCCACCTTCCTGTAGTTGCAACTGGACAGAGAGATGGGGTTGTTCCAGCTGTCGTTCGAGCATTTTTTGCCGAGGCAGATGGAAATACCTCATTAGCTCAATTCCAAGATACTCAGAATGTGAAAGCAGACTGTACTGATCTATACTATCATATACGTTCATCAGCTGTCAACAAGACTGCTACGCTAGTACTGTATGCAGATGGCCCATGTGGAACCGATGGAATTGTTTTTAATATGTCTTTCCAGTTTCTTCCCTGTCCCCCTGGATTTACTTTGAATTCATCGGAGATGATGTGTGTATGTGAACCAAGGCTTCAGAAGTATACCACCGGATGTAACATCACAGAAGGAACACTAAGTCGTGAGGGAGAGTTCTGGGTGGGGTATGACAATTACTCCCAAGCATTGATTCTCCACCCACACTGCCCATTTGACTATTGCAAGCCAGCCACAGACCGCATCAGTTTCCCTCTCAACAATTCAGACTTGCAGTGTGAAAACAGCAGGTCAGGTCTCTTATGTGGAGAGTGCAAATTGGGTCTCAGCCTTGCTCTTGGTAGCTCTAAATGTATACAGTGTTCCAACCTTCACATATTGCTGCTCTTCCCATTTGCTCTGGCTGGAATAACTCTAGTCCTCTTTCTGCTCATTTGCAAGCTCACAGTTGCAGCTGGAACTATCAATGGCCTGATCTTCTATGCAAACATTGTTGCAGTCAATCGTGCTATCTTCTTCCCACCCAACCAAACCAACATTCTGACAGTGTTCATAGCCTGGCTTAACCTGGACTTGGGAATTGAAACTTGTTTTTTTGATGGAATGGATGCATATGCTAAGACTTGGTTACAGTTTATCTTCCCTCTATACATAGGGAGCTTAGTGGGACTGATAGTAATTGCTAGTTACTACTCCTCAAGAATTGCGAGGTTGTTTGGCTCCAATCCAGTTGCAGTTCTAGCAACACTCTTCCTTCTGTCCTATGCAAAGCTCCTGCGTACCATCACTGCTTCATTATTCGTCACATTTCTTGATTATCCCAATGATGTGCAGGTTGCTGTCTGGCTGCATGATGGCAACATCCGATACCTTCATGGCAAGCACATTGCCCTCTTTCCGGTTGCTTTGCTGACACTTCTGATCCTCTTTATTCCCTACACCCTCCTCCTCACTGTGGGGCAGTGGCTTCAAGCAAAGTCCAACCGAAGGTTTTTCCACTGGATCAACAATCCCAGAATAAAGCCATTCCTGGATGCTTACCATGCACCATATAGAGATCAACATCGTTACTGGACTGGAATGATGCTCTGTCTTCGCTGCACTCTGTTGTTGGTGTTTGCCTTCAACACTCACGCTGACCCCAGTCTTAATCTTCTGGTCATTGGAACTGCAGTGACTGGGCTTCTTACACTAGCCCACTTTACTGGTTTGATATACAAAAGGTTGTATCTTGATATCCTTGAAATCTCTTTCATTCTCAACCTAGGCATTCTTGCTGTAGCCACCTACTATGTGAAACTTGCTGTAGTGCAAGTTAGCCAGGCTGCTGTTGCATACACATCAGTTGGTATAGCATTTGCCACCTTCATTGGGGTACTCCTCTACCACACTTACCAACAAGTTTGGCCCAAATTCCAGCAGAAAATAAACCAATTGCATCTCTCTCAGTTGAGGGTCTGTTCAATGACAACAGTTCAGAGGATGAAGCGGATGTGTACCATGAAGCTCACACACTGACTGCTCCCACCATGACTGTCATAGAACGTCCAAATCCTGAGACACTTGAGCTAAATCACAACACTTCAATGCAAGCTAGGCATTTGTCAATTGCTTCCTCATCAATCGTCACTGAATTTCGAGAGCCACTTGATTGGATCAACCGGAAATCAGTACCTTTGATTCCTCCCACCACAAACTTCACTGAACTTCGAGAGCCGCTTAACTTGATCAACACAAATGACCCATGAGAGAATGACTATACACAGATACACATACTTACATATCCTATAGCTATGTAGCATAATATTGTGGTGCGAGTGTGCAGTGCATGAGGCAACTTCCAGATTATAATATTATTATAGCTTACAATGTGCTTCAAGTCAGTGTATTTGTAAAATTGACTCTTGTGTAATTGTCAGCTGACATGCATGTACAAACCAGTGCTTGGCTAACATTGCTCCTGTATTGAATGTTATATTGCTTGAATTGTAGCAGTGTGACATTGTCAACATAAAATTATGCAATGTACAATGCCTAAACTGAACAGCTTTCTCTTTGTAAACACACAATTCCCATGTATTGTGTGCATGCAAAGGTATTTAAGAGGTCATTAGTATCACAAATTTGGAGATGTTTTACTACTTAAGGTCTGAATCATGTGACTACAAAACTAGAATAGAAGACTGCAGTTGTATTGCAGAAACTGTAGCTATAATGACGTCAGAGCTATCCAGAAAGCCGGCAACGGATCCACACAGCTATTTGCCGAGGAGGTTGGATCAAGACTACAAACAGATGATTTTTCCACTGGGCTCCTACGCATCTCTAGAAGGAAGTGCAACCACTCCTCACAATCGATTGCACTCTGAAGTAGCACCTTTACAACTACTTGCTGCTCTCTATCAGTCAGATAGCTACAATGCCAGGTTAGGATGTGGTTGCATAACTGCAATTTTTGCATGAGTGCATAGTAAGGGATTGTGTCAAAATCAAAGAAAAAAGCACACACATCTTTCCCCAGCAAGTCTAACCCACTAAGCATTGGCAAACTACATGCTGGATTGTAGACATGTTCTGCAATGAACCTTCTTCAGAAGTTTGAAGGATATGGGCCTGAATAGTTGCATGTTGGATTCCATTTGCCAACAATGAAGGATATGGGCCTGTATGTTGGACTCTGTTTGACATCTCACCACATGTTGGAATAGGAACAATGCCGACTTCTTCCAAGAAGAAGGTATATTGTTCCTAGAAAGATAGATGGTTACTGTCCAAGATGTGCATAGCAGTTTCTCTTAGCATCCTGGCTGAAATAGTACCAGAGTCATTGGCATTCTAACATCAAGAGTCTGTCTCTGTACACCGAACATAGTCAGGTCCAACTGCAAGAACATATAGTTATAGTCAAGGCAATGAATCAGTGACTTCCAAATCAGGTTGTGATTGTTGAAGCACTTCAAGAAGAAATAGTTGAGCATGTTTGCTTTCTCCTTGTCTGTGGAGGTTGTGGCATTATTATGGAAGAGAATGGGGATGGATGAGATTGGCCTGTGCAGATACTGTGTTGCCTTCCAAAACTGCTTAGCATTATGAGGGTGAAGTTCTGAAAGAGAACCATCTTGCAATTTCACAGCATTGCCATTACCCTGATTCTCATTTTCTTTTACTTGCAAAATTTGTTATGTAGATTTCCCAAAGCTCTTAGCTTTCTTGTTGATGAATAGATGTTTTTGTGAGTCACCATGCATGTACAATACCTAGAGTCCTAAACTATAAACTATAGCCATTCTTTGTAAACATGCCATTCACCAAGTAGCTACATGCATAATTATAGGAGTTGTTAGCAGTAAACATCTCCAAATTTGAAGATGTTTTACTTCCCATTTGACTTTTAGGTAGGTAACACAATTTCAGTTTCACTGACCTGGGCTAGCCATTACAAATGACAGTGTAGCTATTCTAACTCACAGAAAAGTGAAAAAATAATAACAAACTACACCGAAAGACAAGTCGTCAGTATATCAGATGTCATACAAGAGGTGAGTTCTACATAATTCAGATTGGTATAGGTTTATTGCAGCTACTGTTTTAATTAGGTACCATCACTAAATACGGAGTAGTGCTACTACCGTACCCACATTACTATTTTAGTGGCTGTATGATGACCCACTTTTAATTCTACTAGGATGCATGGTGGTTAAACAAACGTCCAACTAGCAGACCTTTAAATATTATGATGTATAGGTAGTAGGTGCATGTAATCATTTCATGGAAATATCTTTTGATGTTATCAAATTTGGAAATCTGTTGCGCAGAGCGTTGTATGCAGGCATAAGACAGTGCAATAATTATGAGAATGTTATAACTTCATATGGACCATTTCGCTATATCTTGCCCCTAGTGGCCTTTTGTTCACTCCAGGCATCATTATGCACGTGCACACTGTAGTTGAGAAAACAACTTCTTAAACTTCTTCTCCTTTAGGTACCAGCTGCATAGCATGGCAGGATCACCATGGATGGTCATAGCAACACTGCTACCTCTCCTAGTTAATTTCACCACCTGCTCTGACCACACCACCCATTATGTCAAACCCACTGCCAACACACCGTGTCCTGCAGACCCCTGCCTCACCCTCTCAGAGTATGCACAACAAACTCATCACTGGCTCACCTCCAACACCAGGCTGTTATTCCTGCCTGGGGACCATGTCCTCACTGTAAACTTTACGGTGGAGAATGTCAGTGATTTTGAGATCTATGCACAACAGACCTCAACTGCAGATGGTCACACAGCAAGTGGAAGCAGGATTGTGTGCCAAGGATTGGTTGGGTTTACATTCAGACACATATCGCACGTGACAGTGCATGGCTTGACGTTCAAATCTTGTGGCAAGGGTGCAGTTGGTTATAGTTATTACTATGTTGGTCATAGTGATTACTATACTGATCATGATTACCTGACAAATTATGGAATGTCATTTCATTTAGGACAGTACATAAGGATTCTCAACTGCATGTTTCAGGACAGCATTGGCACTGCACTTGGGGTGTTCTACAGCAGCCTGGTTCTGAAGGGAAGCAATAGTTTCACAAACAACTGTTGGGCATGCTCTGACAGGAATCGTACCTGCATCTGTTTGGGGGGAGCAATTCACACAAACACTAGCACCGTGATATTTGATGCTCAGAACAGCACATTTATAAGCAATTCAGCTGAATATGGTGGAGGAATATATGCATGGCAGAGCACTCTCAACTTCACTGGTATATCTACTTTCAGAAACAACTCAGCAGACAAATTTAGTGGTGGAGGAATCATGGCATCAGACAGCAGTTTGAAGTTCACTGGTAACACTACTTTCCAAAGCAACTCAGCAGAAGAAAGTGGTGGAGGAATCGTTGCATCAGACAGCAGTTTGAAGTTTACTGGTAACACAACTTTCCAAAGCAACTCAGCAGAAGAATTTGGTGGAGGAATCGTTGCATTAGACAGCTGTTTGAAGTTTGCTGGTAACACAACTTTCCAAAGCAACTCAGCAGAAGAAAGTGGTGGAGGAATCGTTGCATCAGAGAGCAGTTTGAACTTCACTGGTAACACAACTTTCCAAAGCAACTCAGCAGAAGAAAGTGGTGGAGGAATCTTCACATCATACAGCAATTGGAAATTCATTGGTAACACAATTTTCCAAAGCAACTCAGCAGAAGTGAACTTCTCCGGTAACACTACTTTCAAACAGAACTCAGCCGATTCAAATGATGGTGGAGGAATTTTTGCGTTGAAAAGCACTCTTAACTTCACTGGTAACACTATTTTCAGAAACATCTCTGCAAAACAAGTGGGTGGAGGAATATCGGCATTCTACAGCACTCTGAACTTCATTGGTAACACTACTTTCAGAAACATCTCTGCAAAACAAGTGGGTGGAGGAATATGGGCATCCTGCAGCACTCTGAACTTCACTGGTAACACTACTTTCAGAAACATCTCTGCAAAACAAGTGGGTGGAGGAATATGGGCATTCTACAGCACTCTGAACTTCATTGGTAACACTACTTTCAGAAACATCTCTGCAAAACAAGTGGGTGGAGGAATAATTATGGGCATCCTGGGTCTGTGTACTGTTGGTCCACCCATTCTCCCTATTCATGGAGCGACCAGAAAATGCGGAAAACATGTCCGTGCATTCGTAATTTGTTTACCATTTAGTGCATTGGAAGATGAAAATTGAAAATTGAAGTGCAATTGCTATTTTTCATATTCCATACTTCAATCATCTGTGTAGCAAACATGGCAGCAGAAAAATGGAAAAATGAGCTGTAAAGTGGCCTGTGTACTGTTAGTCCATCCATTTTTCATACGTCCACCCAGCAAACGAAAACAGGTCGTGGGCCAGGATTTCATATTCCTTACTCCCAGAGTGACCAGATAATCCAGAAAAATGTGTCAGTGCATTCTTCATTCATTTACCTGTTAAGCACACTGGAAGAGGAAAATGAAAATTGAAGTGCAATTTATGTCTTTAATGATTAAAATATGCAGCTAATTATAATCAGCTACTTGTTACTGGGTTGATAAATTGAATAGGAGCTCCATCAAAACCTCACCACAAGTTCACTTAATTGATATTAGCCTTGAACGGAGGCCCACATGCTAGGTTACCATAATCTCTGTTGGTCCAAACCATTTGCTTATATTCAGCACGATGATTCCGTTTTACCAAAGTTGGATGCATGGTCCACTAGTGACGGCTGTACCTGTTTCAATGTCCTCATCACTTTGTACTTCCCCTACATGTACCGTTAGGTCAAATATGGTAGTTGTGCACATGCACCTTGTAGTACCGGGTATCTTGTTATTATTTCCGTTTTGTGGTTAATTAAGTAGTGCATATATTGCGTGTATCTGTTCAACAATTCTGTCTGGTCCATTGTACATTCCGTGTTATGTTCAAAACGTTTGCTACATTTACTTCTGAAGTCACGACACACCTATTAGACTAACCTCTCCCACATGCACCTAGTAGACTCTAGACTAACCTCTCCCATTGTCTCCCTTATTGGTATATACCAACACCACCATGCACTGTAGGATACTGTATACGTATATCACACAGCATGCTATAATACATACACACATATTAGAGTTACTAAACCAATCTTTGTAATTGCACAGTGGTATGGATCATGAACTGCAGGGACTGTGCGAAAGGGGCATAATCACCATTAACAGTAGAACCAAACAATTCTTTCATCTTCCAGTGTGCTAAATGGTAAACAAATTACAACTGCACGGACATGTTTTCCGCATTTTCTGGTCATTCCGGGAGTAGGGAGAATGGGTGGACCAACAGTACACAGAATTTCACTTCAATTTTCATTTTTCCTCTTCCAGTGTGCTAACAGGTAAACGAATGAAGAATGCACCGACATGTTTTTCTGGATTATCTGGTCACTCTGGGAGTAAGGAATATGAAATCCTGGCCCACGACCTGTTTTCGTTTGCTGGGTGGACATGTGAAAAATGAATGGACCAACAGTACACAGACCATCCTGCAGCACTCTGAACTTCACTGGTAACACTACTTTCAGAAACATCTCTGCAAAACAAGTGGGTGGAGGAATATGGGCATTCTACAGCACTCTGAACTTCATTGGTAACACTACTTTCAGAGGCAACCTAGCAATTCTTGGTGGAGGAATCTATACAAGAAAATGCATTCTAGATGTTACTGAAAAGAGAACAGGCAACATCACAGGGAAAGATAGCGGCGGCTATAATTCTCTCACATTAGTTTTCATGGACAATTCAGCACTGATCCATGGAGGAGCTGTATACACAAAAGACAGTATCTTAAGTTTTGAAGGATGTAACATTTTTAGTGGCAACTCAGCACAGTACTATGGAGGAGGAATTTACTCTGAGAGCAGCACTTTGAAATTCAGTGGGAACACCAGTTTCGACTCCAATTCAGGACAGGTGCAAGGTGGAGGAATATATGGACTTGCAGCAAGTATCTACTTCAGTGGAAACAACAGCTTCACAGGAAACACTGCAGCAAGGGGTGGAGGAGAGTATCTGGTAGATTCATTTGATTTCCTCTCTCATAACACAGTTATCACTATGCATAGCAACAACGCAACAGAGTACGGAGGAGCTGTGTATGTGGAGGATTCTGACCCTTTCTCATACTGTCTTCGTTTACCTTACAAACTTGTACTTGTGGGGTGCTTCTTCCAAGTTTATGGGGCAATTGAGCTCCCTCATGATGCATTTGAACTCCTCCCCTCATTGGCGGCTTTCGCTGCTGCAATTCGTGCATCCCTCAACATCCACTCATATTTCTACAACAACCATGCAGGGATATCAGGCAGTGCAGTGTATGGTGGTTCAATAGACAACTGCACTGTTCATATTGAATACAGTGATAGTGGGAGATACAGTCTCTTTGACCCATCTATAGATGTACTAAATATGGAGCTGCAGCAGGAACCAAACAGCATTTCTTCTGATCCCTTACAAGTTTGCATGTGTGAAGATGGAATCGTAAACTGCAGCACTCTTGAGTTCATTCGGCAAGTGTACCCAGGTGAACAGTTCCACTTTCCCGTAGTTGCAACTGGACAGAGAGATGGAGTTGTTCCTGCTGTTGTACGGGCATTTTTTTCCGATTCAGATGGAAATACCTCACTAGCTCAATTCCAAGCTACTCAGAATGTGAAAGCAGACTGCACTGATCTTTATTATCAGATACGTTCGTCAGTACTAGTTGTCAACAAGACTGCTAAGCTAGTACTGTATGCAGATGGCCCATGTGGAACTGATGGAAACATTCTGAAGATCTCATTACAGCTTTTTCCCTGTCCCTCTGGATTTAGTTTGAATTCATCTGAGATGATATGTGGGTGTGAACCAAGGCTTCAGAAGTACACCACAGCATGTAACATCACGGAAAGAGCACTAGCTCGTGAGGGAGAGTTCTGGGTGGGGTATGACAATTACTCCCAAGCATTGATTCTCCACCCACATTGCCCATTTGACTACTGCAAGCCAGCTACAGACCACATCAGTTTCCCTCTCAGCAATTCTGACTTCCAGTGTGCAAACAGCAGGTCAGGTCTCTTATGTGGAGAGTGTAAATCAGGACTCAGCCTTGCTCTTGGTAGCTCTAAATGTACACAGTGTTCTAACCTCCACCTATTGCTGCTCTTCCCATTTGCCCTTGCTGGGATTGCTTTAGTCCTCTTTCTGCTCATTTGCAAGCTCACGGTTGCAACTGGAACCATCAATGGGCTGATATTCTATGCAAACATTGTCATGGTCAATCGTGCAATCTTCTTCCCACCAAACCAAACCAACATTCTGACAGTGTTTATGGCCTGGCTAAACCTAGACTTAGGGATTGAAACATGTTTTTTTGATGGAATGGATGCATATGCTAAGACTTGGCTACAGTTTATCTTCCCTCTGTACATTTGGAGCTTAGTGGGACTGATAATAATTGCTAGTTACTACTCATCAAGAATTGGGAGGTTGTTTGGCTCTAATCCAGTGGCAGTTCTAGCAACCCTGTTCCTTCTGTCCTATGCAAAGCTCCTGCGTACCATCATTGCTTCATTATTCTGCACCTTCCTTGATTATCCCAATGATGTGCAGGTTGCTGTCTGGCTGTATGATGGCAACATCCGTTACCTTCATGGCAAGCACATTGCCCTCTTTTTGGTTGCTTTGCTGACACTTCTGATCTTCTTTCTTCCCTACACCCTCCTCCTCACTGTGGGGCAGTGGCTTCAAGCAAAGTCCAATCGAAGGTGTCTCCACTGGATCAACACTCCCAAAATAAAGCCATTCCTGGATGCTTACCATGCACCATAATTATAGAGAACAACATCGCTACTGGACTGGACTTATGCTCTGTCTTCGCTGCACTCTGTTGCTGGTATTTGCCTTCAACACTCGCGCTGATCCCAGTCTCAATCTTCTGGTTATTGTAACTGCAGTGATTGGGCTTCTTACAATAACCCACTTTACTGGTTTCATATACAAAAAGTTGTATCTTGATATCCTTGAAATCTCATTCTTCCTCAACCTGGGCATTCTTGCAGGAGCCACCTACTATGTGAAACTTGCTGTAGTGCCAGTTAGCCAGGCTGCTGTCGCATACACATCAGTTGGTATAGCATTTGCCACCTTCGTTGTGGTCCTTCTCTACCATGCTTACCAGCAAGTTTGGCCCAAATTCCAGCTGAAAATGAACCAATTGCGTGACCCTGAGTCAAGAGAGATGTACAATGACAACAGTTCAGAGGACGAAGCGGATGTGTACCATGAAACTCACATGCTGACTGCTCCCACCATGACCGTCATAGAACGTCCACATCCAGAGACACTTGACCTAATTGACACTTCAACGAGAGTCCAGCCTTTGTCAATTGCTAGCGCTTCCCCATCAAACCTCATTGAATTTCAAGACCCACTTGACTTGGTCATCCCAAATAATAGCAAATCACAACCTTTGATTCCTCCCACCACGAACTTCACTGAACTCCGAGAGCCACTTGAATTGATCAACACAGATGACCCATGAGAGAAGGGAGACTACACACAGATACACATAGCTACATATCAAGAGTATACTGTACCTTATTAGATCCTTCCCCCCTACCCCAAGAATTATATGTAGAGCATAATATTGTGGCGTGAGTGTGTAGTGAGCCAACTTTCAGATACTTATTTAGTGTGCTAAGTGTGGTCGAAGCTTGAAGTTAATTTTGCTCTTTTTAGTTATCAGTTGACATGCAGTAGCTACAGCTACTTGTTGCAACTGCATTGTAGTAGTATTGCATAGTAAACATGTGATGGTAGAAATAGGTGTGTGCACAGTAATGAGTAGCTACTGCTTGAAATGCTAGCCTTGGTATGTCAGATCAGTCTGAGATATCTATGTCTCCTTGGAGAGATGACTGGCAATGATTACCAAGGAGAACTGCACATCTTTGCCAGCGTTCAACACTTTGCAACCAATCAGTATAGATCATTGCTGAAAGAGCTGTTACCAATGATTTCCTGCTTTAGAATCCCCACTGAAATTAAATTATTTAATAATAATTGGAGTCACCACCCACTAAGAGTTGACTGTAGATATACATAGGTACATAAGAACAGCCTGATGTCCATATTGAGGGGTCAAAAACAGGTCAGAATAATTGTGTACAAGGTTTCAAGTGAATCATCTTGATTTCAAGACTTCAGCATTTCGACTGGGACTTCCAGATTTCAACCGAGATGTCAGTGGAGGGTGTACATTTTTTTTCAAGCTCGTTGCGGACCCCTCGGTTCATAGGCCTATCAGTCAATTTACCTGGCATTACAAAACATGGCCATAGAGTTGTGTGACATTCACACTAATTGTCACTTGTAATAAATAATTGGCATAATTGGTAAATAATTGACAATATAAACACTATGACCTTTGCACCCCATGCTGTTGCAACAAAGAGATGGCTGCCACACACTACAACACTAGGGGGAGGAAGGTACACAACAAACTGCTGAGCAGTCCTTGGCCAAAGATGCCTCAACTGAGGAGGAGAAAGGTGGAAGACCAGCTGTATCCAGTTGAAATCACTCTACCACACTTGATTTTTGTTGATTGAATCCTTGCAGCGTCTTGCAGTGCCTTATTCTACTTTCTGATAATTTCAAGTTCACAAGCAAGTTGTGCGTCTTCAGCAATGAGTGTAGAGCGTATTTCAGTGGGTTTAAAGTTGATGTCCCGGCTGCTCTTGAGCCACCTTTCAATCAAGATCTTTCTTTGGCGGGAGTTCTGACGAGACAAGGCCCTACCCATACGCCAGAACTCTGTCTTAAGCAGAGAGTGAAGTCTTCCATTAGATTGCGGTTGGAAGGGAGATTTCATTGTGGCCTTCCTCATTACAAGGTCCAGCTTTCTATCGAGAGAAGAGGCAGACAAAAGCTTGTCCTCACTAAATTCGAATTCACCGTCCAAAGTGGGGTCTACTGTTAGGATTCCATGCTTGTCGGGCTCTGAAACAGTGTACAAATGGTGGGGGGAAAGGTGTGATGCCCACAGACTTTAAAAGGAAGCCTTTGAAACTTTAAATCATGCATTAATAGCTCACTTGTTTACTGAAACTTTGATATCACCAGCCATTTCCTAGAATGTCGCAGCTTATTCCACAGCGCAAAAATATGATCTTGGTATCAGCAGAAAGCTCAAAAACTGCTGATTTCAATTTTACCCGTACCGTTATGATAGAGGCAATCTTGAGCAAACTACATAGGGTTTTACCAAATAGGCATGTCCCCGCGCGCGCCGCCCCATAGTCGGTTAGCATAGCAGTGTAGCATGGAATAGATAAGACAAACGGTCGGTGTCACAGTGTTCCGAGCGATGTGCGACGTTACAGCAGCGATCACAGGACTATGTAAAGACTAGTCTTACCTTTTGTAACCGTACTAGGTTAAAAAATAATATTAGTTTCAAGAGAATAAACAAAATGCAGAGATAGGAATGGTTTTCAGCACTCTTTCTTCTCTGCAGGGTACTGCGTGGGCGATCAATGTTCGCTTGTAATTGCCAATTATTAGCTGGAATGTCCTACATGTCTTGTAATGCACTGACATTTACGTTCATGTCAGAACTGTCATGGTAAAAATGGACCCGAAATAGGTTCCCCCCGAACCAAAAAAGTTTCTGGCAACCCGGGAAAATGCATCCCAACTCATCTCACCTTGCCAACGCTCGAGGACACCACTCTATCTAGCTCAGTGTTAGATAGCTAAGTGGGATGATGCATGTATCTCGTGCTTCTCACAAAATCGGCGCAGACTGCGAGTCACTGAGGCCCTTCACACCAGGATTAAATCTCATCAACTCGTCACTCACTTGCTCATGAGTCCTTCGCTCATGAACTATTCGATTCATTACAAATGCTTCAATCCCTGGAATAGCTTCTGTCATGTTCTATGGTCGCCATTTTGGGACAACTCTAGTCTGGCAGTGGTTCACATGAAGTCTGGGAACCAGTAGCAACATCCCGCTCAACTTGCTGTACACGTACACATGCGCATAAGTTCATTGCGCGCGCTATTTTCCCGCTGAGACAGTAAGATTGCTTTCATGTCAGCGAGAACGCATGCACAAGATGTCCGACCCCGTGTTAGACCTGCTGAGAGAAGGATGCGAAACGTTGGAGTTTCATGTGGGTGAGATCAGTCCTCACTCCGTTTGTCACGCATTCCAGGTACGTTAGAGATATTGGGCACTGTAAAATTGGCCGAACCATACTACTGTTAAACCAAGATCTCTGTCTGCTAATCCACTGCAGCTTGATCCCCACACCGTCTGGCTCAAAGAGGAATTAGGAAGGCGTTGTTACTTTCCTGACGCTTCGAAATTCCATTTCAGCTCAGATATTGGACGCTGTGTATTCAGCCTTGTTGTGGAAGGTGCGCCTTTCCAGGCACAAACTACCCCAGTGGCAACTGCTCCATGCTTACCTGGTCCCAGTGGTAATTCTTACCAACCCCAACCTCCTCAACCAAGCTACAAGCCAATGCTGGGGTTAAGAAAGCGGGATGAAACATATGTCAAGGTGGTGAAGGCCACAATGACAAAGCTTCCAAATGGGAAGGTGAAATTTAACAGTGAATCTCAAACCTTTGTCAAGATTACTGAAGCCACTGCCAATGTACCATTCATTTCAAATGCAATGCAACGTAGCTGGGGTGAGAAGTACATGCTTGTGTCTAACGATGGACTGGAGATACAGGACAGCTCGGCACACAAGGTAATTATTTAACTCATTGTAGCCATCTTGTAGGTATGCATATCAGCTTCACCCTGCTGCAATGTCAAATTTTGACTCCATAAATTACCTGTCTGTAACAAATTTGATCATCTCTAGCTTTTGGTACCTCATTGTTTTTATTGTTGTCTGTCATACTTTGTATCCCTTGTTGATAGGACTGGAGTTCTGGAAAGTTGGTAGTCGTAAGGTGTATGCTGTACCACACGATGACCAACCCCATACTGACAAAAGCAGGAGTAAGAAACGAGCACATCACATCGTTATTGATAGTGATTCTGACAGTGAGGGCGACTTTCTTCCTCGAAAGAACTCAGAAGAACTCTTGTGCTGTAGCTGCTTCTGAAGTAAACAGTCTGAAGAAAGAAGTGACTGCTATGAGGGACGAACTACACAGCATTTTTAAGATTGATAGTGGAATGAAGATCCCAGTTGCCCTCCAGGCAATACTGCATGATACATTCAAATGCCACATTTGTCAGACAGCACCCTTGTGCCCCCCTGTCATATTTGCACGCTGTTGCAAGTCCATAATCGGATGCGAAACGTGTATAGACACATGGTATCGTGGTGAAGATGGTATATCTCGAAACTGTCCCCGATGCAGCACGGAGAGAGCCCTTCCCGATACAATGAGGTTCCATGGCCTAGATGATTTTCTCAAGGTTATCACACCACTCATTGAAGATCCTCAACAAAGTTCCAACACTGATGAGTAAGTGAAACGCAGGAATGCTTCTGAACCCTCGATATGATTATCATGTTTACTATTTCTCTATGATTACGAGGGGCAACCTCACTCCTGGTAGCCGTTGCAACGCCGGCTGCGACTCGCCGTAGCGCATGCAATCTAAGTATCGCAGTTAGTTCCAATTAACGCACATGCCACGTGGCCACCACGCTCTGTCGATCGCTAGCAATGGCGACCAAAGGGAAGACACGAAGTTATTACAGCACTCACAACTTAGCCAGCACGGTGAGTTTTGGCATGTAAGCGTCAGTGAACGACAGTGATCACGGCTGTACGGTCAGAATCTTTGTGGGGCCTTCGTAAGACTGTACTGGCAACCAACGTCGAAGAAAGCGATCGAGCAATGGTGGCCGACAGCACGACAAAAGCGCTTGTATCTCCACCACCAAGGTGAGTTTCAGCACAATTATTGTGCGGTTGTGTCACTGCATGATAGCGATCACGACGGTGTAGTCAGAATCTCTGTAGACCATTCCTGCATGCTGTGAGGTTTGATTATTTAATTAATTATTTAGATTAGATTACGCGGCAACCCTACCAGGAGTGTAATCAGATATAGCTAGCCTCACATAACCTTTATACAACTTCTTTCTTCATCTGTATTATCAAAAAGCAGCTACAACCTCATCTACCATCATCATCTACCGGTACATTGCAGCTTACATTTTAACATCAGCAGTTTGTTTCAATATTTCTCAGGTGATACTGATCACGGATTATAATAGAATGTAATGATTGCTTATTATCGGTCATGATCTTTAAAGTGCATGTGTGAAAGTTGGTGTCCTGATCCAGTATCTCTTTCAAATACGTTTTGTGTCTGTACATGTCTGCCTGGGGGGGGGAGGAGAATAATTGCATGACGTGTAAAATATGATAATGATGGGAAAGATAAATGCACAAAGTGTATATTTAGTTAATGACATGATGTCATCACTACTTGTGGCGACCTTTGACCTGCATGGCAAGCTAATGACACCTTTGACCTGCTTAATAGTCTGGTACATTCGATATTCAATTTTGCAGTTTGGGGAAAATTGATTGATTTGGCAACATTTTTGGATATTGACTGCAGCATTCAATTTTCAATCTATTTTGTTCCAAAGAATCGATTGTTGACTGCAGCATTCAATTTTCAATATATTTTGTTCCAAAGAATTCAATTTCCTAGTGCTAACCAAGGGCGGTACCCAGTGTTACATTGAAATTTCGTCACTTCCTGTCCAAAACCCGGAAGTTTCGTACGAATATTCAATATGCTGAAATCGGCACTTGGCAGTGGACAAAAAGTGCACGCACCGCCAACACTTTCTTCCAAAGAGAAGGGGAAGATTGTTTCCCAATTAAGATTGCAAATCAGTTACCTTAGCATCCTGGCTGAAATGCAATCAGAACCATTAGCTTTTGTAGCATCAAGGGACATAAGAATTCTGTCGCTGTGCACAGGATATCATCAGGTTCATCTGCAAGACCATTAGCCAAGGAAATCGGTGACTTGTAGAGCCAGTTGTGATCTGCAGATAGCTTCACTTTAAGGAGAGGTTTCATGTTTGCTATCTCCTGGTCTGCATATGGAGGTTGTGTCATTATTATTGGAGAGAATGGATGAGATTATTGGCTTTTGTTGCCTTCCAAAACTGTTTATCGTTATGGAGGACAGAAAGAAAACCTTCTTGCTATTTTGCAGAGTTCTCATTACCCTGTTATCTTGCAAACATGGTCAGGTCTCCCAGAGCTCTTGGCTCTCTTGTAGTTTCTCTTTGTGAATGTACCTGATACTGGCACTGAAAGTCCTAAACTATATATAAACTAAATCATTTCTTTGTAAACACACCATTCATCTTGTGCATGGATTAGGTATCAATGAAGCAGTTAGTATTAAAACATCTCCAAACTTGGAAATGTTTTACTACTAAGGTTCCTATACGTCTCCTAGGCAAAATGCACTGTTATAGTAAACACATTCAATTTCACTGACAACTGTTTGCAGTGTATACAACTGCGGATTCTCTGACCTTAGGTACACATTAAAACTGAGTCACAGGAAAGTATTATCAGACTGCACTGAAAGACACAGTCGTCAGTATATCACAGGAGGTGCGTTGTACATATTTCAGACTATAATTATAATTATAGTAGGCTTAATGCAAATGCAATGGTATCATCTGTATATGTTGTTTAGGATCCAGACAAGCATAATTTGAATAGACCGATGCCTTTTCCACTGCATCCTTGGAAGGAAATCAACCCTCCTCACAACCCATTGACTCACAAATAACAAGTCAGGCTTCACACTGACAGTCTATGAGAGACACATGATGAGCTCGGCTAGTTTCCTTTTAGCATGCATTGCTGTAGTTTTGGCTCATCAGGTGCATTCAGAATATATAGATATACTCATAGCATACTATAGTGTTTTGGCACTGAAGTGACACCTGTGGGTTCGCAGATCTCCTTCACTAGGTTTGCTGTACTTGCCTGAAAAAGGCCTCTCGGGACCGAAATGTGCTGCAATGAAAACGTTTGCAATAACAGTATACTGGTGTTTGCACTAGATTATAATTATGCTTTACTGCCACTGCTCCATAATTATACAGAGCAATCGTCATTGAACCCACCCTTCCAACCACCATGTTATAAAGGAAAGACAGGCTTGTAGCCAGCCACTCACTTGGTGCCTAATGTTGGCTCTAGGGAGGTTCTAAATCAGTGAAATTGAGGTAGTCACTTCCACTTTTAAGTTATAGGTGCCAGAATCTAGAGGGGTTCAAACTCCCTGGCTATGGGCCTGAAAGATTCATGCAGCAATTTAGACATTAATGGAATCGAGTTGTCTAATTTTATTCACTCTACACATCATTAAGCAGACGGTAGTTGGTAAAACAACTTCGTAAAGTATGAGTTCTTCCATCTCAGGTCTGCACCCCAGCTGCACAGCATGGCAGGGTCACCAAGGATCGTCATGGCAACACTGCTACCCCTCCTAGTCCATTTCACCACCTGCTCTGACCACATCACCCATTATGTCAAACCCACTGCCAACACACCATGCCCTGCAGACCCCTGCCTCACCCTCTCAGAGTATGCACAACAAACTCACCACTGGCTCACCTCCAACACCACACTGTTACTCCTGCCTGGGGACCATGTCCTCACTGTAAACTTTACGGTGGAGAATGTCAGTGATTTTGAGATCTATGCACAACAGACCTCATCTGCAGATGATCACACAGCAAGTGGAAGCAGGATTGTGTGCCAAGGATTGGTTGGTTTTACATTCAGACACATATCACACGTGACAGTGCATGGCTTGACGTTCAAATCTTGTGGCAAGGGTGCAGTTGGTTATAGTTATTACTATGTTGGTCATAGTGATTACTATACTGATCATGATTACCTGACAAATTATGGAATGTCATTTCATTTAGGACAGTACATAAGGATTCTCAACTGCTTGTTTCAGGACAGCATTGGCACTGCACTTGGGGTGTTCTACAGCAGCCTGGTTCTGAAGGGAAGCAATAGTTTCACAAACAACTGTTGGGCATGCTCTGACAGGAATCGTACCTGCATCTGTTTGGGGGGAGCAATTCACACAAACACTAGCACCGTGATATTTGAAGCTGAGAACAGCACATTTATAAGCAATTCAGCTGAATATGGTGGAGGAATATATGCATGGCAGAGCACTCTCAACTTCACTGGTATATCTACATTCAGAAACAACTCAGCAGACAAATTTAGTGGTGGAGGAATCATGGCATCAGACAGCAGTTTGAAGTTCACTGGTAACACAACTTTCCAAAGCAACTCAGCAGAAGAAAGTGGTGGAGGAATCGTTGCATCAGACAGCAGTTTGAAGTTTACTGGTAACACAACTTTCCAAACCAACTCAGCAGAAGAAAGTGGTGGAGGAATTGTCGCTTTAGACAGCAATTTGAAGTGCACTGGTAACACAACTTTCCAAAGCAACTCTGCAGGAGTAAATGGTGGAGGAATCGTTGCATCAGACAGCAGTTTGAACTTCACTGGTAAAACAACTTTCCAAAGCAACTCAGCAGAAGAATTTGGTGGGGGAATCTTCACATCATACAGCAATTGGAAATTCATTGGTAACACAATTTTCCAAAGCAACTCAGCAGAAGTGAACTTCACCGGTAACACTACTTTCAAACAGAACTCAGCCGATTCAAATGGTGGAGGAATTTTTGCATTGAACAGTACTCTTAACTTCACTGGTAACACTATTTTCAGAAACATCTCTGCAAAACAAGTGGGTGGAGGAATATCGGCATTCTACAGCACTCTGAACTTCATTGGTAACACTACTTTCAGAAACATCTCTACAAAACGAGTGGGTGGAGGAATATGGGCATTCTACAGCATTCTGAACTTCACTGGTAACACTACTTTCAGAAACATCTCTGCAAAACAAGTGGGTGGAGGAATATGGGCATTCTACAGCACTCTAAACTTCATTGGTAACACTACTTTCAGAGGCAACCTAGCATTTCTTGGTGGAGGAATCTATACAAGAAAATGCATTATAGATGTTACTGAAAACAGCAGAGGCAACATCACGGGGAAAGATAGTGGAGGCTACAATTCTCTCACATTAGTTTTCATGGACAATTCAGCACTGATCCATGGAGGAGCTGTATACACAAAAGACAGTATCTTAAGTTTTGAAGGACATAACATTTTTAGTGGCAACTCAGCACAGTACTATGGAGGAGGAATTTACTCTGAGAACAGCACTTTGAAATTCAGTGGAAACACCAATTTCAGATCAAACTCAGGACAGTTGCAAGGTGGAGGAATATATGGACTTGCAGCAAGTATCTACTTCAGGGGCAACAACAGCTTCACAGCAAACACTGCTGCAAGGGGTGGGGGAGAGTACCTGGTGGATTCATTCAATTTCCTGTTTCATACTGACACAGTTATCACTATGGATAGCAACAATGCAACAGAGTATGGAGGAGCTGTGTATGTGGAGGATTCCGACCCTTTCTCATACTGTCTTCCTTTAACTTACAAACTTGTGGGGTGCTTCTTCCAAGTTTATGGGCTCCCTCATGATGCATTCGAACTCCTCCCCTCAGTGGCGGCTTTCGCTGCTGCAATTCGTGCATCCCTCAACATCCACTCATATTTCTACAACAACCATGCAGGGATATCAGGCAGTGCAGTGTATGGTGGTTCAATAGACAACTGCACTGTTCATATTGAATACAGTGATAGTGTAAGTGTGAGATTCATTCTCTTTGACCCATCTATAGATGTACTAAATATGGAGCTGCAGCAGGAACCAAACAGCATTTCTTCTGATCCCTTACAAGTTTGCATGTGTGAAGATGGAATCGTAAACTGCAGCACTCTTGAGTTCATTCGGCAAGTGTACCCAGGTGAACAGTTCCACTTTCCCGTAGTTGCAACTGGACAGAGAGATGGAGTTGTTCCTGCTGTTGTACGGGCATTTTTTTCCGATTCAGATGGAAATACCTCACTAGCTCAATTCCAAGCTACTCAGAATGTGAAAGCAGACTGCACTGATCTTTATTATCAGATACGTTCGTCAGTACTAGTTGTCAACAAGACTGCTAAGCTAGTACTGTATGCAGATGGCCCATGTGGAACTGATGGAAACATTCTGAAGATCTCATTACAGCTTTTTCCCTGTCCCTCTGGATTTAGTTTGAATTCATCTGAGATGATATGTGGGTGTGAACCAAGGCTTCAGAAGTACACCACAGCATGTAACATCACGGAAAGAGCACTAGCTCGTGAGGGAGAGTTCTGGGTGGGGTATGACAATTACTCCCAAGCATTGATTCTCCACCCACATTGCCCATTTGACTACTGCAAGCCAGCTACAGACCACATCAGTTTCCCTCTCAGCAATTCTGACTTCCAGTGTGCAAACAGCAGGTCAGGTCTCTTATGTGGAGAGTGTAAATCAGGACTCAGCCTTGCTCTTGGTAGCTCTAAATGTACACAGTGTTCTAACCTCCACCTATTGCTGCTCTTCCCATTTGCCCTTGCTGGGATTGCTTTAGTCCTCTTTCTGCTCATTTGCAAGCTCACGGTTGCAACTGGAACCATCAATGGGCTGATATTCTATGCAAACATTGTCATGGTCAATCGTGCAATCTTCTTCCCACCAAACCAAACCAACATTCTGACAGTGTTTATGGCCTGGCTAAACCTAGACTTAGGGATTGAAACATGTTTTTTTGATGGAATGGATGCATATGCTAAGACTTGGCTACAGTTTATCTTCCCTCTGTACATTTGGAGCTTAGTGGGACTGATAATAATTGCTAGTTACTACTCATCAAGAATTGGGAGGTTGTTTGGCTCTAATCCAGTGGCAGTTCTAGCAACCCTGTTCCTTCTGTCCTATGCAAAGCTCCTGCGTACCATCATTGCTTCATTATTCTGCACCTTCCTTGATTATCCCAATGATGTGGAGGTTGCTGTCTGGCTGTATGATGGCAACATCCGTTACCTTCATGGTAAGCACATTGCCCTTTTTTGGTTGCTTTGCTGACACTTCTGATCCTCTTTCTTCCGTACACCCTCCTCCTTACTGTGGGGCAGTGGCTTCAAGCACACTCCAATCGAAGGTGTCTCCACTGGATCAACAATCCCAGAATAAAGCCATTCCTGGATGCTTACCATGCACCATATAGAGATCAACATCGTTACTGGACTGGACTTATGCTCTGTCTTCGCTGCACTCTGTTGCTGGTATTTGCCTTCAACACTCATGCTGATCCCAGTCTCAATCTTCTGGTTATTGTAAGTGCAGTGATTGGGCTTCTTACAATAACCCACTTTACTGGTTTGATTTACAAAAGTTGTATCTTGATATCCTTGAAATCTCATTCTTCCTCAACCTGGGCATTCTTGCAGGAGCCACCTACTATGTGAAACTTGCTGTAGTGCCAGTTAGCCAGGCTGCTGTCGCATACACATCAGTTGGTATAGCATTTGCCACCTTCATTGTGGTCCTTCTCTACCACACTTACCAGCAAGTTTGGCCCAAATTCCAGCAGAAAATGAACCAATTGCGTCACTCTGAGGTGACGGAGATGTACAATGACAACAGTTCAGAGGACGAAGCAGATGTGTACCATGAAACTCACACGCTGACTGCTCCCACCATGACCGTCATAGAACGTCCACATCCAGAGACACTTGAGGTAAATGACATTTCAACAAAAGCTCAGCCTTTGTCAACTTCTTCCTCATCAAACCTCATTGAATTTCGAGAGCCACTTAACTTGATCAACCCAGCTAATAACAAACCACAACCTCTGATTCCTCCCATCACAAACTTCACTGAACTTCGAGAGCCACTTAACTTGATCAACACAAATGACCCATGAGAGAAGGACTATGCACAGATACACATACTTACATATCAAGAGTACTTATTAGCTCCCACATACACTGACATCCTTCCCCCCTCAAGAACTATAATTTATGTAGTGTATTATTGTGGTGTGAGTGTGCAGTGCATGAGCCAACTTTCAGTGTATATAGCTTACAGTGTGCTTAGTGTGGTCAATGCTGCAAGTTGTATTTGTAAACTTGACTCTTGTGTAATTGTCAGTTGACATGCATGCACAAACCAGTACTTGGCTAACATTGCTCCTGCATTGAATGTTGTATTGCTTGAATTGTAGCAGAGTGACATTGTCAACATTAAATTATCAATACCTAAACTATAAACTATACAGCTTCTCTTTAATTCATCGTTCCTCGTGTGCATGCACAGGTACTAAAGTGGTCATTAGTGTTTACAGATTTGGAGATGCTACGTATACGTAATATGAAAACTATATATAGTTTTCATATTACGTATACGCAGCATCTCCAAATATATGCAGTTGTATTGCATGAACTGTATAGCTATAATCATTACTTTAATCAAAGCTATCCAGAAAGCTGGCAACAGACCCACACAGCTATGACTGCATGAGGACATCGGTTGTTTAGGATCAGGAATCTTTAACTGGATGCCTTCTCCACTGCATGCATGGACTCCTATGCATCTCTAGAAGGAAATCCAACCCCTCCTTGCAATTTATTGCACTCAGAAGTAGCATCATTTACGAGAACCTGATACCATTAACGAGTATCCCTGCTGCTCTCTATCAGTCAGATAGCTACAACACACAGTGTATATACAGGATTGGTTGTTTAGTCCTGCATGCTGCAACTTATGCATGAGTGCATGATGAGTGATGATGATCAGTGATCAGGTCAAAAGCTTTCTCTATAATCACACTTATCTTCAGAAATTGAAACCAATTATGGGTTATTGCTAGTTACAGTGATCAGTTTTCTGCTTTGAATCCTCATTGAGCATTTGCAAACTGCTGGGTTGTAGACATATGTTCTGCAATGATGTAGTGAAAATGCTTCGATCTCCAGAAGTTTGCCAAGAATGAAGGATATGGGCCTGTAGTTGGATGGACTGTCACTGAATTTTGGGATAGGCCAACACTTTCTTCCAAAAAGAAGGGGAAGATTGTTGCCCAAGATTGGGAAATACACATAGCTATCAGTTATCTTAGCATCCTGGCTGAAATGCAATCAGAACCATTATAGCCTTTGTAGCATGAAAATTCTGTTGCTGTGCACAGGATATCATCAGGTTCATCTGCAAGACCATTAGCCAAGGCAATCGGTGCATGACTTGTAGAGTCGGTTGTGATCTGTATATATAGCTTCACTTTGAGGAGAAGTTTTTTAGCATGTTTGCTATCTCCTGGTCTGCATGTGGAGGTTGTGACATTATTATTGGAGAGAACGGATGAGATTTATTGGCTTTTGTTGCCTTCCAAAACTGAGAACCGAAAGAAAACCTTCTTGCTATTTTGCAGAGTTGTTGTTACCCTGTTTTCTAGCAAACATGGTCAGGTCTCCCAGAGCTCTTGAATGTACCTGAAACTGCATGGTACTGAAAGTCCTAAACTATAAACTAAATCATTTCTTTGTAAACACACCATTCATCTTGTGCATGGATATTGGTATAAAAGAGGCTGTTATTATTAAACATCTCCAAACTTGGAAATGTTTTACTACTAATGTTCCTATACGTCTCCTAGGCAAAATGCACCGTTATAGTAAACACATTCAATTTCACTGACAGCTGTTTGCAGTGTACTACTGTGGATACTCTGACCTGAGGTACACATTAAAACTGAGTCACAGGAAAGTAGCTATTATCAGACTGCACTGAAAGACACAGTCGTCAGTATATCACAGGAGGTGAGTTGTACATATTTCAGACTATAAATTATAATTATTATAATGCAAATCCAATGGATCATCTGTATTGTATTGTCTAGGATCCAGACAAGCATAATTTGAATAGACCAATGCCTTTTCCACTGCATCTCTGGAAGGAAACCAACCCCTCCTCATGACCCATTGACTCACAAATGACAAGATTGCTAAGTCAGGCATCACACTGACAGTCTATGAGAGACACACAAAGAGCTCAGCTAGTTTTCTTATAGCATGCACACCTGTAGTTTTGGCTCATCAGGTGCATGCAGAATATAGATAAATCATGGCATACTATAGTGTTTTGGCACTGAAGTGACACCTGTGGGTTCGCAGATTTCCTTCTCTAGGCTTGCTGTACTTGCCTGAAGAAGGCCTCTCGGGACCGAAATGTTCTGCAATGTAAACGTTTGCAATAACAGTATGCTGGTGTTTGCACTAGTGCAGGAGTTACTGCCACTGCTCCATAATTATACAGAGCAATTGTCATTGAACCCACACCCTTCCAACCACCATGTTATAATAGGAAAGACAGGCCTGTAGCCAGCCACTCACCAGCCACTCACTTGGTGCCTAATGTTGGCTCTAGGAAGGTTCTAACGCAGTGAAATTGAGGTAGCCACTTCCACTTAGGTGCCAGAATCTAGAGGGGCTCCATCAAACTTCCTGGCTATGGGCCTGAAATATTCATGCAGTGATTTATAAACATTTGTGGAATCGAGTTGTCTAATTTTATTCACTCCACACATCATTAAGCAGACAGTAGTTGGCAAAACAACTTCGTAAACTACATATGATTTCTTCCATCTCAGGTCTGCACCCCAGCTGCACAGCATGGCAGGATCACCAAGGATTGTCATGGCAACACTGCTACCCCTCCTAGTCCATTTCACCACTTGCTCTGACCACACCACCCATTATGTCAAACCCACTGCCAACACACCATGTCCTGAAAACCCTTGCCTCACCCTCTCAGAGTATGCACAACGAATTCACCACTGGCTCACCTCCAACACCACACTGTTACTCCTGCCTGGGGACCATGTCCTCAGTGTAAACTTTACGGTGGAGAATGTCAGTGATTTTGAGATCTATGCACAACAGACCTCATCTGCAGATGATCACACAGCAAGTGGAAGCAGGATAGTGTGCCAAGGATTGGTCGGTTTTACATTCAGAAATATATCGCACGTGACAGTCCATGGCTTGACATTCAACTCTTGTGGCAAGGGTGCAGTTGGTCATAGTGATTACTATACTGATCATGATTACCAGACAAACTATGGAATGTCAATTCATTTAGGACAGTACATAAGGATTCTCAACTGCATGTTTCAGGACAGCATTGGTACTGCACTTGGGGTGTCCAAAAGCAGCCTGGTTCTGAAGGGAAGCAATAGTTTTACAAACAACTGTTGGGCATGCTCTGACAGGAATCATACCTGCATCTGTTTGGGGGGAGCAATTCACACGTATGCTAGTACCTTGATATTTGAAGCTGAATACAGCACATTTATAAGCAATTCAGCTGAAGATGGTGGAGGCATATATGCATGTCACAGCACTCTCAACTTCACCGGTAGAACTATTTTCAGAAACAACACAGCAGATAAATATAACGGTGGAGGAATCAGGGCATCAGACAGCAGTTTGAAGTTCACTGGTAACACAACTTTCCAAAGCAACTCTGCAAAACGACATGGCGGAGGATTTGGAGCAATATACAGCACTTCAAACTTCATTGGTAACACTACTTTCAGTGACAACTCAGCAATTCTTGGTGGAGCAATCTATACAAGGAAATGCATTCTAGACATTAGTAAAAATAGTAGAGACAACACCACTGGGAAAGATAGCGGAGGGTACAATTCTTTCACATTAGTTTTCATGGACAATTCAGCACTGATCCACGGGGGAGCTGTATACACAAAAGACAGTATCTTAAGTTTTGAAGGATGTAACACCTTTAGTGGCAACTCAGCACAGTACTATGGAGGAGGAATTTACTCTGAGAACAGCACTTTGAAATTTAGTGGAAACACCAGTTTCAGATCAAACTCAGGAGAGTTGAAAGGAGGAGGAATATATGGACTTGGAGCAAGTATCTACTTCAGGGGCAACAACAGATTCACAGCAAACACTGCTGCAAGGGGTGGGGGAGAGTATCTGGTGGACTCATTTAATTTCCTCTCTCATAACACAGTTGTCACCATGGATAGCAACAGTGCAGCAGAGTATGGAGGAGCTGTGTATGTGGAGGATTCTGACCCTTTCTCATACTGTCTTCCTTTACCTTACAAACTTGTGGGGTGCTTCTTTCAAGTTTATGGGACGATTAAGCTCCCTTATAATTCACTCCCCTCAACTGCAGCTTTGGCTGCTGCAACTCGTCCATCTCTCAACATTCACTCATATTTCTACAACAATCGTGCAGGGATATCAGGCAGTGCAATGTATGGTGGTTCAATAGACAACTGCATGGTTCATATTGAATACAGTGACAGTAGGGGAGACACTTTTGTTGACCCATCTATGGATGTACTAAATATGGAAATGCAGCAGGAACAAAACAGTATTTCTTCTGCTCCCTTACAAGTTTGTATGTGTGAAGATGGAATCGCAAATTGCAGTGATATAGAACTCATTGTACAAGTGTACCCAGGTGAACTCTTCCACATTCCTGTAGTTGCAACTGGACAGAGAGGTGGAGTTGTTCCTGCTGTCGTTCGAGCATTTTTTAACGAGGCAGATGGAAATACCTCATTAGCTCAATTCCAAGATACTCAGAATGTGAAAGCAGAGTGTACTGATCTTCATTATCAGATGTATTCATCAGTTGTCAACAAAACTGCTGTACTCGTACTGTATGCAGATGGCCCATGTGGAACAGATGGAAATGTTCTGAATTTCTCTTTACAGTTTCTTCCCTGTCCCCCTGGATTTAGTTTGAATTCATCTGAGATGATGTGTGGGTGTGAAGCAAGGCTTCAAAAGTATACCACAAGATGTAACGTCACAGAAAGAGCACTAATCCGTGAGGGAGAGTTCTGGGCGGGGTATGACAATTACTCCCAAACGTTGATTCTCCACCCACACTGCCCATTTGACTACTGCAAGCCAGCCACAGACTGCATCAGTTTCCCTCTCAACAGTTTTGATTTGCAGTGTGAAAACAGCAGGTCAGGTCTTTTGTGTGGACAGTGCAAATTGGGTTGTAGCCTTGCTCTTGGTAGCTCTAAATGTGTACCGTGTTCAAACCTTTACATATTGCTGCTCTTCCCATTTGCTCTGGCTGGAATCACTGTAGTTCTCTTCCTGCTCATTTGCAAGCTTACAGTTGCAGCTGGAACCATCAATGGGCTTATATTCTATGCAAACGTTGTTGCAGCCAATCATGCTATTTTCTTCCCACCCAACCAAACCAACATTATGACAGTGTTCATAGCCTGGCTTAACCTGGATTTAGGGATTGAAACTTGCTTTTATGATGGAATGGATGCAAATGGTAAGACTTGGTTACAGTTTATCTTCCCTCTATATATAGGGAGCTTAGTGGGACTGATAATAATTGCAAGTAACTACTCCTCAAGAATTGCGAGGTTGTTTGGCTCCAACCCGGTTGCAGTTCTGGCAACACTCTTCCTTCTGTCCTATGCAAAGCTCCTGCGTACCATCATTGCTTCATTGTTCGTCACCTTTCTCGATTATCCCAACGATGTGCAGGTTGCTGTTTGGCTGTACGATGGCAACATTCGGTACCTTCATGGCAAGCACATTGCCCTCTTTCTGGTTGCTTTGCTGACACTTCTGATCCTCTTTCTTCCCTACACCCTTCTCCTCACTGTGGGGCAGTGGCTTCAAGCAAACTCCAATCGAAGGTGTCTCTGCTGGATCAACAATCCCAGAATAAAGCCATTCCTGGATGCTTACCATGCACCATATAGAGATCAACATCGTTACTGGACTGGACTGATGCTCTGTCTTCGCTGCACTCTGTTGCTGGTGTTTGCCTTCAACACTCACGCTGATCCCAGTCTTAATCTTCTGGTTATTGGAACTGCAGTATTTGGGCTTCTTACAATAACCCACTTTACTGGTTTGATATACAAAAAGGTGTATCTTGATATCCTTGAAATCTCATTCATCCTCAACCTGGGCATTCTTGCTGTAGCCACCTACTATGTGAAGTTTGCTCTAGTGCCAGTTAGCCAGGCTGCTGTTGCATACACATCAGTTGGTATAGCATTTGCCACCTTCGTTGTGGTCCTTCTCTACCACACTTACCAGCAAGTGTGGCCCATATTCCAGCACTCTGAGTTGAGGAAGATATACAATGACAACAGTTCAGAGGACGAAGCAGATGTATACCATGAAGTTCACACACTAACTGTACCCACCATGACTGTCATAGAACGTCCAATTCCGGAGACACTTGACCTAAATGACACTTCGATGAGAGCTCGACCTTTATCAACTGCTTCCTCATCAAACCTTATTGAATTTCGAGAGCCACTTAACTTGATCAACCCAGCTAATAACAAACCACAGCCTTTGATTCCTCCCACCACAAACTTCAGTGAACCACGAGAGCCACTTAACTTGATCAACACTAATGACTAATGAGAGAAGGACTATACACAGATACACATACTTACATATCAAGAGTACTCTATAGCTATGTAGCAAAATATTGTGGTGTGAGTGTGCAGTGCATGAACCAATATAGCTTACAGTGTGTTTTAGTGTGGTCAAAGCTTCAATTTGACTCTTGTCTAATTGACATTTGACATGCATGTACAAACCAGTGCTTGGCTAATATTGCTCCTGCATTGAATGTTGTATTGTAGCAGTGTGACATTGTCAACATAAAATTGTGAAGTACAATACCTAATGAACTATATATATACTCTTTGTGAACACACCCTTCCTCGTATGTATGCACAAATTGTGCACGTGCAGGTATTAAAGAGCTAGGTCATTAGTATTATGAATTTGGAGATTTTTTTCACTACTTAATCTGAATGATATGTATCCCATGACTACAAAACTAGAATAGAAGACTGCAGTTGTGTTGCAGAAACTGTAGCTATAATCATTGTACTTTTATCAAAGCTATCCAGAAAGCTGGCAACAGACCCACACAGCTATTGACTGAGGAGATTGGTCGTTTAGGATCAAGAATTTTAACACATGCCTTTTCCACCTCACTCCTATGCATGTAAAGTAAATCCAACCCCTCCTCACAATCCATTGCATGCACTCAGAACTAGCACCACTAACGAGTATACCTCCCTATTAGTCAGATAGCTACAACCCAGTGTAAAGGAAATTTAAGTCATCAGGCTGCAGCATTTGGATGGTGAGCGATCCTGTCAAAAACTTTGTGTATAATTATCAATGAAGATAGCACGCACAACTTTCGAAATTTGAAACCAATCATGGGTTATTGCTAGTTAGAGTTAGTTTTCTGCTTTAAAATCCGCACTGAGCATCACACTGCTGGGTTGTAGACATGTTCTGCAATGATGTAGTGGAAATACTTCTTCAGAATAAGGAAGGATTATGGGCCTGTAGTTGGTTGGACCTCTGTCATTGAATTTTGGGATAGGAACACTTTCCTCTAAAGAGAAGGAAAACGTTTTGATACGTAGCTAGAAAGATTAAACATTAATTGTAGTCCGAGATGGGCATAGCAGTTTCTCTTAGCATCCTGGCTGAAATTCCATCAGAGCCATTTGACATCAAGGCACATCAAAATGCTGTCGCTGTGCACAGGATATCATCAGGTTCATCTGCAAGAGCATTAGTCAAGGCAATCGGTGATCTGTATAGCAGCACTGAGGAGACGTTTTTGAACATGTTTGCTATCTCCTGGTCTGTATGTGGAGGTTGTGACATTTTTATTGTAGATTTACTGGCTTTTGTTGCCTTCCAAAACTGCTTATTGTCATGGGGTTGAGGTTCTGAAGAAAAATGTCTTGCCATTTTGCATGCAGAGGTACCATTAGCTACCCTCCTTCTAATTTCTTGCAAACATGGTCAGGTCTTCCTCAGTTCTTGGCTCTCCCTTTGTAGATGAATTATGATCCACCATGCATGTACAACACTAAAGTTCTAAACTACAAATCACAGCCTTCATTTTTAAACACACCATTCATCTTGTGCATGCATAGGAATTAAACATCTCCAAATTTGGAGATGTTTTACTACTGATGTTCCCATATGCGTCCTAGGTGAATGTACCTGTAACTGGTACCTGAAGTCCTGAACTATAAACTAAAGCATCTCTTTGCAAACACACCATTCATCTTGTGCATGCATACATGTATGAAAGAGGCCGTTATTATTAAACATCTCCAAATTTGGAAATGTTTTACTACTAATGTTCCTATATGTCTCCTAGGTGGTATATGGTAAACACATTGAATTTCATCGACAGCGCTAGCTGTTTGCAGTGTACAGCTGTGGATGCACTGACCTGAGCTAGCCATTAAAACTGATTTTTGCTATTGTAAATCACAGGAAAGTATTATCAGACTGCACTAAAAGACACAGTCGTCAGTATAATCACAAGAGGTGAGTACTAGTTGTAAATATTTCAAACTAGTGCGATGCCACTTCTTTCAGCAAAAAGGCTCAGTCTCAAATTTTGACCCGGGTGGCAGGCAATAAGATCCACTCCATTTCATAGTTGTATTGATTCAGCAACCACTTTTACAGGCTAATGGACCCTTTGCAATGTGAAAGGGAGAAGGTAGGCACTTAATAGTGTAAGAATGGCTTCAAATTAGACAATCTTTTGCACAAAGCATTGCATGAGGTAAAGAATTAGGCATTCCTGCATGTATAATATGAATACAAGGTACATATAGCTATAAACGTCCCAGTGGAATGGGGGGAAAAATAACTTCACTTTTTCATTGCAGCACATTTCGGTCTCGATCAGCCTTCTTCAAGCAAGTTCAGCAAGCCTAGAGAAGGAGATCTGCAGTGTCACTTGTGGACTTGCAGCCTCATCAGGTGCAGAATTGATGAAACACTGGAAATACTAGCATACTATGCATCTCTTATAGACTGCTAGTGTGAAACTTGCTTTGCTTGCTAGTAATGCACGAGTATGTGAGTGTGAGCATATCTGTGTACCTAACTATGAAGTTGCAAAGTAGCTATTGAACAGCAAACCTAAAAGGAGAGATGGGCCCGTAGCCTGCCACTATAGTTGGGGCGAGCCTGCCACATAGTCGTGCTCTCCAGGATGTCCGTCCGACCAGTTGGTGTCCGTAACTTCCGGTGTTCTTTTAGCGTATGACCGTATATATCCAAGTGGAAAATCGTAAGGCTGCGCCGCCCGCCCGCGTGCTGAATCGACAACGTTAGCCTCGTTCCCAGGCCCGAGACGGCGAGCTGGAGGGGGAGATTCTCTCGGCAACTTGGGGTACTCCTCTCAGGTACAGTGTAGCCTTGTTCACAGACTGTCCCACGCTCAGCTTTTCGTTGCTTGCCGTACGTCGCTTGCAGTACGGCAAGTGAAGAAAAGCTGGGCGTGGGACTGGGAACGAGGCTATCACGAACTTGAAACTGCAGACCGTCAATGATGAACGACAATTGGCTACATCGCAGGCCCCACCCCCAGCATCACTCAGAGAATGATTAATTATTGGCATGCAGTACGTCAGTTTGTCAGGCGAGCCCCGCAATGCCCTGCATTCTCCTAGTCCAGGACTCCACTGCCTAATATTGGTTCTAGGGGGATTCTAAATCAGTGACATTGAGGTATATAGCCACTCTCACTTTCATGTGTATTCATATTACAGGTGCCAGAATCTTGGTGGGTTCCATTGAAACCCCTGGCTATGGATCTGAAAGATTCAACAATTTTGCCTCGAGTGGTCTTTTATTCACTCTAGACACCATTAAGCAGACTGTAAACAGATGACAAACAACTTCTGCAAATAATATACTATGAACTTTTCCATCTCAGGGCTGCACATCATGGCAGGATCGTCAAGAATAATCGTAGCAACACTGCTACCCCTCTTAGTCCATTTCACCACCTGCTCTGACCACACCACCCTTTATGTCAAACCCACTACCAACACACCATGTCCTGCAGACCCCTGCCTCACCCTCTCAGAATATGCACAACAAACTCACCACTGGCTCACCTCCAACACCACGCTGTTGTTCCTGTCTGGGGACCATGTCCTCAGTGTAAACTTTACGGTAGAGAATGTCAGTGATTTTGATATCTATGCACAACAGACCTCATCTGCAGATGGTCACACAGCAAGTGTAAACAGGATTGTGTGCCAAGGATTGGTTGGTTTTACATTAAGACACATATCACACGTGACAGTCCATGGCTTGACATTCAACTCTTGTGGCAAGGGTGCAGTTGGTCATAGATATCATACAGATCATGATTACCTGACAACCTATGGAGTGTCAGTGTATTTAGGAAAGGACATAAGGATCCTCAACTGCTTGTTCCAGGACAGCATTGGTACTGCACTTGGGGTGTTCTACAGCAGTCTGGTTCTGAAGGGAAGCAATAGCTTCACAAACAACTGTAGGGGGTGCTCTGACAGGAATCGTACCTGCATCTGTTTTGGGGGAGGAATTTACACACACACCAGCACCTTGATATTCGAAGCAGAGAACAGCACATTTATAAGCAATTCAGCTGAAAATGGTGGAGGAATATATGCATGGAACAGCACTCTCAACTTCACCGGTAGAACTACTTTCCAGAGCAACTCAGCAGAAAAAATTAGCAGTGGAGGAATCAAGGCATTAAACAGCAGTTTGAAGTTCACTGGTAACACTACTTTCCAAAACAACTCATCAGAAGAGAGTGATGGAGGAATTGGAGCATGGAACAGCAGCCTGAAGTTCACTGGTAACACTACTTTTAGAAACAATTCAGCAAAAGAATTTAGTGGAGGAATTACAGCAATTTACAGCACTTTGAACTTCACTGGTAATACAAATTTCCAAAGCAACTCAGCAGAAGATAGTGGTGGCGGAATCATGGCAATACACAGCAGTTTGAAGTTCACTGGTAATACAACTTTCCAAAGCAACTCAGCAGAAGAAAGTTGTGGAGGAATCTTCGCATCAGACAGCAGTTTAAAGTTTACTGGTAACACAACTTTTCAAAGCAACTCAGCAGAAGTAAGTGGTGGAGGAATCATCGCATTAGACAGCAGTTTGAAGTTTACTGGTAACACAACTTTCCAAAGCAACTCAGCAGAAGAACGTGGTGGAGGAATCGTTGCATCAGACAGCAGTTTGAAGTTTACTGGTAACACAACTTTCCAAAGCAACTCAGCAGAAAAAAGTGGTGGAGGAATCATGGCATCATACAGCAATTGGAAATTCATTGGTAACACAATTTTCCAAAGCAACTCAGCAGAAGTGAACTTCACCGGTAACACTACTTTCAAACAGAACTCAGCCGATTCAAATGATGGTGGAGGAATTTTTGCGTTGAAAAGCACTCTTAACTTCACTGGTAACACTACTTTCAGAAACATCTCTGCAAAACGAATGGGTGGAGGAATATGGGCATTCTACAGCACTCTGAACTTCATTGGTAACACTACTTTCAGAAACATCTCTGCAAATTTTGGTGGAGGAATCTATACAAGAAAATGCATTCTAGATGTTACTGAAAACAGTAGAGGCAACATCGCGGGGAAAGATAGCGGAGACAACAATTCTTTCACATTAGTTTTCATGAACAATTCAGCACTGATCCATGGAGGAGCTGTATACACAATAGACAGTATCTTAAGTTTTGAAGGACATAACACCTTTAGTGGCAACTCAGCACTATACTATGGAGGAGGAATTTACTCTGAGAACAGCACTTTGAAGTTCAGTGGGGACACCAGTTTCTGCTCAAACTCGGGACAGTTGCAAGGTGGAGGAATATATGGACTTGGAGCAAGTATCTACTTCTGTGGAAACAACAGCTTCACAGCAAACACTGCAGCAAGGGGTGGAGGAGGTCTGTGTACTGTTGGTCCATCCATTTTTCATACGTCCACCCAGCAAACGAAAACAGGTCGTGGGCCAGGATTTCATATTCCTTACTCCCAGAGTGACCAGATAACCCAGAAAAACGTGTCGGTGCATTTCTTCATTCGTTGACCTGTTTAGCACACTGGAAGAGGAAAAATGACAAATGAAGTGCAATTCTGTGTACTGTTGGTCCACCCATTCTCCCTACTCCCGGAATGACCAGAAAATGCGGAAAACATGTCTGTGCATTTGTAATTTGTTTACCGTTTAGCGCACTGGAAGATGAGAAGTGCAATTGCCATTTTTCGTATTCCATGCATGCTTCACTCATCCGTGTAGCAAACATGGTAGCAGAAAAATGGGAAAATGAGCTGCAAAAGTTGCTATTTTTGTCTTTCATGCAGCAATTCATTACAATTAGCTAAGATGACAAATTGAGTAGGAGCTCCATCAAACTCCACCCCTCGCAAACATTGCCATGTTATCTTTCCCATTTCCAGTACCCATACTGATGGTAACAGGCCATGGAACACTCTTTAGAGACATCATATACAAACAAACACAATCCAAACAGGTGTGATATACTGTTTTGGACTGGCCAATTATGGAGACTTGAGTAAATGCCATGCCATCCACTTCTATCCCTGTACAGAACCACCTTGCAGAGAGCTAGGCATTGGGTTGAAGTTAACTTAATACGCGCGTGAATTACCCAGCCCTTACGTGGATGCAGCAGAGTATATATTATATAATTATAGTGATCGACCTAGACTGCCTATAATTACCAAATACTGTGTATCTCTGATGGCTGGCAACCTATGACAAGTGGGAATGCAGCTGCACGTTCGTGCATGGAACAGCCACAGGATTCCAGGTAAACATTGTATGTGAACATGTCCCCCCAATCCATGCTCACTCTAATACTAATTTGGTCATCCTTTAGGTCCTCACCGAGGCATCCCTAACTTGTTGGCAGAGGGAAATAATCGGGCTGCAAGGATACCTGTAGGGCAGCACGTTCCAATAGTCGATGAAGCTGAAGCCTCTTATGTTGCTGTATACCAATAATTATGGGAGACAATGGGAGAGGTTAGTCTAATAGGTGGCATTATTAGGTGCATGTGGGAGAGGTTAGTCTAATAGGTGTGTCGTGGCTTCAAAAGTAAACGTAGCAAACGTTTTGAACACAGCACGGAATGTACAATGGACCAGACTGAATTGTTGAACAGATACACGCAATAATTATATGCACTACTTAATTGACCACAAAACGGAAATAATTTCAAGATACTACAAGGTGCATGTGCACAACTACAGTATTTGACTAACGGTACATGTAGGGGAAGAACAAAGTGATGAGGACATTGAAACAGGTAGCTACAGCCGTCACTAGTGGACCATCCGACTTTGGTAAAGCGGAATCATCGTGCTGGACATAAGCAAATGGTTTGGACCAACAGAGATTATGGTAACCTAGCATGTGGTCCTCCATTCAAGGCTAATATCAATTAAGTGAACTTGTGGTGAGGTTTTGATGGAGCTCCTACTCAATTTATCAACCCAGTAACAAGTAGCTGATTATAATTAGCTGCATATTATTTTTTTAATCATGAAAGACATAAATTGCACTTCAATTTTCATTTTCCTCTTCCAGTGTGCTTAACAGGTAAATGAATGAAGAATGCACTGACACATTTTTCTGGATTATCTGGTCACTCTGGGAGTAAGGAATATGAAATCCTGGCCCACGACCTGTTTTCGTTTGCTGGGTGGACGTATGAAAAATGGATGGACCAACAGTACACAGGCCACTTTACAGCTCATTTTTCCATTTTTCTGCTGCCATGTTTGCTACACAGATGATTGAAGTATGGAATATGAAAAATGGCAATTGCACTTCAATTTTCAATTTTCATCTTCCAATGCACTAAATGGTAAACAAATTACGAATGCACGGACATGTTTTCCGCATTTTCTGGTCGCTCAATGAATAGGGAGAATGGGTGGACCAACAGTACACAGACCGGAGGAGAGTATCTGGTGGATTCATTCAATTTCCTCTCTCATAACACAGTTGTCACTATGGATAGCAACAATGCAACAGAGTATGGAGGAGCTGTGTACGTGGAGGATTCCGACCCTTTCTCGTACTGTCTTTCCATAACTTACAAACTTGTGAGGTGCTTCTTTCAAGTTTATGGGGCAATTGAGCTCCTTCATGATACATTCGAACTCCTCCCCTCAGCTTTGGCAGCTTTCGGTGCTGCAATTCGTGCATCCCTCAACATCCACTCATATTTCTACAACAATCATGCAGGGATATCAGGCAGAGCAGTGTATGGTGGTTCAATAGACAACTGCATTGTTCATATTGAATACAGTGATCATGATAGTGGGAGATACACTATCCTTGACCCATCTATAGATGTACTAAATATGGAACTGCAGCAGGAACCAAACAGCATTTCTTCTGATCCCTTACAAGTTTGCATGTGTGAAGATGGAATCATAAACTGCAGCACTCTTGAGTTCATTGGACAAGTGTACCCAGGTGAACAGTTCCACTTTCCCGTAGTTGCAACTGGACAGAGAGATGGAGTTGTTCCTGCTGTTGTTAGAGCATTTTTTGCCGATTCAGACGGAAATACCTCACTAGCTCAATTCCAAGCTACTCAGAATGTGAAAGCAGAGTGTACTGATCTTTATTATCAGACGCGTTCATCAGTTGTCAACAAGACTGCTATGCTAGTACTGTATGCAGATGGCCCATGTGGAACTGATGGAAACATTCTGAACATCTCATTACAGCTTCTTCCCTGTCCCTCTGGATTTAGTTTGAATTCATCTGAGATGATATGTGGGTGTGAACCAAGGCTTCGGAAGTACACCACCAGATGTAACATCACAGAGAGAACACTAACTCGTGAGGGAGAGTTCTGGGTGGGGTATGACAATTACTCCCAAGCATTGATTCTCCACCCACACTGCCCATTTGACTACTGCAAGCCAGCTACAGACCACATCAGTTTCCCTCTCAGCAATTCTGACTTCCAGTGTGCAAACAGCAGGTCAGGTCTCTTATGTGGAGAGTGTAAATCAGGACTTAGCCTTGCTCTTGGTAGATCTAAATGTATACAGTGTTCTAACCTCCACCTATTGCTGCTCTTCCCATTTGCTCTGGCTGGGATTGCTTTAGTCCTCTTTCTGCTCATTTGCAAGCTCACGGTTGCAACTGGAACCATCAATGGGCTGATATTCTATGCAAACATTGTTGCAGCCAATCGTGCAATCTTCTTCCCACCCAACCAAACCAACATTCTGACAGTGTTCATAGCCTGGCTTAACCTGGACTTGGGCATTGAAACATGTTTTTTTGATGGAATGGATGCATATGCTAAGACTTGGTTACAGTTTATCTTCCCTCTATACATTTGGAGCTTAGTGGGACTGATAATAATTGCTAGTTACTACTCCTCAAGAATTGCGAGGTTGTTTGGCTCCAACCCGGTTGCAGTTCTGGCAACCCTCTTCCTTCTGTCCTATGCAAAGCTCCTGCGTACCATCATTGCTTCATTATTCTTCACCTTCCTTGATTATCCCAATGGTGTGCAGGTTGCTGTCTGGCTGTATGATGGCAACATCCGGTACCTTCATGGCAAGCACATTGCCCTCTTTCTGGTTGCTTTGCTGACACTTCTGATCCTCTTTCTTCCCTACACCCTCCTCCTCACTGTGGGGCAGTGGCTTCAAGCACACTCCAATCGAAGGTGTCTCCACTGGTTCAACAATCCCAGAATAAAGCCATTCCTGGATGCTTACCATGCACCATATAGAGATCAACATCGCTACTGGACTGGACTTATGCTCTGTCTTCGCTGCACTCTGTTGCTGGTATTTGCCTTCAACACTCGCGCTGATCCCAGTCTCAATCTTCTGGTTATTGTAACTGCAGTGATTGGGCTTCTTACAATAACCCACTTTACTGGTTTCATATACAAAAAGTTGTATCTTGATATCCTTGAAATCTCATTCATCCTCAACCTGGGCATTCTTGCAGGATCCACCTACTATGTGAAACTTGCTGTAGTGCCAGTTAGCCAGGCTGCTGTCGCATACATATCAGTTGGTATAGCATTTGCCACCTTCGTTGTGGTCCTTCTCTACCATGCTTACCAGCAAGTTTGGCCCAAATTCCAGCTGAAAATGAACCAATTGTGTCACCCTGAGTCAAGAGAGATGTACAATGGCAACAGTTCAGAGGATGAAGCAGATGTGTACCATGAAGCTCACACACTGACTGTTCCCACCATGACCGTCATAGAACGTCCACATCCAGAGACACTTGACCTAATTGACACTTCAATGAGAGCCCAGCCTTTGTCAATTGCTTCCCCATCAAACCTCATTGAATTTCAAGACCCACTTGACTTGGTCAACCCAAATAATAGCAAATCACAACCTTTGATTCCTCCCACCACGAACTTCACTGAACTTCGAGAGCCACTTGAATTGATCAACACAAATGACCCATGAGAGAAGGGAGACTACACACAGATACACATACTTACATATTGAGAGTACTGTACCTTATTAGATCCTTCCCCCCCACCCCAAGAATTATATGTAGAGCATAATATTGTGGCGTGAGTGTGTAGTGAGCCAACTTTCAGATACTTATTTAGTGTGCTAAGTGTGGTCGAAGCTTGAAGTTAATTTTGCTCTTTTTAGTTATCAGTTGATATGCAGTAGCTACTTGCTCTGTAATAGTATTGCATAGTCAACATGTGATGGTAGAAATAGGTGCGTGCACAGTAATGAGTAGCTACTGCTTGAAATGCTAGCCTTGGTTTTGTTAGTGCTCAGACCATGTCAGATCAGTCTGAGATATCTATGTCTCCTTGGAGAGATGACTGGCAATGATTACCAAGGAGAACTGCACATCTTTGCATGCCAGCGTTCAACACTTTGCAACCAATCAGTATAGATTGTTGCTAAAAGAGCTGTTACCGATGATTTTCTGCTTTTTTTTTTTTTTTTCCTATAATAATTATATTCTGCAAATGCATGGATACATACAATAGCAATTTATGCTAATACATGGTACATATCCAGCTATATTTAGACATAGTTATCTAGTGCAGACTTATAAGAATTAAAAGGAAGTGCAGCAATATGATATGGGAGTGAATTCCAAAAGGAAATAGTGCTAGGGAAATAAGAGTACAGGTAATAATTATGTTTAGCAAATGGCCTGGTAAGTGATAACGGATTTACAGAGCGAGAAGCAAAAGTGTCGGTTCTGTAGTCGAATGGAGGATCATGATAAATGGACTGCCCATGAATCATTCTGTGAAGCAGACATACTTTCATTTTGAGTCTTCTCGAGCCCAGGGGGGGAATATGGAGTGACTCCAACATTGCTGGATACTCAACTTGGGGGCGCCACTGCTTTGAGCAAATTCTACTAGCAAATCGACATATCTCTGAACTCCCTCTAATGCATTGATATCCTTCACTAGGTGTGGGTCCCAGACCTCACAACCATATTCCAAGTGCGGCCGGATAAATGAGAGGTAGTACTGTCTCAGTGTGAAGGGGTCAGCATCAGCATAAAATCTTCTGTATAGAAGGCCAAGCATCCTCCTAGTTTTAGAACAGAGCGTTTGTATGTGATGGGACCACGAGAGATCAGAAGATATGTGGATCCCAAGGTACTTGAACACCTCAACTCTATCCAGTGGAGTACCATTCAATAAGATAGGTGACGATGGATGAATATGACTGCGCTTCCGGGAGATGAGCATATATTTACACTTGTCACCATTAAACTGAAGGTTGTTATCTGTAATCCATTGGGATAGAGAGTCAATGTCATTTTGCAGAACTTGATAGTCTTCACTCTTTGCAATAGGTCGATACAGAAGCATGTCGTCAGCATAGAGGACCATGCTACCATCAGAGGTTGAATTAGCCACACCATTGATATAGATGTTGAATAGAAATGGGCCTAAAACAGATCCCTGCGGTACACCAGAGATTATGGGAACTGAAGAGACGGATGATGCTCCATTAGTGACCACAAATTGTTTTCTGTCAGTTAGGTAGTCACTAATCCACCTCACGAGATGATCATTGAGACCGATATCTTGTAACTTGTTTAGCAGTGGGCGATGGGGGACCGAATCAAATGCCTTTTTGAGGTCAAAAAATATTGCACAGACTTCTGCACCACCTTCCAACAAGCGGTACCAATGATCAGTGGCAGATAGTAGAGCTGAGACTGTTGATTTGCCTGGGGTGAACCCCCACTGACAGGGTGACAATGGACAATGTTCTGAAAGATGTTTTGACACAGAGTTAGAGATATGCCGTTCTAACAACTTGCTGACCACTGACAGCAGGGAGATAACTTTAGAATCCCCACTGAAATTAATGATCAATGAAGAGAAAGTTTTTTTGTGAGTCATCATGCACGTACAATCTCTAAAGCCCTGAACTGTATAAACTATACAGATTCTCTTTGTAAACATTGTGTGCATGGACATGTATTAAAGAGGTCATTAGTGCCACAAAATTGTACTATACTATACTACAAAACTATACATTGTCAATGGAAGACTGCAGTTGTAACCTGTTATCAAAGCTATCAGAAAGCTGGCAACAGCCCCACAGAGCTATTGGCTGAGAAGATTAGATCTAAATTTAAACGGATGCCTTTTCCACTGCATGGACCTCTAGAAGGAAATGTAACACAGTCCATTGCACTCAGAAGTAGCACCATTTATGACTTTACCTGCTGCTCTATATATATCAGTCAGCCAGTGTAGGATATGGCTGTCATGCATACTGCATGAGTGCATGGTGAGGGACTGTGAAAGCTATTAATGAACCCAGCACATACACCTTTTCCAGGGTCCAGCATTTGAAGCTAACCATATGCTGTTGCTTTTTTTTTTTTTTTTTTTTTTTTTACTGAACGAGGGGCAACCGCACTCCTGGTAGCCGTTGCAACGCCGGCTGCGACTCGCCGTAGCGAAGTATCGCAGTTAGTTCCAATTAACGCACATGCCACGTGGCAACCACGCTTTGTCGATCGCTAGCAATGGCGGCCAAAGGGAAGACACGAAGTTACTACAGCACTTACAACTTTGCCAGCACGGTGAGTTTTGGCATGTAAGCGTCAGTGAACGACAGCGATCACGGCCATGTGGTCAGAATCTTCGTGTGCCTTTGCTAAGAACGGTACTGCCACCGGAAGTCGGATAGAGCGCTCGAGCAATGGCGGCCACGGCGAGACATAAGCGCTTGTATCTCCACCACCAAGGTGAGTTTCAGCACAATTATTATACGTTTGTCTAACTGCATGATAGCCATCACGACGGTGTAGTCAGAATCTCTGTAGACTTTTCCTGCGAGCTATGAGGTTTGATTATTTACATTAATTAATTACGCGGCACAATTTTTCCCCTACCAGGAGTGTAATAAATTTGTTAGTTCTGGTTATTGGCAATAGCTAGTTAGTGGAAATGCTTTTCCAGAAGTTTGTATTTGGGTCTGTAGTTTACTGGGTTTCATTTATTTTGTCACCAAATTTTGGAAGAGGAATATAAATTTGATTTCTTACGAGGGGCAACCGCACTCCTGGTAGCCGTTGCAACGCCGGCTGCGACTCGCCGTAGCGCAAGTTAAGTATCGCCGTTAGTTCCAATTAACGCACATGCCACGTGGCAACCACGCTCAGTCGAACGCTAGCAATGGCGACCAAAGGGAAGACACGAAATTATAACAGCACTTACAACCTTGCCAGCACGGTGAGTTTTGGCATGTATTAAGTGTCAGTGAACAATGGCGATTACGGCTGTGTGGTCAGAATCTTTGTGGGCCCTTCGTATGACTGTACTGGCAACCAACGTCGAAGAGCGATCGAGCAATGGCGGCCGACGGCACGACAAAAGCGCTTGTTTCTCCACCACCAAGGTGAGTTTCAGCACAATTATTATACGTTTGTCTAACTGCATGATAGCCATCACAACGGTGTAGTCAGAATCTCTGTAGACCTTTCCTGCGAGCTATGAGGTTTGATTATTTACATTAATTAGATTAATTAATTACGCGGCACAATTTTTCCCCTACCAGGAGTGTAACCAGTTTTGATAGAAAGATTTTCTTGTCAGAGATGGGGAAATATGTATAGCATTTCTTGCTTAGCATCCTGGCTGTAATATCAAGGGACATCAATAGTCTGTCTCTGCACACAGGATGTCATCAGGTTCAAGCTCGTGAACCAATCAGATTGCTCCACTAACATTCCGGCGGAGAGAACCAAAACTGAATTTTTCGTTCACCAGACTATTTTTCCCCTCCACGTGCGAAAAAGAAGAATTAGCTATAGCTGAGCGTGTCTGCTCTATAAGGAGGTTGTGACATTATCATTGAAGAGAACACATGGGATGGATAAGTTTGCTTGCACCGATGCATTAGAATCAAAACTTCTTGTTGTGAGGTTCTGAAAGAAAACAAACATTGCTTTCCTCATTCCTTACACTTGCAAAAACGGTTTGGTCTTAGCTTTCTTGAGTATTTTTATTCTCTAATTGATGAAGAGATATGTGTTTTTTTTGTAAGCCACCATGCATGTACAATACCTAGCGGCCCCAAGACACTTAGGGACAATAATTATACCTTTTCCTACTTCACAAGTAATTGAGTATTATAATTTGAATGACTGATTGTTTTTTTTAAAAATTACTCTCCAATCGCATCATATTATAGTTTGTAATGCAACTGCTTGGTGTATATTCTTACCCCAAATTTAATGAACTGGGCCACAATTTGAGGTGGTGCCATAATTCTCACACACGACAGCTATACACAAAACATGTTTCATTAGCTGCTTAACAATCACTGGAAAATAAATGACTAAGTGCACAAGAGAGCAAATTAACACATTATCACCAACTAAGAAAAAGAACAGAATCAACTCAAAAGTACAAGCATAACTACCTACAGCTATAATTATTCCCACAGCCACACACTATCTCGGCAACTTAAGATACAATCACCTCAGTGATCACTGGTATCAATCAAGTTGAGTGGTTCTCGAAGCTCAATGAAGTTTATGGGAGTAATGACAGTTTGAGATTTGCTGGAATCACTGTCAGTGGATATAAGTTGCTTTGGACTTGGACACTCAACAATGGTCATGGTGGGAGCACTTGTAATTTGTGGCTGATTGTCAGTAACTGCTTCATCAAAATTCTCACTCTGATGCTCCTTGTTGTGGCGTAACTGATGGGTTATTTGCTGCAGTTTTGGCCACACTCGCTGATACGTGTGGTAGAGTAGGACCCCAACAAAGGTAGCAAATGCTATACCAACTGAAATGTAGGTAACAGCTGCCTGGCTTTCTTGAATTTCAGCGAGCCTCACAGAGTAAGTGGCAGCTGCAAGAATGCCTAGGTTGAGAATGAAAGAGGCTTCAAGAACATCAAGGTACAACTTGTGGTATATCAAGCCAGTGAAATGGATTAAAGTAAGGAGTGCAATAACTGCAGCTAGAAGATTATGACTGGGATCAGCAGACACAAGGGAAAGCAAAACCAATACAGGATAGAGAACACAGCGAAGGCAAAGCATCAGTCCAGTCCAATAGCGATGTTGATCTCTATACGGTGCATAGTAAGCATCAAGAAAAGGATTTATTCTGGGACTGTTGATCCAACGGAAGAACCTTCGATTAGAATTTGCTCGAAGCCACTGTCCCACAGTGAGGAGGATGGTGTAGGGAAGAAAAAAGAGCAGAAATGCTAGCAAAGCTGCAAGAAACAGGGCAATGTGCTTGCCGTGAATGTACAGGACGTTCCCATCATGCAGCCAGACAACAACTCGCACCTCATCGGGATAATCCAGGAATGTGAAACACAGTGCAGCAATAATGGCACGAAATAGCTTTCCATAGGAGAGGAGGAAGAGTGTTGCCAGAACTGCAACTGGATTGGAGCCAAAAACTCTTGTAATCCTTGGAGAGTATCTACTAGCCATTATCATCAGGCCCACTAAGCTCCAAACATACAGAGGAAAGACAAACTGTAGCCATGTTTTAAGATATGCATCCATTCCATGAAAGAAGCAAGTCTCAACGCCTAAGTCTAGGTTAACCCAGGCGATGAACACTGTTAGAATGTTGGCTTCATTGGCAGGGAAGAAGATTGAACGATTGACTGCAACAATGTTTGCATAGAAGATCAGACCATTAATGGTTCCAGTTGCAACTGTGAGCTTGCAAATTAGCAGCAGGAGTACTAGAGCAATCCCAGCAAGGGCAAATGGAATGATTAGCAATATGTAAATGTTGGAACACAGCAAGCACTTAGAGCTACCAAGCGCTAGGCTATAGCCTGATTTGCACTCTCCACACAAGAGACCTGACCTATTATTATCACATTGTTTGTCTGTAGCATTGACAGTGAATATGACGTGGCCTGATGCACAGTAATCAAATGGGCAGTGTGGGTGAAGAATTAGTCCTTCAGAGAGGTTGTCATATCCTACCCAGAACTCTCCATTGCGTTCTAGTGTTCTTTTTGTTATGTTGCATCTGGTCGTGTACTTCTGAAGCCGTGGCTCACACTCACAGATCCCCTCAGATGGATTCAGGCTAAATCCATGGGGGCAGTCATGAAACTTTAAGGAGATGTGTAGGAGTTTACCATTAGTTGAACACGGTCCGTCTGCATACAGTACTAATGTAGCACTGTTGTTTGTAGCTGATGAATGCACTTTGTAGTAAAGTTCAGTGCAGATATTTGACACATTTTGGGTGTCTTGGAATTGTGGCACTGAGGCATTTTTATCTGTGCCATGGAAGAATGCTCGAACTACTGCGGAAACAGTTCCATCTCTCTGTCCAGTTGCAACCACAGAAAGTTTGAGCAGTTGACCAGGGTACACTTGCATTTGCCTATCCAATTCTGGAGTGTTGCAGTTTAGCACCCCATCTTTACACAGACAGACTTGAAATGGATCAGAAGAAATGCTGTTTGGTTCCAGTTCCAAATTTGGAACCTGCCAGTTAAATCTAGCTATGCCTTGCACTGAAGTAGTATTGTACACCAAGTCCATGGCACAACTGTCTACTGAACCACCGTACACTGCACTGCCTGCTTTCTGTGCATAGTTGCTACAAAAGTGTATGCTGACGTTGAGGAATGCTCTAATCGCATGGAATTCATTTGATTGCAAAATAACTGCTGGATCAAAAAAGATCGGAACCAATTGATCAACAGAAGTCTGAAGCAACCCATCAACTTGAAAGAGACAGCTCTCCAGATTGACAATGTTAGGAAAACAATAAGAAATGGGATCAGAATCCTCCACATACACTCCTCCTCCATACTCTGTTGCACTGTTACCATCCATAGTGACAGACGCATTCTGAGAGAGGATGTTGAATGAATTTACTAGATACTCTCCCCCACCCCTTGTAGCAGTGTTCGCTGTGAAGCTGCTGTTTCCAGTAAAGTAGAGCAATGTCCCCAACCCGTAGATCCCTCCACCTAGCAACTGTCCTGAGTTGGAAGTGAAACTGGTGCTTCCATTGAACCTGAGAGTGGTGTTCTTAGAATAAATTCCTCCAGCAGAGTAGTTTGCTGAGTTACTGCTAAGAATGCTATCTCCTTGAAAAGTTAAGAAACTGTCTTCTGTGTACACGGCTCCTCCATGGATTAGTGCTGAATTTTTCACGAAAAGTGATGTGCACAAAGTGCTGCCTCCGCTATGTTTCCCTATGATGTCTGAACTGTTTCCACCGACACTCAGAGTACTCACTGTTGCATAGATTCCCCCACCAACTCTAGCCAAGTTATTACCAAAAACACCATTTCCAACGAGGTACAGAGTGCTGTAGAGGACATACATCCCTCCACCATATCCAATAGCTGAGTTGTTTGTGAAAAGACAATTACCAGTGGATACCATGGTACTGTACATTACACTCATACCTCCACCAGCTAAAGCCAAATTGTGTGTGAAATTAATGTCACCAGTGAAATTCAGAATGTTGTGGTGAAATATAACAATCCCCCCACCAGCTACAGCAGCATAATTGTTCTTGAAAGTACTGTTACCATTGAAATTCAGGAGAGTGTTGGGGCCTGCACAAATGCCTCCGCCATAACTTGCTGAGTTGTTTCTAAAAGTACTTCCTCCACTGAAGTTTAGAGTGGTGCTGCTCTGGGCATCAATTCCTCCACCAAAGTCAGCTGAGTTGTTCATGAAAATACTTTTACCGCTGAAATTCACGAGAGTGCTGTGCAGTGCAGCAATTCCTCCACCATAACGTGCAGCTGAGTTGTTTGCAAAAGTGCTGCCTCCCGTGAAGTTTAGAGTGCTGCTGCGGGCTTCAATTCCTCCACCATAATGTGCAGCTGAGTTTTCTCCAAAAGTACTACTTCCACTGAAGTTTATAGTGCTTGTCCAGGCAGAAATTCCTCCACCATATTTAGCTAAGTTGTGTTTAAAAGTAATATTTCCAGAGAAATCCAGGACACTGTAGTCAGCAGCAATCCCTCCGCCTTCTCCAGCTGAGTTAACCCTGAAAGAACTATTTCCAGTGAACTTCAGGGTACTTGTGTTTGCATAAATCCCTCCTCCAAGGTGTGAACACATGTAATTCCTGCATCTCCTCCCATTGCGTGTGAAACTGTTGCTTCTCCTCAGGTCCAAGCTACTGTTGATCACCCTCAGTGCTGTGCCAATACTGTCCTGAAATGAGCAGTTGGTAATTCTGCCATCCAATACTGAATGAAATAATACTCCATATATAGTTGTAACCGCATCCTTGCCACAAAAGTTGACTACCAATCCACGCATTGTCACTTGCGAAATACTTCTAAGTGAAAAGCCAACCATTCCTTTGCAAACAATCCTTGTTGCTTGTCCACCTGCACATGCAAAACACAAGATTTCAAAAACACTGACATTCTCCACAGTGAAGTCCACACTGAGGACATGGTTCCCAGGCAGCAGTAGCAGTGTGGTGTTGTAATTGGAATTAGGAAGTTGTTGTGCGTACTCAGAGAGGGTGACACAAGGATCTGCAGGATCCGGACATGGTGTACTGGGAGAAGGCTTGATGTAGAAGGTAGGGTGACCAGCACAGATATCGATGGGTAGGAAGGGCAGCAAGAATCCTACAACAAGGCACTCTAGCCTTAGTGACCGAGCCATATTCCAGTTGTAACTAATAACTTCACTAGAACCAAGTTATGTGATGAATTTCTGAATTGAGAGAAGCGTTGTGCAACTGAAAAACTCATAACTGTACATCCGCTGTACACTGTCATTGTGCAATTATATACATGGTTACCTTGGTTGCACATAACTGAAGTCACTGGTGGAGTCCAAGAATAGTCACCTGCTATCACACAAGAGCACGAAACAATCCATATCATACTGCAGTTACCCTATAAGTGGAGATATACAGTGGTCATGTGTTTATAGTGGAGCAAAATCATCCAGAGGCCAGAAGCTCCCATGTTATCTTACAGGCATAAAGCACTATTGGTAAACTGTTATCAAAACATACTCTGATTATCAGGGAATGTTACCTTACAGCCTATAAAGCACTATTGGTAAACTGTTATCTTACAGCCATTAAGCACTATTGGTAAACTGTTATCAAAACATACTCTGATTACTTTATCAGGGAATTTCCACAATCGCACTTCCAAAGCCAATGTGCAATTGAATCGTTTACAAATGTAGCTACAGCACTGTAAAGAATGGTTGCTTTTAACCATAAAGTGGTACCATTGTTGCAGACAAGCTGACCATGAAAGGACATGCAGTATTCTGTGGCTCATTTAGAGACTGAAGAGGATTCCGGTCATGATCATCTTACACCTAGTCTCGGTCCCAGACCCAACCAACCCCAGCACGGATCGCTTTTAGTATCGCGCGTATGATCCGCGCGTTATACTGGATGCGATACACGCGCTGGATAAACGGTCTGGGAACGAGACTACTTGCAACCACAATCATGATGATCTAAACCACACCAAAACCACATACCCGCCAGACTGTTCCAAGGCCTCACCAGCTTTAGTTTTTATCACTAAGCAGTACTATACGGACAGAAGCTTGGTGGGGCCAAGGAACGAGGCCACAGTTTTATACAATGGCATGCTTGCAATTTCACACAATTATTGATAGTACAGCTGACAGCTTCTGGTCTGTTCGCATGATGTCAACTCACAAAACAGAATAAATTATTATCATGCTCGGTGCTCAACCATTAGTAACTAATCAGTACCTAAAATATGGAGGTATCACTGCCCAAACGGGCAGTGATAAACTAAATGTGGGCAGTGAGAAACTGACTCTTTACTCACCACTGAGCAGATCTAGGGAGCTAAAACCCATTACAGATGCACCCAATTTCCGGCTGCCCAGTTGTAAGTCCTTTGCTACTCAGAAGATGAAACCTCCAAATATCAAAAATTTCATGCAGGAGGGGGAGTCACTACCTGAAATTTCATCATCATCTACCACTGACAGGAGCGGATTTAGAGGGGGGGGGGGGACTTTGGGGTCTGTATCCCCCCCCCCCCCCCCCCCCCCCCCAGTTGCTTTGCTGACACTTTTGACTTTTGATCCTCTTTCTTCCCTACACCCTCCTCCTCACTGTGGGGCAGTGGCTTCAAGCAAACTCCAATTGAAGATGTTTCCACTGGATGAACAATCCCAGAATAAAGCCTTTCCTGGATGCTTACCATGCACCATATGGAGATCAACATCGTTACTGGACTGGACTGATGCTCTGTCTTCGCTGCACTCTGTTGCTGGTGTTTGCCTTCAACACTCATGCTGATCCAAGTCTTAATCTTATGGTTGTTGGAACTGCAGTGATTGGGCTTCTTACACTAACACACTTTACTGGTTTGATGTACAAAAAGTTGTATCTTGATATCCTTGGAATCTCTTTCATTGTCAACCTAGGTATTCTTGCTGTAGCCACCTACTATGTGAAACTTACTGTAGTGCCAGTTAGCCAGGCTGCTGTTGCATACACATCAGTTTGTATAGCATTTGCCATCACCTTCATTGTGGTCCTTCTCTACCATGCTTACCAGCAAGTGTGGCTTGAACTCCAGCAGAAAATATACCAATCGTGTCACTCTGAGTCGAGGGAGATGAACAGTGACAGCAGTTCAGAGGATGAAGCGGATGTGTACCATGAAGCTCACACACTGACTGCTCCCACCATGACTGTCATAGAACATCTAAATCCAGAGACATTTGACCTAAATGACATTTCAGCTCGGCCATTGTCAATTGCTTCCTCATCAAACCTCATTGAAGTTCAAGAGCCGCTTCATTGGATCAACCCAGCTAATAACAAACAACAGCCTTAAATGATTCCTCCCACCACAAATTTCACTGAACTTCAAGAGTCACTTGAATTGATCAACACAAATGACCCATGAGAGGACTATGCACGGATACAGATACTTACATATCAACTTATTAGCTCCCACATACACTGACATCCTTCCCCCCTAAAGAGCTTAATAATTTATGTAGCGTATAATTATTATTGTGGTGTGAGTGTGCAGTGCATGAGCCAACTTTCAGTGTATATAGCTTACAGTGTGCTTAGTGTGGTCAATGCTTCAAGTTGTATTTGTAAATTTGACTCTTGTGTAATTGTCAGTTGGCTAGGCTAGCTCAGACCCCACAGCCCAGGGGGTTTTAGTTTCCAGATCCCTTGGACTTGGCACCGATCACTGATCTCAGGCTGTCATGCTTTCAGTCCACATGTTACCGAACTCTCCGGCCACGCCCCCTACTTGGCAAATGAGGCTGGCCTTCGAGACTACATGGAATCAAGGCCACACGGCACACTGCTGACAACCCAACAGCAGCAGGAAGATGGCTTGGACAACAGAATATGGATGGAACAAGCTATGTGCGATAGGTTCTATTATCTATATAGATGTGCATGGGCTGACCCTAAGTCACATCAGGACTATGCCAGATTTCGCCAGGCTAGAAACAAAGTGGTCGGGGAGCTTCGAACTGCAAAGTCTGCATATTTTCACAAACTTAACCCATCCAATCCCAGACAGTTTTGGAAGGCAGTCAAGCATCTTAACAAGAGCTCTTCATCTATCCCTGTTCTGACCCACAATGATGTAACGCACGATTCTGATGAGGCAAAGGCAAATGTCCTGAACTCATTTTTCTCAAGTTGTTTCAACAACTCGGTCCCAGCATTGCATCCACTGGACTGTAATCTCTCTGCATTGCATCACACCCCCGACATCCTTTGCAGTGAGGAATGGGTCTTGGATATGTTGCAGTCTCTCAAGACTGCCAAGGCCAGTGGCAAAGATGGTATCTCTGCTCACATGTTGAAATATACTGCTGATGCGATAGCTCCCTCCATCACCAAGCTTTTCAATCTCTCTATTCAACTGGGTCAGCCACCTACTGCATGGAAATGCTCTAATGTCGTACCCATCCCGAAGAAACAGGGTGCTAAAGGCCCAAATGACTTCAGGCCAATATCCTTGCTACCAATCCTCAGTAAGATCCTTGAAAAGCATTTCCATTGTTTAATCTCGGACCATCTTAGAGAGCACTGTCCACTGTCTAACTGCCAATGGGGATTCCAAGCTGCCAAATCCTCTGTCTCTGCATTGTTGTCCACCACACACGATTGGTTTCAGCAGATCGAGGATGGAAAGGAAATAGGAGCAGTATTTTTTGACTTTTGCAAAGCCTTTGACTCTGTCCCTCATCAGTCATTACTTACTAAGCTTTGTCAACGTGGAATTAACCCTCACATTGTCCAGTGGATACATAATTACCTGGCAGACCGCAAGCAGTGTGTAGTGGTGAACGGTGCATCCTCCCTGCCCACGAGTGTTGTGTCAGGTGTACCCCAAGGTTCCATCCTTGGTCCACTGTTGTTCCTTATATATATTGATGATATAGCAGATGTCAGCCTATCTGATGGCTCAAAGATTGTTCTCTATGCAGACGACATTCTTCTATACCGCCCCATCTCACTACCTGTGGACTTTAAACTCCTTCAGAGAGATGTCGACGCTCTAGAAACTTATGCCTCAGCTAACTACTTGACGTTTAACGTCGCCAAATGTAAATTTATGCTAGTGTCGAGGAAAAAGCGACATATAAACCCGAACCCCTCCATTTCTCTATATGGATCCCCACTGGAAGTAACACCCACTTTTAAATATCTTGGTTTGCTAATAACATCTGATCTCTCCTGGACCACTCACATTGACAATATATGCTCCAAGGCGAGACGTATCTTGGGTCTTGTGTATAGGCGTTTTTACGGGCACTCAGATGTGGCAACTTTACATCAGTTATATGTATCCCTGGTACGGCCACATCTGGAATATGCTGCTCCAGTGTGGTCTCCCTAGCCTCGTTCCCAGTCCCACGCCCAGCTTTTCGTCGCTGCTTAGTACGGTACTAAGCAGCGACGAAAAGCTGGGCGTGGGACTGGGAACGAGGCTATGGTCTCCCTACTTGCAGAAAGACATAGCCATGCTTGAGAAAACCCAGCAATTTGCGAGTAGAATTTGCACTAAAAACTGGGATGCTGGCTACCATGAGCTTTTGGACATGCTTGATCTACCTTCGCTTGCACAGCGTAGACTGCACACAAGGCTGTGCTATGTGTATAAGATAGTCCACGGGCTGTTGTACTTTCCCCCTGATGTTGTTGTACCTAGTAGCGCTTTATCCCACAATCCTCGTTCACATTAATTTATATCAACCATTTGCACATACTAATTCATATTTGCATTCCTTTATACCTAACTCTATTTCAAATTGGAATATGTTACCAGATTATGTTGTTTCCTCCCCTTCACTTACCTCCTTTAAATATAATCTTTCATTGTTTACCTTGTAGTAGGGTACACTACTTATTAGCGCAGCTATTTGTGTATCCGTGTTGTATTATCCAACAGAAGTTTCATAGAAAAAAAAAAAGAAAAAAAAAAAAAGTCTATTTATGGGAAAATCAAAAATGACATAATTAATAATTTTGTGCCGAACTAGATCCTGGCAGGAGGGCATGAGGCTACCTCACCTCATAGTCTCCCCCGCGCAAAGGGTCTGGTTCCGAGACTACTCACCTCACTGTACTCTCTGCCTCGAGCAAGAGGAAAAGCTCTGCGCATCGTTGCCACTCGCAAGTAGCGGACAAACGGACGGAATGCTCCAGTCAACATCCTCGTCACTTTGTGACCCCGCCTACCAGATTAACCAAGATCAGACCGTTTCTCGCGTATCACATCGGTACCTCATACCGGTACCGAAACAGTGACGGTATCGGTACAGTATCGAAACAGTGACGGTATCGGTACAGTATCGATACAGTTTATTTATTTATTTTTATTTTTATTTTTTTGTATATAATAATTTAGCCAAAGGCAGGGATACATAAATAGCATACAAGCTAATACTGGTATGTACCCAAAATTATCTATAGTTATAGGCAAATAATATAATGGGAACATTAATTAGTGAGATAGTTACTTAGTATTGTATCAATACAGTTACAGTATCGAATCGAAGAACTTCTGAACTATATACATGCAGCCATTGATATGATAATTATCGTGCCAGTTGCTTTACCTTTGGCGCATAGCTACTTATGCAGATAGCGCTGGCATTGTTAAGCCCAGAAGAGCTCCATCCACACTCGGTGCTGTGTTCTGATTGAAGTGGGGATCAGTCCATCTTCAATGACATATACAATGAATGAGCTAGCTACCACACGCAGCACTCATCAGGCCAGGGAAGTGGAAGAAGTGAGCAGTGTATCCGTGAACTCCTGATCATGATATAGCTAGAATGTCTGTACATTAGCTGTGACAGGTTGGTAGATAGCTAAGCACTTTTGGATTAAAAGGTCTGTTGATACATGTGGCCTATTTTATGTAGCTAGCTACACAAGATGACATTGTGGGGCAAATGCATTTGTAGTTGAAGTTTCGATGGACAATGATTAACGATGACAGACACACAGACACTTCCTCCAGCCATCCATCACGACTGTATGGAAGGGGCTCACTCACACTCATTCCAGTAAGGGTCTTTCGTATGTAAGCATATAGCTCTCCCCAAGAAACCAAAAAACTTGGCATTTAGCTACTATGATTTTCTCTGAAAAATTAAAAGAGATTTAGCTAGTGACAGCCTGTCATTTCAAAACTGAGCAGAACATTAAACAAGGGCATCCTTGATCAGGGATGGGTAATCCCTTGTTTCCCTTTGCTTTTTCGAGATCAAGGTGTAGCTATGTTTGCAACTTTGGGAACTGAAGTGGAGGTGGTTTACAGATACCCATTCTGAGATAGCCTCGTTCCCGACATGGGGACAAGGCTAATGGAGTTTGTCATCTTGGAGCATATCATCAGGATAGAGGATCATTTTACAGCGGCCAGACAGTTAGGTTGAGGTGATCCATGTAGATTAGAAACACACTACACTGATCATTGGGGAACTGTGACTGCCAATGATTCACTACTCTCTATGTCAGTGAGATATAGCTATACAAACCCAGTGCAGGATATGGTTGTCAAATCCTGCATACTATATGAGCGCATGGGGAGGGATTATTGTCAACCCCAGAGTCCAACATTTCATTGCATGGTTTTTGCTTTGGAATCCACAATGTGCATTAGCAAACTGCTGCAGTGTTGTAGGCATGATGTGATCATGATGTAGTGGAACTGCTACTCCGGAATGGTTCATATATAGTAGCTATATATAGTAACAAGGATGTGCATTGGTTGGGCTCTGGTTGTGCACCTGATTTTGCAACAAGAAGTTGATTTCTACCAAAGAGAAGGAAAGTTACTGTAACAAAAGATTCTTGTCAGGGTACATGGAGGTAGTGACATTAATATTATCATGGATGAGGTTTGCTTATGCACTCTTAATTATTGTTATCAGGAGGGTTGCAGTTCTGAAAGAAAAGCTTCTTCCCATTTCATAGCGGTAACTTACCCTGTTTCTCATTTTTGTATATACTTACAAGTGGTTGTGTAGAATTCTCTTGAATAGGTAGTTTCAGTTTCTAATAGCTAAGTAGCTACACCAATTATCTTGTGCATGCATAGGTATAAAGAGGTCATTTTACCAAATTTGGAGGTGTTTACTGCTGGTGTTCTTATCTGCCTCCTAGATTATCTACATGTAACAAGGTAAACACCTTCAATTTCAGCGTAACATGCAGCTGTGACCTGGGCTAGCCACTGAACGGACTGTAGGAAAGTGGAAAAACTAATATCAGACTACACTGAAAGACACTGTCATCAGCATACCAGAAGTCGTATATATACAAGAGGTGAGTTCTCTACATGTGTCAGATTAGTAGGTTTAATTCAGCGGCCATTTTTGCACATATACCATATACCATCCCTACAGATGGAGTAGTACTGTACTCCATGCATGATGGAGTAGTGCTGTACTCCATGATACTACCGTACCCACAATTGATACCATAAGTGGCTGTGTTATCAAGATCCACTCTGTTTTACATTTACAGTACAACCTGCAACCTTACACAAGATTAATGTCTAATCTCAGTTCCAGACCCAACCAACCCCAGCACAGATCACTTTTAGTATATGCATAACTATAGCTACTGGAACACGCTGGATGAAAGGTCTGGGAATTAGACTAATGTCCCATATTACTTTACATTATGATGTCATGGGGAAGGTGGACACTATGTGCGTGTAATGTACATGTATATGTTTTCAAGGTTGGCAATCTGTTGCACCATAGATATACTACACGTCGTGTAGTATATCTATGGTTGCACACACAGAGCATTGTATGAGTAGCCATTACTGTAAGTGCTATCAATACATGAGGATGAAGGTACATAGTACACGGGGTGCTTCAACTGGAAATAAAGTTTCCTGACAGACACTGCATTAAGTTTCATGACCCTGAACAGTTAGCTAGGGGTGGTCTTCCTCATCATCTCAAACAATAAGGAGAGTCCCAGCAAATGCCGGCACAAAATAAAAGTCCAGTCACAGAAATTATGGTCTGGCCAAAAACTAAAACTCCAGGCAGTTAATTGGTCCTCCTGGACCAGTATGCCCTGAAATTGGTGGTATACATAGCTAGTAGCTATACGTGGAATAATGATCTGAGAAAAAAGTGTGCATGGTCCGAAAACAGCCGGTAATTATAACATACCCACAGCTCTTTGGCCGAGGAGATTGGTTGTTTAGGATCAAGGTAAGCATAATTTAATTAACAGATGCCTTTGAATTCCCCACTGGACTCCTACGCATCTCTGAAAGATTGATCCTCCTCACATCGCATTGCACTCATGACCGATGAGAGTGATAAAAGACGTAATGAGTGTGTGTGGTTAGTGTAAAAATCTCTGTAAGTGTGCGTGCAATCTATGCCTGAATGTATTTACATGTGTGCATGTATTTACGTGTGTGTGTGTGCAGTTGCATGCCACAGTTGACTTCAAGGAAAGAATAGACATTACGTTTGTTCACTCTGGACATCGTTAAGCAGACTGCATGTAGTTGACAAAACTTCATAAACTATGAGCTCTTCCATCTCAGGTCTGCACACCAGCTGCACAGCATGGCAGGATCACCAAGGATCGTCATGGCAACACTGCTACCCCTCTTAGTCCATTTCACCACCTGCTCTGACCACACCACCCATTATGTCAAACCCACTGCCAACACACCATGTCCTGCAAACCCCTGCCTCACCCTCTCAGAGTATGCACAACAAACTCACCACTGGCTCACCTCCAACACCACACTGTTGTTCCTGCCTGGGGAACATGTCCTCAGTGTAAACTTTACAGTGGAGAATGTCAGTGATTTCGAGATCTATGCACAACAGACCACATCTGCAGGTGGTCACACAGCAAGTGGAAGCAGGATTGTGTGCCAAGGACTGGTTGGTTTTACATTCAGACACATATCGCACGTGACAGTTCATGGCTTGACATTCAACTCCTGCGGCAAGGGTGCAGTTGGTCATAGATACAATTACCTGACAGCCTATGGAGTGTCAGTGTATTTAGGACAGGACATAAGAATCCTCAACTGCTTGTTTCAGGACAGCATTGGCACTGCACTTGTGGTGTTCTACAGCAGCCTGGTTCTGAAGGGAAGCAATAGTTTCACAAACAACTGTAGGAAGTGCTCTGACAGGATTCGTACCTGCATCTGTTTAGGGGGAGCAATTCACACAAACACTAGTATCTTGATATTCGAAGCTGAGAACAGCACATTTATAAGCAATTCAGCTGAAGATGGTGGAGGAATATATGCATGGCAGAGCACTCTCAACTTCACCGGTAGAACTACTTTCAGAAACAACTCAGCAGAAAATGTTAGCGGTGGAGCAATCATGGCATCAGACAGCAGTTTGAAGTTCACTGGTAACACAACTTACAGAAACAACTCAGCGAAACTATTTGGTGGAGGAATTACAGCAATGTACAGCACTTTGAACTTCATTGGTAACACTACTTTCAGTAACAACTCAGCAGACACAAGCGGTGGAGGATTCTTGTCATTGGAAAGCAGTTTAAACTTCACTGGTAACACTACTTTCCAAAGCAACTCAGCGGAAGAAAGTGGTGGAGGAATCTGGGCATCAGACAGCAGTTTGAAGTTCACTGGAAACACAACTTTCCAAAGCAACTCAGCCTATTCAGAATATGGTGGAGGAATTGATATAGGTAACAGCACTCTTAACTTCACTGGTAACACTACATTCCAAAGCAACTCAGCAGGGGAAAGTGGTGGAGGAATCATCGCATCAGACAGCAGGTTGAACTTCACTGGTAGCACAACTTTCCAAAACAACACAGCAGAAGAAAGTGGCGGAGGAATCATCACATTAGACAGCAGTTTGAAGTTCACTGGTAGCACAACTTTCCATAGCAACTCAGCAGGAGAAAGTGGTGGAGGAATCATCACATCAGACAGCAGTTTGAAGTTCACTGGTAACACTACTGTCAGAAATAGCTCGGCAGAAGAAAGTGGTGGAGGAATCATCACATTAGACAGCAGTTTGAAGTTCACTGGTAACACAACTTTCCAAAGCAACTCAGCAGGGGAAAGTGGTGGAGGAATCATCGCATTAGACAGCAGTTTGAAGTTCACTGGTAACACTACTGTCAGAAATAACACAGCAGAAGAAAGTGGTGGAGGAATCATCGCATTAGACAGCAGTTTGAAGTTCACTGGTAACACAGCTTTCCAAAGCAACTCAGCAGAAGAAAGTGGTGGAGGAATCTGGGCATCCGACAGCAGTTTGAAGTTCACTGGTAACACAGCTTTCCAAAGCAACTCAGCAGAAGAAAGTGGTGGAGGAATCATCGCATCAGACAGCAGTTTGAAGTTCACTGGTAACACAGCTTTCCAAAGCAACTCAGCCTATTCAGAATATGGAGGAGGAATTCATATAAGTAACAGCACTCTTAACTTCACTGGTGATACAACATTCCAAAGCAACTCAGCAGGGGAAAGTGGTGGAGGAATCATCACATCAGACAGCAGTTTGAACTTCACTGGTAGCACAACTTTCCATAGCAACTCAGCAGGAGTAAATGGTGGAGGAATCATCACATCAGACAGCAGTTTGAAGTTCACTGGTAGCACAACTTTCCAAAACAACACAGCAGGAGAAAGTGGTGGAGGAATCATCGCATTAGACAGCAGTTTGAACTTTACTGGTAGCACAACTTTCCATAGCAACTCAGCAGCAGAAAATGGTGGAGGAATCATCACATCAGACAGCAGTTTGAAGTTCACTGGTAACACAGCTTTCCAAAGCAACTCAGCAGAAGAAAGTGGTGGAGGAATCTGGGCATCAGACAGCAGTTTGAAGTTCACTGGTAACACAGCTTTCCATAGCAACTCAGCAGAAGAAAGTGGTGGAGGAATCATCGCATCAGACAGCAGTTTGAAGTTCACTGGTAACACTACTGTCAGAAATAACACAGCAGAAGAAAGTGGTGGAGGAATCATCGCATTAGACAGCAGTTTGAAGTTCACTGGTAACATAGCTTTCCAAAGCAACTCAGCAGAAGAAAGTGGTGGAGGAATCATCGCATCAGACAGCATTTTGATCTTCACTGGTAACACAACTTTCAAACAAAACTCAGCTGATTCAGAAGATGGTGGAGGAATATCTGTGTGGAACACCACTCTGAACTTCACTGGTAACACTACTTACAGAAACAACTCAGCACAACAAAAGGGTGTAGGAATATGGGCACTCTACAGCACTCTGAACTTCACTGGTAACACTACATTCAGAGGCAACCCAGCTCTCCTTGGTGGAGGAATCTATACGAGGAAATGCATTCTAGACATTACTGAAAGTAGTAGAGACAACACCACTGGGAAAGATAGTGTAGGCTACAATTTTTTCATGGATAATTCAGCACTGATCCATGGTGGAGCTGTATACACAAAAGACAGTATCTTAAGATTTGAAGGATGTAACACCTTTAGTGGCAACTCAGCACAGTACTATGGAGGAGGAATTTATTCTGAGAACAGCACTTTGAAATTCAGTAGAAACACCAGTTTCAGCTCAAACTCAGGACAGGTGCAAGGTGGAGGAATATATGGACTTGATGCAAGTATCTACTTCAGGGGCAACAACACCTTCACAGGAAACACTGCTGCGAGGGGTGGGGGAGAGTACCTGGTAGATTCATTCAATTTCCTCTCTCATAACACAGTTATCACTATGGATAGCAACAATGCAACAGAGTATGGAGGAGCAGTGTATGTGGAGGATTCCGACCCTTTCTCATACTGTCTTCGTTTACCTTACAAACGTGTGGGGTGCTTCTTTCAAGTTTATGGGACAATTAAGCTCCCTCATGATTCACTCACTGCTGCGATTCGTGCATCCCTCAACATCCAGTCATATTTCTACAACAATCATGCAGGGATATCAGGGAGTGCAGTGTATGGTGGTTCATTAGACAACTGCATTGTTCATATCGAATACAAGGGAGAAGCTTTCTTTGATCACCCATCATTGAATGTACTAAGTATGGAAATGCAGCAGGAACAAAACAGCATTTCTTCTGATCCCTTTCAAGTTTGCCTGTGTGAATATGGAATTGCAAATTACAGCATTATAGAACTCTGTAGACAACCGTACCCAGGTGAACTGCTGCACATACCTGTGGTTGCAACTGGACAGAGAGATGGAGTTGTTCCTGCTGTTGTTCGAGCATTTTTTGCCAAGTCAGATGGAAATACCTCATTAGCTCAATTCCAAGATACTCAGAATGTGAAAGCAGACTGCACTGATCTTTATTATCAGATGCGTTCATCAGTTGTCAACAAAACTGCTGTACTCGTACTGTATGCAGATGGCCCATGTGGAACCGATGGAATTGTTCTGAATATCTCTTTGCAGTTTCTTCCCTGTCCCCCTGGATTTAGTTTGAATTCATCTGAGATGATGTGTGGGTGTGAACCAAGGCTTCAGAAGTACACCACCAGATGTAACATCACAGAGAGAACACTAATGCGTGAGGGAGAGTTCTGGGTGGGGTATGACAATTATTCCCAATCACTGATCCTCCACCCACACTGCCCATTTGACTACTGCAAGCCAGCCACAGACCGCATCAGTTTCTCTCTCAACAATTCTGACTTGCAGTGTGAAAACAGCAGGTCAGGTCTCGTATGTGGAGAGTGTAAATCAGGACTTAGCCTTGCTCTTGGTAGCTCTAAATGTATACACAGTGTTCCAACCTTCACATATTGCTGCTCTTCCCATTTGCTCTGGCTGGAATCACTTTAGTCCTCTTCCTGTTCACTTGCAAGCTCACAGTTGCAGCTGGAACCATCAATGGGCTCATCTTCTATGCAAACGTTGTTGCAGCCAATCGTGCAATCTTCTTCCCACCAAACCAAACCAACATTCTGACAGTGTTCATAGCCTGGCTTAACCTAGACTTAGGGATTGAAACTTGCTTTTATGATGGAATGGATGCATATGCTAAGACTTGGTTGCAGTTTATCTTCCCTCTATATATATGGAGCTTAGTGGGACTGATAATAATTGCTAGTTACTATTCATCAAGAATTGGAAGGTTGTTTGGCTCCAACCCGGTTGCAGTTCTAGCAACACTCTTCCTTCTGTCCTATACAAAGCTCCTGCATACCATCATTGCTTCATTATTTGTCACCTTCCTTGATTATCCCAATGATGTGCAGGTTGCTGTCTGGCTGCATGATGGCAACATCCGGTACCTTCATGGCAAGCACATTGCCCTCTTTCTGGTTGCTTTGCTGACACTTCTGACCCTCTTTCTTCCCTACACCCTCCTCCTCACTCTGGGGCAGTGGCTTCAAGCAAAGTCCAATCGAAGGTGTCTCCGCTGGATCAACAATTCCAGATTAAAGCCATTCCTGGATGCTTACCATGCACCATATAGAGATCAACATCGTTACTGGACTGGACTGATGCTCTGTCTTCGCTGCACTCTGTTGCTGGTGTTTGCCTTCAACACTCGCGCTGACCCCAGTCTTAATCTTCTGGTTATTGTAACTGCAGTGATTGGGCTTCTTACACTAACACACTTTACTGGTTTCATATACAAAAAGTTGTATCTTGATATCCTTGAAATCTCTTTCATTCTCAACCTAGGCATTCTTGCTGTAGCCACCTACTATGTGAAGTTTGCTCTAGTGCCAGTTAGCCAGGCTGCTGTCGCATACACATCAGTTGGTATAGCATTTGCCACCTTCATTGTGGTCCTTCTGTACCACACTTACCAGCAAGTTTGGCCCAAATTCCAGCAGAAAATAAACCAATTGCGTCTCTCTCAGTCGAGGGTCATGTTCAATGCCAACAGTTCAGGGGATGTGTACCATGAATCTCACACACTGACTGCTCCCACCATGACTGTCATAGAACGTCCAAATCCTGAGACACTTGAGCTAAATCACAACACTTCAATGCAAGCTAGGCATTTGTCAATTGCTTCCTCATCAATCGTCACTGAATTTCGAGAGCCACTTGATTGGATCAACCGGAAATCAGTACCTTTGATTCCTCCCACCACAAACTTCACTGAACTTCGAGAGCCGCTTAACTTGATCAACACAAATGACCCATGAGAGGACTATACACAGATACACATACTTACATATCCTATAGCTATGTAGCATAGTATTGTGGTGTGAGTGTGCAGTGCATGAGGCAACTTCCAGATTATAATTGCCGAGCGCCTTAGCGCGAGGCAACTAATCGTGCAGCGTAGTCACATCGCGTCTGTATATATGTATATATATATATCCGTCACACTTTAATTGCGAGGGGCAAGGGGCGGTTGCACCTGCATCGCTGCGGTTTCTGTGGTAGCGATAGCCACGTGCTCGTGCACGTACTGCGCGTGCGAAATGCAGAGTTGAGAAAGAAGCGATCTATACAGGGAAAAGGGACACTGCCTCAGAAGAGAGTAAGGCAAAGGAGAGAGAGAGTCTGACAGATTGACGAACAAGCGATGTATACAAGGAGAGTTTAGCGGAGACAAGTAAGACAAACGTTTAGTCTAGGCCATGGTACGTACATATAGAGTGTTGACAGTGTCGAAGGGTGTAGAACCTCGCTAACGTCTTCGTATTCTTCCTGGCAACGCTTAGCCATCTTCAACCTCAATCAGCAACTTCGCACAACTTCGAACAACTAAACGTCGCACGCTGAACTGACTTTCGCACCTTCGTTTTTCTTCCACAGGAAACCACGCCTACTATACTATTACAGATTGTGAGCGTGCGCGCGCGAGGCACAGACACTGCGCATGCGTATTCCTAGTTATAGCTTACAATGTGTTTAGTGTGGTCAATGCTTCAAGTCAGTGTATTTGTAAAATTGACTCTTGTGTAATTGTCAGCTGACAATTGCATGTACAAACCAGTGCTTGGCTAATATTGCTCCTGCACTGAATGTTGTATTGCTTGAATTGTAGTAGTGTAACATTGTCAACATAAAATTATGCAATGTACAATGCCTAAACTGTACAGCTTTCTCTTTGTAAACACACAATTCCCATGTATTGTGTGCATGCAAAGGTATTTAAGAGGTCATTAGTATCACAAATTTGGAGATGTTTTACTACTTACGGTCTGAATCATGTGACTACAAAACTAGAATAGAAGACTGCAGTTGTATTGCAGAAACTGTAGCTATAATGACGTCAGAGCTATCCAGAAAGCCGGCAACAGACCTACACAGCTATTTGCCGAGGAGGTTGGTTGTATAGGATCAAGACTACAAACAGATGATTTTTCCACTGGGCTCCTACGCATCTCTAGAAGGAAATGCAACCACTCCTCACAATCGATTGCACTCTGAAGTAGCACCTTTACCTGCTCTCTATCAGTCAGATAGCTACAATGCCAGGTTAGGATGTGGTTGCATACTGCAATTTTTGCTTGAGTGCATAATAAGGGATTGTGTCAAAATCAAAGAAAAAGCACACACATCTTTCCCCAGCAAGTCTAACCCACTGAGCATTGGCAAACTACATGCCGAGCTGTAGACATGTTCTGCAATGAACCTTCTTCAGAAGTTTGAAGGATATGGGCCTGAATAGTTGCATGTTGGATTCCATTTGCCAACAATGAAGGATATGGGCCTGTGTGTTGGACTCTGTTTGACATCTCACCACATGTTGGAATAGGAACAATGCCGACTTCTTCCAAGAAGAAGGTATATTGTTCCTAGAAAGATAGATAGACCAAGATGTGCATAGCAGTCTCTCTTAGCATCCTGGCTGAAATAGTACCAGAGTCATTGGCATTCTAACATCAAGAGTCTGTCTCTGTACACAGAACATAATCAGGTCCATCTGCAAGAACATAATAGTTATAGTCAAGGCAATTAAATCAGTGACTTCCAAATCAGGTTGTGATTGTTGAAGCACTTCAAGAAGAAGTACCGGTAGTTGAGCATGTTTGCTTTCTTCTTGTCTGTGGAGGTTGTGGCATCATTATGGAAGAGAATGGGGATGGATGAGATTGGCCTGTGCAGATACTGTGTTGCCTTCCAAAACTGCTTGGCATTATGAGGGTGACGTTCTGAAAGCGAACCATCTTGCAATTTCACAGCATTGCCATTACCCTGTTTCTCATTGTCTTATACTTGCAAAAATTGTTATGCAAATTTCCCAAAGCTCTTAGCTTTCTAATTGATGTATAGATGTTTTTTTGTGAGTCACCACGCATGTACAATACCTAAAGTCCTAAACTATAAACTATAGCCATTCTTTGTAAACATGCCACTCACCAAGTAGCTACATGCGTAATTATAGAGGTTGTTAGCAGTAAACATCTCCAAATTTGAAGATGTTTTACTTCCCATTTGACTTTTTAGGTAGGTAACACAAATTCAGTTTCACTGACCTGGGCTAGCCATTACAAATGACAGTGTAGCTATTCTAACTCACAGGAAAGTGAAAAAATAATAACAAACTACACCGAAAGACAAGACGTCAGTATATCAGATGTCATATATACAAGAGGTGAGTTCTACATAATTCAGATTGGTATAGGTTTATTGCAGCTGCTGTTTTAATTAGGTACCATCACTAAATACGGAGTAGTGATACTACCGTACCCACATTACTATTTTAGTGGCTGTATGATGACCCACTTTTAATTCTACTAGGATGCATGGTGGTTAAACAAACGTCCAACTAACAGACCTTTAAAAATTGTGATGTATAGGTACTAGGTGCATGTAATCATTTCATGGAAACATCTTTTTATGTTATCAAATTTGGAAATCTGTTGCGCAGAGCGTTGTATGCAGGTATAAGACAGTGCAATAATTATGAGGATGAATGAGAATGTTAGCTTCATATGGACCATTTCGCAGTATATCTTGCCCCTAGTGGCCTTTTGTTCACTCCAGGCATCATTATGCACACTGTAGTTGAGAAAACAACTTCTTAAACATCTTCTCCTTTAGGTACCAGCTGCATAGCATGGCAGGATCACCATGGATGGTCATAGCAACACTGCTACCTCTCCTAGTTAATTTCACCACCTGCTCTGACCACATCACCCATTATGTCAAACCCACTGCCAACACACCATGTCTTGCAGACCGCTGCCTCACCCTCTCAGAGTATGCACAACAAACTCACCACTGGCTCACCTCCAACACCACACTGTTATTCCTGTCTGGGGACCATGTCCTCAGTGTAAACTTTACGGTGGAGAATGTCAGTGATTTTGAGATTTATGCACAATGGACCTCATCTGCAGATGATCACACAGCACGTGGAAGCAGGATTGTGTGCCAAGGATTGGTTGGTTTTACATTCAGACACATATTGCGAATGACAGTGTACGGCTTGACGTTCATCTCTTGCGGCAAGGGTGCAGTTGGTCATGATTACGATACTGATCATGACTACCTGACAAACTATGGGGTGTCAGTGTATTTAGGAGAGGACATAAAAATGCTCAACTGCTTGTTTCAGGACAGCATTGGTACGGCACTTGGGGTGTTCTACAGTAGCCTGGTTCTGAAGGGAAGCAATAGTTTCACAAACAACTGTAGGAGGTGCTCTGACAGGAATCGTACCTGCATCTGTTTGGGGGGAGCAATTCACACAAATGCCAGCACTTTGGTCTCCGAAGCTGAGAACAGCACATTTATAAGCAATTCAGCTGAGGATGGTGGAGGAATATATGCATGGCAGAGCACTATCAACTTTATTGGTAGCAATACTTTCAGAAACAACTCAGCAGATAAATTTAGCGGTGGAGGAATCAAGGCATCACATAGCAGTTTAAAGTTCACTGGTAACACAACTTTCCAAAGGAACTCAGCAGAAGAACATGGTGGAGGAATTGGAGCAAAGTACAGCAGTTTGAACTTCAGTGGTGACATTGCTTTCAGAAACAACATAGCACAACAAGATGGCGGAGGAATCATGGCATTCGACAGCAGTTTGAAGTTCACTGGTTACACAACTTTCCAAAACAACTCAGCAGAAGAAAGTGGTGGAGGAATTGGAGCAGTAGACAGCAGTTTAAAGTTCACTGGTAACACAAATTTCCAAAGCAACTCAGCAAAAGAAAGTGGTGGAGGAATTGGAGCAAGAGACAGCAGTTTAAAGTTTACAGGTAACATAACTTTCCAAAGCAACTCAGCTGAACTACATGGTGGAGGAATTGGAGCATCAAACAGCAGTTTGAACTTCAATGGTAACACTGCTTTCAGAAACAAAATAGCAAAACAATTTGGTGGCGGAATAGGAGCAATGTACGGCACTCTGAACTTCAATGACAACACTACTTTCAGAAACAATTCAGCACAACAAGAGGGTGGAGGAATTGGAGCAGAGAACAGCAATCTGAAGTTCACTGATAATTCAACTTTCCAAAGCAATTCAGCAGGTAATGGTGGAGGAATCTGGACAAAATACAGCAGTTTGAACTTCACTGGTAACATTGCTTTCAGAAGCAACATAGCACAACAATATGGCGGAGGAATAGAAGCAGTTTTATATAGCACTCTGAAGTTCACCAATAGTACTACTTTCAGAAACAATTCAGCAAAAGAAGCTGGTGGAGGAATCATGGCATCAGACAGCAGTTTGAACTTCACTGGTAACACTACTTTCAATAAAAACTCAGCTGATTCAGAAGATGGTGGAGGAGTTGTTGTATGGAATAGTACACTAAACGCTACTGGTAACACTACTTACAGAAACAACTCTGCAAAACAAATGGGTGGAGGAATATGGGCACTCTACAGCATTCTGAACTTCGCTGGTAACACTATGTTCAGAAACAACCCAGCTCTCCTTGGTGGAGGAATCTATACTAGGAAATGCATTCTAGACTTTGCTGAAAACTGTCGAGGCAACTTCACTGGGAAAGATAGTAGAGGCTACAATTTTTCCACATTAATTTTCTTGGACAATTCAGCACAGATCCATGGTGGAGCTATATACACAGAAGACAGTATCTTACGTTTTGGAGGACATAACACCTTTAGTGGCAACTCAGCCCAGTACTATGGAGGAGGAATTTATTCTGAGAACAGCACTTTGAAATTCAGTGGGAACACCAGTTTCAGCTCAAACTCGGGACAGGTGCAAGGTGGAGGAATATATGGACTTGCAGCAAGTATCTACTTCAGTGGAAACAACAGCTTCACAGGAAACACTGCAGCAAGGGGTGGGGGAGAGTACCTGGTAGATTCATTCAATTTCCTGTTTCATACTGACACAGTTATCACCATGGACAGCAACAACGCAACAGAATATGGAGGAGCAGTGTATGTGGAGGATTCCGACCCTTTCTCATACTGTTTTTCTTTGCCTTACAAACGTGTGGGGTGCTTCTTCCAAGTTTATGGGACAATTGAGCTCCCTTATGATTCACACAAATTTCTCCCCTCATCAGGAGCTTTGACTGCTGCCATTCGTGCATCTCTCAACATCCACTCATATTTCTACAACAATAATGCAGGGATATCAGGCAGTGCAATATATGGTGGTTCAGTTGACAACTGCATGGTTCATATTGAATTCGGTGATAGTAGGGGAGACACTTTTGCTTAACCCATCATTGGATGTACTAAACATGGAAATGCAGCAGGAACAAAACAGTATTTCTTCTGCTCCCTTACAGGTTTGCATGTGTGAAGATGGAATAGCAAATTGCAGCATTATAGAACTCATTGTACAAGTGTACCCAGGTGAACTGCTGCACATACCTGTGGTTGCAACTGGACAGAGAAATGGAGTTGTTCCTGCTGTTGTTCGAGCATTTTTTGCCAAGACAGATGGAAATACCTCATTAGCTCAATTCCAAGATACTCAGAATGTGAAAGCAGAGTGTACTGATCTGTATTATCAGATGCGTTCTTCAGTTGTCAACAAGACTGCTGTACTCGTACTGTATGCAGATGGCCCATGTGGAACCGATGGACTTGTTCTGAATATCTCTTTGCAGTTCCTTCCCTGTCCCGCTGGGTTTAGTTTGAATTCATCTGAGATGATGTGTGGGTGTGAACCAAGACTTCAGAAGTATACCACCAGATGTAACATCACAGAGAGAACACTAAGAGAGAACGCAACAACTTGCAAGTCGAAGCTAAAGTAACTAACCTCTCAAGTTCGTTGATAGTCTGATAGCTAGCGAGTGGTATGCCACCTACAAAGTCGAAGTCTAAGGCCGCCGGCACCAGAGCCAGTGCGAAGACACCGAAGGTCTGTGACTTGTGCTACGACCAGCTGGAGGAGAGTCATGAAGTGCTGGTCTGCGAGGGCGGGTGTAACAGCTCTGTACACCGCTATTGTGCAGGGGTCACTCGCTACCACTACGAGAAACTAACAGCGGGAGCAGAGCCCTTTGTATGCATGTTCTGTTCGCTGAAAACCCACAGAGCTTTGGTCTCGCAGCTACAGTTGGAGGTTGAGAATCTCCAGACCGAACTAGCCAGCACAAAGACTGCCCTGCAGGAGAGCAACCAGTCACTAACGGAGGAAATGCTGGAAGTCAAGGCGTCGATGGCATTGCTTCTAAAGGAGTGCAACTGTTCTACTACCAGCTCTGGTCCTGTGGCAGGTGGAGTCAGGGAGAAGGGAGCAGTGAGTCCTAATAGCAAGCAACCCTGGAATGTGGTGGTGGGTAGAAGGAAGGGGGCAAATGGCAAAGGGGGTTCTGGTGCACATATGTCATCCAAAAGTAGTGGCTCTAAACATAACAGCCATGCTTCCCACAAGCAAGTGGCCCCAAGGCAGGCGGCTAGCAACGCGCAATCCTCGCGGAGGCCAAAGGTGATGGTACAAGGAAAGAGGAAGGTCTGGGGAACCCTTAGAACAACGACTGAGGCAGCTGTGAAAAATACTATCAGGCTCATTTGCAAGGTTGATGAGGGCATAGAAGTAAAGCGTAAGTATCGTCTCAGTGGATCCGGAACTCACAGAGCAAATTCAGAAAACCAACCAAAACCCCATGTTGCTAAATGGTGGTTTGTTATCTCTGCGGACGAATCTGCCCTAGACCAACTAGCATTGAGCTGGAGCGCAGTTAAACTTCAAACCAACTGGTCTCTAGAGCCAGTCTTCTCATACTGTGATGGTGAACCCAATCACCCACAGACCAGTACACCAGGGTCTGCAGGTGATCTGCCCGCCCAACTTCCTAGCAACAGAGAGCCTGCAGATGTCGAGATTGCTCCACCAGTCACTCCCGATATTCCTATCTCACTAGAATCATCTGAGACCCTGCAGAACACCAGCTCCGATCAAGTACCTGATGGCGCTCAATTGAACTGACTAGAAAGAAACCCAAGCTGCACATTGGAGGGCGTAAGCTCTTACAACCCTAACTGTAACCCTAATTATAATCAGTTACACATAATTTACTTTAATGCTAGAAGTCTTGTCCCAAAGCATGATGAGCTGTGTACAATAGCTGAGACTGAATGTCCAGATGTTATATGCATAGTAGAATCCTGGCTTTGTCCTGACATAAATGATGTTGAAATTGCTATACAAGGGTACCAGACGTTTCGGCTGGATAGGAACAGACACGGTGGTGGCATTATCATGTACATCCTGGACGATTATATTGTGAAGGTGTCACACATTGTTCATGACAACCTAGAACTTTTCACTGTTACTGTACATAATGGTTGTTGTAAGGTTTGCATATCACTTTTTTACCGTCCTCCCAGTTCACCTCCAGAAGTTTTTGATAATCTTTGTACGTTTTTGGAAGTTTTAGATATCACTCAGTTTTCTAATTTTATTTTGTTAGGAGATTTTAATGTAAATTTTGTCAACACTTTGCATCCATCATTTTCTAGGTTGTCCAACATCATTAATACCTTTTGCTTATCGCAAGTTGTAACAGACCATACCCACGTGTCTCCTAATGGACACACTTCTTTGATTGATCTTGTACTCATGTCATCACCATCTCTGCTACAATCTTGCTCAACTATCCCCCCTCTTTCCAATTCAGATCACTTAGGACTGCAGGTTAAGACCTACTGGAGGACCTCTGCTCAGACCACCCGTTCCTTCCAACGAACTGTCTGGAACTACTCCAATGCTGACTGGTCTAGGGCATGTGATCTGATCGACTCAACTGACTGGAACTCACTGGTCACTGATGATGTCAACACTTCCTGGCACGAGTGGCAGCATCGCTTTCTGGAGATAATGAACATGTGTGTACCTAAGCAAACCTTACCTCGTCGCCATAATCTGCCATGGTTGAACAAACACCTGTTGCAGTCAATGAGGAGAAGAAATTACTTGTACAAGCGGGCTAAAAAATCAGGAAACCATGTCAAATACAAGCGTGTGCGGAATAAAGTGATCTCACAACTTCGCAAAGCCAAGGCAACCTTCTTCAGAAACCTGAATCCCAGGAACCCTAAAAAGTTTTGGAAGGCTGTGAAATACTTAAACAAACACCACAGTGCAATTCCTACTCTTTCCCATGGTGATACTGTTGCCCAATCTGGTGCTGACAAAGCTGAAATGCTGAACTCTTTCTTTGTCAGTTGTTTTAACTCATCCCAGCCTCCTCTAACTCATGCTGATTCCAATACCCTCAAACCAGACCATGCTTGTCCTGAGAACATTCTCTGCAAAGAACAACAAGTACTTGGCCTCTTACGTGCTGTAGACACTTCCAAAGCTAATGGCCCTGACGAGATATCAGCGCGGATGCTGAAGCATACTGCCCGGAGTATAGCTCCATCTGTCACTAAGCTGTTTAACTTATCCCTGTGCTCTGGACAGCTTCCTGTTGCTTGGAAACAATCCTTGATTGTCCCTGTTCCAAAATCACCTGTAGCCACCACTCCTAATAACTATCGGCCAATATCTCTTCTGAGTATACTGAGCAAGTTACTAGAACGCCACATCTACTCTCTAGTTGCTACGCACCTGGAATTGTACCACCCACTATCCAACGCACAATGGGGTTTTCAGACAGGAAAGTCAACCACAACTGCACTTTTGTCTACTACCCATGAATGGCTCACAGCTCTTGAACAGAGAAAAGAAGTCAGTGCGGTATTTTTTGATCTGAAAAAGGCCTTTGACTCTGTACCCCACAAAGAACTGATGAGCAAACTGCAACAGCTGAGCCTTGACAGTCATGTATTGCATTGGATATCTAACTACCTAACTTGCAGATGTCAGAAGGTAGTAGTCAGTGGTGAAACATCTCGGGACTCACCAGTACTCTCTGGGGTGCCACAGGGATCCGTGCTCGGTCCCCTTTTATTTCTAATATACATCAACAGCCTAGCAAATGTCTCGATCTCTGATGGCACCCGGATGGTGATGTATGCTGATGACTTACTTCTGTTTCGTCCAATTGCCAAGCAGTGTGATTTTCACACCTTGCAAAGAGACATTGACACTGTTGCAGAGTGGGTGTCTGCTAACTATTTAACTTTCAATCATGCAAAGTGCAAGTGCATGCTAGTGTCAAGAAAAAGTCAGTCATCAACACCCCCTACTCTGACTTTAAATGGCTGTGATATCGAGCAAGTTCAGCACTTCAAATACCTTGGGTTGTTACTGTCATCAGACATGTCATGGTCACCTCACATCGAGTCCACATGCTCAAAAGCTAAAAGGATCCTGGGCTTGCTATATAGACGGTTTTATGGCAACACTGATAGTACAACGTTGGTGCAGCTTTATCAATCCCTTGTTCGCCCTCACATGGAATATGCCTCTGAAGTTTGGGACCCTCATACCCAGAAAAACCGAAACAAGCTAGAGGACATTCAAAAATTTGCATGCAAAATTGCAACCAGAAGATGGGATCTGGGCTATCAGGAGCTCCTCGAGCTGACAGGTATTCCCTCCCTAGCTACCCGCCGGTTACACCTAAAACTGTGTACGTTATACAAAATTGTTTATAATTTGTGTTCCTTCCCTTCTGGTATTTTGGTCCCCCGAGCAAACTATAGTCAGCGTACAAGCCACCCTCTCCAATTCCATCAACCTCATGCTTACACTAACTCTTTCCAGTACTCTTTTGTACCTCATGCTATATCCATGTGGAATTCCCTGCCCTGGTCTACTGTATCAGCTCAATCATTGTTTTTATTTAAGAGCAAACTTGTACTGTAATAATCTTATCTTCTGGGTACACTTTATATTAGCTTTCACTTGCTATTGTGTATCCTATGCACTTATTGCATAAACTTTTATAAACAAAAAAAAAAAAAACAAAAAAAAAAAACTCGTGAGGGAGAGTTCTGGGTGGGGTATGACAGTTACTCCCAATCACTGATTCTCCACCCGCACTGCCCATTTGACTACTGCAAGCCAACCACAGACCGCATCAGTATCCCTCTCAACAGTTCTGACTTGCAGTGCAAAAACAGCAGGTCAGGTCTCTTATGTGGAGAGTGCAAATTGGGTCTTAGCCTTGCTCTTGGTAGCTCCAAATGTGCACAGTGTTCCGACCTTCACATATTGCTGCTCTTCCCATTTGCTCTGGCTGGAATCACTTTAGTTATCTTCCTGCTCATTTGCAATCTTACAGTTGCAGCTGGAACCATCAATGGGCTCATCTTCTATGCAAACATTGTTGCAGTCAATCGTGCTATCTTCTTCCCACCCAACCAAACCGACATTCTGACAGTATTCATAGCCTGGCTTAACCTGGACTTAGGGATTGAAACTTGCTTTTATGATGGAATGGATGCATATGCTAAGACTTGGTTGCAGTTTATCTTCCCTCTATATATATGGAGCTTAGTGGGACTGATAATATTTGCTAGTTACTACTCATCAAGGATTGGAAGGCTGTTTGGCTCCAACCCGGTTGCAGTTCTGGCAACCCTCTTCCATCTGTCCTATGCAAAGCTTTTGCGTACCATGATTGCTACATTATTTTTCACCTTTCTTGATTATCCCAATGGTGTGCAGGTTGCTGTCTGGCTGTATGATGGCAATATCCGGTACCTTCATGGCAAGCACATTGCCCTCTTTCTGGTTGCTTTGCTGACACTTCTGATCCTCTTTCTTCCCTACACCCTCCTCCTCACTGTGGGGCAGTGGCTTCAAGCACACTCCAATCGAAGGTGTCTCCACTGGTTCAACAATCCCAGAATAAAACCATTCCTGGATGCTTACCATGCACCATATAGAGATCAACATCGCTACTGGACTGGACTGATGCTCTGTCTTCGCTGCACTCTGTTGCTGGTGTTTGCCTTCAACACTCGCGCTGATCCCAGTCTTAATCTTCTAGTTATTGTAACTGCAGTGATTGGGCTTCTTACATTAACCCACTTTACTGGTTTGATATACATAAAGTTGTATCTTGATATCCTTGAAATCTCTTTCATTCTCAACCTAGGCATTCTTGCTGTGGCCACCTACTATGTGAAGTTTGCTCTAGCGCCAGTTAGCCAGGCTGCTGCTGCCTACACATCAGTTGGTATAGCATTTGCCACCTTCATTGGGGTACTCCTCTACCACACTTACCAGCAAGTTTGGCCCAAATTTCAGCAGAAAATTAAACAATTGTGTCACTCTGATACGAGGGAGATGTACACTGACAACAGTTCAGAGGATGAAGCGGATGTGTACCATGAAGCTAACACACTGACTGCTCCCACCATGACTGTTATAGAATGCCCACATCCAGAGACACTTGACCTAAATGACAACACTTCAATGCCAGCTCATCCTTTGTCAATTGCTTCCTCATCAAACCTCATTGAACTTCGAGAGCCACTTGATTGTATCAACCGGAAATCAGTACCTTTGATTCCTTCCACCACAAATTTCACTGAACTTCGAGAGCCACTTAACTTGATCAACACTAATGACCCATAAGAGAAGGAGATACACATACTTACGTATTAAGAGTACTCTATAGCTAATATTGTGGTGTGAGTGTGCAGTGCATGAGCCTACTTTCAGTGTATATAGCTTACAGTGTGCTTAGTGTGGTCAATGCTGCAAGTCAGGGTATTTGTAAAATTTGACTCTTGTGTAATGATTGTCAGCTGACATGCATGTACAAACCAGTGCTTGGATAACATTGCTCCGTGCATTGAATGTTGTATTGCTTGAATTGTAGTATAGTGACATTGTCAACATTGAAGTACAATACCTAAACTATAAACTATACAGCTTCTCTTTAATACATCAATATTCCTCGTGGTATAGCATTTGCCACCTTCGTTGTGGTCCTTCTCTACCACGCTTACCAGCAAGTTTGGTCCAAATTCCAGCTGAAAATGAACCAATCGCGTCACTCTGGAGAGAGGAAGGTGTACAATGACAACAGTTCAGTGGACAAAGCGGATGTGTACCACAAAGCTCATGCACTGACTTCTCCCACCGTGACTGTCATAGAATGTCCAAATCCTGAAACACTTGAGGTAATTGATACTTCAACAAGAGCCCAGCCTTTGTCAATTGCTTCCCCATCAAACCTTATTGAATTTCATGACCAACTTGATTTAGCCAACCCAGATAATAGCAAATCACAACCTTTGATTCCTCCCACCACAAACTTCACTGAACTTCGAGAGCCACTTAACTTGATCAATACAAATGACCCGTGAGGGAAGGACTATACACAGATACACATACCAAGAGCGCATGATGACATCATTGTTTTTTCACGGTGGAGTATTTGAAGTACAATACCTAATGAACTATACAGTTTCTCTTTGTAAGCACACCGTTCCTCATGTGTATCACTATGCACGCATTGTGCAACTGGTATTAAAGAGGTCAATAGTATTACAGATTTTTTCACTACTTAATCTGAATGATAATTATGTATCCCATGACTACGAAACTATAGAATAGAAGACTGCAGTTGTATTGAAGAAACTGCAGCTATAACGATTACTTTCACCAAAGCTATCCAGAAAGCTGGCAACAGACCCACACATGCAGCTATTGACTGAGGAGATTGGTCGTTTAGGATCAAGAATTTTAACACATGCCTTTTCCACCTCACTCCTATGCATCTAAAGGAAATCCATCCCCTCCTCACAATCCATTGCACTCAGAACTAGCATCATTAACGAGTGTACCTCCCTATTAGTCAGATAGCTACAACCCAGTGCAGGAAAGTCATCAGGCTGCAGCATTTGCATGGTGAGCAATCCTGTCAAAAACTTTGTGTATAATTATCAATGAAAATAGCACGCACAATTTTCAAAATTTGAAACCAATCATGGGTTATTATTGCTAGTTGCAGTTAATTTTCTGCCTTTAAAAATCCCCACTAAGCATCACACTGCTGGGTTGTAGACATAATTATGTTCAGCAATGATGTAGTGGAAATACTTCTTCAGAAGAAGGAAGGATATATGGGCCTGACAATAAATACCATCCCAAATTCAATGACAGGATTCCACCCAGCTACAGCCTGTAATTGGTTGGAATCCTGTCATTGAATTTGGGATAGGATATCGGAACACTTTCTTCTAAAGAGGAGGGAAAACATTTTGATGGAAAGATTGAAGATTGTTGTCTGATGTGGGCATATATAGCAGTTTCTCTTAGCATCCTGGCTGAAATTCCATCAGAGCCATTTGACATCAAGGCACATCAAAATTCTGTCGCTGTGCACAGGATATCATCAGGTTCATCTGCAAGAGCACTACTCAAGGCAATCGGTGACTTCTGGAGCAGGTTGTGATCTGTATAGAAGCACTTTGAGGAGACCTTTTTGAGCTTGTTGCTATCTCCTGGTCTGCATGTGAAGGTTGTGACATTATTATTGGAGAGAACGGGATTTACTAGCTTTTGTTGCCTTCCGAAACTTTTTATTGTCATGGGGGTTGAGGTTCTGAATGATAAACTTCTTCCCATTTTGCAGAGTTGCCATTACCCTGTTTCTCATTTTCTTGCAAACATGGTCAGGTCTCCCTCAGCTCTTGTAGTTTATTGTTGATGAATTGTGAACCACCATGCATGTACAACACTAAAGTTCTATAAACCTACACATAGCCTTTATTTGTATTCTCTTGTGCACACATAGGAATTTAACATCTCTTAATTTGGAGATGTTTTACTACTGATGTTCCCATGTGCATCCTAGGTGAATGTACCTGTAACTGGTACCTGAAGTCCTGAACTATAAACTAAAGCATCTCTTTGTAAACACACCATTCATCTTGTGCATGTATGCAGGTATGAAAGAGGCCGTTATTATTAAACATCTCCAAATTTGGAAGTGTTTTACTACTAAAGTTCCTATACGTCTTCTAGACGGTATATGGTAAGCACATTGAATTTCATCGACAGCGCTAGCTGTTTGCAGTGTAGCTACAGCTGTGGATGCACTGACCTGACTAGCCATTAAAACTGATTTTTGCTATTGTAAATCACAGGAAAGTATTATCAGATGCACTAAAAGACACAGTTGTCAATATATCACAGGAGGTGAGTTGTAACTATTTCAAACTAGTGCAATGCCACTTCTTTCAGCAAAAAGGCTCAGTCCCAAGTTTTGACCCCAGTGGCAGGCAATAAAATTAAATATCAAAGATTCACTCCGTTTCATAGTTGTGTTGATTCAGCAACCACTTTTACAGGCTAATGGACCCTTTGCAAGGAGAAGGTAAGCACTTAATAGTGTAAGAATGGTAAACAATGTTTTGCACAAAGCATTGCATGAGGTAAAGAATTAGGCATTCCTGTATGTATAATATGAATACAAGATACACATAATAGCTATAAACGTCCCATCATGTCAAGTGGAATGGGGAAAAAAATAAGTTAACTTTTTTATTGCAGCACATTTCGGTATCGATCGGCCTTCTTCAGCAAGCCTGGCCTAGAGAAGGAGATCTGCGGTGTCACTTGTGGACTTGCAGTCTCATCAGGTGCAGAATTGATACAACACTGGAAATACTAGCATACTATGAATTCATGCTAAAAGAAAACTAGCTGAGTTTTTTGTGTGTCTCTTATAGACTGTCAGTGTGAAACCTGCTTTGCTTGCTAGTAATGCACGAGTATGTGAGTGTGAGCATATCTGTGTACCTAACTATGAAGTTGCAAAGCAGCTGAAACCCCTGGCTATGGGTCTGAAAGATTCAACAATTTAGATGTTAATTGCCTCAAGTGGTCTTTTATTCACTCTAGACACCATTAAGCAGACTGTAGACAAACAACTTCTGCAAATTAATAATATTCTATGAACTTTTCCATCTCAGGGCTGCACATCATGGCAGGATCGTCAAGAATAATTGTAGCAACACTGCTACCCCTCTTAGTCCATTTCACCACCTGCTCTGACCACACCACCCATTATGTCAAACCCAATGCCAACACACCATGTCCTGCGGACCCCTGCGTCTATACAAGGAAATGCATTCTGAACGTTGCTGAAAACAGCAGCGACAACTTCACTGGGAAAGATAGTGGAGGCTACAATTCTTTCACATTAGTTTTCATGGACAATTCAGCACTAATCCACGGAGGAGCTGTATACACAAAAAACAGTATCTTAAGTTATGAAGGACGTAACACCTTTAGTGGCAACTCAACACAGTACTATGGAGGAGGAATTTACTCTGAGAACAGCACTTTGAAGTTCAGTGGGGACACCAGTTTCTGCTCAAACTCAGGACTGGTGCAAGGTGGAGGAATATATGGGCTTGCAGCAAGTATCTACTTCAGGGGCAACAACAGCTTCACAGCAAACAGTGCTGCGAGGGGTGGGGGAGAGTATCTGGATAGCAACAATGCAGCAGTGTATGGAGGAGCTGTGTAAGTGGAGGATTCCGACCCTTTCTCATACTGTCTTTCTTTATCTTTCAAACTTGTGGGGTGCTTCTTCCGTGTTTTTGGGAAAATTAAGCTCCCTCTTGACGCATTCAAAGTCCTCCTCTCATCTTGGTATAGCATCTACTACCTTCGTTCAGTTCGTTGTGGTCCTTCTCTACCACGCTTAGCTACCAGGAAGTTTGGCCCAAATTCCAGCTGAAAATGAACCAATTGTGTCACCCTGAGTCGAGAGAGATGTACAATGACAGCAGTTCAGAGGATGAAGTGGATGTGTACCATGAAGCTCACACACTGACTGCTCCCACCATGACCATCTGGTTCTGAAAGAAAACAAACATTTCTTTCCTCATTCCTTACACTTGCAAAAACGGTCTGGTCTTAGCTTTCTTGAGTATTTTTATCTTCTAATTGATGAAGAGATAATTATGTGTTTTTTTTGTAAGCCACCATGCATGTACAATACCTAGCGGCCCCGAGTGACTTAGGGTCAATAATTATACTTTTCCTACTTTATAAGTAATTGAGTAATATATAATTTGAATGACTGTTTTTTTTAAAATTACTCTCCAATTGCATCATATTATAGTTTATATTCTTACCCCAAATTTAATGATTACAGTAACTGGGCCACAATTTGAGGTGGTGCCATAATTCTCACACACGACAGCAATACACAAAACGTGTTTCATTAGCTGCTTAACAATCACTGGAAAATAAATGACTAAGTGCACAAGAGAGCAAATTAACACATATCACCAACTAAGAAAAAGAACGGAATCAACTCAAAAGTACAAGCATAACTACCTACAGCTATAATTATTCCCACAGCCACACACTATCTTGGGAAATTTGGGAAAGTTTCGTTGTTAAAATATTTTCGTAGACAGAGACGGCTACGAAAATTAAACGCACGAAAATATTTCGACAGCTAATTATTAAAACAACGATAATTTTACGGTACGAACTCTGATTGCGAAACAGTTCAACGATGTCAATTCGAAGCTACTTCAAGCCGAAGGACGGTCTTCCCGATCCCAGGGGGTCGTTATCTTCTTGTCTGCCCTCGCAGGCAATCGCTCTTGCGAACAAGGAAGTGGAGAAGGTGACGAGCGATACAGGCAAGCAGTGTGGTCAATACGAGACGAACTATTTTTGAGCGTTGCGTGGCTCCCTCTCACATATCAGCATTTCTCCAGCTGCTGCCTCCCATATTTCTTTGTACACATGGTAGCCTCGAATACAACAGACTGTTTCGAACTCCTCCATGCCAGATCGCTCGAATTTCTTGGCGTCGCAAATGTACACGTGTTAAAAATGTTTCGTGTTAAAACATTTTCGTTGCCCGGATGGGCTACGAAAATTTTTTAACACGAAAATATTTCAAATGAAATATTTTCAACTCGAATAATTCTCAATTTACGGTACAATCATCTCAGTGATCACTGGTATCAATCAAGTTGAGTGGCTCTCGAAGCTCAATGAAGTTTATGAGAGTAATGACAGTTTGAGATTTGCTGGAATCACTGTCTTTAGTGGATATAAGTCGCTTTGGACTTGGACACTCAACAATGGTCATGGTGGGAGCACTTGTAATTTGTGGCTGATTGTCAGTAACTGCTTCATCAAAATTCTCACTCTGATGCTCCTTGTTGTGGCGTAACTGATGGGTTATTTGCTGCAGTTTTGGCCACACTCGCTGATACGTGTGGTAGACTAGGACCCCAACAAAGGTAGCAAATGCTATACCAACAGAAACGTAGGTAACAGCAGCCTGGCTTTCTTGAATTTCAGCGAGCCTCACAGAGTAAGTGGCAGCTGCAAGAATGCCTAGGTTGAGAATGAAACAGGCTTCAAGAACATCAAGGTACAACTTGTGGTATATCAAGCCAGTGAAATGGATTAAAGTAAGGAGTGCAATAACTGCAGCTTGAATTGCCAGAAGATTATGACTGGGATCAGCGGACACAAGGGAAAGCAAAACCAATACAGGATAGAGAACACAGCGAAGGCAAAGCATCAGTCCAGTCCAATAGCGATGTTGATCTCTATATGGTGCATAGTAAGCATCAAGAAAAGGATTTATTCTGGGACCGTTGATCCAACGGAAGAACCTTCGATTAGAATTTGCTCGAAGCCACTGTCCCACAGTGAGGAGGATGGTGTAGGGAAGAAAAAAGAGCAGAAATGCTAGCAAAGCTGCAAGAAACAGGGCAATGTGCTTGCCGTGAATGTACAGGATGTTCCCATCATGCAGCCAGACAACAACTCGCACCTCATCGGGATAATCCAGGAATGTGAAACACAGTGCAGCAATAATGGCACGAAATAGCTTTGCATAGGAGAGGAGGAAGAGGGTTGCCAGAACTGCAACTGGATTGGAGCCAAAAACTCTTGTATTCCTTGGGGAGTATCTACTAGCCATTATCATCAGGCCCACTAAGCTCCAAACATACAGAGGAAAGACAAACTGTAGCCATGTTTTAAGATATGCATCCATTCCATGAAAGAAGCAAGTCTCAACGCCTAAGTCTAGGTTAACCCAGGCGATGAACACTGTTAGAATGTTGGCTTCATTGGCAGGGAAGAAGATTGAACGATTGACTGCAACAATGCTTGCATAGAAGATCAGACCATTAATGGTTCCAGTTGCAACTGTGAGCTTGCAAATTAGCAGCAGGAGTACTAGAGCAATCCCAGCAAGGGCAAATGGAATGATTAGCAATATGTAAATGTTGGAACACAGCAAGCACTTAGAGCTACCAAGCGCTAGGCTATAGCCTGATTTGCACTCTCCACACATTGTCAAGAGACCTGACCTATTATTATCACATTGTTTGTCTGTAGCATTGAGAGTGAATTTGACGTGGCCTGATGCACAGTAATCAAATGGACAGTGTGGTTGAAGAATTAGTCCTTCAGAGATGTTGTCATATCCTACCCAGAACTCTCCATTGCGCTCTAGTGTTCTTTTTGTTATGTTGCATCTGGTCGTGTACTTCTGAAGTCGTGGCTCACACTCACAGATCCCTTCAGATGGATTCAGGCTAAATCCATGAGGGCAGTCATGAAACTTTAAGGAGATGTGTAGGAGTTTACCATTAGTTGAACACGGTCCGTCTGCATACAGTACTAATGTAGCACTGTTGTTTGTAGCTGATGAATGCAATTTGTAGTAAAGTTCAGTGCAGATATTTGACACATTTTGGGTGTTTTGGAATTGTGGCACTGAGGCATATTTATCTGTGCCATGGAAGAATGCTCGAACTACTGCGGAAACAGTTCCATCTCTCTGTCCAGTTGCAACCACAGAAAGTTTGAGCAGTTGACCAGGGTACACTTGCATTTGTCTATCCAATTCTGAAGTGTTGCAGTTTAGCACCCCATCTTTACACAGACAGACTTGAAATGGATCAGAAGAAATGCTGTTTGGTTCCAGTTCCAAATTTGGAACCTGCCAGTTAAATCTAGCTATGCCTTGCACTGAAGTAGTATTGTACACCAAGTCCATGGCACAACTGTCTACTGAACCACCGTACACTGCACTGCCTGCTTTCTGTGCATGGTTGCTGCAAAAGTGTATGCTGATGTTGAGGAATGCTCTAATCGCATGGAATTCATTTGATTGCAAAATAACTGCTGGATCAAAAAAGATCGGAACCAATTGATCAACAGAAGTCTGAAGCAACCCATCAACTTGAAAGAGACAGCTCTCCAGATTGACAATGTTAGGAAAACAATAAGAAATGGGATCAGAATCCTCCACGTACACTCCTCCTCCATACTCTGTTGCATTGTTACCATCCATAGTGACAGATGCATTCTGAGAGAGGATGTTGAATGAATTTACCAGATACTCTCCCCCACCCCTTGTAGCAGTGTTTGCTGTGAAGCTGCTGTTTCCGGTAAAGTAGAGCAATGTCCCCAACCCATAGATCCCTCCAACTAGCAACTGTCCTGAGTTGGAACTGAAACTGGTGCTTCCATTGAACCTGAGAGTGGTGTTCTTAGAATAAATTCCTCCAGCAGAGTAGTTTGCTGAGTTTCTACTAAAAATGCTATGTCCTTGAAAAGTTAAAAAACTGTCTTCTGTGTACACGGCTCCTCCATGAATTAGTGCTGAATTTTTCACAAATAGTGATGTGCACAAAGTGCCACCTCTGCTATGTTTCCCTATGATGTCTGAACTGTTTCCACCGACACTCAGAGTACTCACTGTTGCATAGATTCCTCCACCAACTCTAGCCAAGTTATTACCAAAAACATTATTTCCAATGAGGTACAGAGTGCTGTAGAGGACATACATCCCTCCACCATATCCGTTAGCTGAGTTGTTTGTGAAAAGACAATTACCAGTGGATATCATGGTACTGTACATTACACTCATACCTCCACCAGCTAAAGCCAAATTGTGTGTGAAATTAATGTCACCAGTGAAATTCAGAATGTTGTGGTGAAATATAACAATCCCCCCACCAGCTACAGCAGCATAATTGTTCTTGAAAGTACTGTTACCATTGAAATTCAGGAGAGTGTTGGGGCCTGCACAAATGCCTCCGCCATAACTTGCTGAGTTGTTTCTAAAAGTACTTCCTCCACTGAAGTTTAGAGTGGTGCTGCTCTGGGCATCAATTCCTCCACCAAAGTCAGCTGAGTTGTTCATGAAAATACTTTCACCGCTGAAATTCATGAGAGTGCTGTGCAGTGCAGCAATTCCTCCACCATAACGTGCAGCTGAGTTGTTTGCAAAAGTGCTGCCTCCAGTGAAGTTTAGAGTGCTGCTGAGGCAGAAATTCCTCCACCATATTTAGCGTTTAAAAGTAATCTTTCCAGTGAAATCCAGGACACTGTAGTCAGCAGCAATCCCTCCGCCTTCTCCAGCTGAGTTAACCCTGAAAGAACTATTTCCAGTGAACTTCAGGGAACTTGTGTTTGCATAAATCCCTCCTCCAAGGTGTGAACACATGTAATTCCTGCATCTCCTCCCATTGCGTGTGAAACTGTTGCTTCTCCTCAGGTCCAAGCTACTGTTGATCACCCTCAGTGCTGTGCCAATACTGTCCTGAAATGAGCAGTTGGTAATTCTGCCATCCAATACTGAATGAAACAATACTCCATATATAGTTGTAACTGCATCCTTGCCACAAAAGTTGACTACCAATCCACGCATTGTCACTGCGAAATACTTCTAAGTGAAAAGCCAACCATTCCTTTGCAAACAATCCTTGTTGCTTGTCCACCTGCACATGCAAAACACAAGATTTCAAAAACACTGACATTCTCCACAGTGAAGTCCACACTGAGGACATGGTTCCCAGGCAGCAGTAGCAGTGTGGTGTTGTAATTGGAATTAAGGCGGTGCGGAAGTTGTTGTGCGTACTCAGAGAGGGTGACACAAGGATCTGCAGGATCCGGACATGGTGTACTGGGAGAAGGCTTGATGTAGAAGGTAGGGTGACCAGCACAGATATCGATGGGTAGGAAGGGCAGCAAGAATCCTACAACAAGGCACTCTAGCCTTAGTGACCGAGCCATATTCCAGGTGTAACTAATAACTTCACTAGAACCAAGTTATGTGATGAATTTCTGAATTGAGAGAAGCGTTGTGCAACTGAAAAACTCATAACTGTACATCCGCTGTACACTGTCACTGTGCAACTGTGCAATTAAATACATGGTTACCTTGGTTGCACATAACTGAAGTCACTGGTGGAGTCCAAGAATAGTCACCTGCTATCACACAAGAGCACGAAACAATCCATATCATACTGCAGTTACCCTATAAGTGGATATATACAGTGGTCATGTGTTTATAGTGGAGCAAAATCATCCAGAGGCCAGAAGCTCCCATGTTATCTTACAGCCTATAAAGTACTATTGGTAAACTGTTGTCTTACAGCCATTAAGCACTATTGATAAACTGTTATCAAAACATACTCTGATTACTTTATCAGGGAATTTCCACAATTGCACATTCAAAGTCAATGTGCAATCAAATTGTTTACAAATGTAGCTACAGCACTGTAAAGAATGGTTGTTTTTAACCATAAAGTGGTATACCATTGTTGCAGACATTAAGCTGACCATGAAAGGACATGCAGTATTCTGTGGCTCATTTAGAGACTGAACAACCAGAGAGGATTCCGGTCATGATCATCTTACAACCACATTCATAATGATCTAAACCACACCAAAACCACATACCCGCCAGACTGTTCCAAGGCCTCACCAGCTTTAGTTTTTATCACTAAGCAGTATACTAATAAATTTTGTGACCGGATTTGGGAAAACCCGTCACTTCCCGGATTTATTGATTTTGTGTTAGAGGCAATTATAGTCACAAAGCAACATTTCGGCGAAAAAGCGGTTATTACAGCAACGGGTCAGCAGACCCATGGACTACAAGATATCAGAGTATAAAGCCTGGATCTACTTCCATTCCGGCGTTATAAGCCCGAACTCAAGCTATATCGTCGTGCATAAATTAGTATACGGAAGGCGTTGCTACGCACACAGAACGAACTACTTACCACAAACGGTGTCATTTCACGCTGTCCTCTGGTTTATTCTGTCCATTTTCACTCCGTCTGACCTACCTATCTATCGGATGAGTCGCGAAAAACACGGCTAGCTAGCTAAAGCACGAACTAAACGCGTCCAGCTACTTAACAATGGACGACACGTAACACGGATAGTATACGGAAAATAATCACATACCATAGCAACGTCAAAAATTGCATTTACACGGAAAGCAGTTTTGCGTATTCCGTGCGCGTTTCGAGCTGTATCTCGGCGACTGGAAGACCGATCGCTTTGAAATTTGCTCTACGGCAAGATGAAAGGTAGCGGTTACCATTTCCGGTGTTAACTCAATTTTTTCAAAATCCGGGAAGTGTCGGGTTTTCGCAAATCTGGTCACCTATACGGACAGAAGCTTGGTGGGGTCAAGGAACAAGGCCACAGTTTCATACAATGGCATGCGCATGCTTGCAATTTCACACAAATATTGATAGTACAGCTGACAGCTTCTGGTCTGTTCGCACGATGTCAACTCACAAAACAGAAAAAATGATTATCACGCTCGGTGCTCAACCATTAGTAACTAATCAGTGCCTAATATATGGAGGAACGGGCAGTGATAAACTAAATGTGGGCAGTGATAAAACCCATGACATGTTGGGCAGTAATGAAACTGACTCTTTACTCACTGCTGAGCAGATCTAGGGAGCTAAAACCCATTACAGATGCACCCAATTTTCCGGCTGCCCAGTTATAAGTCCTTTGCTACTCAGAAGATGAAACCTCCAAAAATTTCATGCAGGAGGGGGAGTCACTACCTGAAATTTCATCATCATCTACCACTGACAGGAGCGGGGGGGGGGGGGGGGGACTTTGGGGTCTGTACCCCCCCCCCCCCCCGGTTGCTTTGCTGACACTTTTGACTTTTGATCCTCTTTCTTCCCTACACTCTCCTCCTCACTGTGGGGCAGTGGCTTCAAGCAAACTCCAATCAAAGATGTTTCCACTGGATCAACAATCCCAGAATAAAGCCATTCCTGGATGCTTACCATGCACCATATGGACATCAACATCGTTACTGGACTGGACTGATGCTCTGTTTCGCTGCACTATGTTGCTGGTGTTTGCCTTCAACACTCACGCTGACCCCAGTCTTAATCTTCTGGTCATTGGAACTGCAGTGATTGGGCTTCTTACACTAACACACTTTACTGGTTTGATGTACAAAATGTTGTATCTTGATATCCTTGAAATCTCTTTCATTGTCAACCTGGGCATTCTTGCTGTAGCCACCTACTATGTGAAACTTGCTGTAGTGCCAGTTAGCCAGGCTGCTGTTGCATACACATCTGTTGGTATAGCATTTGCCATCACCTTCATTGGGGTCCTTCTCTACCATGCTTACCAGCAAGTGTGGCTTGAACTCCAGCAGAAAATATGTGTCACTCTGAGTCGAGGGAGATGAACTGTGACAGCAGTTCAGAGGATGAAGCGCATGTGTACCATGAAGCTCACACACTGACTGCTCCCACCATTACTGTCATAGAACATCTAAATCCAGAGACATTTGACCTAAATGACATTTCAGCTCGGCCATTGTCAATTGCTTCCTCATCAAACCTCATTGAAGTTCAAGAGCCGCTTGATTGGATAAACCCAGAGCTGCTCCATCTTGCTCAAATTCCTACACTTGAGAACAGGAGAATTTATTTATTTAAAACTTTGTACTCTCTTTAAGATCATCCATGGTCTCTTCCCTTTCACACCCGATGTATTTATGCCGCAACCCAGTAGACATAACTATAATCTTCCATTTTTGTATCAACCTTTTTCACACACTAACACCTTCCAAGCATCATTTGTTCCAAGTACTGTTTCCATATGGAATCACCTACCCCCCAATGCACTTACTGCACCTTCACCTCACACATTTAAGTTAAATATTGCACCTTTGTTCTTGTAGTTATAGTTAGTTAGTTAGGGTACATACCTGTATTAGCCTAGAAGGCTATTATGTATCCTTTGCATTGGCATAAATTATTATAGAAAGAAAAAAAAAAAAGAAAAAAACCCAGCTAATAACAAACCACAGCCTTAAATGATTCCTCCCACCACATTTCACTGAACTTCGAGAGTCACTTGAATTGATCAACACTAATGACTCATGAGAGGACTATGCACGGATACAGATACTTAGCTACATATCAACTTATTAGCTCCCACATACACTGACATCCTTTCCCCCCTAAAGAGCTTAATAATTTATGTAGCATATAATTATTATTGTGGTGTGAGTTGGCAGTGCATGAGCCAACTTTCAGTGTATATAGCTTACAGTGTGCTTAGTGTGGTCAATGCTTCAAGTTGTATTTGTAAATTTGACTCTTGTGTAATTGTCAGTTGGCTAGGCTAGCTCAGACCCCACAGCCCAGGGGGTTTTAGTTTCCAGATCCCTTGGATTTGGCACTGATCACTGATCTCAGGCTGTCATGCTTTCAGTCCACATGTTAGATGGATTCTCCGGCCGCGCCCCCTACTTGGCAAATGAGGCTGGCCTTCGAGACTACATGGAATCAAGGCCTCATGGCACACTGCTGACAACCCAACAGCAGCAGGAAGATGGCTTGGACAACAGAATATGGATGGAACAAGCTATGTGCGATAGGTTCTATTATCTACAAGTAATAAAAAGCATTAAAAATGTAGCAGGATGTAGGGATACCAGAACAGCAAAAAGTAAGGAAACAAGCTAGAGGGATGATCGAACATAACAGTGAAGTATACAACCCCCCCTACAGAGATCGAAGTCAGTGACCTCACAGGCACCTGGGCGGTAGGTGTCCTTGCCTTGGTATATGACTCAGGTATTACACTTCCAGCATTGGCTGAAGAATCAGGCCAGGGCATCTCAAGTCAACTTTTCCCTAGATGGATGACAAAGCCACTGAGTTCTCCCTCTCTGAAGACCATGGCATAGGCAGTTTATAGTAGGGACATTCATATGGGTGTTGAGAGTTGAGATAGGCATTCACCCTGCTCACAGAATACAGTATAGGTAGCAATATAGCTAAATCATGACTAACCTCAAAAAATGCCTCGTTTGATTGAAAACACAACGGTCAACGCATCTTCCCCACTGTTTCTAATTCAGCGATCTTGAGTAATAATTACGTATCGTTGCTTGTTGAAGATATACGGTAAGTGATCGTTTAACCCTTTAAGACCTAACGTTGCATATCGCATATATATATCTGCAACGTGAGACTTTCAGCTTCAGATGTCACATCCGGCAATGTCCTTGAGAGATAGGCTCTGCGCCAGCAGAAAGGGCGGGGCAGGGGGAGGTGGGTGGGTGCACCCGAAGGGTGCAAACAGCATGGCCGCGTTTGGGCTCAGCTTTGAACGGCCCTTGGTTGGAAGGGTGCTAACAGCATGGCCGCGTTTGGGCTCAGCTTTGAACGGCCCTTGGTTGGAAGGGTGCAAACAGCATGGCCGCGTTTGGGCTCAGCTTTGAACGGCCCTTGGTTGGAAGGGTGCAAACAGCATGGCCGCGTTTGGGCTCAGCTTTGAACGGCCCTTGGTTGGAGCCGGGTAGGCCATTTCTCGGGTTTTAAGCATAAATGGACTTAGAAAGTAGCTGTCTTGCCTTGTAGGCCCTCCATTTCCAGTGTTCATGGTCAGTTTTTTAGCTACGGCAGGTTGGCCACTTCTCGGGAGGCTTGATTGCAAGTTCGTTAGTTGGTGGGTGTGGTTAAGTCACGTATATGCTTAGTGTAGCTGAAATTACCTGTGTGAGCAGTTTCGAGCCCAGTAACGCCAGGGAACAGAAATTAGGGTATGTTTAAGTGTTCTATAGACTGAAAATTACCTAGAGAAATAAATTTAGGCCCTAAAGAGTTAAGTGCGCATGCCTACAAACGTGAAAATGGCGTGACAAACGAAGCCATAGTTATTGAGTGGGCAGCTGCAGCCGCCTGGTGAAGACGTGGAGGTAGCGAAAAAGCGATGGGTCGTTGCACTGCTCGGTTGAAAATGCTGCTGTTTCGTGCGAAAACCATCGTGACAGATTGAGGCAACGTTGAGCTAAGTTGTCTGAACGGTATGTGGTTTTAAGTGACTGTGTACCGTTTATGAGATTTGGAGAGATTCTTTTGTATTAGCATATGTTGCGTGTACGTCGTATCCCTACATACAGAGTCTACCGACTCTGTGATAGATGTGCATGGGCTGACCCTAAGTCTATTTATGGGAAAATCAAAAACTTGATGACATAATTTGCCGAACTAGATCCTGGCAGGAGGGCATGAGGCTACCTCACCTCACTGTACTCTCTGCCTCGAGCAAGAGGAAAAGCTCTGCGCATCGTTGCCGCTCGCAAGTAGCGGACAAACGGACGGAATGATCCAGTCTGACAACATCCTCGTCACTTTGTGACCCCGCCTACCAGATTAACCCAGATCAGACCGTTTCTCGCGTATCGCATCGGTACCTTATACCGGTACCGAAACAGTGACGGTATCGGTACAGTATCGATACAGTTTATTGTATCAATACAGTTACAGTATCGAATCGAAGAACTTCTTGTACTATATATACAGCCATTGATATGATAATATTATCGTGCCAGTTGCTTTACCTTTGGCCTATAGCTACTTATGCAGATAGCGCTGGCATTGTTGCCCAGAAGAACTCCATCCACACTCGGCCCAGTGCTGTGTTCTGATTGAAGTGGGGATCAGTCAATCTTCAATGATATATACAATGAATGAGCTAGCTACCACACGCAGCACTCATCAGGCCAGGGAAGTGGAAGAAGTGAGCAGTGTATCCGTGAACTTAGTCTAGCGGGCTAGCCCCTCGAATTTTCCCCAGCACGGATCGACTCACGTGACCGCACGGGGAAAAAGAGGGTCGAGAAACTTTGGACCACTTTGCTTGGGCTCTACTCGAAATCGGGTAGAGCCAATCAGATTGCAGCTGTCACGTGGTGATCTTTCAAATCGCTCGGTACAAGCGTTGAGGACTGTCTGAAGTTGCCTGCGATTGCTGTTCTCCTGCACAACGACCAAACAGACAGAAGTACAAACAGTCAACGAGGTTAGCGGGCCAGAATCGACTGACTGCAGTTGCACTAATTGGAATATTATGACGTAAACGGACGTGAAGTAAGATCAATTGCATTCTTTCGTACCGAGTAAAGTGGTCCAAAGTTTCTAGACCTTACTTCTCCGCGCGCGCATACTGAAAGCGATCGCGCGCTGGAGAAAGCGAAGGGCTAGCTTGTTAGACTATCCGTGAACTCATGATCATGATATACCGTATGGCGCTTATATTTCGCGGGTCTAAATTTTCGCGAATTGCTCTTCGAGAACATTTCGTTGAAAAAATTTCGCGAATACGCGGTAAAACGCCACGCCCACAGAATGGGTGTGGTGTAATATACTGCACTTGCGTGAAGACTCCCGTGCGCGCTGAACTTAACTAACTACCAGTCTACCACAGACCACTTCGTCGGTGCGTTGTATTCTGCGACACTCTTCCCCACTTCGACGCTCTCAGAGTTCGTTATCAGATACCTGCCTGGGCGTTTCGCCGGATTGAGCTGGCAGCTTCAGTATTGGCAGATATCGCACATGTCGTGCAGATGGTACCGGAAGCGCTTTACGGTACCTCTTGGGAGAACTCTCCATGTGGATCCGAAGCTTATACTTTACTTCGACTACTGTCCATCCTGTTGAAGTACGCAAACAGAGCCATCAAGCTAGCCGTCGCACGCGTACGTTGGAATACTGTCCACGTATATAGCTGTAGGCGCACAACACGTGTCAAAATTTTCGTTTAAATAATTTCGCGAATGACCTGTAATTCGCGCGAAATTCGCGCGAACATTTAGACCCGCAAAATTTAAGCGCTATACGGTAGCTAGAATGTCTGTACATTAGCTGTGACAGGTTGGTAGATAGCTAAGCACTTTTGGATTAAAAGGTCTGTTTATACTTAGAGGTCTGATACATGTGGCCTATTTTATGTAGCTAGCTACACAAGATGGCATTGTGGGGCAAATGCATTTGTAGTTGAAGTTTCGATGGACAATGATTAGCGATGACAGACACACAGACACTTCCTCCAGCCATCCATCACGACTGTATCGAAGGGGCTCACTCACACTCATTCCAGTAAGGGTCTTTCGTATGTAAGCATATAGCTCTCCCCAAGAAGCCAAAAAACTTGGCATTTAGCTACTATGATTTTCTCTGAAAAATTAAAAGAGATTTAGCTAGTGACGGCCTGTCATTTCAAAACTGAGCAGAACATTAAACAAGGGCATCCTTGATCAGGGTTGGGTAATCCCTTGTTTCCCTTTGCTTTTTCGAGATCAAGGTGTAGCTATGTTTGCAACTTTGGGAACTGAAGTGGAGGTGGTTTACAGATACCCATTCTGAGATAGCCTCGTTCCCGGCCTGGGGACAAGGCTAATGGAGTTTGTCATCTTGGAGCATATCATCAGGATAGAGGATCATTTTACAGCGGCCAGACAGTTAGGTTGAGGTGATTCATTCTATAGATTAGAAACACACTACACTGATCATTGGGGAACTGTGACTGCAATGATTCACTACTCTCTATATCAGTGAGATAACTATACAAACCCAGTGCAGGATATGGTTGTCAAATCCTGCATACTATATGAGCGCATGGGGAGGGATTATCATCAACCCCAGAGTCCAACATTTCATTGCATGGTTTTTGCTTTGGAATCCAAAATGTGCGTCAGCAAACTGCTGCAGTGTTGTAGGCATATTATGTGATCATGATGTAGTGGAACCGCTACTCCGGAATGGTTCATAGTAGCTATATATAGTAACAAGGAGGTGCATTGGTTGGGCTCTGGTTGTGCACCTGATTTTGCAACAAGAAGTTGATTTCTACCAAAGAGAAGGAAAGTTACTGTAACAAAAGATTCTTGTCAGGGTACATGGAGGTAGTGACATTAATATTATCATGGATGAGATTTGCTTATGAACTCTTATTGTTATCAGGAGGGTTGCAGTTCTGAAAGAAAAGCTTCTTCCCCATGCATTTCATAGCGATAACTTCCCCTGTTTCTCATTTTTGTATATACACTTACAAGTGGTCGTGTAGAACTCTCTTGAATAGGTAGTTTCATTTTCTAATAAGTACCTACACCATTTATTTATCTTGTGCATGGATAAAGAGATCATTTTACCAAATTTGGAGATGTTTGCTGCTGGTGTTCTTATCTGCCTCCTAGATAATCTACATGTAAACAAGGTAAACACCTTCAATTTCAGCGTAACATGCAGCTGTGACCTGGGCTAGCCATTGAATGGACTGTAGCTATTCTATAAGTCACAGGAAAGTGATATCAGACTACACTGAAAGACACGGTCATCAGCATACCAGAAGTCGTATACAAGAGGTGAGTTCTCTACATGTGTCAAATTAGTAGGTTTAATGCAGCGGCCATTTTTTACGCATATGGCATCCTACAGACGGAGTACTACTGTACTCCATGCTACTACCATACCCACAATAGCATCAGTGGCTGTGTTATCAAGATCCACTCTGTTTTACACTACATAACGGTTGTATTTAACAACCAACCTTAAACGAATGTCTAATCGCGGTCCCAGACCCAACCAACCATAGTGCAGATCACTTTAGTATCACACATATAGCTACTGGAAGCGATATACGCACTGGATGAAAGGTCTGGGAATCAGACTAAAAATGTCCCGTTACAGATCTTATGATGTCATGGGGAGGATAGACACTGTAGCTATGCATGTAATGTACATGTATAATATATTTTCAAGGTTGGCAATTTGTTGCACACACATGCAGAGCATTGTATGAGTAGCCATTACTGTAAGTGCTATCACAGAGTCTGTAGACTCTGTATGTAGGGATACGACGTACACGCAATATAGAGCGGCTGCATTGACGTGCTATGACGCCAAAAAAACACGTGACTAAGTACTTCTGCATGGCAAAATAACATGGTGTTCAATGGCAGCTGGACGGAAACTACTAGCTCACTTGTACTCGAGGTCGCGTAGCTGCTCGATCTAATCGGCATGGTAACTGCGCTACAGCGACAGTTGACACAGTAGTACTTCGTAAGTTCCGAGCTGTTTGCGTTTCTAAGATCACTGTAGAAATTGCTGCTTTCTTGCCATGCAGTCTTATGAGAGAAACGGAGTATAACGGAGGGCGTTTCGGTTGTTTTACGGCCGGTGACGTCAAACGCAGCCACTCTATATGCTGATGCAAAAAAATCTCTCCAAATCTCAGAAACGGTACACTTATAAGCCTTTATAGCCACATACGGTTCATCTTCGAGTGTTTTCATGACCAACAAGACTCCTTGCGTCGCGAAAAACCGTCGTGAAAGTACCACACCAGGTACTCGCCAAACGGGCAAATTGTTTTTCTTTCTTCTTCTTTCTTTCTTTCTTCAGACAGGTTAGCTCAGCGTCGCCTCAATCTCCCATGATTCGCACCGAGCAGTGCACCAGCCCATATCTTTCTTCATTATACACGTGTATGGAAAAAGATCTCTGTAGGGGGGATTGTATACTTCACTGTTTTGTGTGATCATCCCTACCTTGTTTCCTTACTTTTTGCCGTTCTGGTATCCCTACATCCTGTTACATTTTAAATGTTTTTGATTACTTGTTAATATATGAGGATGAATTACGTAGCACACGGGATGTTTCAACTGGTGCAATAGGAAATAAAGTTACCTGACAGACACTGCATTAAGTTTCATGACCCTGAACAGTTAGCTAGGGGTGGTCTTCCTCATCATCTCAAACAGATGCTTGCAGTGCATGGTCCATATTTTTCATCGGCGCGCGCAGGGGGAGGAGCCTGGGAACGAGGCTAAAGGAGAGTCACGTGCACAGAAATTATGGTCTGGCCAAAAATTAAAACTCCAGGAAAGGTGGTCCTCCTGGACCAGTAGCTATGCCCAGTATGCCCTGAAATTGGTGGTACATAGCTAGTATACATGGAATAATGATCTAAGAAAAAGTGTGCTTGGTCCGAAACCAGCTGGTAATTATAACTGACCCACACAGCTCTTTGGCCGAGGAGATTGGTTGTTTAGGATCAAGGTAAGCATAATTTAATTAACAGATGCCTTTGAATTCCCCACTGGACTCCTACGCATCTCTGGAAGGAAACATCGCATTGCACTCATGACAGATGAGAGTGGTAAAAGACGTAATGAGTGGGTGTGGTTGGTGTAAAAATCTCTGTAAGTGTGTGTGTAATATATGTCTGAATGTATTTACATGTGTGCATGTATTTACATGTGTGTGTGTGTGTGTGTGTGTGTGTGTGTGTGCAGTTGCAAGGAGCTGCATGCCTACGTTGACTTTAAGGAAAGAATAGACATTACGTTTGTAATAAACTATGATTTCTTCCATCTCAGGTCTGTACACCAGCTGCACAGCATGGCAGGATCACCAAGGATCGTCATGGCAACACTGCTACCCTTCCTAGTCCGTTTTACCAACTGTTCTGACCACACCACCCATTATGTCAAACCCGCTGCCAACACACCATGTCCTGCAGACCCCTGCCTCACCCTCTCAGAGTATGCACAACAAACTCACCACTGGCTCACCTCCAACACCACACTGTTATTCCTGCCTGGGGACCATGCCCTCAGTGTAAACTTTACAGTGGAAAATGTCAGTGATTTTGGGGTCTATGCACAACAGACCTCATCTGCAGATGCAAGAATTGTGTGTCAAGGATTGGTGGGTATTACATTCAGATACATATCACGAATGACAGTGCATGGCTTGGCGTTCAACTCTTGTGGCAAGGGTGCAGTTGGTCATGATTACTATACTGGTGATACTTACTTGACAACCTATGGAGTGTCAGTGTATTTAGGACAGGAGATAAGAATCCTCAACTGCTTATTCCAGGACAGCATTGGTACTGCACTTGGGGTGTTCTACAGCAGCCTGGTTCTTAAGGGAAGCAATAGTTTCACAAACAACTGTAGGGGCTGCGCTGGCAGGAACTGTACCTGCATCTGTTTGGGGGGAGGAATTTACGCACACACCAGCACCTTGATATTCGAAGCAGAGAACAGCACATTTATAAGCAATTCAGCTGAAGATGGTGGAGGAATATATGCATTGCAGAGCACTCTCAACTTCTCTGAGAACAGTACATTTATAAGCAATTCAGCTGAATATGGTGGAGGAATATATGCATTGCAGAGCACTCTCAACTTCTCTGAGAACAGTACATTTATAAGCAATTCAGCAAAATATGGTGGAGGAATATATGCATGGCAGAGCACTCTCAACTTCACTGGTATATCTACTTTCAGAAACAACTCAGCAGACAAATTTAGTGGTGGAGGAATCATGGCATCAGACAGCAGTTTGAAGTTCACTGGTAACATAGTTTTCCAAAACAACTCAGTAGAAGAAAGTGGTGGAGGAATTGGAGCAAAGTACAGCACTCTGAGGTTCACAGGTAGCACTGCTTTTGGAAAGAATTCAGCAAAGAAATTTGGTGGAGGAATTACAGTAATGTACAGCACTTTGAACTTCACTGGTAACACTACTTTCAGAAATAACTTGGTGGATACAAGCAGCGGAGGATACTGGTCATCAGACAGCAGTTTGAAGTTTATTAGTAACACAACTTTCCAAAGCAACTCAGTAGAAGAAAGTGGTGGAGGAATCGTTGCATCAGACAGCAGTTTAAAGTTTACTGGTAACACAACTTTCCAAAGCAACTCAGCAGAAGAAAGTGGTGGAGGAATCGTTGCATCAGACAGCAGTTTGAAGTTTACTGGTAACACAACTTTTCAAAGCAACTCAGCAGAAGAAAGTGGTGGAGGAATCGTTGCATTAGACAGCAGTTTAAAGTTTACTGGTAACACAACTTTCCAAAGCAACTCAGCAGAAGAAAGTGGTGGAGGAATCGTTGCATCAAACAGCAGTTTGAAGTTTACTGGTAACACAACTTTCCAAAGCAACTCAGCAGAAGAAAGTGGTGGGGGAATCAGCGCATTGGACAGCAGTTTGAACTTCAGTGGTGACACAACTTTCCAAACCAACTCAGCAGAAGAAAGTGGTGGAGGAATTGTCGCATTAGGCAGCAATTTGAAGTGCACTGGTAACACAAATCTCCAAAGCAACTCTGCAGGAGAAAGTGGTGGAGGAATCGTCACATCAGACAGCAGTTTGAACTTCTCTGGTAACACAACTTTCCAAAACAACTCAGCGGAAGAAAGTGGTGGAGGAATCCTTGCATCAGACATCAGTTTGAAGTTTACTGGTAACACAACTTTCCAAAGCAACTCAGCAGAAGAAAATGGTGGAGGAATCATTGCATCAAACAGAAATGTGAAGTTTACTGGTAACACAATTTTCCAAAGCAACTCTGCAGGAGAAAGCGGTGGAGGAATCATCGTAACAGACAGCAGTTTGAACTTCACTGGTAACACAACTTTCCAAAGCAACTCAGCAGAAGAAAGTGGTGGAGGAATCAGTGCATCAGACAGCAGTTTGAAGTTCACTGGTAAAACAACTTTCCAAAGCAACTCAGCAGAAGTATATGGTGGGGGTATCATCACATCAGACAGCAATTGCAAATTCATTGGTAACACAATTTTCCAAAGCAACTCAGCAGAAGTGAACTTCACCGGTAACACTACTTTCAAACAGAACTCAGCCGATTCAAATGATGGTGGAGGAATTTTTGCGTTGAACAGCACTCTTAACTTCACTGGTAACACTACTTTCAGAAACATCTCTGCAAAACAAGCAGGTGGAGGAATATGGGCATTCTACAGCACTCTGAACTTCACTGGTAACACTACTTTCAGAAGCAACCTAGCAATTCTTGGTGGAGGAATCTATACAAGAAAATGCATTCTAGATGTAACTGAAAACAGTAGAGGCAACATCACGGGGAAAGATAGGGGAGACAACAATTCTTTCACATTAGTTTTCATGGACAATTCAGCACTGATCCATGGAGGAGCTGTATACACAAAAGACAGTATCTTACATTTTGAAGGACATAACACCTTTAGTGGCAACTCAGCACGGTACTATGGAGGAGGAATTTACTCTGAGAACAGCACTTTGAAATTCAGTGGGAACACCAGTTTCGGCTCCAATTCAGGACAGGTGCAAGGTGGAGGAATATATGGACTTGCAGCTAGTATCTACTTCAGTGGAAACAACAGCTTCACAGCAAACACTGCTGCAAGGGGTGGGGGAGAGTATCTGGTAGACTCATTCAATTTCCTGATTCATAACACAGTTATCACTATGGATAGCAACAATGCAACAGAGTATGGAGGAGCAGTGTATGTGGAGGATTCCAACCCTTTCTCATACTGTTTTCCTTTATCTTACAAACTTGTGGGGTGCTTCTTTCAAATTTATGGGGCAATTGAGCTCCCTCCATTCGAACTCCTCCCCTCATTGGCGGCTTTCACTGCTGCAATTCGTGCATCCCTCAACATCCACTCACTTTTCTACAACAATAATGCAGGGATATCAGGCAGTGCAATATATGGTGGTTCAATAGACAACTGCATTGTTCATATTGAATACAGTGATAGTGGGAGATACACTCTCTTTGACCCATTTATAGATGTACTAAATATGGAGCTGCAGCAGGAACCAAACAGCATTTCTTCTGATCCCTTACAAGTCTGCATGTGTGAAGATGGAATCGCAAACTGTAGCACTCTTGAGTTCATTGGACAAGTGTACCCAGGTGAACAGTTCCACTTTCCTGTAGTTGCAACTGGACAGAGAGATGGAGTTGTTCCTGCAGTTGTTCGAGCATTTTTTGCCGATTCAGATGGAAATACCTCATTAGCTCAATTCCAAGATACTCAGAATGTGAAAGCAGACTGCACAGTTCTTCATTATCAGCTATGTTCATCAGCTGTCAACAAGACTGCTATGCTAGTACTGTATGCAGATGGCCCATGTGGAACCGATGGAATTGTTCTGAATATCTCTTTCCACTTTCTTCCCTGTCCCCCTGGATTTAGTTTGAATTCATCTGAGATGATATGTGGATGTGAACCAAGGCTTCAAAAGTACACCACCAGATGTAACATCACAGAAAGAACGCTAACCGGTGAGGGAGAGTTCTGGGCGGGGTACGACAATTACTCCCAAACACTGATTCTCCACCCACACTGCCCATTTGACTACTGCAAGCCAGCCACAGACCGCATCAGTTTCCCTCTCAGCAATTCTGACTTGCAGTGTGAAAACAGCAGGTCAGGTCTCTTATGTGGAGAGTGCCAATTTGGTTTTAGCCTTGCTCTTGGTAGCTCTAAATGTATACAGTGTTCCAACCTTCACATATTGCTGCTCTTACCATTTGCCATGGCCGGAATCACTTTAGTCCTCTTTCTGCTCATTTGTAAGCCCACAGTTGCAGCTGGAACCATCAATGGGCTGATCTTCTATGCAAACATTGTTGCAGCCAATCGTGCTATCTTCTTACCACACAACCAAACCAACATTCTGACAGTGTTCATAGCCTGGCTTAACCTGGACTTGGGGATTGAAACTTGCTTTTATGATGGAATGGATGCGTATGCTAAGACTTGGTTACAGTTTATCTTCCCTCTATACATTTGGAGCTTAGTGGGTTTGATAATAATTGTTAGTTACTACTCATCAAGGATTGGAAGGTTGTTTGGCTCCAACCCGGTTGCAGTTCTGGCAACCCTCTTCCTTCTGTCCTATGTAAAGCTCCTGCGTACCATCATTGCTTCATTATTCGTAACCTTCCTTGATTATCCCAATGATGTGCAGGTTGCTGTCTGGCTGCATGATGGCAACATCCGGTACCTTCATGGCAAGCACATTGCCCTCTTTTTGGTTGCTTTGCTGACACTTTTGATCCTCTTTCTCCCCTACACCCTCCTCCTCACTGTGGGGCAGTGGCTTCAAGCAAAGTCCACTCGAAGGTGTCTCTACTGGATCAACAATCCCAGAATAAAGCCATTCCTGGATGCTTACCATGCACCATATAGAGATCAACATCGTTACTGGACTGGAATGATGCTCTGTCTTCGCTGCACTATGTTGCTGGTGTTTGCCTTCAACACTCACGCTGACCCCAGTCTTAATCTTCTGGTCATTGGAACTGCAGTGATTGGGCTTCTTACACTAACACACTTTACTGGTTTCATATACAAAAAGTTGTATCTTGATATCCTTGAAATCTCTTTCATTCTCAACCTAGGCATTCTTGCTGTAGCCACCTACTATGTGAAATTTGCTCTAGTGCCAGTTAGCCAGGCTGCTGTTGTATACACATCAGTTGGTACAGCATTCGCCACCTTCATTGGGGTCCTTCTCTATCACACTTGCCAACACATTTGGCCCAAATTCCAGCAGAAAATAAACCAATTGCGTCTCTCTCAGTCAAGGGTCATGTACAATGACAATAGTTCAGAGGACGAAGCAGATGTGTACCATGAAGCTCACACACTGACTGCTCCCACCATGACCATCATAGAACGTCCACATCCGGAGACCCTTGACCTAAATGACAACACTTCAATGAAAGCTCTGCATATGTCAATTGCTCCCTCCTCAAACGTCATTGAATTTCGAGACCAACTTGATTTGATCAACCCGGCTAATAGCAAATCACAACCTTTGATTCCTCCCACCACAAACTTCACTGAACTTCGAGAGCCACTTGAGTTGATCAACACAAATAACCCATGAGAGAAGGTAGACTATACACGATACACATAATATTATATACTTACATATCAAGAGTACTGTACCTTATTAGCTTCCACATACCCTGACAACCTTCCCCCCTTCAATAACATAAGCATAATATTGTGGTCTGAGTGTGCAACCAACTTTCTATAGCTACCGTTATTCTCTTTGTAAACACACCATTCATTGTGTGCATGCACAGGTATTAAATAGGTTGTTAGTATCACGATATCTTACTACTTGCAGTCTATATCATGTGACTATACAAAACTACAATACAAGAACTTGTATTGCAGAACCTGTAACTGTATTTTTATTAAAGCTATATCCAGTGGTGGATCCAGGGAGTAACCCCCCCCCCCCCCCCCCCCCCCCCCCCCCCCCCCCCCGATCAAGACTCACATAATTGTAAACAGATGTCTTTCCATTGCATGGACCTCTAGAAGGAAATCCAACACAATCCATTACACTCAGAAGTAGGTCAGTGCACTTTTGGTTCAGTCCACTTTCTATTACACTCCTGGTATAGAGAAAATTGTGCCGCGTAAATAAATAATGTAACATAAACCTCACAGCACGCAGGAAAGGTCTACAGAGATTCTGACTACACCGTCGTGATCGCTATCATGCAGTGTTACAACCACACAATAATTGTGGTGAAACTCACCTTGGTGGTGGAGATAGCTACAAGCGCTTTTGTAGTGCCGTCGGCCGCCATTGCTCTTCGACGTTGGCTGCCAGTACAGTCATACGAAGGGCTCACAAAGATTCTGACCACACAGCCGTAATCGCTGTCGTTCACTGACGCTTACATGACCGTGCTGGCAAGGTTGTAAGTGCTGTTATAGTTTCGTGTCTTCCCTTTGGTCGCCATTGCTAGCGTTCGACTGAGCGTGGTTGCCACGTGGCATGTGCGTTAATTGGAACGAATTGCAATAATTATTAGCTTGCGCTACGGCGAGGCAACCGCGGAGTTGCAACGGCTACCAGGAGTGCGGTTGCCCCTCGTGATAATATAAATTAAAAGAATGGTTTAGAATTCAATTTTCTTTTTGGGGGAAAATTGAAAATTGAATTCAGCCATGAAATCAATTTTCAATTTTCAATTTTTGGGGTTGAAGCTGGTACAAATCCATTCATTCGGATGGAACGGGGGATGGCACAAGCTACACCAATTTTTTTACTTGAATCTAAGCTCTGCAGCATTCTATTTCCAATTTCCAATTATCAATATCAGGTGGTGAAAGTTAACCCTTTTGGCACCATTCTCTGGTCATGTGAGGAGTTGCCATAGCAATGTTAACCCTTAGACCTCCAAGGAACATAATATTGTTAGTGTGACCAAGGTTATACTGGCCCAGAGAGTAGCTATAGCCTGCACTGCACAATGGCCACCTTAGAAGAACTGCCTGGGATTGAGCCATTTATACGCGAGAGGATAGAGAGACAACGGAAGACCCACCAAGAAGTGAGTGACGAACTGCTACTCCGACATCCAAGTGTACGTGATGAGTGCTAAGTTAGCCTTGCTGCTCAAGACGTTAGTAATGGTGGGCCCTTAATACACTCTTTTTCAACCCTGTGCAAGAACTTCAGTGTTAATAGGGGGTGGGCACTTAATATGTATTCTACAGCAGGATGAGTGTGAGGCGTTTCTGCTCAAACCACAATATTCACAAGACTTTGAGGCTGGATGATCACAGCTTAGATCGAGCTGTGGCATTGAAAGTGATGAGGGTGTGTTTTATTTGGAGATATTTTTTGTCTGCTTAATTATGTGTTGATTAATACTGTAGAATACATATTAAGTGCCCACCCCCTATTAACACTGAATAAAATAAAATGGAGAGACTGTCACAGGTATACAACAAAGGGCAGTGTAATCTTAGCAACCACCCAGTAATGGGCTATATATAAATGACATATCAACACTAATATAAATTAATAATACCTGGTATATATGGGATGGGTGCGTGTATATTTCGTCCAAAGCACATTATTGCGCAACAGATATCAAATATACTATTCAGCAGACTTTTACTGCAACTTGTACAGATTAAATATCAATTAATGCCTCAATATTCAATTTTCAATCCGTATATTGACTCTGGGAGGGGAAGAATTATTGTAGGCCAGGATTTGGACTTGTCTGGGTTATGCAGAGATTGATGTTTGACGGTTGAAAAAGCTACCGTTATTCAAAACTCAATTTTTAGTTTTTTTTATCGCATCTTCAGTTGCCATGCAGTGTCACTGTATATTGGATACTGGAAATAGGATTATGCATCAGCAACCAATTTCCAATACTCAATTTCCAGAACGGAGAGGGAGTGGTCTGACGGTACCGGAAGGGGAGGGGCTGCTCTACACTGCAGCCAGATCGGACATGCCGTACCTGGCAATTAACTAACCCTTTAACCACCGAATTCTTCCCACCAAGACAACACATTTTCATGCATTAAGCGCACACCACTTTCGTAGGTACTCCTCTCCCACAGCATTCGCTCCTCAGCGGCCAAACTTGGTGGGGCCCGCACACATGGAGAGACCCCTCTGGCAATACCGTTAATGATATTCATGATCCCCACAAGCCCAGCAATCGGAGGTCAAAGGTGGATGTCAGCCAGATTTTCGCCCAGCATTTCCCTAAACTTGGGCCAGATCTGACTGATTAGATTCAAAAATCCTCGGGTCAATGAATCTCATTAAAATCAAAAACGCCCACGACATGCGGGGGAGGCGCGCCGAAATCTGACCAAATTTTTCAGTTCGTCCCTCAAAGTCGTCCCTGAGGCCTTTTGGTCTCTTTTTGGACTGACGAGTTCTGGAAGTGGGTCTAAATGACGCCTATAGACGTCAATGGGGCTTAAAGGGTTAACACGAGGGGGTGTGGTGAGCTACACCCCCATCCATGCATGGCCATATCTTGTAACTATCCTACCCTGCATACTAATATATTCTATTTCTTGCCAATAAATAGAATATATTGGTATGCAGGGTAGGATAGTCATAAGATATGGCCATGCATGGATGGGGGTGTAGCTCACCACACCCCCTCGTGTTAATTAATTGCCAGGTACGGCATGTCCGATCTGGCTGCAGTGTAGAGCAGTCCCTCCCCTTCCGGTACCGTCAGACCACTCCCTCTCCATTCTGGAAATTGAGTATTGGAAATTGGTTGCTGATGCATAATCCTATTTCCATTATCCGATATACAGTGACACTGCATGGCAACTGAAGATGCGATAAAAATAACTAAAAATTGTTAAAATTGAGTTTTGAATAACGGTAGCTTTTTCAACCGTCAAACATCAATCCCTGCATAACCCAGACAAGTCCAAATCCTGGCCTACAATAATTCTTCCCCTCCCAGAGTCAATATACGGATTGAAAATTGAATATTGAGGCATTAATTGATATTTAATCTGTACAAGTTGCAGTAAAAGTCCGCTGAGTAGTATATTTGATATCTGTTGCGCAATAATGTGCTTTGGACGAAATATACACGCACCGGGGGTGCTCTGACAGGAGTCATACCTGCATCTGCTTGGGGGGAGCAATTCACACAAATGCCAGCACCTTGGTCTTCGAAGCTGAGAACAACACATTTATAAGCAATTCAGCTGAAGATGGTGGAGGAATATTTGCATGGCAGAGCACTCTCAACTTCACCGGTAGATCTACTTTCAGAAATAACTCAGCAGATAAATTCAGCGGTGGAGGAATCAGAGCTATATACAGCAGTTTACAGTTCACTGGTAACACAACTTTCGAAAGCAACTCACCAGAAGAAAGTGGTGGAGGAATTAGAGCAGTATACAGCAGTTTGAACTTCAGTGTTGACATTGCTTTCAGAAACAACATAGCACAACGATCTGGTGGAGGAATAGAAGCAGTTAACAGCGCTCTGAAGTTCACTGGTAACACTACTTTCAGAAACAATTCAGCAGATAATGGTGGAGGAATTGATGCATGGAACAGCAGTTTGAACTTCACTGGTAAAATTGCTTTCAGAAACAACATAGCACAACAATATGGTGGAGGAATAGAAGCAGTTTTACATAGCACTCTGAAGTTCACCAATAGTACTACTTTCAGAAACAATTCAGGAAAAGAAGCTGGTGGAGGAATATGGGCACTCGACAGCACTCTGAACTTCACTGGTAACACTACTTTCAATCAAAACTCAGCTGATTCAGAAGATGGTGGAGGAGTTGTTGTATGGAATAGTACACTAAGCTTCACTGGTAACACTACTTACAGAAACAACTCAGCAAAGCGAAAGGGTGGAGGAATATGGGCACTCGACAGCACTCTGAACTTCACTGGTAACACTATGTTCAGAAACAACCCAGCAGCCCTAGGTGGAGCAATCTATACAAGGAAATGCATTCTGGACTTTGCTGAAAACTGTCGAGGCAACATCACAGGGAAAGACAATGGAGACTGCAATTCTTCCACATTAGTTTTCTTGGACAATTCAGCACTGATCCATGGAGGAGCTGTATACACAAAAGACAGTATCTTAAGTTTTGAAGGATGTAACACCTTTAGTGGCAACTCAGCACGGTATTATGGAGGAGGAATTTACTCTGAGAACAGCACTTTGAAGTTCAGTGGGGACACCAGTTTCTGCTCAAACACAGGACTGGTGCAAGGTGGAGGAATATATGGACTTGGAGCAAGTATGTACTTCAGTGGAAACAACAGCTTCACAGCAAACACTGCAGCAAGGGGTGGGGGAGAGTATCTGGTAGATTCATTCAATTTCCTGCTTCATAACACAGTTATCACTATGGATAGCAACAATGCGACAGAGTATGGAGGAGCAGTGTATGTGGAGGATTCCGACCCTTTCTCATACTGTTTTCCTACACCTTACCTACTTGTGAGGTGCTTCTTTCAAGTTTATGGGACTATTATTAAGCTCCCATTTGACTTTCTCCCCGCATCTGAAGCTTTGACTGCTGCCATTCGTGCATCCCTCAACATCCACTCATATTTCTACAACAATAATGCAGGGATATCAGGCAGTGCAATGTATGGTGGTTCAGTAGACAACTGCATGGTTTATATTGAATACAGTGAGAGTGGGGCAGAAACTTTCTTTCACTCATCTATAGATGTACTAAATATGGAAATCCAGCAGGAATTAAACAGTATTTCTTCTGATCCCTTACAAGTTTGCATGTGTGAAGATGGAATCGCAAATTGCAACATTACAGAATTCATTGTAGAAGTGTACCCAGGTGAGCTGCTGCACATACCTGTAGTTGCGACTGGACAGAGAAATGGAGTTGTTCCTGCTGTTGTTCGAGCATTTTTTGCCAAGGCAGATGGAAATACCTCACTAGCTCAATTCCAAGATACTCAGAACGTAAAAGCAGAGTGTACTGATCTATACTATCAAATGCATTCATCAGGTGCCAACAAAACAGCTGTGCTCATACTGTATGCAGATGGCCCATGTGGAACAGATGGAGGTCTTCTGACTATCTCTTTGCAGTTTCTTCCCTGTCCCCCTGGATTTAGTTTGAATTCATCCGAGATGATGTGTGGATGTGAACCAAGGCTTCAGAAGTAGCTATACCACCAGATGAAACATCACAGAGAGAACACTAACTCGTGAGGGAGAGTTCTGGGTGGGGTATGACAGTTACTCCCAAGCACTGATTCTCCACCCGCACTGCCCATTTGACTACTGCAAGCCAGCCACAGACCACATCAGTTTCCCTCTCAGTAATTTTGATTTGCAGTGTGAAAACAGCAAGTCAGGTCTCATATGTGGAGAGTGTAAATCAGGACTTAGCCTTGCTCTTGGTAGCTCTAAATGTATACAGTGTTCCAACCTTCACATATTGCTGCTCTTCCCGTTTGCTCTGGCTGGAATCATTCTAGTCCTCTTTCTGCTCATTTGCAAGCTTACAGTTGCAGCTGGAACCATCAATGGCCTGATTTTCTATGCAAATATTGTTGCAGCCAATTCTGCTATCTTCTTCCCAAACCAACATTCTGACAGTATTCATAGCCTGGCTTAACTTGGACTTGGGGATTGAAACTTGCTTTTATGATGGAATGGATGCATATATGCTAAGACATGGCTACAGTTTATCTTCCCTCTATACATATGGAGCTTGGTGGGACTGATAATAATTGGAAGTAACTACTCCTCAAGAATTGCGAGGTTGTTTGGCTCCAATCCAGTTGCAGTTCTAGCAACACTCTTCCTTCTGTCCTATGCAAAGCTCCTGCGTACCATCATTGCTTCATTATTCGTCACATTCCTTGATTATCCCAATGATGTGCAGGTTGCTGTCTGGTTGCATGATGGCAACATCCGGTACCTTCATGGCAAGCATGTTGCCCTCTTTCTGGTTGCTTTGCTGACACTTCTGATTCTCTTTCTTCCCTACACCCTCCTCCTCACTGTGGGGCAGTGGCTTCAAGCAAAGTCCAACCGAAGGTTTTTCCACTGGATCAACAATCCCAGAATAAAGCCATTCCTGGATGCTTACCATGCACCATATAGAGATCAACATCGTTACTGGACTGGACTGATGCTCTGTCTTCGCTGTGCTCTGTTGCTGGTGTTTGCCTTCAACACTCATGCTGATCCCAGTCTTAATCTTCTGGTTATTGGAACTGCAGTGATTGGGCTTCTTACACTAACCCACTTTACTGGTTTCATATACAAAAAGTTGTATCTTGATATCCTTGAAATCTTATTCATCCTCAACCTAGGCATTCTTGCTGTAGCCACCTACTATGTGAAACTTGCCAGTTAGCCAGGCTGCTGTTGCATACACATCTGTTGGTATAGCATTTGCCACCTTCATTGTGGTCCTTCTCTACCACGCTAACCAGCAAGTTTGGCCCAAATTCCAGCTGAAAATGAACCAATTGCGTCACCCTGAGTCAAGGGTCATGTACAATGACAATAGTTCAGAGGACGAAGCAGATGTGTACCATGAAGTTCACGCACTAACTGCACCCACCATGACTGTCATAGAACGTCCAACTCCGGAGACACTTGACCTAAATGACACTTCAATGAGAGCTCGGCCTTTATCAACTGCTTCCTCATCGAACCTCATTGAATTTCGAGAGCCACTTAACTTGATCAACCCAGCTAATAACAAACCACAGCCTTTGATTCCTCCCACCACAAACTTCACTGAACTACGAGAGCCACTTAACGTGATCAACACTAATGACTCATGAGAGAAGGACTATACACAGATACACATAGTGGTGTGAGTGTGCAGTGCATGAACCAACTTCCAGATTATATAGCTTACAGTGTGTTTAGTGTGGTCAATGCTGTAAATTTGACTCTTGTCTAATGCACAAACCAGTGCTTGGCTAACATTGCTCCTGCACTGAATGTTGTGAATTGTATATAGCAGTGTGACATTGTCAACATTAAATTGTGAAGTACAATACTTAATGAACTATACAGTTTCTCTTTGTGAACACACCCTTCCTCGTATGTATGCACACATTGTGCATGTGCAGGTATTAAAGAGCTAGGTCATTAGTATTACGAATTTGGAGATTTTTAATCTGAATGATAATTATGTAGCTATCCCATGACTACAAAACTAGAATAGAAGACTGCAATTGTATTGCAGAAACTGCAGCTATAATGATGCAAAGCTATCCAGAAAGCTGGCAACAGACGCACACAGCTATTGACTGAGGAGATTGGTCGTTTAGAATCAAGAATTTTAACACATGCATGCCTTTTCCACTCTATGCATCTAAAGGAAATCCAACCCCTCCTCATAATCCATTGCACTCAGAACTAGCACCACTAACAATCAAGTATACCTCCCTATTAGTCAGATAGCTACAACCCAGTGTAGGAAAGTCATCAGGCTGCAGCATTTGGATGGTGAGCAATCCTGTCATAAACTTTGTGTATAATGAAGATAGCACACACACAACTTTCGAAATTTGAAACCAATCATGGGTTATTGCTAGTTAGAGTTAGTTTTCTGCTTTAAAATCTGCACTGAGCATCACACTGCTGGGTTGTAGACATGTTCTGCAATGATGTAGTGGAAATAATTCTTCAGAAGAAGGAAGGATGTATGGGCCTGTAGTTGGTTGGACCCCTGTCATTGAATTTGGGGATAGGAACACTTTCCTCTAAATACGTAGCTAGAAAGATTAAACATTAATTGTTGTCTGAGATGGGCATAGCAGTTTCTCTTAGCATCCTGGCTGAAATTCCATCAGAGCCATTAGACATCAAGGCACATTAAAATTCTGTCGCTGTGCACAGGATATAATCAGGTTCATCTGCAAGAGCATTAGTCAAGGCAATCGGTGACTTCCAGAGCAGGTTGTGATCTGTATAGCAGCACTTTGAGGAGACGTTTTTGAGAGCTTGTTTGCTATCTCCTGGTCTGTATGTGGAGGTTGTGACATTATTATTGTAGATTTACTGGCTTTTGTTGCCTTGCAAAACTGCTTATTGTCGGGGGATCATGGGGGTTGAGGTTCTGAAAGAAAAACTATTGCCATTTGGGGGAGTTGCCATTACCCTCTTTCTCATTTTCTGGCAAACATGGTCAGGTCACCCTCAGCTCTTGACTCTCTTGTAGTTTCTCTTTGTTGATGAATTATGATCCACCATGCATGTACAACACTAAAGTTCTAAACTACTAGCCACAGCCTTCATTTTTGTGCATGCATTTTGTGCATGCACCATTCATCTTGTGCATGCATAGGAATTCAAATTTGGAGGTGTTTTTTTTACTGCTGACGTTCCCATATACATCCTAGGTGAATGTCCCTGTAACTGGTACCTGAAGTCCTGAACTATAAACTAAAGCATCTCTTTGTAAACACACCATTCATCTTATGCATGGATACAGGTATGAAAGAGGCTGTTAGTATTAAACATCTCCAAATTTGGAGATGTTTTACTACTAATGTTCCTATGCATCCCCTAGGCAGCACCTGTATATGGTAAACACTTTCAATTTCATCGACAGCTGTTTGCAGTGTGTGTACAGCTGTGGAAGCACTGACCTGAGCTAGCCATTAAAATTCATTGTAGCTATTTTATACATCACAGGAAAGTATTATCAGACTGCACTGGAAGACACAGTCATATCAGAAGGAGGTGAGTTGTACATCAAACTAATGCCAATTCTTTCAGCAATAAGGCTCAGTCCCAAATCTTGACCTCGGTGGCAGGCAAAAAAATATTTTATCAAGATCCATTCCATTTCATAGTTGTATTGATTTCAGCAACTCACTTTACAGGCTAATAGACTTTTTGTGATGTGAAAAGGGGAAGGTATAGGAACTTAATAGCGTAAGAATGGTTTCAAAATAGGCAATCTGTTGCACAAAGCAGTTAGGTATTCCTGTAAATTATTACGAATGCAATATGAGAAAGGCACATATAGCTGGTGGGGAAAAATAAGTTAAAATCTTTCATTGCAGCACATTTCAGTCTCGAGGGCCTTCTTCAAGCAAGTACAGCAAGCCTAGAGAAGGAGATCTGCCAACCCACAGGTGTCACTTCAGTGACAAAAACATCACTGCAGTTTTGCGCTTGCAGCCTCATCAGGTGCAGAATTGATACAACATGCACTGGAAAATACTAGCATACGAAGAATTCATGCTAAAAGAAAACTAGTTGAGTTTTTCGTGCGTCTCTCATAGACTGTCAGTGTGAAACCTGCTTTGTTTGCTAATAATCCATGAGTAAGTGAGTGTGAGTATACTAGCTATGAAGTTGCAAAACAGCTATTGAACAGCAAACCTAAAAGGAGAGACGGGCCAATAGCCAGCCACTAGGGAACTCGAGATTCCACTGCCTAATATTGTTTCTAGGGGGATTCTAAATCAGTGACATTGAGGTATACAGCCACTCTCACTTCACATGTGAATTCATATTACAGGTGCCAGAATTTAGGTGGGTTCCATTGAAACCCCTGGCTATGGGTCTAGCAATTTGCCTCAGGTGGTCTTTTATTCACTCTAGACACCATCAAGCAGATTCTAAACAGATGACAAACAACTTTATAATTATGCAAATAAACTATGAGCTTTTCCTTCTCAGGGCTGCACAGATGGCAGGATCACCAAGACTGATCATAGCAACATTGCTACCCCTCTTAGTCCATTTCACCACCTGCTCTCACCACACCACCCTTTATGTCAAGCCCACTGCCAACACAACATGTCCTGCAGACCCCTGCCTCACCCTCTCAGAGTATGCACGTGCACAACAAACTCACCACTGGCTCACCTCCAACACCACACTGTTATTCCTGCCTGGGGACCATGTCCTCAGAGTAAACTTTACGGTGGAGAATGTCAGTGATTTTGAGATCTATGCACAACAGACCTCAACTGCAGATGATCATACAGCAAGAATTGTGTGTCAAGGATTGGTGGGTATTACATTCAGAAACATATCCCACATGACAGTTCATGGCTTGACTTTCAAATCTTGCGGCAAGGGTGCGGTTGGTTATATCTATAGATATCTTACTGATCCTGATTACCTGACAACCTATGGAGTGTCGGTGTATTTAGGACAGGACATAAAAATCCTCAACTGCTTGTTTCAGGACAGCATTGGTACTGCACTTGGGGTGTTTCACAGCAGCCTGGTTCTGAAGGGAAGCATTAGTTTCACAAACAACTGTTGGGCATGCTCTGACAGGAATCGTACCTGCATCTGTTTGGGGGGAGGAATTCACACATACACCAGCAACGTGATCTTCGAAGCTGAGAACAGCACATTCATAAGCAATTCAGCTGAAAGTGGTGGAGGAATACATGCATTGCAGAGCACTCTCAACTTCACTGGTAACACTACTTTCAGAAACAACATGGCAGAAGAAAATGGTGGAGGAATCACGGCATTAGATAGCAGTTTGAAGTTCACTGGTAACACTACTTTCCAAAGCAACTCAGCAGAAGACAATGGTGGAGGAATCCTCGCATCATTAGACAGCAGTTTGAAGTTCAATGGTAACACAACTTTCAGAAACAACTCAGCATATTATGGTGGTGGTGGAGGAATTGTAGCAGCTTATAGCACTCTGAAGTTCACTGATAACACTACTTTCAGAAACAATTGGGCACAAACGGGTGGAGGAATTGGAGCAGAGAACAGCAGTAGTCTGAAGTTCACTGGTTACACTACTTTCCAAAACAACTCAGCAGAAGTAATTGGTGGAGGAATTGGAGCAGTAGACAGCAGTTTAAAGTTCACTGGTAACACTACTTTCCAAAGCAACTCAGCAGAAGGAAGTAGTGGAGGAATCGTCGCATTTGACAGCCGTTTGAAGTTCACTGGTAACACTACTTTCAATCAAAATGCAGCTGACTCAGAAGATGGTGGAGGAATTAATATATGGAACACCACTCTGAACTTCACTGGTAACACTACTTACAGAAACAACTCAGCAAAAGAAATGGGTGGAGGAATTTGGGCATTCTATAGCACACTGAACTTCACTGGTAACACTACGTTCAGAAACAACCTAGCAGCCCTAGGTGGAGGAATCTATACAAGGAAATGCATTCTGGACTTTGCTGAAAACTGTCGAGGCAACATCACAGGGAAAGACAATGGAGACTGCAATTCTTCCACATTAGTTTTCTTGGACAATTCAGCACAGATCCATGGTGGAGCTGTATACACAAAAGACAGTATCTTAAGTTTTGAAGGATGTAACACCTTTAGTGGCAACTCAGCCCGGTACTATGGGGGTGGAATTTATTCTGAGAACAGCACTTTGAAATTCAGTGGAAACACGAGCTTCAGCTCAAACTCAGGACAGGTGCAAGGTGGAGGAATATATGGACTTGGAACAAGTATCTACTTCAGGGGCAACAACAGCTTCACAGCAAACACTGCTGTAAGGGGTGGGGGAGAGTGTCTGGTAGATTCATTCAATTTCCTGTTTCATACTGACACAGTTGTCACTATGGATAGCAACCATGCAACAGAGTATGGAGGAGCAGTGTATGTGGAGGATTCCGACCCTTTCTCATACTGTCTTTGTTTACCTAGCAAAGGTGTGGGGTGCTTCTTTCAAGTTTATGGGACAATTGAGCTCCCTTATGATTCATACAAGTTCCTCCCCTCGTCTGCAGCTTTGACTGCCATTCGTGCATCTCTAAACATCCACTCATATTTCTACAACAATCATGCAGGGATATCAGGCAGTGCAATGTACGGTGGTTCAATAGACAACTGCATTGTTCATATTGAATGCCGTGATAGTAATGGAGACAGTTTCATTGACCCATCTATGGATGTACTAAATATGGAAATCCAGCAGGAACTTAACAGTATTTCTTCTGATCCCTTTCAAGTTTGCATGTGTGAAGATGGAATCACAGATTGCAGCGTTATAGAACTCATTTTACAAGGGTACCCAGGTGAACTGTTCCACCTTCCAGTAGTTGCAACTGGACAGAGAGATGGAGTTGTTCCTGCTGTTGTTCGAGCATATTTTGCTGAGTCACACGGAAATACCTCATTAGCTCAATTCCAAGATACTCAGAATGTGAAAGCAGAGTGTACTGATCTGTACTATCAGGCACGTTCATCAGTTGTCAACAAGACTGCTGTACTCGTACTGTATGCAGATGGCCCATGTGGAGCCGATGGAAGTCTTCTGAAGATATCTTTACAGTTTCTTCCCTGTCCTCCTGGATTTAGTTTGAATTCATTGGAGATGATGTGTGTGTGTGAACCAAGGCTTCAGAAGTATACCACCAGGTGGTGTAACATCACAGAAGGAACACTCACTCGTGAGGGAGAGTTCTGGGCGGGATATGACAATTACTCCCAAGCATTGATTCTCCACCCACACTGCCCATTTGACTACTGCAAGCCGGTCACAGACCGCATCAGTTTCCCTCTCAGCAATTCTGACTTGCAGTGCGAAAACAACAGGTCAGGTCTTTTATGTGGAGAGTGCAAATTAGGACTTAGCCTTGCTCTTGGTAGCTCCAAATGTGTACCATGTTCCAACCTCCACATATTGCTGCTCTTCCCATTTGCCCTGGCTGGAATCACTTTAGTCCTCTTTCTATTCGTTTGCAAGCTCACAGTTGCAGCTGGAGCCATCAATGGACTGATCTTCTATGCTAACATTGTCGCAGTCAATCGTGCAATCTTCTTCCCACCCAACCAAACTAACATTCTGACAGTGTTAATGGCCTGGCTTAACCTGGACTTGGGGATTGAAACTTGCTTTTTTGATGGAATGGATGCATATGCTAAGACTTGGTTACAGTTTATCTTCCCTCTATACATAGGGAGCTTAGTGGGACTGATAATAATTGGAAGTAACTACTCATCAAGAATTGCGAGGTTGTTTGGCTCCAACCCGGTTGCAGTTCTAGCAACCCTCTTCCTTCTGTCCTATGCAAAGCTCCTGCGTACCATCATTGCTTCATTATTCTTCACCTTCCTTGATTATCCCAATAATGTGCAGCTTGCTGTCTGGCTGCATGATGGCAACATCCAGTACCTTCATGGCAAGCACGTTTCCCTCTTTCTGGTTGCTTTGCTGACACTTCTGATCCTCTTTCTTCCCTACACCCTCCTCCTCACTCTGGGGCAGTGGCTTCAAGCAAACTCCAATCGAAGGTGTTTCCACTGGATCAACAATCCAAAAATAAAGCCATTCCTGGATGCTTACCATGCACCATATAGAGATCAACATCGTTACTGGACTGGACTGATGCTCTGTCTTCGCTGTGCTCTGTTGCTGGTTGTTTGCCTTCAACACTCGCACTGATCCCAGTCTTAATCTTCTGGTTATTGGAACTGCAGTGACTGGGCTTCTTACACTAACCCACTTTACTGGTTTGATATACAAAAAGTTGTATCTTGATGTTCTTGAAATCTCTTTCATTCTCAACCTAGGCATTCTTGCAGGAACCACCTACTATGTGAAATTTGCTGTAGTTCCAGTTAGCCAGGCTGCTGTTGCATACACATCAGTTGGTATAGCATTTGCCACCTTCATTGTGGTCCTTCTCTACCACACTTACCAGCAAGTTTGGCCCAAATTTCAGGAGAAAATTGACCAATTGTGTCACTCTGATACGAGGAAGATGTACAATGACAGCAGTTCAGGGGATGAAGTGGATGTGTACCATGAAGCCCACACACTGACTGCTCCCACCATGACTGTCATAGAACGTCCAAATCCGGAGACACTTGCCCTAAATGACACTTCAATGCCAGCTCATCCTTTGTCAATTGATTCCTCATCAAACCTCATTGAACTTCGAGAGCCACTTGACTTGATTGACACAGACAACCCGTGAGGGAACGGAGACTACATACACAGACACACATACTTACTATGTACCTTATTAACCATATAGCTAGCTTAGCCTAGCTAGCTACATTGTAATAAAATATATATTAGAGTGTATCATGATGGCTGCTGGATCAGTATACATGCAGCCTGCAGTGTTGTAGTGTTCAGAGTGCAGTGCTAAATGCTTCCTGTAAATGTGGCTCTTGTGTGATCAGTTGACATTTTATTGTACAAACAACTATACTTGGCTAACATTGCTCCTGCAATGGTTGTCAACATGTGATGGTAGCTACAGAAAGGCCGGCTCCAAGGTATAATAGGTGCTACATCAGCATGAACTACTCAGGTCCACTGTGGTTTGTGGAGGTACCATGAATAAGGTACTCAAAATGCAAAATGAGGGCACAACCTTGCCCTCAACTTTGTTGAGGGCAAGCTACATGTATTATTGTTGTGCATGGTTCCTCCACAAACCACATTGGCTAATACTGATGTGGCACCTTCTGTGGAGGGGATGAGAATATCCATGAGGTTGAGATGCGGTGATTCGGTGTATTTCCTTAATCTCCTCGACGGTTAGCTTCTTCCAGTTGAGATTGGCCCGTTTAGCTACTTTGTTGAGGGCAAGGGATGGTGTGGTTCATTTCACCACAAAAAGGTACATGGCTGGAACTTTGGAAGTATATATAATTGCTGGATCATAACAAGACTGTATAGAGGGAGATATTGTCCAGCACACAGGAGACGGTCTAGCTACACATATTGGTTAGCATTCAAGCCACCTGCATATACCAGCATAGTAGCTACACCATCAAGCTTAGACATAACCATTTGCAGCAAGTCTAGTGACTTGCCGAGATGCAGGGGCTACACATCCAGTCATCTTCATCTAAATACTTCCACCTCATCACATACATAATTATGAAGGTGATCACAATGGTTGTAGCTAAGTCAATGACCACAATAGTCAATGAGCAAGGTCGTGATCAAATCCTGAACCATTAACTGTTACTGAGTGCAACCAGTTATAGCTATTCGGTTGGCAGGTAACTTAGCAAGTCGATCAGTTTATACCCATAGCTACAGCAACATTGAGACAAGCTTGATAGCTAGCTAGCTAGCTAGCCTAACATTTGTGACAGAGTTTTCCACTACTAGCTCAGCCACTCCACTGAGACCTCGCCGGCAACTTGGTACACAGTGTGTCTTCTTCATCAGGTGAGGCCAACCCCCAAGTGTTGAACACATGGTGCAGGTAGTGAACCTTGTTGATAGCTAGCTAGCTAGCTGCACAACATTATTTACTGAAGTACCTAGAAACTTGATATTAAACTTGATAGCTACAACATAGCTAGCTAGCAGCACAGCATTATTTACTGAAGTACCTAGAGCTATTAAATTAAACTTGATAGCTACCTCATAGCTAAATTGACTGCCCCACCTTAGCAGGAATGGTTGGGGAGCTCGGAGTTCACAGAGGATTGGAGGAGGCACCCGCTAGCGTTATAGCAGTTGCTGCATGTGTGAGGGGGGTGGGCTGTAGGTAGCAGGAGTCGTTACGGGCTCCTGTAGGTATAGCTACCTCAGATCCTGTGCAAAAAAATGAGGGGGTAGTTCTGCTGGGAAGGGGGACAGGCTGGGAGTGGGATGGCTGCCTACCCCCGGTGTCATGGGAAAATGGGGACCCCCAAAATGGGGACCCGGGGTCCCCATTTTCCCGGGAATATGGGGACCCGGGTCCCCATTCTCCCGGGAAAATGGGGACCCCGGGTCCCCATTTTCCCCAGGAGAATGGGGACCCCTTTGGGAAAATGGGGACCCCCTCTTAAGAATTTATAATTACAAAGAAGCAGGGTGGTTTGAATTGCAACAACAATCCTTATAGCAACAGCTTATGAATCAACAACAGTTAAACAAACAATTCAAGCAGGGTGGTTTGAATTGCAATAACAATCTTTATAGCAATAGTCAACAAGTAATGAAATAAACTAATAGTATACAACAGTAATGGAAATAAAGTAATAGTAAACAGTAATGGAAAAAGTAATAGTAAACAGTAATAGAAATAAACTAATAGTATTATAGAACCAATAACAACTTAACTATTATAGTACAGGTGGATTACGTATGTATGCTGGAAATGGCACGTCTCTGTCGATGGGGATCCTCAATGACTAGTCTCTCGATCCGAGAATCCCTCTCTAGGTCGGTATAGAACAATGAGAACGAATTCTTAAGAAGTGATCACTTCACCACACAATCATAGTAAACTTCCTATAATATTGTGCATGGCTAAGTCAAAACTGAGGCAGACTTACTTGATGCTCCTCCGACATAATAGAGATCCGCCCCCTTTGCTTTGAAAAGCTTCGCTCTTTTTCGGAGGGCTTGCTTGTCCGTCTTGATGTAGCCTTCTGGGTAGAGTCCGTCGCGGAGGTATCAATGAATGACATCGCAAGTGAATCGTCCGTGTTCCGAGGTCTCGCTCTCCATGTCGGTGACTGACTATGCTGGCAGGTACTCGCTTGTTCCATTTTATGCTTTCGTTGACAGCTATCGACGTGATGGAATGTGCCGTTACGGGACGCTCGTCCGAGACTTTGTACTCGTACGACGTACGTAACATGGGGGTCCCCATTTTTGACAAAGGGGTCCCCATTTTACCGGGGAAAATGGGGACCCGGGGTCCCCATTTTTAGGGGGTCCCCAAAATTTTATGACACCGGTATTAGCTAGTAACTAAGAATAGACGGCTGGAACGAGGCTACTCCTGATCCTCAGGCCAGGCGCGCCCGGGTCGGCCCGCATAGCGCGCGCATCGCGAGAATAGTCACGAGACCGCTGTTTCCATGGAAACTAAGTGAATCACTATAACACCAAAATCCGAGGTGAGTTCACGGTTGTACCTCTGTCTGATATTATGCCCATGCTGCATGTGTGCATGTGTGAGGGGGTGGGGATTAATATATAATTATATGATTTAATCCCCACCCCAAACAGTGCCCCGTTTCTTAGATGGGATGCAGCAAGGGGCATGGCTAGAGTATGCATGCTGTACCCCAGCCATCATAGTCGTCAATGGATTGGCAAGATTATATTGCGACTGCAAGCTAACAGTGTCAACTGCAATGGATTACATCATTTGTCTCTTGTTGCAAGATTCACTGCACCAAGCTGGCACATGCATTCGTACGATCGTACGTACATACATTTGATGCATGCAGAAGCTGGCTTGTACCTTGACTCTATGCAGCAAAACACTTCTGTGAACCGATTGTATATTACATGTCTATGTGTATTACATGATTGTCTATTTGTACTTCATGCAGTATGGTACACTGTGAATATGTGCTTGTCTTGTGCAGGGATTTCTAAACAACTGATTTCTGAACAACTGATGTAGCATGGAGGACAGTGATACGGACACTTTTGATGAGGATCAGGTTTGTGCAATGCCAATGAGTAGCCATGGGTGAGCTGTGAACTTATTGTACAGAGAATTGAGTGGGCGTGGTGTGCATCCACATTTCATTGGCCTGGCCAGCTGCTGTTACGCCCTTGGACACAACTGAAAAATTGTACCAAGTCCTGCTGACCTTATAATTACAATGTAGTTCATAACCAGTATGGCATTATATCATAGCCTTGTACCCAGTCCCACACCCAGCTTTTCGTCGCTTGCAGTACGGTACTGCAAGCGATGAAAAGCTGGGCGTCGGCTGGGTACGAGGCTAATTTTATCATACACCTATTGAAGGTGGTGTGTGTAACAAGCGGGACGTATGGATCAGGACATGCACGTTAAGATGACTATAGTATTACAGCAATGTAAGTTGCTTTGTCCAATGGCTTCTCCGAGCAGTCCTTGGTTGCTATGACAACACCACTTTCATCCATTGGTTGCCTTGCATACACTTCATGGTCAGTTCATAATCTCACAAGTCATAGTCTATCGAGCTAGACCAGTCCCTCGCATTGCAGGAAGTTGCCTATGCCTCACTAGTCTCGGTCCCAGACCCAACCAACCCCAGCACGGATCGCTTTTAGTATCGCGTGCGGGGAAGGAAGGCGATACACACGCTGGATAAACGGTCTGGGAACGAGACTAATGCCTCACCTCCAACTTCCTGAACGAGAGAAATTGGTCAAGCTACACAAGAGGGGTTTTGAATATCCTATGCCTAGCCTGATTAGGTGACCTCAAAAATTCTCACATGCCACACAACGTACCAGTATTCAGCCAATCAGACGATCTCATTTGACTTCTAAACAGGATATTAATGTGTCTTGATTTCTATCCCAGAGTGAGCTGGAAGTGCTAACCAGAAAACCTGTGTGTTTCATCGTCACTGGGAAACCAGTAGGTTATATGAATTGTTTGAATGCATGTAATAGAAAGTCACGTGATATAGCAGGGTACAGAGATCATATAGATAACTAAATATACCATGGGCTTATCTATGATGCTGTGTTAATGGAACAACAAAATCTCTTTGATCTAGGGATCTGGGAAAACCACTCTAGCGAAACGTCTGGCTGCAGTGTGGAAATGCCAGCTGGTGGATGGTAAGATCAGTGCCTTCATTCTGAATGCAGGAACCACGACTGTTACAGTTGTTGGCCCATGGGGAGGGAGGGATAATGTATGTAATGCTAGGTAGACCTAAAGTTCATATCTTGATATTCAATTCCACCTTCACAGGTATAAGCACTATTGAACAGGCCATCCGTGATGAATCACCACTTGGAGCTGAAGTACGTACATAGCTAGGTCTATATTACATCCTCCGAGATTGACACTGCGGGCCTTGAAATGATCGTCACTAGATAGAAGACAAGGGCATGGAACATGCTCTTGTTTGAAAGAGTCTACCCTAAATGTATTAGACATGTACGTTATCGTTATCCCCCCCCCCCCCCCCCCCCCCCCCCCCCACACACACACACACACACACACACTTCCCAGGCTAAGCAGAGGCTGCTGAATGGAGAGGAGCTGGAGGAGGCTTTTGTGGCTCAAATCATTGAGGAGAAACTGAACTCCCCAGAGATTAAACACTATGGTTAGAATGATAAGCTCTGGTCCTTAGATTGGGATTTCTCAGCATGCATACAGCCATTCTGGTTGTGTCCACATGAGTTCTGCCCCTAATGCAGCTCTCTGTGCAGTGGCCTGACAAGCTCTTGCCTCCTCATGGCATTTTGCATTAGCATGGCCTGGGACAGTTCTCTCTTCAGAGGCTCCCTGCCCACCGATTTTTTTTATCCATTACTTATCATCCATTCACCAGGGTATGTATTGGACTGTCTTCCGTCAGCTAGTAATGATTGGAGGGAAGTGGAGGAGCAACTGCAGATGCTCTCAGACCATGACCTCTCTCCTGATGTCATTATCAACCTCAAGGTAATGGGTTTAATCAGGTATTGTTCCCCGTGCACACACATGCAGTACATCTGTATTTGGTGTGTGTTGACACTCGTACACTATTGTGTCAGATTCCTGATCAAGACCTGCAAAGGCGTCGTATTGGCCAGAAGGTTGATCCTCTGAGCAATGAAGTGTTCATCAAGTCACTGTACGACCCCAAGCCTCACACTGAGGGGAAGAAGGAGGATAGAGAGGAAGGGGAGGATGAGGAGGGAGAGGAGGAGGAAAAGGATGAAGCAGATGAGGAGGAAGGAGAAGGGTCAAAGGAAAACAAGAGTGATGAATTTCAGGATGACCTGGTGAGTCTCTGTGACCTTATGAGAGAAAATACATAGGTGCTAGGCTGTGCCATGTACGTTTGTTAGGGTAGCGTTTGCATCCACTTCTAATCCATGGCTGTGAACCTATTCTTCTCTCCTGGCTGCTCCTCAAAATGTGCTATAATATGTGTCTCCATCTCACCCCAGAGAGAGCTGGAGAACCTGGACCACCTTGCTGTTGATATAGCTGGCCGGCTGGTGCGTCGGCCTCTGGATTTGCCCTCGGCTGTGGAAAGTCAGATTACCCACTACAAGGAGAGCTTGCTCTGTGCAATAGAGGTACGTAGGGAGTTGAGGTGTACGTGCTTTGATTGTCGTCAGGTGTAAAGTGTCCAGTTCAACTTCCGGAAACAGCATTCTTATCATGACCTCAAGATTGGGTAATGAAGCTGTGTGATACCGTTGATGAGTGTGAGCTGCAAACGTCTGTACCGTTACAAGTGTTGTTGGTCTGATTACCTAGCCTTGTTCCCAGACCTTCTGCACCTCCAGTTTTTGATCGCTTACTGCAAGCAAGCAAAAACTGGAGATGTAGAAGGCCTGGGAACTGATTACTTACATTTCTTTGCTCAGACGGATGCATCCTAAGAAGGAGAGATATTCTGTGGCCTTTCATGTACGTATACCTCCCTCCCTCCCCAGAACTTCATCATCCAACACAACCAGCAGTATGTGATAGAACTGGATGCCAATCTCTCCCCCAGAGACCTCTTCAGGGTAACCAAGTGTAGCTATGGCAACAGTATTATTTCAGAATGTTTTCTCAGCTTCATCTTGCATAATACATCCAAGCTTGTGTATGTCATGTTCGGCCCTCCCCCTTCCTTTCCCCCCAGGCACTGCTGGTACGCCTGTCCTCATTGGGACTGCCCCGCTCCCTGGCCCCACACCGGCTAATAACCCCAGGGGAGGAGGAGGAGGAGCCAGAGGGTATTGACACCGAACAGTTCCTCCAGCAGCTCACAGGTACTCTCTCTCTCTCCCTACTGCTGTCATTACTAAACACTTTTGTTGAATTCCAGATGCATATGGTACTAATCCAGGCATGCAGATACACAGTACTCAATTGTCTATATTTCCTCTCCTGTGCAGAAACGGGTGTTCTAGTGCCTCGGTTCCGGTGGCGGCGATCACGATGGGGGAGGTTTTGTCCTGTGCAGCTCGCCCAGGGTAACATGGCCCTTGGGAGGATGGAATTTTCAGTTGGGTAAGTGGGGCTCAGGAAGTTTAGCTTGATGGTATGCCGCCAGTTGTATCTAAGAACTGTTCTGATAGTGAACTGAACCTTGATTGTATTGGATGGTACGTATGTGTTTAGAACAGACGTCTACATGAAACTGTACTATGCGGAATGGTACATGCTTGCTCCCTCTGTCCACAGCTTTCTTGACAAGATGTACAGCATGTCATCACCGGAGGCTCTGGTGCAGTTCACTCGCAACCCCCGGGCCTACCTCCTTCCTCCTCACCCTTGCATCCCCTGTAAGGTCTGTGTGGTGGGCCCTCCCACGTCCGGCAAGAGCACCCTGGTCAGGATGGTTGCGGAGAAGTACAATGCCATGGTGAGTGGGGAGGGGATCCTTGCTACTTTATTGAAGACCTAGTTATACAACTATGTATGTCGTCAAGAGTGCATGATGACATCATCATCATTGATGTCACCATGCACTCTTGGTACGGATATATAGGTTATATGGTGAGTCTATGGAAATCATGGATTTGGAAGGCCAAGGGTCCTGGGCTGTAGCATTCCAAGTGCAGCAAGGACATTAATAAGTGTTCAAGGAGGATATGTGTATGTATACAATGTGAATCACTAGCCTCGTTCCCAGTCCCACGCCCAGCTTTTCGTCGCTTGCAGTACGATACCGTACTGCAAGCGACGAAAGGCTGGGCGTGGGACTGGGAACGAGGCTAGTGAATCACCAGTGTGCAGTTGTTGTGGAATCTGGGTATCTGCAAATCTCCACTCCTGCTTCCTCCCTCCTAGGTCCTTGACTTCTCTGCCCTCCTTAGTCCTGTGGTAGAGAAAGCCCAGGAGGCAGCAGTGGAGGAAGCCAGGAATGAGGCCCTCACTACCACCATTGCCACCGTCACTGCACAGCTGGCTGCCCAACACTCACAGACACCAGAGGGTGAGGGCACTGACTGTGTGTTTTGTGCATGCACTTGCCTTAATAAACTCCCCCTCCCCCTCCCCCTCCCCCCTCCCCCTCCTCCTCCCCCTCCCACCAGATGAGTCCTCTCCTCCAGGGGAACCACCCGAGGTAACTGCAGACCATCCTGATGTACAGCGGGCGGTGACGGCAGCTGAGCAGAAGGCCCGGTCAACCCCTCCTGAGCTCACCCAGGAGATGTACATGGAGGCCCTGAGGACTGGGGTGGAGGCAGCAGAGGAGAGGAGGAGGAAGATGGACCCCCAAGGACCAAAGTTAGCATGACATGAAATCATTCTCTGTTTGGATGGTTGGCATTCCTGTATATTCAGCAGCGCTTTTTGAACGCTATGAGCTTCAACATACTCAAAGCATGCTATAAGTCAGCCAATGCAAGTTTAGATGCTGCCCTGAAATGCACTTGCTCTACACCTATACACCTCAGGTTTGGAGGCTGGGTAGTGGATGGGTTTCCCCGGACAAGAGAGAACTGGGCTGCAATGATTGAACAGGACCTGTTGCCAGACTTTGTCCTGAGTCTGGTGGAGGAAGGGTCCCCGGCTGACTGCCTCCTAAACAGATTTACTGACTTGCATGGGCTGCCCAACTCGGCATCCCTGAAGGCTGCTCAGGAACAAGGGTCAAAGGAGGAGGAGGAGGAAGCGGAGGGTGGGGAGAAGGTACATACATATACCAATAGCTGTTGTACACATACCTGCAGTCAATCTAGTCATTGGCCATCACAGGTTAAGGCCATTTCTCTTTGTCAAGAGCCCAACGCGGCTCCGGTTATTAGCAGGTTGTCCCTTGTCTCACATGGCCACCTCCCAGCATTTATACAACAAGCAGCAGAACATGGGGAAGAGGCATGAGAATATGCCTATGTGTGTGTAAAATACCTTCTACCCACCATCAAGTATGTTTTTGTTGATAACCATTCCCGGCCACTCCCTGAACTTACACAGTCACACTCTGTACCTTCCAGCCCCCTCCTGCTATCCCTGATGAGGTAAAGCAGTGGCAGAAGGCCAAGGCAGAGTTTGACCGCCAGTGGGGCCAGCTGTCAGCTGCAATCAAGGGTTCTGCCATTGATCCCCTCCCTGTGGATTGCTCCGTACAACCAGAGGAGATGTTAAAGAGTGCTGTGACACAGATGGAAGGTGTGTATGTGCGTTCTGAATTGTGCAAGCTAGCGTAGTGAAGTCATGCAATCGCATTGTACATGCAGGTAAAGTGTTACCCCTGCAACTGCAGGCACAATATACTCCTGAATTGATGATTGTCTGATTCCCACAGTTAAAGGCTCAGAGCAGAGCTTGGTGCTTAACTTAATTTGACGCCTTATGAGCCTGTTGTGCTGGATTGATGCCTCATGCTTTTCAGTACCTATTATGCAATGCTTGCATAATGTACCCCCATTCCTTCGCACTTACGTAGGAATATTTGAGTTGAAGGTGATGGAGTTTTCATCTTTAGAGGAAGATGCAGACATTGATGATGATCCTGTCATGGACCAAGGTGAATTCATAGCCTCAAACCCTCACCTCCATGTTTATTATAAGTTACGAAATGACACTGTGGAGTCAGAAGGACAACTGTTAGAAGCAGAAGACAATAGCCTCGTTCCCAGGCCCCACCCAGCTGTCCGTCGCATGCAGCTGGGCAGGGGCCTAGGAACGAGGCTAGAGAGACAACTGTCTTACCTGTTCTCCACAATTCTGAGATACTAGCAGTACATTTGCTCCATATCTTCCACTCCTGCGAATTCAGATCAGGAGGAGGAAGGGGAGGAGAGTGAGGAGGCCGTGAGGAAGAGGAAACCCTGGGGGGACTCAGCTCACTTCTGCCCTCTGGCCCTCCTGGAGCAGGGGGTGCTGTGGCCAGGGAACCAGGACACAGCTGCAAAGTACCGCGAGAGGCTCTACTACTTCAGCAGCGAGGAGGCCAAAGACCGGTTCACTGCCAGCCCTAAAGAGTACACTGCCAGCGGAGGGCCTCTGGAGGTGGGGATTAGCTTCAATTGGTGATCTGCTTCGTACTTACTCAGCAGCCTGAGCTGAGCACGGGCACCACTAAACCCTCAAATTAGAGCTGGGCAATGCCTACTAAAGAGTTTGTATGTCACAATATTATGGTCAAGAGTTTATGAACTCTTGGCATGGTATATCAACAAGTAGTTGTAACCAACACATATGACAGTTCGATGTACAATACAGCTGATATGCGTTGAGTAGATACATCAAAAATTTGCAATCCTCTTGTTACACTGGTTTATGATCTCGTACTTCTGTTGCCTCAAGAGCAATTATTACACGTGAGTTCTGAGATACTTGACAGAATTAAGTATTGGTATCGCAGTACGCCTCTAGTTTCTTCGCTGAGTCTTCTCATTCATGCCAGCATCATGGGCTCTCCTTCCTTCATTCTGAATGGATGTCAAGATTTTGCATTAACTATCTGTTCTAGCCACTTAATTTTTGTCCCACCCCCAGCTTCCTCCCCTGCGTGTGTTCCTGCTTGGACCACGTGGCTCTGGAAAGACGCTAGGGGGGCGTGAGCTGGCTGGCAGGCTGGGAGTGTTCCATGTAGCATTCCGGGAGTTCCTCCAGGAGCAGATACTGGCCAAGATGAAGAGACCCCCCTTGGTGGACGAGGAGGACTGGGAGGAGGAGACAGTGGAGGAGGGAGGAGAGGGTCAGTGGGTCACATGACCTAGATTGTACACATCTACTTTTCTGAGCAGTTTTGTTTTACTCTAGAAACAAAGCTTTTGCTCATAGATAAATACGACACAGTTCTCAGTGGGGTAAGAAGCAATAAGTACAAGTGACTGCTTGATGGAGGGAATGTCGCATACTTGTATAGAAGCATCAAGTTCTCTGGAGGGGACAGTTCTGGTTGTCATCAATTTGCACCCCCCCCCCCCCCCCCCCCCCCCCCCCCTCACACAGCACACACACTCAGCTGAAGAAGGTGGTGATGGAGAAGACCTCGACTCAGATGTCCGGGAGCAGCTGACCGAAGCAGAGGGGGAGTTGAGGGCCTACCTCTGCATGGAGACCCACTCTCTCAGGAGGCCATGGAGAAATACTGCACCCAGTTTTTGGAACACCGAACCTTACAAGTTAGTGTAAAGAATGAGAGCAATATTTTGTTTCCTTAGTTTGGATGGTTATCTATGGCTGATCTCTGCATAACATCTCTGCATGTGCAGTAGATAAACCCATATGAAGTCCAAATGGCAGGAAAATTTGATGTAGACTCTACTAATTGTTTATTAACCACCTTTAGGTATGGGTGACTAGGCATACATTGGCTAGTAAATTCTCGATTTTCCAAGCTGTTCATGTCCACCACCTAATAGTTATCTACACAGACAACTCCACTTGGTTATCTATGTGCACTTTGCAGAACCTGTTCAGCTTGTTATGCTGTCTCTCCGTCCACCCTTGCAGATCAAGTGGGTTCATCATGGAAGGCTTCCCATCCAATGGGGACGAGCTGAGGTTCCTGTGCTCCAAAGGTCTGTTTCCTGATGCTACAGCCATCCTGGAGGTGAGCAGCTATTGTACATATCTAGTGTCGTCTGTCCCCACCCCTTCCCGGTCACAGGGCTAGTTACAAACTTTATGCCCTGGTACATGTAGCAGTACCACCTGTACATTTGAACATCCCCCCTGCCTACCAGCAGCACATATGCGCATGTAATATTGCTCTCTCTCTCTCTCTCTCTCCTCTCTCTCACACACGCACACACACACACACACACACACACACACACACACACACATACACACACTTCCTACAGGTTGAGGAGGATGATATAGTGAAGCGGCTGC